>CM019066.1:177636344-178307623 GCA_009667805.1 Leptobrachium leishanense
AGAGGGACAAGTATTACAAGAAGAACTAGAAGAGAGAAAATATTTGGGGACATCATCATCACACTCAAGGTCAGTTCTCCATATTGCCCTATTTGCAGAACATCTTTTGCATCCTTTTCTTAGATGTCCTCTTTTTCCGCGATAAAAACAAATACCTCCCCTCCTATGAGATTTTTCTTCTTCAGAAACTGTAGTATATATTTTCTGCATCAGTTCACAGTCAGGAGGAGTTAGAAAAGTAAAAGGACACCTAGCCCTAGCTTCTAATTCTGTTTCTTTCCCTGACTCTATTACCAGTCTGAATGTCCAAGTGGTTCTAATGGAAAAACAGAGTACTTTTAGGGTCTGATCACTGGATAGTAATGATGAGATACACTGTTTTAACCTAAGGAGTTAATTTTCTGTTATATGTATTAAGAAGAGCAATTAAAATACAACTCTTATTTTTTTGTTAATGCATTTATCGATTTTACCCAAAGGAATTAATTTTTGTTTTTCTTTATGCACTGTGGTTTGAATTTTGAAGTTATTTATGGGAAATTAGGGGGTACGATTTAGTTACTTTATGGACACACTGTATATATTTTGCTTTTTTTTAAAGTCTCTTTACAATTTAAAAAAAATATTACAAAGGAAAATGAAAAGACAGATAAGTGAAAATTATTACAAAATGAGATGTATATATATATTTTTTTTGCCTCATTTAATACACCTCTATATGGGCACCATTAGTTGCACGAAGCACATCAAGAGGGTACTCGATTTCTTGCCATGTTCGTTGTAGCATACCCTCATCAATGGTGGCAATGGCATCAGTGATCCTCTGCTTTAGATTAATGATGTCCCGTACCTTTGTTCAATACACGATATCTTTAACATAACCCCATAGAAAGAAGTCATTTCTCTTCTGCAATACAACAATTACTGAAAATGTTTACCTTTTTTTTTGAGAAAGTATTTTACCAGGAAGGATACATTGAGATTTCTCTCATTTTCAAGTATGTCCTGGGTGGCGAGTATGTACCGTTAGGTGTCATACCCAAGGACACTTACTGGAGAGGTTGCTCGCTGGGATCGAACCCATGAGTCCACAGGCTCTCTCCATGCAGAGCAGTGATGTTACCTCTACTCCACCCAGCCGGTGACTGAATACATGGCACCACAACTACATGACCTTCAACCAACCAACATTTTACAGCAAGATGGTGCACCACCACATTGGGGACTGCATATTTGTGGGTTCCTAAATTAAACATTTCCAGACCGGTGGATTGGAAGGGGTGGCCCAATTCCCTGGCCACCTCGTTCACCAGATATCACTCCCCTCAACTTCTTTCTATGGGGTTATGTTAAAGATATCGTGTATCGAACAAAGGTACGGGACATCACTAATCTAAAGCAGAGGATCACTGATGCCATTGCCACCATTGATGAGGGTATGCTACAGCTAACATGGCAAGAAATCGTGTACCGTCTTGATGTGCTTCGTGCAACTAATGGTGCCCATATAGAGGTGTATTAAATGAGGCAAAAAACCTTAAATATATACATCTCATTTTGTAATAATTTTCACTTATCTGTCTTTTCATTTGTCTTTGTAATAAATTTTTTAAATTGTAAAGAGACTTTATGGACACTCTGTATAACTTTTTTCCACTTTTCATATTTTATTGATACTGAATAATGAATTTGTCTGCAGTTAGCCTACTGCAAGAAATACCTGTTTGGTCTTTAAAACAATATATAATATAACATGTGTGGGTATACTAACAGAGAAAGGGAGAAATTAAGTTTAAAGAGGAGCATAGCGAAACTAAAAAGAAACCTGATTGTGTCATTTGTTTGTCGCCGAAGAAAATAACAGTGTCATTCAGGGTTAAATTGTTGATTCTGTGCATGTCAGGGAACTTTAGAGTATGCTTTTTTTGGGGGGGGTTACATGTGATTAAATTTTTTCATGGTTTAAGGAACCAATAGCACCTCTATCAATAGAAAAATAGAAAAAATGTTTTTGCAACTCCTGTTTTCTATTTTACTGTTTTCTCTTACCAAAGACCGTCTGAGAAAAAGATTACTTGCTCTTTTCTATCGCTTGTCAACAAACCTGTTCCTCCAGGTAAATAAGGCAGCATTACTGGTGAATGTTTTTTCTTCCCAGTCACATAATACTTTGCAATTAATTGAAAAGAGACCCACATAGGCCTCTATTCAAGCTCATTTAGTAAAAGGAAGCCGCTAAGGAGTAAAGTTAACACGAGCCATTAGCTTTAGCGGCGCTCCATTACCAGATCCATTATGAGTGATCTGCTATATTATCAAATTGAAATAGAAGGGAGCTGCTATTTGATACCAGCAGGGTTTGCTGTGCACTGCTGCCGGTATCATCCCATAGGACTCCATGGAGGTAAGTGCATGCCTAGCATAAGCTCATGTGAGAAGAAGGACACTGGTAACTAATTATTTGTATGATCTGCAAGCAGGGCCGGCCCGAGCCACTGTGCTGCCTGGAGCGATGGACGAATTGCTGCCCCCCCCCAAAAAAAACATGCAAAGTGTATGAGCTTTTTACAAAGCTACACAGCAATAAAACTCAAAAATGTGCGGTGTGTGTGTGTGAGCATAACAGAGCTCCACAGCAATAAAACTCACTGGCTTCAAGCGGCTCTGATAGGCTGCAAAATAACAACATGCACAGTGAGTGTTATATAGAGATTTGACCTGTCAGTCTGGAAATTGATAGCTGTGTGTAATACACAGGGGTCAGGTGTCTCAGTCTGGTAAAAGACCCCTCCCCCCCAGACTGTGAGTGTTACACACAGGTCTGACCTCCCTGCCTGGTACAGGTAAAGGCAGTAGTAGGTGCGACAGGGCCTCTCTCCCTGGAACCCGTCATCACTCCCCAGCTCGTCTCCATCCACAGACTCAGCCATGGAGCCCTGACCCTGCAGCATCCCGGATCCTGGCCAGCACCGCATTCCCTGCAGGGACCAGACGTCAAGTCCCTGCCCCCGGAAACAGGTCTAGCTCAAAACCTGTTCTCCCAGAAACAACACATAAACAGAGCCCCCTGGATACACACGGATGGGCACCAATATTATCCAGGGGGTCAGACAGGTCTGGAGCACCCACATATCTCTAATCCAAGATCTGGTGTATCACTCATTGGGCAGATGAAGCGGTCGGTCTCTCCCTAATAAGGGGTGGGCGAGGCCTACTGAAAGGGGTGGGCACAGCCTACGAAACACCAGCCTGCTGGAAGGCTGTGCCTTGTTTGGGCCGAGCACTCTCCATGCCATGGCCTTTGCCAGGGTGGCAAAATGCTTCCCCTGACAAAGGGCTGCCTGGAGCGGCTGCTCCACCCTGCTCCATGGACGGGCCGGCCCTGTCTGCAAGCAGCAAATGGGGTGGCACATTACACAATCCTCTGCGCTTTGGAAGCAGAGGTTAGAAGTTTATTATTTAAACTACTTTTTTTTAAATGTTAAGGCTCGGGTCAGACGAGTGCACTGATCACTTCCGTGTTGCCGCACATTTGTAAGTCCGTTATAGCATATAATTATGACCAATGGAGCCCCACACACAAAGTACGTTCGCACGGAACTGAGGACGCATAACGGACGTGGCAAACAGACACATGTTATGCAAGAACGTAAATCCGCTAGAACGAACGCACAGAGTGCGCTGCGTCCGCAACGTCCGCATAACTTTGCGTGTGAGTGATGGAACGTAGTCAGACGGACTGCATTTTTGACGTCCAGCATTTTTGACGGACAAAATGTTTTTCATATTGATTTATTTTCCCTTCTACATCAGTCAAAACAAATATCAGTTACAAAAACGGACTGTGTGGCCACTACCTTTTTGTCAGCCAGAAAGTACACCCATTGTGCACGGATGCACAGTCCGCACAGAATGCGCTTGTCTGACCCTAGCCTAAATGATGTTGCAAATCACTTGTTAGTCTCATACTGTCGGTAAATTAACAGCTCCTACAAAAAGTATAGGAAGCAAAGACTTACAGTATCCTGTCACAACTGTTGAGGCGCAAGCAACGTTTGCGACTTGGCTACAATAACAGGGAAGCTGTTATGGTGAAAGAGTGAGCCATTACGTATAACAACTCGAGTAATTTAAAACTAATGGCTCGCTTAGGATAGTAGTCAAAGACTTTTATGGTTTTCTGTGTGAACTGATTTTTTTTGTCTTTTACTGAAGAACTGAGAAGATCCTGTTTTTTTAAATGTGGTTGTACATTTTTGTATATTATTACGCAGCTAAAAGTTGTTTTTCTTACTGTTTGTGAACCTGACTGTTTTACAAGTGACTGTTAGTGATACTGTTTTATTATTCTGTTATATCAACAGCTCTTTGTGCTTTAAAGAGTGAATATGTATTTTAATGTGTGGAAATTTTATTATGGTGCAGATATTTGGGTCCATATTACATTCTTCGCGCACATAAACGCATTAACGCAAGGAGCAAAACAAAACGTGTGTTAACATCTAACGCGAGTGACTCTGCGCAAACCCTTTGCGAGCGCAATTTAGTGCGCGCATCCTATACTTAACATTGTGAGCGCAAATGCGTTTCTGCACTGGTGCGCACATGGTATTATAATCTTAGCGCAAAATTTAACAGACAACGTTTGCGTACATAATTTTAACGTCTTTGAAAAGCTGGTGGTAACAGCAAATTGTGACAACCTGACCGTACCAAACTGCGGATTCACAACGGAGAACTTTGATGGGCACGTTTTTTTTTACTAGATCCCTCAAAAATGACAGACACTACCTTGTCTTCCGTCATAACGTACGTCTGTTGTGCGCAGTCCGCACAAAATGCGTTCGTCTGATGGACTCGCGTTAAAAATTACATTGCGCTCACTGATTTCTGCGTGCAACGGTACTTTGCGCGCATTTTTGCGAGTCGGTTTTACGAGTGCAATTTCCCGACGGATGAAAAAATGCGCGAGGAATGTAATTCCAGCGGTGATTTTCGTGCGTTAACGTTTAGCGCTTAGCGTGCGTTTTTGCGTTAAGAATGTAATAGGGCCCTTGGTATTTTGTGAAAATAACCATCTTCTTGATTTGTGGGCACGGAAAATATTTTTAAAAATCTGAACATATATGGACAATTCATTTTCATCTATAGTTCTATATTGAAAGTGGACACAATTGTATACTCCTTTTTACATATACCGGGCCCTATCACCTGGTGTGAGCTAAAATGCCATCGCTAACGGAAAACTCTAGCATGAGTCGTCCACCAACAGATCACCTTGTCCACGGTAGTCTGTGTGCAAGGTCGTTTAGCGTACGTTAGGGAAACGCTAAGACCCGGGCTGAGACCCAATGCTAAGGATAGAACAGTTTTTTTCCAATGCCTAATCATACCTATCCCCTGCCCTCACAAGCATGTATAAGTATGAACACATTCAGCGAATAGCCCTCACACCCCTGCATTACTAAAATCCTCCAAGGTGGCCGTATTATCCATGTTTATAAGCACACATATATTAATTAAGGCTGATGGGAATTGCATGATAAATGACACACAACAGCATGTAGAATCATTACAATGCATTTAATAGATCCAAAAGGAAGGCCAGGTGAGCGACAATAATTTCCCTGCTGCAGCATATAAATAATACATGTTTCAGGGCAAGACTTATACATTTGCACTTTAAACTAGGCTTGTGCACCGATTTTTTTTTCGGTTCAATTCGGTTTCTATTTTTCGGATTTTTAAACTTTTCGATTCGGCTCGTTTCGACCGATTTCGGTTTCGATTCGATTCGGTTCGGCCGGTTTTTCGGGTACATTTTTTTTTCGGAATATCGACCATTTTTCGTATCTTCGTGTCACTGTGCTCAGTTTTTGTATCGACTTTTCGTAATTTCGGAAATTTTCGTTTTTCGGAATTGCACATTTTTCGGAATATCGACCATTTTTCGTGTCATTTTGCCCGTTTTCTGTATCGACTTTTCGTTTTTTCGAAAAATTTTCGTTTTTCATAAAATTTTCGTTTTTACAAAATTTTCGTTTTTCGGAAAATTTTAGTTTTTCGGAAAATTTTCGTTTTTCGGAACATCTGTTCTCCTCGTTTGACACATTTCAAGTCCATTCGAAAAATCCGAAAATATTTCGTTTTGGCTCGGAAAACATTTCGGATCTGAATTTTTCGGATCTAGAGTTTTTCGGAAATTCGGCCGCATCCGAAAACACGAATCGGGAAATTTCGTGAAAATTCCGAAATTCCGAAACCCGAAACGCACATCCCTACTTTAAACATGTTCCACACGATCATCCTAATAATCAACCGCATACATACTATTAATAACCCCCAGCAAAATGTTTAAAATTAGGCAATATATTAGAATTGGGATATATGTCAATAAAGGATGCATATATTATAATAGAGCCTACTGCAACAGCAACAACGTTGCTGACCAGATCCATTACTATGGTGTTCGGGGCCAAGAGAACACCTGTGTTGCATTCCTTTCAATTGCCTGTTAATTTTGGGCGAAGACCTATTTTTTGTGGGGGGGGTTGAGTAACCAGAAGGGTTGAGCAATAGGTAAATATTTGCGATAAGCGTCCATCTAAAATGTAACGGGGTGCATGTGGACTGATTGGGAAGATGGAGCAAGAAAATAAGGTAAGTACAGTAAGCTTACAAATTACAAATTACCACGCACTAACAGGGTTATCCAAAGAGATTCGAATTGCTTGAGAAAGGTAACCGAACGCTGAAAATCAGCGTTCGGTTACCTTTCCTGGCCATTCGGCTATCCAGAGAGCAGGCAATTCGCCAAATCCTGGCGAATTGCCTGAACATACGGTGCCTGTTCGGTCCCTGTTCGAGGGCAGTGAAATCCCCATGAAAAAGCACTGCTTCGGCTATTCAGAGAACACAAACCAGCAGTGAAAGGTTCCCCTAATGCTCTGCCATTCGGTGGTTTAATTCGGCAAATTTATTCAGGAGAATCCCATAGACTTCAATGTTAAAAATATTCCCGTTTTAATTCAATATCTAATAAACCGTTCATTATAAAATTCTGCAGTAAAGAGTCTCTTTATTTATAGATTTTTTAGGATACTTTAAGCATTTTTCAGAATTTTTTTAAAAAAAATTAAAAGTCCGATTTTTTTTTTTTTTTTTTTTTCAGTTTACTTATTTTTTTGTAACAGCCCTCATTAGTATCATTCCCTGGACCTCCTGTGAAAATTTCAGACATTTTCGCTCAGTAGTTTCTTTGCAAACAGCGTTTCATTTTCCCAGATTCATACAAATGGTTTTTCTAATTTATTCACTGCCTCCTCTACGTCACAGCTGCTTCGGCTCTGTGTGATTCGGCTCCTTTTCGGCTCCTGTTCGGCTTTTTCGAAGGTTAATCCAGATGTTTTTGCTTGTTTTCAGCGTGCATTCGGTTAGTGTTCGTCAGGTTTGCGGCAGCTTTTCCCTGCAATTCGGGGGCCCTGTGGTGTTTGCTGAATACACCGCAGGGTCACCGAAATGCAATCGGCAAAAGGAACCGAATTGAAGAGAACGAAAAGTCACCGAACGTGCGGTGACTTTTCGAATCTCTTTGGATAACCCTGTTAGGGCCATATTACATAGTTGGTGCTAACTTAACCAGAGCTGTTGTTAACTTACCAAAACCATTATAGCCTATGGAGCTGTTAAGTTTACAACTGCTCTGGTTAAGTTAGCACCAACTATGTAATATGGCCCTAAGTGATTTTTCCAGTTTCTAGCGAGAGATAAATGACCTGTTGGTCAGGCACTAGACTCATTTCACCTGGCAGCTGGCACTAATGCAAAAACATGCTGACGCTAGGGTTAGATCACACCAGGTGATAGCGCCCACAGTATATTCATGTATTCATACAGTATGTACTATGCAACATATTTTTCATTTAGTGTACCGTTATCACTGTATATCAATAAAATAATATACATGTGTGTGTGTATATATTTATATATATATATATTTACAGGGGTCACTGACGTAAGTATGAGTGACATGAACATACACATCACAGTCAGTGATTCAAGGTGGCACTGTGTAATCCCTGTGGTTAAAACAAATGGAGCAAAAGTTTACCCAGGAAGAGGGCCAATTATGTTGCAGTTGATCAAGCAATTAATGCTTGCAAAACATTTAGAAGCAAACATAGATTTTATTGCAGAGAGATGTGTAGATGAACAACTAGTACTGACTGTCTCGCCTAGTCAAGTCCAACAGCTGCAATGGCCTCAATATAGATTTCTCTAGTCCTATGTTGCGTTGACGATATTTGGTGAGATGAATACTTTGACCATTTTTCTTGGTATGCAAACACTTGGAAAAGCACAGTATACAAATCTCTCATTAGATGCTGCTGCATAATTATTTGTTTTTATTATCGTCCCCCTACTCTTCCACTCGAGGTCTTCCAACTGTGGAAGTCCCTGGAGCCTTTAGCGTGAGCAGTCAGATTTTAGCCACATATGAATTTCCTATAATTCAGGCGTGGCCAAATTTGGATGCTAAGGACTCAGGCATGGCCAAATTTCCATGAAGCACGGACTGCAAAGCATCTGCTTCATGCTTCCAAGCAGGCAGTCTGCCTCCCTGACTCCTCCCCATCCTCCTGCATTTCCTGCCCCCGTGCTGGAAGAGAAGTGAGGAGTGAGATGAGCAGGGTGGCAGGAGGAGGCATTGATGGGTGTGTGTGTGTGGGGGGGTGAGAGTGCAGTGTAGGTGCGGTGTGAGTGTGTTTTGTGTTAGTGTGTGCATTGTCAGAGGGGGTGATACACTTAAGTGCAATATGTGCAGTGTCAGGGAAGGTGAAACACTTAAGTGCAGTGTGAGAGTGTTTTGTGTGCCATTTGTGTGTGCTGTGTCAGAGTGTGAAGTGTCAGGGTGTGATACACTTGTAGATGCAGTGTGAGAGTGTTTCGTGTTCATTTTAAGGGTGTGTATCTGATACATTTGTAGGTGCAGTGTGACTGTGGGAAGGTGTTATGTGTGCGGTGTACTTTGTGTGCTGTGTGTGCAATGTCACTGTGTGCAGTATTAGTTTGTGCAGTGTGAATATCTGTGTGTGAAGTTTGAAAGAGACTGATGTATGAGTCAGGTTTAATATCTGTACTGGCCTCTCAGGTTATGAGCCCGATATGCAGGTCTCGGGGATGCACACAGTTCGTTGGAGAGGTGAATCACACAGGAGGGCTGAGGGACAGGACACAATAGGACTTACTGGTTAGGCTGAGGGTGATTGGGAAAGCAGTCCTTGTGTCCAGGTATGGATGTTGGATGGGTGGCTGCTCCTGGGAGAGCACAGCGGTTCTTGGGGGGAATACAGAGGGTCTTGAGGCAGGAAACACAGTGGGTAGATAGGGGAAAGCAGGTCTTTCAGGAGCTTGTATTAGCTGGTCTTGTTCTTAGGAACAGGAGACAACAATGAAGCATTGAACAGAGGGGGTGTGGAGCCTTTATCGATTAGGCACAGGGGTCTGTCATGTGACCTGTGGTGTGTGTGTTTTTAACTGTTTATTAGCTGGTTCAGAGCAGAGGGGCAGCACATTTCATGCAGCTGCCGCTTTCATGGAATGTTGCAGGGATGGATCCTTACAGTCTATGGATAGGATCCTGACAGTATGAGAGTGAATCCTGTATGAAAGTGTTTTGTTGCTGTGGTGCTCTGTGATAGAGCTTCGCAGCAATAAAACTTACAGTAATGTGTGTTGTGTATGACTGTATCACAGAGCTCCACAGAAACAAAACTCCCAGTAATGTGCAGTGTGTATGAACTAATCACAGAGCTCTACAGCAATAAAACTCACAGTAATGTGCAGTGCGTATGAGCGTATCACAGAGCACCACAAAAATTAAACTCACAGTATTGTGCAGTGTGTAAGGGCATATTACAGAGCACCATAGCAATAAATCTCAGTAATGTCCAGTGTATATGAGTGTATCACAGAGCTCCACAGCAATAAAACTCACAGTATTGTGTAGTGTCTATGAGTGTATCACAGAGCTACACAGCAATAATGCTCACAGTAATGTGCGGTGTGTGGATGTGAGTATTATTGCTGTGAAGCTCTGTGATACAGTGATGTGCAGTGTGTATGAGTGTGTCGCAGAGCTTCACAGCAATAATACTCACATCAACACACTGCGCATTACTGTAAGCATTATTGCTATGGAGCTCTGTGATACGCTCATACACACCGCACATTACTGTGAACTCTATTGCTGTGGAGTTCTGTGATGTTCTCATACACGCTGCACATTACTGTGAGTTATATTGCTGTGGAGTTTTGTGATATGCTCATACACGGTGCACGTGACTGAGTTTTATTGCTGTGTTTTAGTGTTGGGAGCTCTGTGATACACTCCTACAAACTGCACATTACTGGAAGTACCGGCACCCTAGGGCCGCCATCAGGGCACTACAGATGATGCTGTCCCAGGAATTTCAAAGGGTCCGTGCAGCAGAAGTCCCTGATGTTCCCCAGAATCCCCTACCTCTTCTCTCACAGCCAGGCCCCCCTACAAACAGAACTGCTTCTAGAGACAGGCACTGTGATTGTCTCCATATTAATTTGGAGCAGCACTGTGATGGACAGCTGAGGGTGTCCTCAATAGCTTTGTATTAGAATCTTATTGAGGACCCCTCAACTGTCTAGGACATTGCCTACTCAATGGTGTTATGAGCTGTCAGTCATGTTGCTTGTCTTCAAAGGCAGCACAATGAGCAGGGGACTCCTATGAAGGAGATACATGGGTCGTTTGGAGGGTCACGAGAGGTATCACTGGAAAGGCCAAAACATGGGTTTTCCAATGCTATCCAATATGACCAGGTTTTAATGTAAAATTAAAATATATATATATATATGTATATATACAGTTGTGTTCAAAATTATTCAACCCCCAATGCTGTAAAGGGTTTTAGGGAATTTAGCGTACATTTGTAATTGTATTCAGAATGAAATCCTACAAGGACTTTTTAAAGAATCATATGCAACTAAAATTACATCAATTGGTTTTGTAATACAGTAGTAAATGTTTCTTTTGTGAATTCTTCATTGACACAATTATTCAACCCCTTAAAGACTACCACTCTGAAGAACAGAGGTTCATTCAAGTGTTTTCAATCAGGTATTGAAAACACCTGTGGATGTCACGGAGCAGCAATAAAGCATAATAAGCACCAATTAGGCAGCTTTAAAATGACTGTGATACTCAGCTCCTTCTAGACATTTACTGGTGTGGTTACAAACATGGTGAAGTCAAGAGAATGGTCCAGGAAGACAAGAGAAGAGGTGATTACTCTTCACAGGAAGGGCAATGGCTATAAGAAGATTGCAAAGATGTTAAACATACCAACCACTGAGGAGGAAGTCAATTCCTTATTGTCCTCCTCACATCTCACCACGTGCCCGCTCGACCCCATTCCCTCACATCTAATTCCTCCCCTCTCCTCCTCCCTCACCCCTGCTCTCACACACATCTTCAACCTATCTCTCTCCACTGGCTCCTTTCCATCCGCCTTCAAACACGCGCTAGTTACCCCTTTACTAAAGAAACCATCCCTAGACACCAACTCTCCATCCAACTACCGCCCTGTATCCCTGCTTCCCTTCACATCAAAGCTCTTAGAAAAACTAGTCTTCAACCGCCTCTCCCTCTTCCTGTCCTCCAATTCCCTACTTGACCCCCTGCAATCTGGCTTCCGTCCGCTACACTCAACTGAAACTGCCCTCACCAAAGTCACCAACGACCTCCTAACTGCTAAAAAACACGGCCACTATTCTATTCTCATCCTGCTTGACCTCTCGGCTGCTTTTGACACTGTTGACCACCCCCTCCTTCTACAGACCCTCAACTCTCTGGGTCTCGGTGACACTGCACTTGCTTGGGTTGACTCCTATTTATCCAACAGGTCCTTCTGTGTGTCCTTTGCTGGTAACTCCTCCTCTTCATTGCCTCTATCTGTTGGTGTACCTCAAGGCTCTGTCCTTGGTCCTCTGCTCTTTTCCATCTACACCTCCTCCCTGGGCAAAATCATCAACAGCTTTGGCTTTAATTACCACCTCTACGCTGATGACACTCAGATCTACCTCTCTACCCCTGATCTCTCTCCCCCTGTCCTTTCAAAAGTCAGTGACTGTTTATCTGGCATCTCCTCCTGGATGGCCTCCCACCACCTAAAGATCAACATGTCAAAGACTGAGCTCCTACTTATTCCTCCCTCTAATGCCTCCCCACCTCCTGACTTCTCTATCACGGTGGAGGGTATCACCATCTCCCCATCAAACCAAGTTCGCTGTCTTGGAGTTACACTGGACTCTGCTCTTTCCTTCATCCCCCACATCAAGTCTCTTTCCTCCTCCTGCCGATACCAACTGCGTAATATTTCCAGAATTCGGCCATTTCTTACCGCTGTCACCACAAAACAACTCATACACGCCCTGGTAATCTCCCGACTCGACTATTGCAATAATCTCTTATCTGGCCTCCCTCTGTCCCGCCTCTCCCCCCTACAATCCATCCTGAACGCCTCCGCCAGGCTAATTCACCTCACCCGCCGCTCTGTCTCTGCCGCTCCCCTCTGCGAGTCCCTTCACTGGCTCCCCATCCACTGCAGAATTAAGTTCAAAATCCTTATCCTTACCTACAAAACCCTCACTAACTCAGCGCCCCACTACCTGTCCTCACTAATCACCAAATACACCCCAGCCCGCTCCCTAAGGTCAAACAGTGACCTGCGCCTAGCTTCTCCCCGCATCACCTCTTCCCATGATAGACTGCAGGATTTCTCACGCGCAGCCCCCACTCTCTGGAACGCTCTCCCTCGTGCTGTCAGACTTTCCCCTAACTTCTCTTCCTTCAAACGCTCCCTGAAAACATTGCTATTTAGGGAAGCCTACCACCCAACTTACTGACGCAACCATCAATCACTCTCACCTTACAGTCCTCTCCTCCTGTTTCCAACCCCAACCCTCCTAGATTGTGAGTTCCTACGGGAATAGGGCCCTCATCTCCTCCTGTACTGTTTGTCAAATGTTGTTCAATGTATTGTAACCCTGTCTGTACTGTGCTTATTGTACAGCGCTGCGGAATACGCTGGCGCTTTATAAATTAATAATAATAATAATAATAATAATACCAAGAGAGACCATAGGAAGCATCATTCGCAAATTCAAGGCAAAGGGCACTGTTGAAACGCTACCTGGTCGTGGCAGAAAGAAGATGCTGACTTTGACTGCTGTGTGCTACCTGAAGCGTAGAGTGGAGAAAAGTCCCTGTGTGACTGCTGAGGAACTGAGAAAAGATTTGTCAGATGTGGGTACTGAAGTTTCAGCTCAGACAATACGGCGCACACTGCGTAATGAAGGCCTCCATGCCAGAACTCCCAGGCGCACCCCCTTGCTGTCTCCAAAGAATAAGAAGAGTCGACTGCAGTATGCCAAAAGTCATGTGGACAAACCACAGAAGTTTTGGGATAGCGCTCTGTGGACTGATGAAACAAAATTAGAACTGTTTGGGCCCATGGATCAACGCTATGTTTGGAGGAGGAAGAACAAGGCCTATGAAGAAAAGAACACCTTGCCTACTGTGAAGCATGGCAGGGGGTCAATCATGCTTTGAGGCTGTTTTGCTTCTGCAGGTACAGGGAAGCTTCAGCGTGTGCAAGGTACCATGAATTCTCTTCAGTACCAGGATATATTGGATGACAATGTGATGCAGTCCGTCACAAACCTGAGGCTTGGGAGACGTTGGACCTTTCAACAGGACAATGATCCCAAGCATACCTCCAAGTCCACTAGAGCATGGTTGCAGATTAAAGGCTGGAACATTTTGGAGTGGCCATCGCAGTCACCTGATTTAAATCCGATTGAGAACCTCTGGTGGGACTTAAAGAAAGCAGTTGCAGTGCGCAAGCCTAAGAATGTGACTGAACTGGAGGCTTTTGCCCATGACGAATGGGCGAAGATACCCGTAGATCGCTGCAAGACACTTGTGTCAAGCTATGCTTCACGTTTAAAAGCTGTTATAACTGTAAAAGGATGTTGTACTAAGTACTAAGATTGAATGTCACTTGGGGGTTGAATAAAACTGATAATGATGTGAGCACAGAAAAGACATTTGTGGTTATTTCATTATAAATGTTATGTTATATTTGTCTGACCTACACGTGCCTCTTTGATTTAATTGTAAGCAAGATGACTGAATGATCAAAATCAATGTCAAACTGGCCAAAACACTCAATTTCAGTGGGGGTTGAATAATTTTGAACACAACTGTATATATTTTATTTTTACTAATGCAGCACTATTGTTTACTTTTCAGTTATAAAATGAACAATGATGCTGCACTGCGGAGCTATGTGATATGCTCATACACACTGCACATTTATTTATTTATTTATAAAGGATTTTACCAGGAAGGATACATTGAGATTTCTCTCGTTTTCAAGTATGTCCTGGGTTCAAGAACATTGAATTGTTACAGTGCTGTGAGTTTTATTGCTGTGGAGCTATGTGATATGCTCATACACACCGCACATTGCTGTGAGTTTTATTGCTGTGGAGCTCTGTGATGTGCTCATACATGGTGCACATGACTGAGTTTTATTGCTGTGAAGTTAGCTCTGTTATTATAAGGGAGGGGCTGGTTTGGTGGATATAATTTGAGGGGTTGGCAGTATTTCATCCTTGGGCCCAGGCACAATGTCGTGGCATAGCCCTGGCTCTATTTTCTGGCTACACACCGGTGTGCCCCCTTTATTTATAGGCTGCATGCAAGCATACGCCATCTTTTTATTGGCTGCTCGCTGCATGGCGATTTATGACGCTTCATGGAAAATACCCCTATATTTTTTTCTAGAAAAAAAGCACTGAGTGTATGTGATAGATAATAAAATCATCAGATCTCCTGCTTATGGGGATTTATGTAGTGACAGTAATGACAGTATTAGCAATGCAGCTTCCAAAAAATTCCAATAGAATATAAACATAGTATCTGTATGTGGCATAATGTTTGTATATGAAAAATACAGTAACATCTTGTATCTGTACAGTACAGGACTTTTCAGTCTGTCACATACACCACCTGGCCTCTGGCTTTCCCTCTCTACTCACAGCCGCAGTTGCGGTACGGCCTCCGAGTCCCCCTCCACCGTTGGCAGCCCCGAGAGTCACTCATCACCCTGGGCTCCCCTTTCGGACTACATACACACAGGCCACTCAGTTCCCTGGGAAACCACACATGGGCGCTCCACCAATCCCACCCAGAAGCCAGAGCCGGGAGATGCTGAGTGCAGACTGATGATGTCACAGTGGTGGCAGGGTTTAGAAGAATGCTGGCAGTGGTGAGTCCCTGCTCATTTATTATTTTGAGCTAATATATATTGCTTGCTGGATAATTTGTGTACCGAACCTCTGCTTAGATAAGGACTATTCTTGCCTGCTGCCTGCCCTTTTGATGACAGAAAGTTTTACCAGAATGTGCTTATTTATTGATCACTGCCTGTCTCTGAAAGCTTGTTTGCCTCTTTGCATATGCTTCTTGCTGCCTGCCTCAAGTTTGTCCACAACTTGGCACTATGACCACTAGTTGGGCTTTTATACCATCTATCAGTATGCCTCTAGTGTCTGCCTCACACAGGCTAACCACTCTGCAAGGAGGTTCCAATATGAATTATACCATGACATAGTCATTATAGCCCCCTCAATCATATCCCTGTACTACAGTGGGTGACTCCAGAGCTGTATTCTGCCCTGTCCCTGGCTGTTGTAATGCAGCAGCAAAGTTTGCTGAGCTTTTTGTTACTCTGAGGTTTGGGGCTGCAATTGACAGCTTGTTTACAGTAATACAGAGTGACAAGCATAAGATAAAACAAAAAAAATTGTTTTACAAAACTGTTGTTGGCGCACTAATCTTGCTTTAAGAGGGTATGCAGATAGGATTTGGATATGCTAATGATTGCTTATCAATGTATTACAATATAAAATCAAGTCAACTCGATTTTAGTAGTGAAAGGGTTATTGTAACATTTTTATACAGTGTCACAAGCAAAAACCTTTGTGCATAACGGAATGTACACTATTACAAATATATCAAAAAAACTTGATAACTAGAGATACTTTATTTTGTAAATTAATATTTAATTACACTATTTTACTAACACACCACTACCCAATGTTAAGTGAAATATGTGGATTTCACTTTTACAATCTTTTGACTTAGAGTACAAGGTAGTCATCAGTACATATTTGACAAGTATTGAGATTCATACACAGAATTCCAAACACATTCATGATTTTTTTAATTAGGTTTTGGCAAAATTAGACACAATGAACCATGCATAAGAAAGTTTTCAAACTTTAGATGTTCGCTAGTTTTGCATTTTATCTAGCATTATTCACAATTATGGTTTACCATTCTAAAACTGCAAATAAGCCATTCGATTTATATTTTAGTAAAAAAGCAGAAAACAAAATGATTATCCTGGCCCATATGGATACAAGGAAAGTTTATCACAAACAAAGGATTTATTTTAAATCTGTTTTGACACCGGTTTGTGAAATTTATGTCTTCCTTAGGAATTTGTGTACATTATATCAGCAACAAGAGACACTTTTAGAAACATTTAGTCATCCTCGTCTGCATATTCTTGAAATGATGTACACACAGGTTTTTCACCCTCTTTTAACAAAGTTAAATATGAGGCACACACAAAGGCACTTTATAAAACTGTAATGCATACATTTTGTGCTGGGATACTGGCCCATTTGTAATAATTTAGCAGCAAAATTAGACACTGTTACTGAGGTAGGTATAAGTTATAGGGGACTCAAACATATTTTCATGGGACTGGGTCTGAAAGATCTAAACGAGGGCTGTCAAATTCACGGCCACTCAGATGTTGATACCTACAATTCTCAGAATTCTTTCAATAGAATAGATGGCGAGGGAATCATTAGAGTTGTAGTTCAGAAAAGCCTGAGGGGCCAGAGTTTGACAGCCCTGGTTTAAATACGGCTGGAAATAACTGTCGACAATGAAGTGAAAATCCTAAAATGGACAGAAAACTGGAAAAAAAATCAAAAGACTTTAAAAAGAAAAAGTCTACTGTCTGAAGATTAACGTGGGTAACACAATGCAACACGAAGGTATCTCATTGATGATGATTGAATAGAGACATCCATGCTTACCTTTTGAAAAACACAAGTCTTTCTTGCACTATATTTATGCCATTCTTTTGGCACTCTGTGACCATAATAATATATACATTTTGTGCATTTTCACTACGGTTGATATGTCAACTAATAGTCAGGGATGAAACATTTTTCAGTTCATGCTCAACTGAGCATCCCTAGTAATCCTTCTGAAAACCGGACTGCCTTTTTGCAAGTTTAAGACACAGAAACTCATCTTCTCTTTCTGAACACTCTACAGAACTGTCCATACAGCTGTGTGACTACACTTTTACATGCAAACCAATAGTGATCAACAAGTCATATGACACAAGATACGCAGAAACCAAGAGAAGACCTTTACAGATGCCCAGATGTTTGTACTATACACTGATGTCTCCAATGACATCAACCTGAGAGATAATCCACCAGGTTGAAACCACTACATCTGACCCAAAAACACAGAAGGAAGTGTAGGCTATCATGGATAGTAAGGTATCAGCAAATCATAAGAGATACATTTACCGTTTGAACAGATGAAACCATGAAAATCCTTATGTTTCTGGATAAATCAATACATCAGTCAGCAAAGCAAGCTAGTGTCAAAATATTACCCTTTATCCACCACATGGATTTCCATAAAAAGCACTAGCAGGAACTGTGGTTCTTGGGGCTTTTATAAGATAATCCTTTAATCAGAGGGTCTAGTCACTGGTGCGCACAGCCCGTTACATTAGACAGAGAACCCATGGAACATTTATTGTTTGAAAACTTATGTTTAGGAAATGTTACACAAAATGTATATTCTTCATTAGAAATAAGTCTGTAGTCAGAGATGCAGTCTGGTTTTCTTCTATTCATCATTAACCAGATAAGGGACATCTAAAATGTCCACGTAGGATGTGAAAGAGGACCTCTTCCCTCAAAATTTGTTTGTGCCCGAGCAGACCAACCGCACCCCATGCATACGACCATGGGTTCTAGTCTTAAAAAATTAAGTGTGGGAACTCTCCAAGATTTCTGCTCCCCACTTATCCGATGACATGTCACACTGAACCCAACATACCACATTCAAATTTGATATCCATGTTTAGAAATAACGATAAGACTGTAGCTTCTATGAGCAGGGCCCTCTACACCTCTTGTTTCCATCCTATGTCCATTTATCTCATTCCCTTTGGTTATTGTAAAGCGCTGCAGAAACTGTTGGCGCTATATAAATGATGATGATAATAATAATAAAAATAATAAGCTGAGTTTTAGGTAATCATTATGAGAATTGTAATAAATATAATATATTACTTGTGACTTAATAAGGAAACCTATGATAAAAATCTAAGAAAAGCTTTTCCATGTATGGGCCAAAAGGGAACCGGGTTCACCTTGTAAAAAATAATGGAGGAACTATCTTTCCACACGATGCTAATTGACTTGTCCCACAGCTTTAACCGTCACACTACCATGTGGCTTTCCATAAAACGACTAGCAGGATCAATATACTTTATGGAAAAGCACTCTAAATGACCCCTTTACCCTATCATCAAACACATATACAGTCGCACACATGCATACATTGACAGTGTAAATGCACTGTATTAGCTTTACATTGCATTTACAAATATTGCACAGTATGTCATACGAAGGTACTGCAGCATTTATCAGGGAGTAACTGTAGTTCCAAGAGTTACAGTATATTTGCGGTTATGATCGATGTTCTGTAATTTTTGAGACATATTCTAGCGTCTTATGCAAAACAAATTTTGCAATAAATTAAGATGGTTTGCTTTCCACCAGGATATGTAGACTGAATTAACTCAATCTTGGGCATCTGAAGCTGTATTTGAGGATTGAGGTAACTCGATCATGGAACTGAAGGGTTTAAATTTACCTTTAAACCAATAACCACACACACACACCTACAAATACATCTACACACATACACACAATTCTACTCCCAAGGCCATTGTTGTCATCGCTGTTCATTTAAACGATATGCACTTTATTTCACAGGCAGAGGCTTCCCTCTGCTGGTCAATCCTAGTACAGAGCTAAGGCTGCTGCAAGTCTCAGAGGAGATTTTTTTTCAAAAAAATTGCATTTTCAGCTGGTTACAGTGCATCAGCTGATATGTTTAATGTATTGTAAGTTTAGGAACATTTTCGTGAACCCATCTGCAGACATAGATTATCTGCACTACACAAAATCTGTTTGGAATTCTCTAGACTATGAACAAATTTAAAAGCACCTGATGGTGCTTGACAAAGGCTGCAGGGCAACCAAAACACTGCTCGATGTCAATAAACCAACCTTTTTCTTTCCATGACTGACTCATTTGTATTAGTTTCAATATTGGGTTAACTTGATCACAGTGGTAAAAGGATTAAATGGGCATCTTTCAATCTGCTTGCATTTATGGCCTCTGGATTGGCTGGGCACTGGAGTGAGCACAAGACTGTTACAGGTTATAAAAGCAGCTTCAGTTGGAATCAGTGCCAAGGGATTAAATGGTAAGGTAAGGTACATTTAATAGTTAAAACAAGAGTGGATAGAGCATAGCAGTTGTCAAGGATCCATCTGTATCCCCATTTTAACCCTTATTATTAGAATTGTTATACTAGAAGAAACCAATTGCAGCTTTGCCAGTTTTGTGTTTGTTTTTTAAAACTCGACCCAGGAATCTGTCAATCACAAACTTAGGTAATTACATTCTCTGGCTCAAACACCTTAAATGGCAGATGAAATTTATTGTAGATAAATGCCAGTTTATGCACTTTGGAATGAAGAACACACGAGCATCTTATACCCTAAATGGTACGGAGCTAGGGAAATCCAAGCAGGAGAAGGATTTGGGAATAATCATAGACTTCAAACTAAGTAACAATGTGCAATGTCAAACAGCAGCCGCCAAGGCCAGCAAGGTATTGGCATGCATTAAAAGGGGAATTCAATCTCGGGATGAAAACATAATTCTGCCTCTGTATAAATCAATGGTAAGACTGCACCTTGACTATGCCGTGCAATTTTGGGCACATGTCTTAAGAAAGGATATTATAGAGCTAGAAAAAGTGCAGAGACGGGCAACTAAATTAATAAGGGGAATGGAAGGGTTAAGTTATGAGGAAAGGCTAACAAGCTTAAACCTGTTCAGTTTTGAGGGGATCTGATAAATTTATATAAATATATACGGGGCCATTATAAACCACTGTCTGGAAACCTATTAATTAACAGGACTATACACAGGACACGAGGTCACCCATTTTGACTGGACTAAAGGAAATTCTGCCTAAAGCATAAGAAGGGTTATTTTACGGTGAGAACAATAAAGCTGTGGAATTCTCTGCCTGTTGAGGTGGTTGGGTTAGAGACTGTACAGACTTTTAAACAACAACTGGATGACTTCCTGCAAAAACATAATATTATGGGTTATATATGTGGGTAAAAGCTTCTTGATCCAAGGAGAAATCTGACTGACATTCTGGGGTCAAGAAGGAATTTTTTCCAAGTGTGTTGCATATTGGCGAGCGCTTCAGACTGGGTTTTTTGCCTTCTTTCGTATCAACAGCAGTAGGTGATGTTGGAAAGGCTGAGCCCGTTGGACACACTTCTTTTTTCAGCCTAGGTAACTATGACAAATCTGACATGATACATGACATGCAGGTACTTCCAGATATCTAACTCATATGCACCTGCATAATGTGTACATATGTATTATGTATACATGCTAATGAGCTGTGTGTGAAAAGTGCTGTCGTTAAGTACATCAAACTACAAGTAAGACAGCAGTTAATTAAACAAGGTGGGATCACAAATGGACTTTTGAGGTTAGGCAATTGATTTCCCTTCTGCAACTAGTTACAATCCAGCTCTTTGTGCTTCTCCATGAAAGACTGATATGTGTTCAGGAAAACATTGCAGATCTGGCAACCAGATATATTAATTAAATTGTGTATTGTATCACTATTATGAATTTGGGTGTGAATGTGATATATTGTATTTTCATAAAAGTGGATGTGCTTAATTATGGTTTTGTGTAGATTTCCTACTCATGTCCTCAGTGTTTCTCTATGAAAAGCATTTGAATGGAAACTGAACGAAATGCAGTGAAGCATCAAAGTGAGCTGATTAGTTTGGCGGTTTTGTAGTAGAATAAGTAGATGTTTTAAACCTGCTTTTGAAATTATGGATTTGTAACCCATTCATTACCAAGATGTTTTTCATAAAATCCATGCCAAGTCCCAGTAGATTTATGGAAGAAAAAAACTTTGCTGTAGCCGTATAGTGAAAATGTGCTTGAAAATCTCAAAAGCAAATTTTCAAACTGTATACACTCTTTTGACAAGCAAATGGCACCATCTGCTGGCCACAAAGCACTACTACTACAGCTCTATAACACAGCTTGGATTCCCTGTTTTACTTATAATAAAAAGGGAATAAAAAGGGAAGTCAAGCTGTTCAAGCTGTTTCGGCAACTTAACTGTCATACCCAAGTTGCTAAAACTTTGAAACTTTGGGACACATTCTGGACCCCATTTACAAACATATTTTATTTGCAAGAAACAAATTTTGTTTGCATTGCTCCAGAATAAGACCAAACCAAGTATACTCTATGGGCACAATTACATTGCATGTGCTAAAATGGGGACATTGTGATGGAATACCTGCACCTGCAGGTTTCCCCTTAGCATCCGTTGTAGCACCTTATTATGGGGTAGGTGCTGATTCAGGTGCTGAGGCAGCGCAAACGCACCACAGCGAGTATCCCCTCCTGGCGTCCATAGGACTCCATGAAGGCTTGTGCTGCCGGGTCAGCTGACCTGCCGGATCTCAATTTTGAAGCTCCTGCAGGTCTGTAGAGTGATTGTGGAGGGAGACTGGGGACTTTTTTCACCAGTCTCACTCTGCACCCGGCAATGAGAAGTGGCAGACCGTGCCACCATCCTTGCCACGGGATGAAAGGCGAGTATCTGATTTTTTTGGGTGACTTTAAGCTGGTGTTGACTGATTCTGCAGAAGTGGAATCACTTAACCACAGCTAAAAGCTGTTGCTAACTTTTTAGGTAAATGCAGCGGTGTGGTAATTAGCATTAGGACTTTGTAATCCCAACACTAATTAGGCTTTGTGCTCCCCAAGTTAAGCATAGGGAGCGCAAAGTACAGTAAGCTCCAGAAGCGAGCGCAATCTCCAATGTGCTATCATTTTTTTTTAACCTGTTAGCATGCGGATGGTAATATTTGCAGCCTGAGCTAGGGTCATTTAACCTAGCGTTAATGCTCACATAGCGGAGCGCTAACATTAGCATAAAGATTTTAATATTGCCCTATATCAGGGAACCAGCAAGTGATTATGCTCTCGAGCAGGATCCTCTCTCCTACTGTTCTGTGTGTTTAACGTCTGTGTATATGTATTGTTGTGTCTCACCCATTGTACAGCGCTACAGAACTTTTGGCGCTTTATAAATACTTGTAACTGTAACCATTATGAAGATTGAGTATACTTGATCATGGTAGTGAAGAGGTTAATGCAAAAAAGCAAGACTAAGTTCTTGTTACATTGATTTCAAGCTAGTATTAAAATAATCTACAGGTAAACAGGTATTTTTATCTAGAGTGTCCGTTTAGGTCAGACTGTAATTTCAATAAATCCACTTGATTTAATAATAGATCATTTTGAAGGCTGCAGTGTATTATGTTTCTCACTTTGAAAAATATCCCAAGACCATAGTGGAGATATATTTTTGGTTGAGTATAAAGCCAGGCAAAAAAAATGTAAGTATAAACATACAAGTCAAGAATCCATCAAGAAGCAGCAAGATGGTGGAAAGCTGGGTCTGGCACACTGGTAAAAGTAAAGACAGACATGCCATAATCAATAAAGTAAATAATCACAAGGAGAGAGGCATAGGGTTTGGACAAACAAAGCTAGTGCTGGATGTTCCTGGAGAAAAGCACGTATTTCTAGTATAACAAGACCCTACCCGCCACTCCAGATCAATGTATGTAAACGGGGTTATTCAGAGAGCGGGGAAAAGTAGGAGAATAACTGGAGAACGGAAAATTCTAGGTCAAAATAGCCAAACCAGAAAAATTCTCCCTTTCATCTCACTTTCCAAATCGGCTATTTTGACCTAGAATTTTCCATTCTCCAGTCATTCTCCTGCTTTTCACCGCTCTCTGAATAACCCTGATAGTGTTTAGCACATCATTCTCCAGTGAATAATTGAGGAATTAGAAGCTTCATTAGTTGACATGGTTTGAGGTACGTAATCGCAAGTCACAATAACAAGCAACACAGTGAAATTACAGTAGCAAAATAAATGACATTCAGTTGTATGGCTTGTCCAGTCCACTAAATTAAAAAACTTTTGGCATAGTGGCTAGAATATAAAAAAAAAAGTCATAAAAGGCCTCTTACGTACCATTAAATGGAATGGCTTTTTCACTAAATGCAATAACCCTACAGGTAAGCCACAAAATCTCATCATCTGCTAATCCTGTTGTCTATAGCTGCTATATTTAAAAAATAAATAAATAGCAAGATGGTTCTAAAGCAGGGGTCAGCAACCCTGACCCTCCTGATGTTTTGGAACTATACCTCTCATGATGGACAGCCACTTATTAGGTTGACTGATCTAAGAAATGAGAAATGTAATTCCAAAACATCTGGAGGGCCAAGGTTGCTGTCCCCACTTCTAGAGCCACAACAAGATATTTTGTGGAGAGATCTCATTGAGTTATGAAACACTGTTAGCTCAAGTAATAAGAAAAGCAGTAGAAGTACCATAGCAAAACTGACTGCTCATCCCTCTGGCACTACATGTAATACATTCACTGTAGTCATTGTTAATAAGCATGTTAAGCAAATAAACTTTGATCTGATTTAGATATCAGTTTATTTTGCACATATGCATTTATTTTCTCTTTCTAAATATAAATCCATATTTTTTGACACAATAGGTTGTAGGGCTGTGATTTTGTTTTAAACAAGAAATATTAATGTGTACCCTTTGCTTTATTTAGATGGATTTTGTGTTAGCCATCATCAATTTATAAAATATTGTGCAAGCTTCCTTCTTTGAGCATATTATCCTCCTGGGATGCAGCAAAAATTAGCAATTTATATTGCACTGACACTCTTTCTGATTTCTGTTACTACACACACCATTAAACCATATGCTGAGAGAGTGACATTTCTAAAAGGTGCAATAAATACCACTTGAGAGGGATTACTTTTCAGTTCTTCACCCATATGAAAGATCATACATCAATACACACCATAGTTGTGTACAAATAAATAACTTTAATCATTTGCGAATGAGCTCCTATTTAAGTGGATTTAAAAATACAAATGTTGATATACAACCCTGCTTGGCATCTTTGACCATTAAAAGCGGAGATGAAAGATTCCTTTTCACATTTGGACATATAACTGTTTTTTTTTTGTATTTTTAATTTGTGTATATCTTCCGTACATAAAGAAATTTGACAAGAGTACACAGAGACACATTAATTCATATTGAAGACAAAACAACATATCATTTGTGCTCCATTGCACACCCCTACAGAATGCATGGAAGAATTTACAAAACCTTTCAGGAACAAAAAATAAAAAATAATAAAAAAAAATGAAGGCAAGAAATGTGTGATAGAAAATGAAATTCTCAGGTCGTGTTGTTAAGGGGAAAAAATAAAAATATAGTGTTGACACAAAAAAGAAAAAAATAGTTTGGTTGTTTGTTTTTTTTCCAATCCATATGACAATTGTAATCATGGGTTTGCAGTTGCCCTCTTTGCATTTGGCATGACTGATTTTTTTTTTTTTTTTAAACAACATCACTGTGAGAGCCAAAATAGTGAAATGCAGAGCTGAACAGAAGGGTGGCAGTATGTATTGACGTTTGGCTCAGCAGCACTCATGAGTCTGACAACTCAGGATGGGGACTTTCAGGCAGTGTTTCTTTACAATATCGACTTGGTTCTGCAGACAAAAGGAAAACATTCATAGAATTATTGTTAAAGTGTTAAAATTGGATGTATATTAAAATTAACTATGATAAACTGAATTCCCCTACTGTATGTGTTTATGGGTAGCAGGTATGTAATACCACATTTAAAATTTGATTCTTTAAACCCACACAAAATTGAATGAGACTTTCCATGAAAACTGAATCTGTGTTCCAGACAGTCTGTAAGATTTATCAATAAATGTTCAAGCTTTGCATTGCAGTTTATGAGGATAGTAAACACTGAACTATGATTAAATTCTGTATGGGTCCAAGAAAATGCACATAGATAACTGTGTTAATACATAATTATTAATACACATCCACTGGAACACTTTCCTTGAGAGAGCATGCTTTGAACCTAAGAGATTTGATCATTCAGTGAACAAGTTTGAGATGCATCATGCATGATATGCATGGTCTACCAGTCCACATAGAGATAAAATATGGCAGTAACTTTAGTGTTTTAGAATGACCTGGCAAAATACAGGCATTTTAATTGAAAATAAGAAGAAGTCACAGTTCATCAAGGGTTATTTATTTATGTTTAGGACTCATGTTATTGGTTTGACTATAGTTTGGTAGAATGAGTGTGTGGTGACTGTGAGAGCAGTTTGACTTGAGAATGAAATGAAAGAACAATATTAATGATTTCTTTAAAGAAAGAAAAGAAAAGAATAAACATGTCCTCTACTGTAATGACATAGGTTTAATACAGTTCACAATCTGGGTTACCAAATACCTTTTAAGGATAAAGAACACCTGGATGTCTCACTAGCCATGATTCTGCATCTTGCAGATCAATATTTTAATGTCACTAGGATGGTGATCTGCAGAACATTATGCCTCAGATGAACACAAACCTGACACAATATAACCTCATTAGTCATCTTTTAAATGGCATGCATGATACCAGTCTGCATATTGAACATCAGATATCTCATCAACGTATTGGTTTATTTAACAGAAGCAGCTGAACTCAATTAACTGGAAAACAATTCTGCTGATTGATCTAATAAACCCATAATGCATGGTTTTAGACATGCATCTTAAATACTTCAGCCATTAAAGTGACAGAACACACATTCATCATTCTGAACTGCTGTGAGTAATTAAAGATACTATTTATTTCTCATCAATGAATCACCCATTGACAGCAAAAGTATTATTTTCCATACCTAAAAAAATGTGTATAAAGTGTAGCAAACACTATTTTTTAAGGACATGTGAAATCCACCCAGTCACTAATTTGGAGTGTGATGTGATCTGCACAGGTTTTTTTTTTTTTCACTGTTGACCTCTGATACCAATGAACAAGGAATGTATCCAAATGCAGAAAAAGCAAACAGTCAACAAAAGATAATCAAAACAAGAAAAAACTTGATAAATCTAAGCATTCATTGAATCAACTGTAAAATGCTGTATAATTATTCTCTTCTCTGATACATGTTATTTATAGGGTTAAAAGAATAAATAGGAGGAACAAAGGGGATAAAGAGTAGTATTTGTTTAAACATTTCTTAATGTAAGTGAGTTGAATACATATTAGAGGTAGTATTTCTTTTAATTAATAGTGATATATTGATAGCCCAGTTATGCCATCCCAGTTCCCAGTTTGAGCCATGCATTAGCATAGTCCACTGTCCACAATTTAGAAGAAAGAAACGTACCTTTGATATGATAACCAAACAATTGCATTCAAGTGGCATTGAGAAGCATGAAGGACCTGTGTTCAAGAAGGGCATGTCAAACGGTGTATCAGTTTGTGAAATGCTTGTTTGAAGTCTTCATTTGCCATTGTGTAAATGATTGGGTTTATCAAAGAGTTGAGATATCCCAGCCAATTGAAAAAGTCAAAAATTGCAGGGTGAAACCAGCAAGCTTCTTTGCAAATAGGCATGACCAACGAGATGATGAAAAATGGCAACCAACAAACAATGTAGGCTCCAAGGATGATACCTAAAGTCTTAGTAGCCTTCCTTTCCCTTGCAGCCATTATTTTCTTCTTCTCCAGCAGGGCATCAGATACTTTTACCTTGACCTGGTTTAAGTATACTGGTGATCCAGTGTCACTTGACATATCTGGAGCCCTTGAGTTTATTGAGGACACAGAAGAGGATCCAGGAGAATCGGTGATCAGGTGAGCCCTTGTTAGTCGTTTTCCTGTGCTTTTTGGTGATTGTTTCAAAATCCTAGATCTGGCTTCCACATAGATTCTTCCATACAGAGCAATTAGAAGTAATGTGGGAAGATAAAAAGCCCCAACAGTGGAATACACTGTATACAAAACGTGATCTGTATTCACTGTACATGCAGTGAGTTCTTCAGCTTTAGCCTGACGCCAAAAAAGAGGCGGCATTGAAATTGAAATGGAGAAGACCCAGACAAGAGCTATCATTATAACTGCTCGTTTTGGAGTCCTTTTCTTTGTATATTCAACCGCATCAGTGATTGCCCAGTATCTGTCCAGTGCTATGACACATAGATGGAGGATTGATGCTGTGCAACAGGTGATATCAGATGATAACCACATATCACAAATAATCAGCCCCAAAGTCCACTTACCGGTCACAGTATATACAATGCCAATTGGCAAAACAAGGATAGACACTAGAAGATCTGTAAAAGCCAATGATGCTATGAGATAGTTGGCAGGTGTGTGCAATTTTCTGGTCTGATACACAGTCGCAATTACAAATGCATTGGACAACAAAGTAGCTAGAGTAATAAGAGCCAGGATGATGGCTAACAAGATGCTCCAGAAGGTCAACCCAGGTTCTTGATCATAGCTGTCCATGTCTGGGATACAACCTCTACCATCATAAGAGTAATTAGTTATGGAGACATTCAGATGGTCAGAACTTGAAGCTTGAGGACATTCAGTGTGCTGCTCCATTGTGGAAAGCTGGAAACTCAACTAACTAGAAGCATGAAGGAAAACAAGAAATAGAGAAAGACCTCATGGGTTTAACCATGTCTACCTCAAACCTATGAAGAACCGGACCAGTGTTTGGTATCTCCTCATCTTAGCACAAATACGTGACTGAAAGCTCCACTTCTTCAGGCATAGACATTGCATTTGGTGACTTTAACATCCATGACTGCTTTTTGCATATTGATGTCTTCTGGGGTAGTGCCAAAAACCAAAGCTTTGGAATACAGATTTATGAAAAATAGCCATTTTTTTTTTAGTTTTTTGGACTCATTAGTAAAGAGCACAGTGAAGCAGAAAATGGAATCTCTCAGTAGCAGCAGTATGACTGGTTAGGAATCCAGAATGATTTGAAGTCCATTTTTTTATTATTAAAAATGATCCATCACTGAGTTTATACCTACACTATTCTATCACATCATTGCTATGGCAAACTAGTCAGAGGCAGATTTTTTATCCATCTAGACCTGACGTTTCAGTGAAAAAAGCAGCATACTTATTTTTTGGGATGGATTTTTTTTTCATTAACTTATGAAAACTATAAATTTTCCTATGTTATTGCTTTTTATTTCCTTTTAAAAAAAATGTATTTTGTTATATTCACCTGATTTATTTTGCTGGCTCAATCCTTTCCCAGGCACAAAAGGGCTCATGGTTACATTCATAAATTTGTGTCTGCCTCCCAAATTTCCAAAATTCCTTGCTGATCCCTCTATGATTTCTCCTTGAAGTTGTGTTCAGAAGCAGAAGTGCCTGCAGGTTCCTTCTTATTTCCAGTGTATAGAAACAATAAAGTTGCTGGAGGTGATGCAGCTGAAACTTGTAAGGGGAATGTGTGGAGTCTTTAATCTCTGCCAGGCTTTATAGGTGGTATGCAGCTCATCCCCTGGGAGAAAGCAAATGATGTGACAGCAAAAGAGGGGGCAGATAGACTCCAACTTTTAGGTTTCTTAAAATATGTTCTCTGTAAGTTTCCCAGTGATGCTCAGTAACCTTTCCAGCTCAGAACAGCTGAGATGACAGTGAGTGCTGCTGATCACCTCTTCCCTGCCTTGTCTGTGCTTCTTGCAGGCAGCAGCAATAGTACTTCTGGTGCTTATGCTGCTACTGGCATAGATGCTGATGTGGGAGTGGAGGAGGGGATGGACAAATGAACAGAAGCTTTTAACATCGCTACTAAAAAGTGAACAGTGGGGGGAGGCAGCTAACTGCTTGCAAGATAGTATTTCCAATGCACTCCCCATCTAGCCTTGGTTTGTATGGCTTCCCTGTAAGAAGTGCGGATGATGTCTGCATTAGTTTGCTTTGAGCTGCTGCAGGCATGACTTAAATGTTGATGGAGTACAGATGCTTGCTTTCACCTTGTATTACTATGGTATGCTCCCTGAATGCATGCATTATACATATATATTTACATTTCAATGACATTTGTTAGTACTTCATTTTTTATATTCATTTTATTATTATCATGTTGTTATAACCTATTATTCCTTCTTTTAATTCTTAATAATTATAACAAATTATATTGTGTGAAGATAATATAAATATTTATCAGTACTAGTGGTAGTTATACACGTAAAAGATAGAGCTCAGGTACCAACCCCCACGGTGGATCAATGGAGCGAAGGTCTCTTGCTGTACAGACCCAAAAATGCAGAATAAAAATAAACTCCAGAGTCCAAATGAATTCAAGTGGATTTATTCCGACACCAAGTAAAACAGACGACGTTTCGACCACAGCTGGTCTTTGTCAAGACTTGACAAAGACCAGTTGTGGTCGAAACGTCGTCTTTTTTACTTGGTGTTGGAATAAATCCACTTGAATTTATTTGGACTCCGGAGTTTATTTTTATTCTGCTAGTGGTAGTTATAGTATTTATTATTATTATTATTATTATTATTATTGTGGTAGTATTTATTTATTTTTAAAGTATTTTACCAGGAAGGATACATTGAGATTTCTCTCGTTTTCAAGTATGTCCTGGGTTTGAAATGTTTTTTATTTTATTTTTTTGAGAAAGGATTTTACCAGGAAGGATACATTGAGATTTCTCTCTGTTACAGTCGTTACAGAAATAAAAAGTAATAAAATACAAGATATTAAAAACACAAATATACAGATTACCAGAAAATAAATATGTAATCAGTGGCGACTCTAGGAACAGTAAATAAGGGGGCACATAAGGTACCACAGTCAAAACTGTGGGGGCACTAATCATTTTCGCCGCTAAATCATACCACTGAAAAAACTAACAGGGGTTATTCAGAGAGAGGGGAAAAGCAGGAGAATGACTGGAGAATGGAAAATTCTAGGTCAAAATAGCCAAACCAGAAAAATTCTCCCATCCATCTCGCTTTTCAAATCGGCTATTTTGACCTAGAATTTTCTATTCTCCAGTCATTCTCCAGCTTTTCACCTCTCTCTGAATAACCCTGTAAATAAGTATAAATAAATAAGATTCCTAAATCCCAGAGTAATGTGGTGCAATGATACATTTTTGCTGTGTTAGTAATTCAATATTTTATTCGCTGCAATTCGGCAGTCTTCACCGGCGTTTGATAACTGCTTCAACGACAGAGACCAAATTACGGAGACTTTTCGCTAAATAGGGAATTCACTATATTTTCTGAGAAATGGATTCCCCGAAATGTGACCAAAAGCGAAGGATCTAAAGATGAATAGATCCTTTAGATTCTAACATCCATAATAACCCCAAAAATGTCATAAACCGAGGGAAATACAATAAAAAATAATAAACAGTGTGGCATATAGCCTACTCATTATCCCATAAAATGCCATTAATGAAGGGAAAACATGAAATTAATACACTGTGAGGCATGAAGCCTGCCGAATAACCCCTAAAATGCCATTAATTAAGGGGGAAAAAAATTATACTGTGAGGGATGAAGCCTGGCCATTAATTCTTAATATACAACTAATCCAAAGCAAAAAAAAGCCAAAAGTAATTCACAATGTAATACTTACATGGTTATTCAAAGAGAATCGAAAAGACACCGCACGTTCGGTGACTTTTCGTTCTCTTCAATTCGGTGCGATTTGGCGATCCCATTTCGGCGACCCTCTGGTGTATTCAGCAAGCACCACAGGGCCGTCATAGTGCAGGGAAAAGCCGCCACAAACCCTACGAACATTTACCGCAAAACCCAGGCGAATGCACACCGAAACCGGCAAAAACATCTGGATTAACCCTGCCGAAGACGCCGGAGAAACCCGAGCAGAAGCCGATGAGAGCGCAGAGCAGACACCGGAAAAAGTCAACACTGCAGATGAATGGAGTGAACAAAAAATAAACACTACGCTTGAATGTTTAAAAAGTGAAATGCTGTTTGCAATCAAACTACTGAGCGAAAATGTCTGAAATTTACATATGAATGATAATAAAAAGGGCTGTTACAGAAAAAAGAAAAACGTTTAATTTTTTTTTAAAACAAAATCAGAATTTTTTTGCAAACAAATTCCGCAAGATGCTTCAAAGATCCTAAAAAAATCTATGAATAAAGAGACTCTTTTTTATAATATTCTGCAGTAAACGGTTTATTATATATTGAATTAAAATGGGAATATTTTTAACATTGAAGCCTATGGGATTCGCCTGAATAAACCTGTCGAATGAAGCAACCGAATGGCAGGGCATTTCGACAACTTTTCACTGATGGTTTTTGTTCTCTGAATTACCGAAGCTATGGGGATTTCACTGCCCTCGAACAGGCACCGAACGGGCACCGTATGTGCAGGCAATTCGCCAACATTTGGGGAACTGCCTGCTCTTTGGATAGCCGAATGGCCAGGAAAGGTAACCGAACGCTGATTTTCATCGTTCGGTTACCCTTCGCCAGCAATTTGGAGCTCTTTGAAAAACCCATATAGTCTGACTGTTAACCCTTCGCTGCTGAGCCATTTCAACCATGTGAAAGAAAAAATAGTTACATCTTTATTTTATTATTTATCATTTTTATTTTTCACTGAATAGGGTCATGTTGGGTATCGTTGAATGACCATGCCCGACGCACCGGGACAAAGATACAGTGGTCTGAAGGAGTGGGTATGCTGGATGGTGATCTTTGGTGGGGGGGCACATGGGGGCAAGGAATAACCTAGGGGGGCAATTGCCCCCCTTTCCCCCCTGGAGACACCTATCAATGTAATGTTTACAAAAATGGTAAATGTGTTTTGTAAACATCAGACTCCAAATAATAGTTATTCAGTATTTATAAGGCACCAACACATTCTGCAGTGCTTTAAAGTTGGGAAATACAAACATGAGACATATCAGTACATAAAGAATAGGAGACCCTGCCCATAATTCCAGTATTTCATACATGTGCTCTACCAGACATTACATGAGATTACAATAAATAATATAGATTTTTGCAAAATTTATTTTGGCTCGGAGATCACATTGATACAAAAGTGACACTAATAACATATAGCAGTGGTTCCCAATCCTGGTCCTTAAATACACCTAACAAGCCAGGTTTTAAAGATGACCTTTGGGAAATGCTCACTGAATCCTGCAATCACTGAGCATCAAATCATATCACCTGTGCTGTGCTTCAGATATCTGGCAAACCTGACTTTTTAGGGGTACTTGACTAGGGATGAGCCGAACACCCCCATGTTCGGTTCGCATTCGAACTCGAACAGTTTCAAAAGTTCGAGTTCGAATGCGAACACGAACCAAACTCAATGCAAGTCAATGGGACTCAAAAGTTTGATTTTTAGAGTGCCCTCCAAGAGGGCATATGTGCAAGATGTTTGCCATAAAAGGTGTATGGGGGTTCGGGTATTGCCCTGAGGGACAGGAAACAAGGACAAAAAGTTTAAATAAAAACGTTTTTAAAGGAACAGTGAGTTTCCATGAAATAAGGGTTAAAAATATAAACAAAAAATTCCTTCAAATATCGTGCCTAGGAGGTCCCTATAACCTGCCCGTGAAGTGGCGGATTTGTAGGATGTATAGAAACATTTAAAAACAAAAAAATCACATTTCAAATGACGGTAAACTGGTTTCCTTTAATCTATTCATAAACAACTGCTTGGGCGGCAGTCTATATTATAAGAGGAGACAATTTAGGACACGCAGAACAAGTTTAGTGATTTTTGGGCTAAATTATGGTGAAACTTGTGTAGGCTTTGGATGAAAGTAACAATAGGTGCTTTAAAATTAGGCCTTTAGCGTCGGCAACAGTGCCGTCACACCGTAACCCTTTTGTGGTATTGTGGAAGAGTGCAGGGTTGGACCCTGCGGTCCAAAAAATTTAAATCATATAAATCTGGTAATATAGGCGTCAGTGTCAGTGCACCCAAATATTGGGCCTTTGGTGCCAGCTAGTGCCTTCACACCGTAACCCCTCTGAGGTATTGTGGAAGAGTGCAGTGGTGGAGGATTTGTGAATGCAGAAGAAATCCCCGATCTATTCTGTTACGTCAGCATCAGGGGATTGATAGCTGCTGATCCAGGACTGATTAATTTTTATAAATGTCAGCCGGTCTACAGAGTCGGTGGACAGACGCACTCTTTTGTCTGTGACAAAACCTCTAGCGGCACTGAACATCCTTTCAGAAAGCACGCTGGATGAAGGGTAACCTAGTAGCTGCATAGCATATTGGCTAAGTTCTGGCCAGTGATCCAATCTCAACTAGACTTGTGCACCGATATTTTTTCCCGGTTAGATTCGGTTCGGTTCGTTCGGATTTTGTAAATTTTCGTTTCGGCTCATTTCGGACGATTTCCATTTCTGTTCGGTTCGTTTCGGTTCGTTTTTCGTATCGACTTTTTTTTTCGTGATTTTGGAATTTTTCGTGTTTTTCGGAATATCTGTTCTCCTCGTTTCAAAGTGTCTATTCGTTTTGACGTAAACTAATGGTTTTTCGGATCCGATAATTCTGTCGATACGATAATTCTGTCGATACGATAATTCTGCCGATACGATAATTCTGCCGATACGATAATTCTGCCATTGAGATTTCTTATGTTTTACAAGAAGGATACATTGAGATTTCCCATGTTTTACAAGAAGGATACATTGAGATTTCTCTGGTTTTACAAGAAGGATACATTGAGATTTATCATGTTTTACAAGAAGGATACATTGAGAATTCCATCATGTTTTACAAGAAGGATACATTTAGATTTCTCTGGTTTCCCGGGAAGGATACATTGAGATTTATCATGTTTTACAAGAAGGAAACATTGAGATTTCTCTGGTTTCCCGGGAAAGATACGTTGAGATTTCCCATGTTTTACAAGAAGGATACATTGAGATTTCTCTGGTTTTACAAGAAGGATACATTGAGATTTATCATGTTTTACAAGAAGGAAACATTGAGATTTCTCTGGTTTCCTGGGAAGGATACATTGAGATTTATCATGTTTTACAAGAAGGATACATTGAGATTTCTCTGGTTACCCGGGAAGGATACATTGAGATTTCTCTGGTTTTCCAGGAAGGATACATTGAGATGGGAATGATCCAAAATTACAGAATCAGCGATATAACCGAAAAATACGATGTCCGAAATTACTGAAATGGGACCAAAATCAGGAATGGAGCCGAAATCACCAATGGAACGAAAATGAATTTTGATTTTACACATTTCTAGTCCATTTGAAAATTCCGAAAAGTTTTCGTTTCGGCTCGGAAATTTGTTCGGATCTGCTGTTTTCGGATCCGAAAATTTTTGGAAAATCGCCCGAATTCTGAATGCATGAATCGGGAAATTTCGTCAAAATTCCGAAACCTGAAACGCACATCCCTAATCTCAACACACAGTAAGCCAGTGGATCATCTGCTGGAAAGGTATCCAGGTCCGCCCTTGCCCCTAGGTAGTCCTGCACCATACAGTGAAGACGCTGGCAATGGGTGCCAACATTTGACGTCCCTGGGCGTCGTGGACTAGAAAAATTTAAAAAAGCATCAGTCAAGCGGCCCTGGCCTTCACCACTATTCCTCTGATCATCCGCAGCCTCAGTAGCACCTGTGTCATCACTTGGTAACCTACCAATGCCTGGAAAGGTGTTACACAAGTGTCGCTTTAGAGCGTCCTCAAGTTTTTTCATCCTGTCCTCCCTCTGTGCGTGCAGGATGAGCTCTGCAACTTTACCCTTGTATCGTGGATCAAGAAGGGTTGCCAACCAGTAATGATCCCTCTCCTTGATAGCACGAATCATGGGGTCCTTTACAAGGCTTTGCAGGATAAGGGAGCCCATGCAGCGTAGGTTGGAGATGGCATTAGCTTCCGAGTCTTCCTGGTCAATGAGGAGGATGACCCATCGTGCACTTCCTCCTCCCAGCCACGTACTAGTCCTTGGGTTTTTGGGCACACAAAACCCTCCCTTGAGGAATCCCTACCTTCAATGCCCCCACTACTTAAATATTCCTCCTCCTTTCTGATCTGAGGAGGACCCGCTGGAATGCTGTCTGCAGAAAGACTGGGGCCTTGAGAGCTAGGGAAGGCCTCCTCTTCCTCCCGCTGCTCTGCTTCTAGCGCCACATCTATAATTCCCCGCAGAGTGTGCTCCAGCAGGAACACTAAAGGAATTGTGTCACTGATGCATGCACTGTCCCTGCTCACCATCCTCGTTGCCTCCTCAAATGGTGACAGGACAGTGCATGCATCCTTGATCATCAGCCACTGCGGGGGGGAACAAGTTGACCTGAACCTGTCATTGTGCCATACTCCCACAGGTACTCGTTGATGGCCCTCTGCTGCTTGTGCAGACGCTGCAGCATTTCTAATGTCGAGTTCCACCGGGTGGGCATGTCCCAGATCAGACGGTTTGTGAGAAGGGAATTCTCTTTGAATTTCTGCCAGGCGAACACTTGCTGTGAATGACCGTCTGAAGTGGCTGCAGACTTTTCTGGCCTGGCTGAGAAGCTCTGCCAGCCCTGGGTACCTGGTTAGGAAACACTGTACCACCAGATTTAGGACGTGTGCGAGGCATGGTACATGCGTCAACTTAGCCAGGCGTAGGGCGGAGAGAAGGTTGCTGCCATTATCGCAGACAATCATTCCCAGCTCAAGTTGGCGTTGTGTTAACCATCTCTGCACCTGCCCCTACAGAGCTGACAGAATTTCTGGCCCGGTGTGACTCCTGTCCCCTAAACAAACCAGCTCAAGCACAGTATGGCATCTTTTTGCTTGAGCCATTGCGTAGCCCCTGCCACTTAAACTCGGTTTAACTGCCACTTCACCAGAGACAGAGAAGGAGGAGGAGGAGGAGGAGGAAGAGGGAGAGGTGGTGGTGGAGCAGACAGACCTCATACAAGCAGATTTCTGGAGGCGTGGTGGATGAACAAGCTCCAGCACAGAGCCCCATCTTGGATCCCTCCCCGCTGCAATCAGAGTTACCCAGTGTGCCATGAAGGAAATGTAACGGCCGTGTCCATGCTTGCTAGACCACGTGTCTAAAGTCACATGCACCTTGCTGCTGACTGCCTTTCCCAATGACTCCATAACATTGTCTTCCACGTGCTGGTATAGTGCTGGAATGGCCTTCCGCGAAAAGAAATGGCGTTTTGGAACCTGCCACTGTGGTACAGCACATTCAGCAAATTCATGGAAGGGAGCAGAGTCCACCAGCTGGAAAGGCAGCAGCTGCAATGCGAGTAATTTTGATAAGCTGGCATTTAGACGCTGTGCTTGGGGATGGTTGGGACTATATTTTTTCTTACGCTGCAGCAGCTGGGGCAATGTAATCTGACTGCGTAAATCTTCAGATGATGGGATGCTGTCACATTGTGAGGAAGGACATGGTACATCCATTACTGTAGCATCATCCCTGTCAGTGGAGGTTGGAGTCAATGACATGGCAGGACATATAGTGGGGGTAGAGGCAGGTGAGGAGGACCTACGCAAAGTTTTGCGCCAACGGGATGCGTGGCAGGTGGTCATATGTCGCCTCAAGCACGTGGTACCCAAGCGTCCGGTGTCTTTCCCACGCTTGAGCCTCATCTGACATAGATTACAAATAGCAACGGTGCGGTCTGCTGCACATTTCTTAAAGAACTCCCAGACAGCAGAGTTCCTGGATGTGTGCTTTGAGACAACAGCGCTCTGCACCTGAGCAGCTCTGACATCTGATTCCTTGGACTGGCTAGTGCTACGGTTGGTCATAGAGGATGTTGTGCCTCATGTTTGTTGTGCCTCCTCCTCACTTGACTCCTGTGTTCGATCAGGCACCCAGGTGGAGACAGTGACCTCATCATCATTGTCATCACCCCCAATCTCCTTGTCACTGGAGCCAACTTGGCAGTATGCTGCAGCTGCTGGGGCAACATGAGTGCCAGTTATTTGTGTGTCATCACTGGCACCCCCTTCCTCTAGGTTGATTATACTCACTTCTTCAACCTCAGAGATTGAATCAGAGCACTGTAGTTGCTGTGCATCCTCAAGCAGCATGTCACTGTCATTGTAGTCAAACAATTCAGCTGACTCCTCCGTGTGTGATAGTGAGGCTATGGCAGGAGTAGCTGTGGACATGGAGGCTGCATTAGATGCTTTGGCAGCTGAGGTGGACTGTAAAGCACTACAAGTCTGTCTGGCAGAGGACTCGGAGGATGAGGATGGCCTGGTTAGCCAATCCACCAAATCCTCTGTATGTTGCTGCTGCTTAAGACAGCCAGCACCAGTTAGAAAGGATAAGCGTGCCCCTGCAGAGGATGCACCACCTCCACGACGACCAGAGGCACAGCCTCCCGACACAAAGGCTGCTTGCCCTCTTATCTGTGTCTGGGAGCGTCTGCCTGTTCTTTTTGGTCTTTCTGACATGGTGAGTGATATATAGATTAAAGATATGCAGAACTCTGATTCAACTCTGGTATAAAGATTAAAGATTTCCAGAACTCTGGTATAACTCAGTGAGACACCCTGATAGCTGGCAGCCAGTGACAAGACACAGATTAAAATTCCCAGAAACCTCCTATAAATCAGTGAGACCCCCTGATGGGTGGCAGTGACAAGACACAAATTACAATTCCCAGGAACCTCCTATAAATCAGTGAGACCCCCTGATGGGTGGCAGTGACAAGACACAAAATACGATTCCCAGGAACCTCCTATAAATCAGTGAGACCCCCTGATGGTTAGCAGTGAGAACACAAATATTACAACAATTCCCAGATATTTTGTAGAAATGAGACCCCCAAAATAGCTGGTGGCAGTGAGAACACAAAGATTACAACAATTCACAGATATTTTGTAGAAATGAGACCCCCACAATTGCTGGTGGCAGTGAGAACACAAAGATTAGAACAATTCCCAGATATTTTGTAGAAATGAGACCCCCACAATTGCCGGTGGCAGTGAAAACACAAAGATTATAACAATTCCCAGATATTTTGGAGAAATGAGACCCCCCAATAGCTGGTGGCAGTGAGAACACAAAGATTACAACAATTCCCAGATATTTTTGAGAATTGAGACCCCCCCCCAATAGCTGGTGGCAGACTGGCAGTGAGAACACGCACTAACACAACAATCTCCTCTCAAAAAACACGTGCTGAAGCGCTGTGTGAAGCCTTGTATAGTGTGCTGCGGGACTTAGCTCTGTGAGCCCATGATTGGGCAAAATTTATTTTGGAGAAATCAGACCCCTACAATTGTTGGTTAGCAGTGAGAACACAAATATTACAACAATTCCCAGATATTTTGTAGAAATGAGACCCCCAAAATAGCTGGTGGCAGTGAGAACACAAAGATTAGAACAATTCCAAGATATTTTGGAGAAATGAGACCCCCACAATTGCTGGTTAGCAGTGAGAACACAAAGATTACAACAATTCACAGATATTTTGGAGAAATGAGACCCCCACAATTGCTGGTGGCAGTGAGAACACAAAGATTAGAATAATTCCCAGATATTTTGTAGAAATAAGACCCCCAAAATAGTTGGTGGCAGTGAGAACACAAAGATTAGAACAATTCCCAGATATTTTGGAGAAATGAGAACCCCACAATTGCTGGTGGCAGTGAGAACACAAAGATTGCAACAATTCCCAGATATTTTGGAGAAATGAGACCCCCACAATTGCCGGTGGCAGTGAGAACACAAAGATTATAACAATTCCCAGATATTTTGGAGAAATGAGACCCCCCCCAATAGCTGGGGGCAGTGAGAACACAAATATTACAACAATTCCCAGATATTTTTGAGAAATGAGACCCCCACCAATAGCTGGTGGCAGACTGGCAGTGAGAACACACACTAACACAAAAATCTCCTCTCAAAAAACACGTGCTGAAGCGCTGTGTGAAGCCTTATATAGTGTGCTGCGGGACTTAGCTCTATGAGCCCGTGATTGGGCAAAATTTGCCCAATCAGGACTCTGAGCAGTGATTGGCATAGCCTTGAACCTGTCTTGCACCTGACCTGTGGTCAGGGGCAAGGCTGTAGCCAATTACAAGCTTCAGGCCAGTGGAAAACTGCATTGTGGTCCATTGTGGTGCATTGTGGGCGAACATGCGGCTAACAGGCGGAAATGTTCGTAGTTCGCCAACATGCGAACAGGCGATGTTCAAATCGAACTCCGAACTGATCGAACCGAACAGCTCATCCCTATACTTGACGACCAGGGTTGGGAACCACTGACATATAGCAAAAAATTATACAAGCAAGTGAATACTAATGATTGTGATCTGAGACAATATAGATACTTTGTATTTTTGATTAGTGTAACATTGTTAGAAATAGGTGCACACCTGTCAAGCACTCACTATTCAATGCATTATCCTTATTCAATGCATTGGCTTCTATTTATAATGTCTTGGGCAAACACAACAAGGGGTTATTCACAAAGCAATGAACTTGCCACCGAAGGGTGAATTTCACAGTACGGTGCAATTTGGGGCATTTTGTCTATTCACTAAATTGTCAATTCGCCAAATACTGGTGAATTGACTGCAAAATATTGTGCAGTTTGCTAAATTGTCCAATAGAGAAATGATGGTTAATCTATTAACAGAATGTGGAATTGACGGTGAAATGCCCTAATTTTTGGTGTTTCAGCTTGACAGGTTAAGGCTGGCGTCAGACGAGCATACAGTATTTGAAGAGTGGAAGGAACGTCCATGAGAGTGTACGTTCCTTCCACTTGATACCCGTCTGGCTACCTCGCTGAGCGCAGTTAGTGCACTCAGCGCTGCAAGGCACGATCCTCCTATGGAGGATCGCGCTTTGCAGCTCTGTCAACTTGCGTCCTAGCACTGTAACAGAGAGGGCTGCTGAACGGACGCAGCACGGCCGCTGTTGCTTGCGCAATTCGTCTCAATGCTGCGACAGACAACAGAAGGAACATCAATACGGACGCACAAAGTGTGATCGTCTGATGCCAGCCTTAAATAGTCAATTCCCATAGGTTTCAATGTAAAAAAATATCATATTTAACTCTTTCACTGCTGAGCCATTTTCCCGTTGTGTGCTGAGCTAATTTTTACCACTTTTGCTCATCATGTTTAAACACGATTTGAAGCTACATTTTATTATATGACCCAGACATATTATATATCGCTCTTTCCGGCAGACTCGGCAGATTAATAATATATCATTTTTATATGTATACGTCATGTCCTGCCTGTATAATATAACAAAAAATGCAACAAAATTAGAATTTTTAATCATCTACAGCGTGTAAAGTTTTTTTTTTCATATTTTATCATATGAGTTTTTGGGTCAATATTTTCTATGCGGTGCGCTTGTTAAAAAAATTCAAAATGGGAAATTTTTGGGGGGGAATTGCGTGATTTTTAGCAAACGCACCCCATAGAAAAAAATCATTAGTGCAGCATCATTGTTCACATTATAATTGAAATGTGAACAATATTGATGCATTAAAAAAACAACACACAAAAAAACATGTTTTTTTTTGTTTTTTAATTTCTCTTTTTCTTTTTTATTTCCTTTTTCTTTTTTTTTCTTTAATTTAAAAATGGTCATATTTGGTATCATTCGAAAGGCCATGCTCAGGAAATCCCCGGGCAGCTAGGGGTTCCCCGGCTAACTGACATCATTTTGCCATGCGCAATGACGTCTGTTGCCGAGGGGGGACCCGAGGGCGGAACCGCCATCCTGGCGGCCCCCACCGGAGCTAGGCCGTGATCTGGCGTCGAATGGCGCCAGATCACGGTCTGGCATTTAAGGGGTTAAATCCAGGCACCACTTTGAAGGGTAGACACTGCCCTTCAAAGCGGTGCCTGACTTTTGTTTGTAGACGCTCCCAATCGGGAGGGAGAGGGATCCGAACCGATCCCCCCCCGAACCGATCCCCCCCTCCCTTCAGACTATCTCCCAGCTTTTGCCGGGGGTCACCTGGAAATGGCGTCATCGCGTCTGACGGCGGAAGGGTCTATGAAAGCAGCGTCTGACTTCAAGGAACACAGAACGTCCCGGGACCCGGACCAGAGAGGTGAGTATCTCTCTGGGCCCCCCGCCAGGCGGAGGACGAGTGGGGATTCGTCTTCCGCATACAGCAGGGTCAATGAGGACGTTCCCCACATGTCCTCTGCAGGGAAGGGGCTAATTTTGAAAAGTTTATTCTTTTTCATTTTCAGCAAAACGTCTTTGTATTTATTTTTTAGAATACCTTTTTGTATTTTTTTGATGACATTTTTTTTCCCAATTAACCACTTTGCTGCTAAGGACATGCTCAGCACCAGCCAAGTGGTTCTCCTGTGCTATGGACGCGCTGAGCGCTGAAAGCGTCCTAGCACAGGAGGCAGCAATCGGCCAGGATTCCGGCCGATTGCTGCGCCCCCTCAGTGCGGGCTGACATCTTGGATGTCAGCCTGGCACTCCGGGACCCGGCAGGGACAATAGATGTCATCACGCTAGCGCGATGACATCTATTACATGCCCCCCCGAGTACGGGGAAGGTGCCTGAAAGGGAGGGGGAGGTCCAAAGGACCTCTCTCCCTCCCCTTCTGTAAGGGGCAGTGGTCAAAGGCTGGCATCGTTTGGAAGGGCACAGCCTCCCCTTCCAAACTGTGGCTGGCTTTAACCCCTTGGGGGTCGGATCGGGATTCGGTGCCAAAAAGCCCCAGATCACGATCCTCTCCCGGAGCTGGCCGACATCTTGGATGTCGGCCAAGCTTCCGGGATCTCCCCCTGACAATTGGCATCATCGTGCATAGCGCGATGACATCAGTTCTGGAATTAACCCCTAGCTGCCACCAATGGTGGAGATAGGGGTTCCAATGAACCCACTATCACCTGATCCGTGGCAGCTAGGGGTTAATGTTTGGTATCACTGGATCGGCCAGAGCATAATGTAACACGTCCCCCATTTCTAATTTTTTTAACAAGCGCAACTCATAGAAAATATAACCGCAAACACTCGCATGTGAAAATGTGAAAAAAAAACCCACTTTACACTTTTTAAATTATTGAAAATTCAAATTTATTGCATTTTTTGTTATAATATACAGACATGACATGACGTATACATATAATAATGATATATTATGAATCTGCAGCATCTGAGAGAACGATATACCGTCAGGTCCAGAAATATTGGGACATCGACACAATTCTAACATCTTTGGCTCTATACACCACCACAATGGAGTTGGAATGAAAAAAACACAATGTGCTTTAACTGCAGCTGTCAGCTTTAAATTGAGGGTATGTACATCCAGCTCAGTTGAACGGTGTAGGACTTACAGCAGTTTGCAGATGTGCCTCCCACTTGTTAAGGGACCAAAAGTAATGGGACAATTGGCTTCTCAGCTGTTCCATGGCCAGGTGTGTGATATTCCCTCATTACCCCAATTACAATGTGCAGATAAAAGGCCCAGAGTTAATTTCAAGTGTGCTATTTACATTTGGAATCTGTTGCTGTCAACTCTCAAAATGAGATCCAAAGAGCTGTCTCAGCTGTATCAGTGAAGCAAGCCATCATTAGGCTGAAGAAACAAAACAAACCCATCAGAGAGATAGCAAGAACATTAGCTGTGTCCAAAACTACTGTTTGGAACATTCTCAAAAAGAAGGAACGCACCGATAAGCTCAGCAACACCAAAAGACCCGGCAGACCACGGAAAACAACTGTGGTGGATGACCGAAGAATTCTTTCCCTGGTGAAGAAAACACCCTTCACAACAGTTGCCCAGATCAAGAACACTCTCCAGGAGGTAGGTGTATGTGTGTCAAAGTCAACAATCAAGAGATGGACGGACGCATGGACGGGGGAAATACCATGCTTTTCAATGGGACCCGTTAACACGTAAGCGTTTTAAAGCACGCAGGAACGCGCTTTAAAACGTCCTGCGCCCAAAGAAGTCCGGGACCTTCTTTGGTGTGCATAGCAGCGCGAACGCACATAAAAAAACACACGTATTGCACATGTTTGAAGAACGTGCAGGTGTGAACCCGGCCTTAGGATTTTCTGTTTGTCAGAAATAAACCTATATCTTTATACAAACATGCATAATTACTTATCTTTCAAAACCTGCATAATGAGGTGTTATCCAATGCTGTCACCATTTCTATAAAGGATAGCATTCAAACTTAAAGATGTGCAGTGAGGTTTTCATTTTAACCATTTCCTTGCAGATGACATGTAGGGGATGTCCTTGGCTCCCCAGTTGGCATGCGGAGGATGTCCCCCACAAGTCATGGGTTCTTGCAGGGACAGAGGAGGTCCATGACCACTCGGGACATAGACCCAGGGTGGTCTGAGCTCCTTGAAGTCAGACCATCCCATATGACTGGTCCCGTGGCAGAGCCGGGAGAGTGCCTGAAAGGGAGAGGGGTTCTATTGGACTCCTCTCCCTCCCAATTGGAGCAAGAAAGAAGGGAGACATCACTGGATAGGTCACAATGACCTTTCCAGTCATGCCTTTCCTTAACAAATTAGTCGCCGATCTCACGCCAAAAGCAGATTGCTCCCGGAGGTGGCTGACATTTTGGAGCCTCTGGGGTCTCATGCACATGTGCAACAACGTCAGTGAGGGAATTAAACCCTAGCTGTTAAGGTTAGGGTCAGACGAACGTGGTTTCTACGGACTGTGCTTCCGTGCAGTACGGACGTATGTTAGTACGGAAGACGCAGTAGTGGCCACACAGTCCGTTTTTTTCACTGACGTATATTTTGATGGATGTAGCAGGGAAAATAAATTAAAAAGCAAAACCATTTTGTCAGTGAAAAATGCTGGACGTCTAAATGCAGTCCGTCTGACCACGTTCCATCACTCACACACAAAGCTATGCAGACGTTGCGGACGCATCACACTTTGCGCGGCCGTTCTAGGGGTTGTACGTTCTTGCCTGCCTTGCGTCCGTGGGCCGCGGCCGTTGTGCGTCCGCAATTCAGTGCGGACGTACTTCTTGTGTCGGGCTCCGATGGGCTTTCTTTCATGCTATCACGGATGTACTTTGAGGCGCCATCACGGACAGGAACACTACGCTCGTCTGACACCAGCCTAAGGGGTTTCCAAAGAAACCCTATGGTGGAAAACCCTTTGGAAACCCTATGGTGGAGATAGGGGAGTACTTTGGAGCTCCTATCTCCTGATTGGTGGCAGCTGGATTATCATGTTTGGAAAGGCAAGAGCATGGCCTTTCCAATGATACTATATATGACAAGGTTACATGAATAAATAAAAACCTATTTTTTTTCTTTTTTAATTTAGAGTTTTAGCTAAAATCGCGTAATGGTTTCCTACTTCTAATATTTTTAACAAGCATACCCCATAGAATATATAACCGCAAAGGCTCAGATGATAAAATGTGAAAAAATATATATTTTTTACATTGCTGATGATTACAAATTCACTTTTTTTTTTACATTTTTTGTTCTGACAGGGCATCACATATTCATATAATAATGATATATTATGAATCTGCTGAGTCTTCCGAAAAAAAGGATATATAATTTGTCTGTGTCGTATAGTAATAGACGTGACTTCAAGTTGCGTTTAAACATGATGAGCAAAAAAGGTAAAAATGAGCTCAGTCAGCACACAGAAGGGGAAATGGCTCAGCAGTGAATGGATTAAGAGCATGCTTTCTGTACAGCAAGAGTTCATAGGTTCAGCAGACAAGCTGATGGATGATCAATTTAATATCCAATACCAACCTACAAAGATATAAATGAACTTAGATTAGAAACAACACTAAAAATAACTCTAAGTCTACAGCTCACTTTCTTGCAGACCTTTCCAGTGATCTAAACAACACTTTTACCAGGATTCATTGATCCAAGGGAATATGCCTCTAAGGTAAGATTATGTCAACATGAGTCCCGAAGCTTTGTATTTAGTTGAGAGAAAATGTAGGCTACACAAATGATAAATCACATTAAATTCTAAAATATGTAGTGTACACACGTGCATAATAATGTATAGCATATTTTCCCTTACCTTAAAGCCGCATTGCTCAACACTGACTCTCCAGATACACTATATTACCAAAAGTATTTGCTCACCTGTCTTGACTTGCATATGAATTTAAGTGACATCCCATTCCTAATCCACAGGGTTCAATATGACGTTGGTCCACCCTTAGCAGCTATAACAGCTTCAACTCTTCTGGGAAGGCTGTCCACAAGGTTTAGGAGTGTGTTTATGGGAATTTTTGACCATTCTTCCAGAAGCGCATTTGTGAGGTCACACACTGATGTTGGACGAGAAGGCCTGGCTCTCAGTCACCGTTCTAATGCATCCCAAAGGTGTTCTATCGGGTTGAGGTCAAGACTCTGTGCAGGCCAGTCAAGGTTATCCACACCAGACTCTGTCATCCATGTCTTTATGGACCTTGCTTTGTGCACTGGTGCACAGTCATGTTGGAAGAGGAAGGGGCCAGCTCCAAACTGTTCCCACAAAGTTGGGAGCATGGAATTGTCCTAAATGTCTTGGTATGCTGAAGCATTCAGAGTTCTTTTCACTGGAACTAAGGGGCCAAGCCCAGCTCCTGAAAAGCAACCCCACACCATAATCCCCCCTCACAAACTTTACACTTGGCACAATACAGTCCGACAAGTACCGTTCTCCTGGCAACTGCCAAACCCAGACTCGTCCATCAGATTGCCAGATGGAGAAGCGTGATTCATCACTCCAGAGAATGCGTCTCCACTGCTCTAGAGTCCAGTGGTGGCGTGCTTTACACCACTGCATCCGACACTTTGCATTGCACTTGTGTCACGGTTCCCAGATCCCACCACGCAGTACTTAACACCCCACACTCCACAGAGCCCAGAAGCTACCAACAGAGTAGCTGTGAAAGATCTCTAACTGTCTGGTCCTTAGAATTGGCCAGGTAAACTAGCTAGACAGAAAGGGTTAACAACACGGGGAGTAGTCAACCGAGCCAGAATCAGGAATACAGAGTTCAGAATGGTCAAATGGAATAGCCGTGTCGATATCAGAGCAGTGGCGTAGTACAAGAAAATGGTCTAGGGCAACAGAAGGCAGAATAGTCAGAAACAAGCAGAGGTCAATAACGGGTTAATTCAATATAGCAGTCAGGTACAAGGAGCTCAGGCATGGATAACCACGATCTGGCAACTGCTGAGAATACACTGAGGGTTTTTAAAGACCTTAACCAGGCCACGCCCCCTACTCAAGCCGCGCCTCATGCAACCACCTCCCTGCCTGTCTCCATTTATACCAGGCATTGGTCAGCGAGCAGCATCAGACATGCTGCTCTCAAGCACACAGGTAGGGCTGGAAGCTCCCAGCGTTACAGTACCCCCCTCTCCACGGGAGGCCACCGGACGACCAACAGGATGAGCGGCAGGACGACCACCAGGGCGATCGGGGTGTGAGGCATGGAACGTCCTGACCAACCTAGAGGCAGACATGTCGTAAGCTGGAATCCAGGACCGGTCTTCTGGACCATAACCCACCCAATCGACCAAGTACTGCAGAGCACCCCTGCACAGCCTAGAATCCAAAACCCTCCTAACCTCATGCTCAGATTCACCATAAACCTGAATAGGTGGAGGAGGAGGAACGACCCGTGTGTACCTGTTACACAACAATGGCTTCAGTAGGGAGGTGTGGAAGACGTTGTGCATGCGAAGATGTTTAGGAAGGGCAAGAGCATAAACCACAGGATTAACGCGGCTAATGATCCTATATGGACCTATAAACCGAGGTGCCATTTTCATAGAAGGCACCCGCAACTTCACGTTCCTAGTGGACAACCAAACTATATCCCCCACGTTATAGGAGGGAGCTTGTAACCTATGCCTGTCAGCCTTTTGCGTTTCTGGACAGCAACATTGCGCTCCATATTTTCTCGAATCTGTCTCCAAATCTCTTGCAGTTGAGTGAGATGGTCATCGAGAGCCAGGATGACCTGTTCAGTAAACTGAAGCGGTAGAGCCGGAGGGAAAAAACCATAGATGGCAGAAAAAGGAGAGTGGCCAGTGGTCTCGTTAACGGCGTTATTACGTGCATACTCAGCCCAGGGCAACAACTCCGACCAATTGTCTTGTTGTTGTGTGGTAAAGCAACGTATGTACTGCTCGAGACCCTGATTTGCCCTCTCTGCTTCCCCATTGGTTTGTGGATGATATGCCAATCACACCCCCATCTCTGCACAGAAAACCCTCCAGAAACGAGAGACGAACTGGGCTCCTCTGTCAGAGACTATTTCAGACAGAACCCCATGTATTCGTACAATCTCTCTAGCAAATACAACCGCCAGTTCTTTGGCTGTAGGAAGCTTAGGTAGAGGGACAAAATGTGCCATTTTGGAGAAGCGGTCTACAACTGTCAGAACCACAGTATGACCCTTGGACTTCGGCACGTCCACAATAAAATCCATAGATAGATGAGACCAAGGCCTCTTAGGCATGGGTAAAGGCTGCAATAGACCGACAGGCAAGGATTTACGGGTATTGCTTCTGGCACAGACTTGACAAGCCAAAACAAACAGACGTACGTCCTGTCGCATGGTGGGCCACCAGAACTGTCTGGAGATACTGGTAAGAGTCTTAGTAATACCAGGATGACCTGCTGGTTTAGAATCATGAAACATTATGAGTAATTCTTGTCTTTCCTTTTCAGGTACAAACAACATATCTGGAGGCTTGTCAGGTGGAGCCCCTACTTGAACTGCCTGGAGGCGTTCCAGGAAAGGCGAGGAGACAGACAAGACTGTGGAAGCCACAATACGTTCAGGAGGAACTATAGGAATGTGGTCTTGTGTATTAGATTCATACGGGTCATATTGACGAGATAAGGCATCAGCCTTTACATTGCGGTCACCTGGTCTGTAAGTCAATACAAAATTAAACCGAGACAGTAGCAATGACCACCTGGCCTGTCTCGCGTTCAAACGTTTAGCATCCCGATGTACGTAAGGTTCTTATGATCAGTAATTATCAATAAAGGGTCAAGAGTACCTTCCAACAAATGTCTCCACTCTGACAGGGCAGACACAATGGCAAGCAATTCTCTGTTACCGGATCACAATTGCGTTCTGCTGGTGATAATTTTCTTGAAAAGAACCCACAAGGATGTAGAGGTTTTCCTGGAGACTCTCTTTGAGACAGGACAGCCCCAATGCCTATCTCGGAAGCATCAACCTCAAGAACAAACGGAATCCTGGGATCAGGATGCCGTAACACGGGAGCGGAAGTGAAAGCTTGTTTGAGGGCTGATGGAATGCACCAAATACGATCAGGCTGCTATGAAAATATTTGATTGGAATACAAAATGCTTATATGCCTTGAAATGAACTTTGCTCTAGTTAGCATTCCATTAACAAGCTGACAGTTCAGAAATGCATTTCACCTAAGAATCTGCTGCCTTGTGTAAATGTTTTAAAGCACACCCAAGATAAGGGGGAGAGGCTAACAATTAGGGAGTAAAAAAAGTACAGTTAGAAACAGATGTCAATTCCTGTTAAAGTAGAAACATTAAGAAAACTAATGACACTGCAAATTATGTTTATCTTGTATTACTCTGTATTTTAACTTTTAATATGCTGCTGTAGGCATTTTAGTAGGTGTTACTTCTCTCTGATTGGATACTGAAACATCATGAAAAGTATAAATATGATAATAAAGAGGAGCAAAGGCAGAGAGCTTCTAAGTGAAAGAACTTCCACGTGTCCGTGTGGTTATTCTAGATGCTTGATCTCTCTCGGATCGATCCTGATGATATATTGCCAAGGAGAGATGATCTAACCGGTTAGCAGTTTATCGCATAGAAGAATACCGACACACAGCACGCAGAGGCTGACTTTTCCTGCCAACAATTTGGGGGCATCGATTCCGGGATATCGTCCAACAGGAAGGTATGTAGAAAATAACAGTTTTTGTTGTATCTGTGCCTTCCTGTCTGACGATAGGAACTCTAAATTTATTTTGTTGATTGTGTCGTGTAGAAAATAGGCCTGTATTAGCTGTATAGATGATGAGCTGATCAGAGTGGTCTGATACTGATCAGAAGGGTCTGACAGACAGCTTTTGGGATTGGATCCCAAAGCAGAATTGGATTTTGCAGGTTTTATTTATTTTTTTTTGGGGATTAGGATAGTTAGGATTTATTATTGTTTCTTATACCTCTCCCTGGCAAAATACGTCAATTATATGTATTGTATTGTATATGTATATATTGTATAACCTGTTGTAACTGTGTGGCTGAGCATTGTGTGAGTGGTCATCCTGGATCCTTCACGGTGAAAAGATGATGAAAAACCCCTGGAACTAAAGGGGCATGAGGTTAATTCGATATGCGCCCCTTGACAGGTGCTAGGCGAAAGCTGTGGACCACCTGAAACAAGATTGCCAGCATCGATTAACGCAGTGAATGATAAATTGAGAAATAGCATAACTCAATCGGATGTATGTTTTTCACTATGAGCCATTGTGATAGGCACTTGGAGTAGGTCATCACAATAATACAGAGACATATTGACTGGATTACTGGTCTAAAGTGAAAAACAGTACATCTACACGCATTTACTGCCTTGATAATTTGATAAAGTATAAGATTTTCATAATGGCTAATTTACTTTGCTTTTGCTACAGGAAGAGATCTGATGCCAATGGCGATCTCAGCTCTAAAATTACTAACAAAAATGCTTCATGCCGCAAAATTAAATATAAGAATTTCCTTGAAATCCCAAAAGATGCTGCGAACAAATCACCTGTAAATACCTGTCCAAAAAATTTACCTAATGAAACTCCGACAATGTTTGTAGAAAGAATAGCGGGGGATTTCATACAACCCCATTTGTGGAACCTTTGCCAATTTAGTGTTGAAAAAGGATTGAGCAATCTTTTTCCCCGCATTGGTTCCTTTAGTGTCTATCATTTAAATATGATAGAAGGCTTTGCCTTGGTAATTCAACAGAATGGCCTTTCTTTAAAGCGGATTCAAAATGGTCGAAAAAATATATGAAGGAGTGTGGATTAGTGTGGGTTCAGTTAGCAGAGTGTTGGCAAGAACCAGAGTTACTTGAGTTACTTGCATGCATCACTCACGTCACCCTCAGACGCCATCGAACCACCTCCAGCATATTTACCGCCTAAACAGTTGCAGACCATAATAACAGCAGCGACTGTATATCCTGATTTATTAGAAATACAGAATTTTGACATAATGGGGTAGAAGGAGGGGATGTAGTACCCCAAGATCATAGTATAATGCCTATAGCCCCACTCAAGACATATGACAAGAGTAAAGACGAACGTGATCATAGTACAGAGACTATAGCCCCACTTAATAAAACTGACAGAATTACAGGTATGACATCTGCCGCTGCTCGGCAGATGTGGTCCCCTGTGATGACCAGGAAGCTGAGTAAGGGGGCACAGATGGCATCAAAGGATGCCAAATTCCCCTTTTTGACAATTGGTGATAGAGTCGTGTGCACTCCGCCTGACATAAATTTAATTAATACATGGGCAAAAGGCTGTCCAGATCCTGTACTACACCCTATTGGGTCAGTGGCATATCTAAAGAGATGTACTCATGGCCAAAATGTTATTGCCAGGAGACTATAGGATGTTGTTAGAGATGGTTACAAATCATGATGAATCTTTTAAGTGGGATGAAATTGACTTACTTAAACCAGAGCGTGATCACCCACAGGATGCGGATGATAATTTATTGAGTCAACCTAGCTTAAGGACTGCAATGTGGGAGGAGATAAGGAAAAAGTTTATGGAGAGGCATGGTGAAAGAAAAAATTTACCTTGTGTTATGGCGTGTAAACAAAGAAATGGAGAGAATGTGCAGAGTTTTGTGAAACGATTTAAAGATTGTTGGTTGGAAGAAGGATGTATGACATTAGAAGATGATTTAGGTGTTTTATTTACACAGACTCTAATGGCTAATATCCTCCCCGCTTGCAGCCTGCTTATTAAGCAGGCTGAGAGAGGGTGGTACGGGATGAGGCCAAAAGAGTTAGAAAAAGCTATTCTGGATATGGCAGCTGCAGGTTGCTTTCCAGTAGAAAGCATTACGAAGGAAATGAAGGTGAGTACCAGTATGTATGCAGAAGGTGGTACGAATGTGAACACAAGACAGAGAGGAGGTCAGAGATTTAGGCAGGACAAACAAAGAAGAAATTGGAATTCAGGTAAGTTTCAGTATGACCCAAGACAAGGTAGACAGATGAGTCAGGACACCTGCTTTGTTTGTGGTTTACAAGGACATTGGGCTCGGTATTGCACGGCCAACTCTAACCGTCCAGTGGGACGAATTAGAGAATTTGATACAGAACATCAGGAAATTTATCCTATTCAGTGGAGAACACCTGCTCCGCATGTTGCCAGCAGGTCTCAACCTCGCCCATAGGGATGCCCGAGGCCAGACTCCAGCATACTTTCTTTGTTACAGGTCACTCTTCAATGGCAAACATTGCCCACAATATCTGTTTATGTTAACGATGTTTTGATTATCTTCCTCATTGATACGGGGGCTACCTGCTCCTCTATCAGGGAGGAAGAATATGATGGCCCTGTGACAGAAAGATGCCAGGCTTCATGGGTATTGACGGAGTCCCAATAATGTGTAAAGTAACTCCTAAACTTCCATTATATGATTTGACTCAAAAACAGGTGGGAGAACTTCAGTTCTCCCTACTACCAAATTGCCCAGTGAATCTGTGTGGTAGGGACATGATTACACACCTCAATATTACCATAGGAGGCACCCCAGATGGCCAAATGATGGTACAAACACCTCATTATTTGGCACAGGGGTCACCAGGTGACCCAAACATAAGCGCACTGTCCTTGTGGAGAGAACAGATGCCAGCTTATCTTTTACTGACGAGACTAAGGGTCTGTTGCATTCAGTGTGGGATTTTGTGCAGGAACAGCATAACAGTGTTACTCTTGAAATAGATCCCCCTTGTGTGTACAACATGACAGATCACATTTTTGGCTTAGGTCCCTGTAATTCTGAAATGGAACATGATGAAAATGTTTGGATTCAGGGACTTATCACTCATGACTCAGGTTGTTTTTTGTACACCTCACACGGAATTTTCAGATGGTTGCATGATTGTGACATGATTTCATTGGTAGGTGCCTCTTTTATTCCCCTAGACGACTTGCAAGCTAAATTGACATTTTCAGGTGCTTTGTTATCTGTACCAGAACATTTAGCTGACCTACCTGACAGTTTATGGGCCACTTCTTCTACTGACCCCGGACTGATTGACTGTACACCATACCAGGTCACACTCAAACCAGGTGCCCAACCTGTATACATTAAACAGTATCCACTATCACAAGAGAAACAGATAGGGATTGCGCCAGTTATTCAGGAACTTTTGCAGAAAAATATAATTTTGCCCACTGTGTCACCTTACAATACTCCGATCCACCCGAATCCCCAAGCCTGGTAAGCAAGAGTATAGATTCACTCAGGATCTCAGAGCAGTAAATGCCCTGATACAGCCCCTTGCACCTTTGGTGCCAGACATAAACGGTCTAATCGCTGCAATTCCTCATGACTCACAATTTTTTACAGTCTTAGATTTATGTAGCGCCTTCTTTAGCATTCCGGTACACCCTGACACAAGACCACTGTTTGCATTCACATATAGAGGTAGTCAATTTACCTGGACAAGATTACCTCAGGGTTTCAGTGATTCGCCTACGGTTTTCAGTGTCGTGGTCAAGCAAACTCTTGAGTCATGGATCCCGCAGTATGGCTCCACATTACTCCAGTATGTGGATGACCTATTGCTGTGCAGCCCAGACGAGGAAAGTTGTATCAGAGACTCTAAACTTTTGCTGTTCCACTTATTTCAAGCAGGCCACAAGGTGTCGCTCAAGAAAATGCAGTTTTGCCTACGTGTTGTCAAATATTTGGGATTCACCCTTTCTTCAGGTCAGAGACAGTTGTCCTCAGAGCGAGTGCAGGCGCTCATGAAATTGCCACGACCACATGATAAAGCTTCAATGATGTCTTTTCTCGGCATGATAAACTATTGCAGACATTGGCTACCAGACTGTTCATTTTATGATTCTATTCTTCGTTCTCAAACCAAACAAGACAGCCCAAACACCATTCAATGGACTGACGAACTGTTGCATGCTTACAAAACTCTCAAGCAGTCCTTGTGTAAAGCTCCAGCACTTGGATTGCCCAATTACAGCTCATCTTTTCACCTCTATTGCAAGGAGGATGGAAGGACAGCTGCGGGTGTTTTGACTCAGAACCACGGCAATGGATACCGTCCAATAGCATTTTATTCAAAAGTTTTACCTACAGTGGTTCAGGGGATGCCGGCATGCTTAAGATCAGTTGCAGCATGTGCTCTCATGGTAGAAACGTGTCAAACATTAGTGTTGTCACACTCACTCATTTTACATACCACACATCAAGTCTTAAATGTTCTTAAACAATGTACAACACAACATATGACAGCGCAAAGGCGATCAGGCTACGAAAACATACTTACTGCCACGCACAATCTTACTATCAAATATGCTGGACCATCTGCTGGTCCTGCAGTGTTGCTCCACAAAATGCTCACAACACACAATCCACCCCCACCAGACATGGATGACGACTCCCATGACTGTGTAGCACAACTGCAGCAGGACACCACACCTAGAGGGGACTTACAGCCTACTCCTTTAGAAGACGGTGAGATGGTTCTTGCAGTAGGCCATCTGATGGTTTGTTTCTTACAGGCTTTGCAATAGTTCAGCTGCCAGACAAGGTGCTTATGGCACATTCTATTCCTTTTGTTTCAGCTCAAGCAGCAGAATTAATTGCTTTGACGCAGGCATGTAGATTGTTCATAGGAAAAGATGTGACTATATATACAGATTCCAGATATGCTTTTGGGGTAGTGCATGATTTTGGCCAGATTTGGAAGCAGAGAGGATTTGTGACAGTGGACGGTAAAGGTATCTCACATGCAGATTTGGTAAAAGACTTGTTGTCAGCAATTATGTTACCAGAAAGGATTGCTATTGTGAAATGCCAAGCTCACACAAATGCTTCAGACCCAGTGTCCCGAGGTAATGCTTTAGCAGATGCAGTGGCAAAACAAGCCGCTGCAGCAGGTACTCCACACCCAGACTATGACACTCATCCGGCCGTCCAGAGATTGATGGTAATGATACCACAATTGTGCCAAGATCAAGATATAGCAAACGCAGGCAATGGCCTCAGAGGCAGATCTTAAATTTTGGGAAATGAAGGGTCTGACCAAAGATATAAATGATCTTTGGTCAGATAAGGAGGGGAAGGTGGGTATTACAAAAGCAGTTGCCCCTCTTTTTATTTTACACTTTCATGGCTTCGGACACATAGGTAAAGAACAGACTGCTAAGGCTTTAGCAGCAAGGTTTGTATGTGAAGACCTTAACAAGATGGTTGAGGATCAAATAAGTAGATGTCTAAGTTGCATTAGGAACAATCCGGCTGGAAAAACCTATGGCAAACATGAGCATCTTCCACCTCCAGAAGGTCCGATGCAACAGTTGCAGATAGACTTCACCCACATGCCTAAGGCAAAAGGTGGAGTCAAGTATCTACTGATCATAGTGGATCAGTTTTCGAAATGGGTCGAAGGTTTCGGAACCACTAAAGAGAATGCAGCTACAGTGGGCAAAATTCTATGTAAAGAGATTATTCCTAGATTTGGATGCCCACTCCAAATCAATAGTGATAAAGGTACACCCTTTACCAGCCAAGTGACACAGAAGATCTGTGAGCTCCTGTGCATTGATTGGAAGTTTCAAATTCCATACCATCCGCAATCCTCAGTCCAGGTAGAGCGAGCAAATCGGACTATAAAAGATAAAATCAGGAAAGGAACTAATGGTACATTTAAAAATTGGCCAGATTATTTACCAGCAGTTCTAGCAGAGATTAGGATGACACCTAATAAGACGACAGGGTTTTCTCCCTTTGAAGTGCTAATGGGCCGACCTTTTCCTACTCCCTGGGCAAAGATTGGGCCTCACATTATTGCAGACGACATTTGTGTAGCACAGGCAGACTATGTGGTGCATTTGATTGGTAAATTGAATGGCATCTATGGTGATGTGTCTTTGTCTCTTCCTTTACCTGCAGGTGATCCAACGCATCCTTTCAAACCAGGAGATCAAGTGGTGGTCAAGCAGATAATCAGGAGGAACAAGGAGGATTTCCCATACAGCGAGCCAACTACAGTGATCGCAGTGACCCAAACAGCAGTCCTGACAGAAAGCTCCCCAGCATGGATCCACGCAAGCAGGATAAAGATTGCTTACAAGAACAGGATGGACCACACCCAAGCGGAAGCAAGCAAGGAGGCACAGTCAGGACCAGTAATCGGGAGGCCGGGGTTTCCCCCCACACAAGTTACTCAGAAGAATCTGGAGAATCTCACGATAAACAAGAAAGAGTGACACTTAGAACAGTAGGAAAGGAAGAACAATTCCCTGAATCTAAAGCAATGACTCCCATGATATTTTGTTGTGCTGTAATTTGGGGCGTAATCATACTATACTTTATCGACAATTTTACATTCATGGTTTGTCTGAAAAATGAAACATGCAGCCAGGATATCAATTCTAACGTGGAATTGGTTAGGAATACGAGGGAACTCAGTATGTCCTCATGGGAAAAAGATAATATGTATATTAAAATTGTTAAGTTGATCTTTAAGGAATCTAAAAAGAATGACTCTTGCTGGATCTGTAGCCATGCCCCGCACAGCTTACAATATGGGTTTCCTTTTACAGGTGTTAGTATTAATGACACTGGCTTACAAGAATTAATTGATCATGGTAATTTAACACAATATAGTGTGATAGAGAAGGAACCTTCTCGTGTCCATCTGCAGAGAAATGTTAATTATGGTGCAGTAATGATGCAGCAATGTGATTCAGGAATTTACCAGGACTTTAAAGTGTCACCTATAAACCTGACATTTTATTTAGATGTAAGATGCATGAGGAGGCTCCTGTGCTCACAACTTTTAATTTTACATCTACACCAACCAGTGACCGCAAATTTCTTACTCAACAGACAGTGTTTCTTCTCTTAGGTTGGCCTCTATATACCAGCCAAAGTAGTAGGACAGGGTTACCTTTTGGTTATTATGGCTTTGTGGTAGATGGGCGACAAAGGTAATACCCCTCAATCATTTTAAACCTTGTTTTTTAGGATTTGTACTACCCGCATTTAATATTCATGACACACTTCCAGAAGGAAAGATTAGGCTAAAGAGAGCTGCTTTTAGAACGTCAATTAAATCTGACTTAGCTGAGGTGATTCCGGCAGGTCTTTTCTGGTTTATTGGCATTTCACGTCTTTACAAAAAAGCTTAATTATTTGGTTGATGATATAGATGATGCTTTTAATTATTCTGAAGATAGTATTTTAAAGCTTTCCGCAGAGCAAGAGCAGATGCGCATAGTTGCTTTGCAAAATAGATTAGCGCTGGATTATTTGCTAGCGGCACAAGGAGGGGTGTGCCAGCTAGTTGGAATTGGTGATTCCTGTTGTACATACATTAAAGACCAATCAGGTGCAATTGAACATGACATGGATGAGTTGGATGAGGTTCGAGCTAGGCTACGGAAGGCTCCGACAGGTGTGTTTGAAGGTTTTGACTGGACTTTTGGACTAGGATCATGGATAGGAAATCTAGGAAAGAAAATATTGATGGGATGTATAGTTGTTCTTTTTATCTTTATTGCTATATACGTTTTTGTAATGCTTCTTAAGTGTCTATGTAAGCATATGAGTAAAAAACATTAACACAAGTAAGCCTAAAGTTATCCCTCTTGATAATCGAAGCATTCCCCCACAGGGTTTAGAGAAAACAGTTTTCCAGATTGAGTAATGTGTCCACTCCTTAGGCATAAGGGAAGGTACATTTTAGATGTAATGGGTACACATATGGTAGAATTGCTTAATATACTAGTAGATGAAGACATACATATAGTTAGCTGATTTTTTTAGTTGTTTCTTTAAGATTAATTTGCAGTACTTTAACCTCACAACCCCACACCTATCCTTTAATTAAATTGCACTACCTCCTTAGCTACTCAAGTGCAGGTTAGGGTAAAACCGATGAATACCAGCATCAACAGCAATTAATCAATAGAAATAAGCTACTATGTGTTATCGTTATAGCTCCAATTTAAAATTCCTTTTCCCCTTTCCTTTTGCTATTTCAATCTTAGTAAAATAAGTGTTGTTTATGGCTCACTGTCACCAGTGAATATTGTGTTCCCACTCTTGGAGAAGAGGCCTGCATGGTCAGGGTGTCTCCCTGGGTCATTCTTGCGTGGGTTTAAATCCTGCGTCCCGCTAAGAGTGACCCGGCCTCTGAGTACTGGGCGGCATGGGAACGTGACAGTGTTGCTTTATAATTTTTAGTTTTGTTTTAGTTATTGATCACGATAGGCTAACAATTAGGGAGTAAAAAAAAGTACAGTTTAGAACAGGGAACAGATGTCAATTCCTGTTAAAGTAGAAACATTAAGAAAACTAATGACACAAGCAAAATTATGTTTATCTTTCTATTACTCTGTATTTTAACTTTTAATATGCTGCTGTGGCATTTTAGTACTTTACTTTCTCTGATTGGATACTGAAACATCATGAAAAGTATAAATAATGATAATAAGAGGAGCAAAGGCAGAGAGCTTCTAAGTGAAGAACTTCCACGTGTCCGTGTGGTTATTCTAGATGCTTGATCTCTCTCGGATCGATCTGATAATATATTGCCAAGGAGAGATGATCTAACCGGTTAGCAGTTTATCGCATAGAAGAATACCGACACACAGCACGCAGAGGCTGACTTTTCCTGCCAACCAAGGGCGCTCGCAAAGCTTGTTTGGATTGGGAAGACCAGATCTGGTTCTTCAGACCTTTAACGTGTCATATTAATGATAGGGGAGGCACAGCGGAATATTCTTGATTAAATCTCCTATAATAGTTGGAAAACCCCCAGAAAACCTCTGTATGGCTTGAGACCTTGAGGGAGAGGCCATTCTGAGATGGCCGTGAGTTTAGAAAGGATCCATCTCAAAACCTTCTGGAGTGATTAATATACCCAAGGAATTTCACAGTAGTAATGTCGAATAAACTTCTCTAGTTTGCAATAAAGACATTGTCCAGTAATTTTGCTAAAACCTGTCTGACATGTGCATGGTGGGTTTTCAGATCTGGGAGAGTAAATCAATATTCGTCTAGGTATACTATAACAAAGGTTTGTAAGAAATCTCTGAGCACATCATTAATAAAATCCTGGAATATCGCTGGAGCATTACAAAGACCGAAAGGCATGACCAAGTATTCATAATGCCCACTCCTGGTGTTAAATGCTGTTCTCCACTCATGCCCCTCTTTTATACGTATCAGGTTGTAAGCTCCTCTTAAATCAAGTTTTGTGTATACTGCTGACCCCCTTAACCTGTCGAACAGTTCTGATATGAGAGGGATAGGGTACACGTTCTTAATGGTGATCTTGTTAAGCCCCCTATAATCGATACACGGGCGTAAATCTCCCTCTTTTTAGACACAAAAAAGAACCCAGCCCCTGCTGGCGAAGAGGAACGTCGGATAAAACCTCTCTCCAAATTCTCCTTTATGTACTCCTCCATGATTTGGTTCTCCTTTATGGAAAGAGGATATACTTTGCCTCGAGGAGGCATGGTACCAGGATGAATATCTATGGCACAATCATATGGTCTATGTGGAGGCAGTTTCTCTGCCTCTCTTTTATCAAATACAGCCCTGAGGTCGGCATATTGGTCAGGAACCTCTGTAGACAATGGAGGAGCTGTGGGTGTGTTCAGGGCACCGACATGCTGAATGGGTATTAAACAAGTCCCAAAACAAGCAGGACTCCAAGACAGTATCTCTCCCTTAGCCCAATCAATTACAGGATTATGTTCCACCAACCAAGGGAAACCAAGTACAACAGGATTGGAAGGTGAATGGATAACTTGAAATATGATTTTTTCTTTATGCAAGAGACCAGTGGTAAGAACCACTGTAACCGTATCGTGAGTAATCCTAGGGCAGGATAACGGTCTGCCGTCTATGGCCTCGACGGCTAAGGGTGTCTCTCTTACAACCAGAGGTAGAGAAATGGAAGAAGCGTAGTTAACATCGATAAAGTTGCCAGCAGCCCCAGAATCCAAAAAAGCGGTAATATGTGTGGTCTTGGTCTCCCAAGCCAAGGATACTGGTAACATCAGTTTAGTGTCTTTGACAGGAGACATGCACGTCACACCCAAGGCCTGTCTCCTCAGCTGCCTTAGGTGCAGTAGTTTTCCGGCTTATCATGCATTTTAGGACGAGTAGGACATTGAAATTGTACATGTCCCCCCAAACCACAATACAGGCACAATCCCTCATGAAAACGTCTGGTTCTCTCTTGCTCTGTAAGCCTAGTACGGCCTAGTTGCATAGGCTCAGAGGGAGGAGATAACTCTCTTGGTGGTGCCTGAAAGACAGGGGCCAACCTAGGTAACGGTCTCTTGGGCTTCTCTCTTGGAGTCCTTCTGTCCCTTATCCGATTATCCAGATCTATACAATAATCAATGAGTTCACACAATACCTCAGGTAGTTTACGTGGAGCCAATTCATGCATCAATGACTCAGATAACCCCTCCACAAAAGCCAGAACCAGTGTCTCATTTGTCCAGTTCACATCAGAGATCAAGGTTTTAAATTCTATGGCATAATCAGAAACAGTCCTGTTCCCTTGACGTATGCGGAACAAGGATTTGCCAGCTACCGTGGCCTTTCTGGTAGGATTAAATGTACGTTGTAACTCGGCTATGAATTCTTTATAATCCCGTATGATAGGCTTCTCTGCCTCCCATAACGGAGTCGCCCATGTCAATGCTCTGCCAGACAGATGATTAATAATGAACCCCACTTTGGCAATGTCAGAGAAAAACATCTGTGGATTTAATTTAAAATGAATATCCACATGGACCAAAAATTCCCGGCACTCTGAGGGAGTACTGTCAAACCTCATAGGAGCGGTCATGTGTACCTGGGATGTCTGAACGACAGGGGACACAGGTATATCAAGCGGGGGTGCAACCCTAGCTGGTTCCAGGTGAGCCGTACGAGTCAGGATAGTTTGTAAGGCAATAGCAAACTGATCCATCCTATGATCCTGCTCATCCTGTCTGGATACAAAGTTAACCAAGTGCTGTGTTAAGTCTGCGGGATCCATAGTGGCCAGATCGTAATATCACGGTTCCCAGATCCCACCACGCAGTACTTAACACCCCACACTCCACAGAGCCCAGAAGCTACCAACAGAGTAGCCGTGAAAGATCTCTAACTGTCTGGTCCTTAGAATTGGCCAGGTAAAATAGCTAGACAGAAAGGGTTAACAACACGGGGAGTAGTCAGCCGAGCCAGAATCAGGAATACAGAGTTCAGAATGGTCAAATGGAATAGCCGGGTCGATATCAGAGCAGTGGCGTAGTACAAGAAAATGGTCTAGGGCCACAGAAGGCAGAATAGTCAGAAACAAGCAGAGGTCAATAACGGGTTAATTCAATATAGCAGTCAGGTACAAGGAGCTCAGGTATGGATAACCACGATCTGGCAACTGCTGAGAATACACTGAGGGTTTTTAAAGACCTTAACCAGGCCACGCCCCCCACTCAAGCCGCGCCTCATGCAACCACCTCCCTGCCTGTCTCCATTTAAACCGGGCATTGGTCAGCAAGCAGCATCAGACATGCTGCCCTCAAGCACACAGGTAGGGCTGGAAGCTCCCAACGTTACAACTTGGTGATGTATGGCTTGGATGCAGCTGCTCAGCCATGGAAACCCATTCCATGAAGCTCTCTGCGCACTGTTCTTGAGCTAATCTGAAGGCCACATGAAGCTTGGAGGACTGTAGCGATTGACTCTGCAGAAAGTTGGCGACCTCTTCGCACTATGCGCCTCAGCAACCGCTGACCCGCTCCGTCAGTTTACGTGGCCTACCACTTCGTGGCTGAGTTGCTGTTGTTCCCAAACACTTCCACGTTCTTATAATACAGCTGACAGTTGACTGTGGAATATTTAGGAGCGAGGAAATTTCATGACTGGATTTGTTGCACAGGTGGCATCCTATCACAGTTCCACGCTGGAATTCACTGAGCTCCTGAGAGCGACCCATTCTTTCACAAATGTTTGTAAAAACAGTCTGCATGCCTAGGTGCTTGATTTTATATACCTGTGGCCATGGAAGTGATTGGAACACCTGATTCTGATTATTTGGATAGGTGAGCAAATACTTTTGGCAATATAGTTTTTTTTTACACACAGAGCAAGGCACCCCCTTGTGGCAGGCGCCTGTAGGTACATACCTACTCTGCCTAATTATAAATCTGGCCCTGATGGGGCGTTCACTGCTGTCGAACAGCACCGTATTTTGCTGGCAATTCACCAATATTTTGCAAACTGCCTGCTCTTTCAATAGCCGAATGGCTCTGAAATTGCACCGTACGGGGAAATACACTGTTCAGTGCAATTTGAGGCAATTCAGTGTGTTTTGAATAACCCTGTTAGCCCTGAACTTGCCACCGAAGGGCACCAAACAGTGAATTTCACGGCAGTTCAATTTCACCTTTCAGGGGCAGTTAGTCTAATCACAAAACTGTCGATTTTCTAAATACAGGTGAATTGAAGGTGAAATATGGAGCAGTTCACTGTAGTTCGCCGATCTTTGGTGGTCTTCGGCAGGAGCAAAATTGTCCCATAGAGAAGTAATGGTTTGTCTATTCACAGAACGCGAACTACACTGAAGTGATGGCAAAATGTCCCGATTTTCGGTGTTTCAGTTTGACAGGTATAAACAGGCAAATCCCATAGGTTTTCATGTAAAAAAGTAATATAAATTTTAATTTAAAAGAGATTATTCTTTTCATTTTCAGTAAAAAGCTGTAAATCTGTATCTGGCCCTTTTATTCTTTTTAATATGACCTTTTTTATTATTTAGACACCGTTTAATGCATTTTTATTGGTTTAGACACCTACTAGTTTTTTGTTTTTTTCAGTTTGGTGGATTTCGAATTTCGGCCAAAGTGCACCGAAAGTGAAAAGCACAGAAATGTCAATGAAATGTTGGATGCTTTGTGAATAACCCCTATAGAATCCCAGCTCTTCAAACTGTTGTAGCACATGGGTTGTCATTAGGGATGAGCTGTTCGGGTTCGGACGGTTCGGAGTTCGACCCGAACTTTGGCAGTTCGAAAGTTCGCGAATTTCGAACTTTTTGGGCGTGTTCGGTTCGAGTTCGAAAAAAAAAAAGAAATTTTGAAAAAAGTATACAAAATGCTTAAAAAAAATACTAAAAAATCTAGAAATAAAGAGACTCTTTACTGCAGAATATTATAAGCAATGGTTTATTAGATATTGTATTAAAAACTAATGTGTACGTGGAAAGATTATCAACTCTAAATGACCTCTGTTCACAAACGGGCATAACACCAGGTGTTTTTAGTCTGGTAATCAATTTGATACATTGTACACCATACTGAGGGTGGGGTGGTGTCTGCTTCTGATTGAGATTTGAGAATTAATTTTCTTAAAACATCCTAATATGCTGCATTTAACCCTTTCGCTGCTGAGGCTTTTCACACCTCTGTGCTGAGGCCATTTTTACCGCTTTCGCTCATCATGTTTAACCGCGTTTTGTAGCCATATTTTGATATATTACCCAGACATATTATATCGTTCTTTCCGGCAGACTTGGCAGATTCATAATATGTCATTATTATATGTATACGTTATGTAATGTCTGTATATTATAACAAAAATGCAATAAAATTAGAATTTTCAATAATTTATTATGTGTAAAGTGTTTTTTTTTCACATTTTAACATGCGATCGTTTGCGGTTATATTTTGTATGGGGTGCGCTTGTTAAAAAAATTAGAAATGGGGTCTCGTTACATTTTTTTTTTGGGGAAAATTTCGCTTTTTTTAACAAACGCACCGCATACAAAAATCGTTAGTGCAGCATTATTGTTCACATTAGAATTGAAATGGGAACAATATTGCTGCATTAACAAAACTTGTTTATTTTTTTAGAATTTTTTTAAATATTTTTATTTTTGAATTTTTTATTTTTATTTATTTTTTTAAAACATTTTTCATGCTCATGTTTGGTATCCTTGGAAAGGCCATGCTCTGACCGATCCAACGATATCAAACATTGACCCCTAGCTGCCACGGATCGGGAGATAGGGGGTTCAGTGGAACCCCTATCTCCACCATTGGTGGCAGCTAGGGGTTAACTCCAGGACTGGTGTCATCGTGCTATGCACGTGCTATGCACGTGTTATGCACGATGACGACAGTCCTCAGGGGGAGTTCCTGGAGGCTTGGCCGACATCCAAGATGTCGGCCAGCTCCAGGAGAGGATCACAATCCGGCGCTTTTCATCGCCGATTTGTGATCCGGCTCCCCAGGGGTTAATCACAGCCACCGTTTGGAAGGGCAGGCTGTGCCCTTCCAAACAGTGACTGGATTAACCCTCTACCCCCCGGCGATCGGGAGGGAGAGAGGTCCAAAGGACCTCACCCCCTCCCTTTCAGGCGCTTCCTCCGCACATGCAGGGGGGCGGCCTGAATTAGATGTCATCGCGCCGCCGCGATGACATCTAATTGCTCCGCCGGGGTCCCGGAGTGCTGGGCTGACATCCAAGATGTCAGCCCGCACCGGGGGCGCAGCAATCCGCCGGAATCTGGCGGATTGCTGCCTCCTGTGCATGGACGCGCTCAGCGTGTCCATAGCACAGGAGAACCACTTGACTGGACGCGCTGAGCGCGTCCATAGCAGCCAAGTGGTTAACTGGTGTTTGAAAAAAATTCAAAATAACATCTAAGGGGAAGGGGGTGGGTCCTAGTGGTGCAATCTCTTTTGAGGGTGGTCAATTGGGGTCTCGAGGCATATGATACAAATTGTGCCTACATAAAGGAAGGTAAAAACGGTGTTCCCAGTTGGGAAGTGCACGGTCAAAAAGACCACTAGGTGCAAGCGTGAGAGGTGTAGAAGTAATTGCGTAACTTCAGAAAAAAACACAGTTGAAGTCCAATGCAAGTAAAGTGCATACAAAGTCACATAAAGTGCAAATGCAAATATAAGTGCATAAAATGTGTTTAAAGTGCATGTGAAAGTCTTTATAGCGGTTGCTATAACAAAGTCCTACTTTCCGAATTAAAAGTGAAAAAAGAGGGGGAAAATAGTCCAACCGTCCATATGTTCTATAATGGAGATATGGGAAAATCCGATCCGGTCACCACGTAGATATTCAAATTTTTGCGTGAAGTCCTGATGTGGTGTCTTCGCCTAATTCCTATGTGGACTCACAGTTCCCAAAATGGGAAAAAGGAGGGGAAAAAGGAGAGAGATGATAGATGCCTATAGACAAGGGAACACTTACGCTTTTTAGAGCCTCGTTTACCGGCTCTGGTGTGAAGTGCCTTGGGCCTGGTTGAGGGTAGCCTCTGCCCTTCTTTATAATTTGCCTGATTGTCTTAGGTGCAGGGAGGTAGAAGAAGAAAGAGACATCCTCATAGTGTAGCTTATAGCCAAATGCTTAGATGAGTAAGGTGAAAAAAATAGACAAACTCACCAATGGTGGAGCCTTAGAATTTCAGGCTCTACTTGTTAGCGTGTGGTACTTCCTATTCGGTGGGTACCTTCACCTCTCTTGTCTGCAGGCAATCTTTTTCTCTTGTATGGATAGTGAGCGGGGATAAAAAGTGGAATATGTAGGACATGCACTGTTTAAAAAGAGTCTTAAACAGAAGTGGTGAAAGAAATTTAAAAGGGTTTATTAGAACAAATAAAATTAGGTATAAACATGGATTAAAACAATAGTTAAAAGGTGGGAGGGAAGTCACAAAATGGGAGACGCGTTTCGGCACTGTCAGTGCCTTCCTCAGTCCATGTGCAGGTATAAAAATGGAAAAATGGGGGATCCAAATGTCATTTTTTTGTTTTTACATATTTCTATACATCCTAGAAATCCGCCACTTCACGGGCAGGTTATGGGGACCTCCTAGGCACGATATTTGAAGGAATTTTTGGTTTTAATTTCTAACCCTTATTTCATGGAAAACTCACTGTCCCTTTAAAACGTTTTTTTTTTTACTTTTTGTCCTTGTTTCCTGTCCCCCAGGGCACTACCCAGACCCCCATACACTTTTTATGGCAAATATCTAGCATATATGCCCTCTTGGAGGGCACTCTAAAAATCGAATTTTCAGCCCCATTGACTTGTATGGGGTTCGAGTTTGGGTTCGGGGTCGGATCCGAACATTTGGAAAGTTCGGGTTCGGCTTCGAACCGAACTCGGGGAGTGTTCGGCTCATCCCTAGTTCTCATGTCTGAGGTGCAAAATAGTTTATTAATCCCATTCTGGAGCACATCTGCAAATTAATTTTGTTTGCAACAAATGAAAATCCTGTGCATTGTTCCAGAATTAGCCCAAATCCAGTAGACTCAATGGGCAATATTACAAAGCTGGTGCTAACCGGCTGGGTGGAGTAGAGTTAACATCACTGCTCTATGACCGTGGAGACACAGGCTTGAGTCCTGGCAGGAGCACCTCTCCAGTAAGTGTCCCTGGGCAAGACACCTAACGGTACATACTCGCCACCCAGTGCATACTTGAAAACGAGAGAAAACTCAATATATCCTTCCTGGTAAAATATTTAATCAAAAAAACAAAACTTAACAGAGCCATTATTGTCTATGGAGGTGTTACGCTTACAACAGCTCTGGATAAGTTAGCACCACATTGTAATACTGCCCAATATCGGGCACCAATAAGTGCTTGAAGATTGACTATACGAGCAGGGTTATTCAGAGAAAGGTGAAACTCTGGAGAACTTTTGGAGAAGTGAAAATTCTAGGTCAAAATAGCCAAACCAGAAAAATTCTCCCATTTATTTCACTTTCCAAATCAGCTATTTTGACCTAGAATTTTCACTTCGCCAAACAATCTCCAGAGTTTCAACTTTCTCTGACTAACCCTGTAGATCTTGGTAGTAAAGATGCTAATATGAAAATTAAATAAAGGGTATAATAGCAAAATGCTTAAATGTGGCTTCCAGTGGACAAAATTAAAAAAAAATGCTATGGCACTCAAAGATTTATGTTCAGTCACATACAAATAGACGATTTTGGTTGAAAATAATTCTGTTGCTCTTCATAAATTACTGTGAAAACTTACTTGAGTGTCATTTTCATTTATAGTAAACCTAATCCTTACCTTTCAATGGCAGTCTATCCTTCACCTTTGAGGCAATGACAAGCTCTTTGAATATAATCATCAAAATGTGTTTCTTGAATGAATGCTCTGTTTTTTCAAACAGTCATCAGTAGTGCTTTCAGCCAAAGAGAAAATTATAGTTTTCAAATAAATACTTGTAATATATATTGCTTTTAGGTCCCTAGTGTTTTTGTATTTTTCTCTAAAATAAATAGAAAAGTAAGAAAGATTGCTGCTTTGAATACCATTTATATTCTACTGAGGACAAGGAAGTTTTACACATTTTGAATAGTGTATTATTGTTAGCATTCATTACGATACTTTTCAAGGTGAGGCAAATGTGTCAGAAGGAGTTAAATTATTCAGGAATAATAGCGTGTTCATGGCACTTGCTAATGAATCATTCTGAATAATTATTGGCTCATGAATGATAATAAGAATACACATGCAAACTATCATCAGGTAAAAGTTTAACATGGTTTTACTTTATCAGCTCTGAATATTTTGTCCTGGACTGGAGAGATATCTGTAGATCATCTGAGAAAGAGGGATTAGATGTTGGATGAATAGAACAAAGGCAGCAATTAAACTTCTCTAACAGATAAGAATATACTTTTTGAGCACCACTTCATCACATTGTTAGTGGAAACAAGAATGGACAATAATGAGGGAAAAAAGAATGTATGTGGGTGGTGAATGGTATTGAATATTATGTTAATTACATACAAATTTGGCATTTTATAATGTAAAATTATCATTGATTGATTAAATAAAGAATAGCTAATGAACATAGTCAGCACAGCCAACTGGTGAACACACCTGCATGGAAAGGATTCTCCTACAGCACATGCTTCTATTTACCCCTTCACTACCATGATAATCGATCTTCAAAAGCACCTGCAGGTTCTTCAAATAAATTTTGCTTATCGCAAACAAATTTCATTGGCAATTGGACCCCTACAATTTCAACACAAAGGACATGACAGGCAATATTTTGAATTGTTTGAAAATGCTTTGAATTACATCTTTTCCTTATAGTTATAATGCACTTTTTTGCCAGCAGAGGAGCCTCCTGCCTGTTAAACAGGGCTTACCTACAGTGAAAATAAACTATACAGATGCTGTATTACACAGAAAGTGATTTTCCATAAACTCACTTGGTCCTGCATGTAGTTTTATGGAAAAATAGTTGGAAAGCCTGCCCAGAGGGCAGTCTATTGTTAATACTGCCCCAGCTCGTGGATATTTGCCCCCAAGCTCAGACCCCAGATATTTGCCCCCAAGCTCAGACCCCAGATATTTGCCCTCAAGCTCAGACCCCAGATATTTGCCCCCAAGCTCTCATGGATATTTGCCCCCAAGCTCAGACCCCAGACCAGACATGGGGTGGCTGTTCGAATGCTCTATCGGCATTCGGACAGCCGCCCCTGGAGCTCCGTCTCCGCATACTTACCTTCCAGAGCGGCGAAGGGAAAGTTTCCCCGCTTCCGCTCATTGAAGGACCCAAGCCGCGGTCACGTGGGACTCCCACGTGACCGCGACTTGGGTCCTTCATAGAGCGGAAGCGAGGGAACTTTCCCTTCACCGCTCAGGGGTTGGATGCGCGCGGCAGCCGGGTAGAGGCTGCGAGCGCAGCCTCTACCCGGCTGCTGTGTGCATCTTGTAACCGCCGCGGCGAGCGCACAGCCGGCTCGTGCCGTGGCGGTTGCATGCGCGCGCAGCCAACCGCCGCTGGTTGCGCGCGCATGTGCAGAGTAGGCTTGGCGACGGACACGCCAAGCCTTACTCTTTTATAGTATAGGATACTTGGTAGCAAAGATGTTGAAGATGCAGTTTTTGGATGCATTTTTGCTGCTTTATATTTGCCAAAATATGCTTGTATAATATGATGGTTTTAGTTGTCCAAATGGTTAAAATAATGTTTTCTTACTTGGTCCAACTATTTGACAACAAAATAAACTTAATTTGTTAAGAGATAGACATACTAGTCAACTTTTTATTTTCCATAATTACAAGTTAGTTGCAAAGCCACTGTTTGCAAATGTAATGCTTGGAAAAGGAAGTCACTGACAGGGTCGGCACTTCCTGTAAGGTGGCCCAGGCAGCCACCTTATGGCACCAGAGCAGGGGGCACAAAAAATCTGAATAACTGGTAACTGTTCATGGACTCAGATTTCAACCCGTTGTGCTCCCTCACTCTCTGAGCAACGTGGTCTGTGCTTTCATCAAGCACAGATTGCATTGAGCCTCTGGTGCTGAGTTTGGTGCACAGTGAGTCAGGGTGCACAGTGCACTCTGATGATGTGTCAGAGCACTGGTGCCCTAATCCATTGAATGAGTTTGAAGCTTGGAGCGTAAAGTAAAGAGAATGTAATAGAGGGGGATAAGAGTAGGTAACGGATAGAAATAAGTGTTACAGCCTGCCTAACAGCTGTCACCAACTGGATGACTTCACGTTTCCTAAAGCTCAACCTCTCGAAAACTGAACTTCTAATCTTCCCTCCCTCAAAAACCTCTATTCCTGCGCCCATCTCCCTTATGGTGAATGGTGCCACCATTACTTCTTCCTCTCAGGCTCGACGCCTCACGGTCCTCATGTACTCCGATATATCCTTTACTCCTCACATTCCGTCTCTAACCACATCTTGCTACTTCCACCTAAAAAACATTGCACCCATCTGTCCCTTTCTTAATCAGGACTCTACTAAAACACTCATCCAAGCTCATATTTCCCACCTTGACTACTGTAACCTCTTTCTCACTGGCCTTTAGAGATCCCAGATTCTCCCGCTACAGTCTGTAATGAATGCCTGTGCCAGACTCATACACCTCACCTACCGCACCTGTCACACCTCACCCCTTTGTCAATCTCTACACTGGCTCCCTGTTTCCTTTAGAATCCATTTCAAATTACTGGTGATCACGTACAAAGCTCTCCATAGCCGAGCCCCTGTCTACATCATCTCCCTCATAAGCAGGTATATCCCATTCCGACCACTTCGCTCTGCCAATTATCTGATACTATCAGTACCTGAACCCCCAACTCCCGCCTTTAGGACTTCTCCCGAGCTGCTCCCTTTCTATGGAACTTCCTCCCCCGCAACATTAGACTCGCTCCGTCTCTCCAGTCCTTCAAGAATTGTCTGAAAACACATTACTTTAGAAAAGCCTATCGGCTCCCTCCATGATCCCTCACTGTACATTTCTTGCTTCATCTTCTCAATCAGCCCACATGCACCCTGCTACTTCATACTCCAGGTACCCTCTACTGCAGGGGTCAGCAACCTTGGCACTACAGATGTTTTAGAACTACATCTCCCAGGATGCTCAGTCAGCCTAATGGGTGACTGAGCATCATGGGAGATGTAGTTCTAAAACATCTGTAGTGCCAAGGTTGCTGAGCTGACCCCTGCTCTACTGTGTCACCCCTCTCCTCTTAGATTGTAAGCTCTCAAGCAGGGTCCTCCTTCTTACTGTTTGGTGTGTGTAATGTGTATGTATATTCATCACTTTGTCTATCCCATTGTACAGCGCTAAGGAATTTGTTGGCGCTTTATAAATGCTCGTAACTGTAACTGTGTCTGTATGGGGGACAGAATGTGTGTCTGTATTGGGGGGCAGTGTGTGCATGTGTGAACAATGCGTATGGCACATAAAATGGTGTTAGGCAAATAAAATTATACTTATATAAGCTGCAATAAACATGTACAGTGACTTTTGCAACTTTTATCATTTTTATTTGTCTCACACCTATTTTATGCGCCATATGGTTTGTTCGCTTATATGAATTGTAGTATATGGCACAAATTGTGGCTGTTTTATCCATTTAGGCTGCATTTACTGTAAATTATTTGATAACCACTGCACACTTTATTCAGTTTGATTCCATTATTGATTGAAGTCGCACCTGCACATTTTACATAGTTTCAGTATGTGCATTTGTGTCTGTATGGGGGAAATATGTGTATATGGAATGATGTATGTGTGTATGAAGCAGGAGGCAGTATATGAGTTTTATTGCTGTGGAGTGCTGTGATACTCAAACTCTGGGGGAGAAGAAAGATCGACTCTGGAATAGCTCCTACATCTGCATCAAGCCTCAAATTTATGCATCCTATACAATGTATAGGAGCCGCTACTTTAAAGCAGTGGTTCCCAACTCCAATCCTCAAGTACCACTAATAGGCCAGATTTTAAGGATTTCCTTGGGGAAATGCAGATTGAATCCTGAAATCACTGAGCAACAAATGATATCACCTGTGCATCATGTACCTCTCACACTGCAGCCCTTTGTCAATCTCTACACTGCCTTCCTCTTTCCTTTAGAATCCAATTCAAATCAATGGTGCTCATGTACAAAGCTCGCCATAACCGCGCTCCTGCCTACATCTCCTCCCTTATTAGCAGGTACATCCCATCCCCACCACTTCACTCTGCCAATGATCTGATGTTATGATCTGCTCATACCCGTATCTCCAACTCTCGCCTTCATGACTTCTCCAGGGCTGTCCCCTTTCTCTAGAACTCTCTCTTCTGCACCATTAGACTCTCCCTGTCTCTCCAGTCCTTCAGGAAGTCTCTTAAAACACATTACTTTAGAGAAGCCTATTAGCTCACGCCATAATCCCCCATTGTACCTTCCTTGCTCCATCTTCCCGCACAGACTCCATACACCCCACTACTTCTCATACTCAGCTATTTACTCTCACCTTAGAATGTCATCCCTCTCCTCTTAGATTGTAAGCTCTCGTGCAAGGTCCTCTCTCCCAATGTTCTGTGTGTCTAACTTGAATGTATATTTATTATGCCTCACCTATTGTACAGCGCTACTGAACTTGGTGGTACTTTATAAATACTTGTAACTGTTTGAAACTCAAAAGTAAACTTTCAATAGATATTAGAAAAGTAATCTCTCGGTTTTCCAGCATCTAGCTATTAAGTTATACGTGACATAACATTTTCTTTCTGCGTTAGAGAGTGGGTGGAAAATGCATAATAGAAAGCACTCAGGGGTAGCAGGTATTTTAAAGTGTAACTCTTCTGAGGCTATTGAGTTAGTTTGCTTCCAAAGTTCATGTAAAAAAAATCTTTATCATTAAAATTAAATATGAGTTATGGCAATCCTGTTCTCGCTCACATTACCAGCACACGTTGATATTGATAACTCATATTTGAGTTAATACAAGTTTCTTATACTGGAAAAAGACAGATGATAAAGAACTATGGGCTATATTCCAAAGTCCCCGTTAAAACAGGGCGCTAAGGTGAAAAAACAGCTCCTGCAGGTTTCCCCTCAGCCTCCCTGTTTTAGCACCCTATTATGAGGTAGGCGCTGATTCAGCAGCCCGCCCTGTAATGCAGCGCTAAGCCCCTGGATACTCACAGAAAACACATACTTGATAATCAAGATAACATCTGTAGCGTCAGCGTAAGCGTATTCACATTTTTCAATGAAAACAAAACAAATAATCCAAAAAGAAAAAGAATCTGAATTGATGTGCATCAGCAGTTACAAGTCCAAGATATAATATGAATATAGTCAGGGATAGGGAATCCATGCTGCATATCTAGGTCGTGTCCGATAATTCGTTGATCAGAAAAGTTTCTAATGTCCATAGTGATCTGTGAATCAAGGAAATATGAGATTGTAACTGTAGTCAAAACAAGAGCAAAAGCCCAATACAAGTTAACAACATGCCAATGCATAACCAAGCAATACAAAAGCAAAAAGAAAAAACATTACAACAAAACTTCACAGTCAAAACTGTGTGCATTTGAAATATCATAAAGGGAAGGAGGGAGAGGGACTTTGGGGCTACGGTCCTTGGTTATTCTTTAGGAGTTATGATCTAGTGATGCTAAGGGATGCCTTGTGTATTGGCGAGAAGTTTGAATGGACGTATGCAGGGAAGGTTCCAAAGATGGAGAATAACACTGACACGTATGAACAAATTTTTCGATGTGTATCTCCTTGTTATCTAAGGTATGGAGCCAGTCCATACAAAATAGATGGTGTATTTTGGAGAGAAAGAGAGATATTGGGAACTGGGTTTTTTGATTGCAGGTCTGTAGCAACCAACTTCTGCAACTATAGCTAGGAAAACCAGAAAGAAATCACATAGCTACCACAGGGAGACTCACAAGTGGCGGGTTGATGCTGGGATGCTCTACAGTCTTGGATCCGCATCCACTCCAAAGTATATATTTGAGAGAAGTAGGCAACACCAGGTACTTAACAATAAAAAGTATTCATTTGTTGATGGCCCCAGGGGCACAAAGTAAAGCGAAGGTTCACCTGGATGTCTTAACCCCTTCGCTGTGGAGGACGTGCAGGGAACGTCCTCATTGACTCCCGCTGTATGCGGGGGACGTTCCCTGCTCGTCCTCCGCTTGCAGGAGCCCAGTAAGATACTTACCTCTCTCTCCAGGGTCCCGCAGTGATCTGACTTCCTGGGAGTCAGACGTCGAATTTATGGGCCTCCCCGTGTAAATGACATCATCGCGCCATGCGCTATGATGTCATTTTCAGGCGACCCTCTGGCAATGCCGGGAGATCGCCTGAATCGGGAGGGGGATCCTTTCAGATCCTAAGGAAATCCCCTGGTGGAGATAGGGGGTTCCTTTGAACCCGATATCTCCCGAACGGTGGCAGCTAGATTGGTCATATTTGGTATCATTCGAGAGGCCAGAGCATGGCCTTTCGAATGATACCAAATATGGCCATGTTCAAAGTAAAGGGAAAAAAAAGAATAATAATAATAAATAAAATAAAAAAAATAAAAACGTAGGTTTTTTTTGTGTGTTATATTTATTAATGCAGCAATATTGTACCCATTTCAATTATAATGTGAACAATGATGCTACGCTAATGATATTTTTTGTATGGGGTGCGCTTGCTAAAAATCACGTAATTCCCCCCAAAAATATGCAACGAGTCCCCATTTCAATTTTTTTTTTAACAAGCACAACCCATAGAAAATATAACCGCAAAGGCTCGGATGATAAAATGTGAAAAAAAACACTTTATACGCTGTAAAGGATTAAAAATTCTAATTTTATTGCATTTTTTGTTATAATACACAGGCAGGACATGACGTATACATATAAAAATGATATATTATGAATCTGCGGAGTCTGCCAGAAATAACAATATATAATTTGTCTGTGTTATATAATAATACGTGGCTTCAAATCACGTTTAAACATGATGAGCAAAAGCGGTAAAAATGAGCTCAGCACTCAGCGGTGAAATGGTTCAGCAGTGAAAGGGTTAATCATGCTTAGTATCCCAACTCCCACAATCTCCTTATATACACATATACAAGAAATTATTCACAATAATTGGTCACTGTTAGCAGGTGGAGTTACACAAATTAACCCTCACCTACCAAGATTCCAGTCAATCTGTATAAACTAATTTTCCAAAAGTCGTTAATTATGAAAAAGTGTATATTCCACCTTCATATTAACTCAGCTGAGTTATTCTTTTGTAATAAACCATCTCTAGACTAAATTTTCATGGGGGATAGAGGTATAAAAGCTTACTATATTTATTTATTTATTTATTTTAGTTATAAAGGATTTTACCAGGAAGGATACATTGAGATTTCTCTCGTTTTCAAGTATGTCCTGGGTTCAAGAACATTGAAGTGTTACAGTTACAGAAATACAAAGTAATGCAATGCAAGATATTAAAAAACAACACGAATATACAGATTAACAGAAAATAAATATGTAGGAAATATAGTCTCTATGTAACATGTTTACAGGTGCATTCTGTATTGAGGTATGTTAATAGGGAGCTCTTGAGTGACTTAAGACTGGGGGAAGATTTGATGGTGTCTGGGAGGTTATTCCATAACTGCGGTGCTCTGTAGGAAAATGAGGATCGAGCCACTTTCTTCTTGTACTGTGGTGTTGCAAGTACACCATGTGAATAGAAAGTTTGGTCTCACCAAATCAATATCCTTAACTTTCCCTAAGACATCAGAGGTGTCTAAAATAAAGGATCTGCACTGTCTCACAAATGGTTGAAGGATTTGATCCAGGAAGATAGAAATCGGTTGTAGTATAATTCTGTACTTGTCACTATGGGGCACGCCAAGGGATTTTCCAGGTTCTTGTGTACTTCAGGGAGAACATAAAAATGGGCAAATGCTTCCTTTAGGGTTCCCTCTATATCTCTCTTCAATTTCGGTATAGGGTCAACATCACACAGTATGTATCAATATCTGACAGCTGTCTCATGATCTCATCTATGAATTTCCTTTTATTTATGTGCACGAGGGAGCCACCCTTGTCCGCGGGCTTTATGGTTAAAGAATTCTTTTCCTGCAGCTGTTTCAATGCTTTAGATTCTACCTTGGTAACGTTGGCTCTCCCACAGTACCTAAACCTTGACATATTACCATCAATGTCCTTTTTGATAAACTCCATGACTGTATCTACCTTGACCATATTCAAAATTCGCTCTTAGATCTCGTTCTTTTTGATCTTTAAAAAAATACCTTTAATTTAACATTTCTAAAGAACTTCTCAAAATCAATACGTATTTTAAATAAATCCACCGGGTTCCACCTTTCCCTCGTAGGCAGTCCTTTTTCTAATCTTTGATCTCCTTGTTCTTTTGGACCTCCGATTTCTGACCCTGAGCCAAAAAAGATGCTGAGAAAGGAGTATGTGTGAATAATTGATCATCCGGTGTATCAACATTGGAACTATCGGACATTTCTGGATCTGGACCACTTTGTTTTCTCAAATCTCTTTATCTATAGTAATATGACACTCGATTTACAGACATGCTAAATTTTTCTTTAACCCCATGCCACTTGTAGACATCTCCTATTTCATAATCTTCAAGTCCCTTCCAAATTTAACTCTCTTGCTGTTCTCTAATTGCTTCTTCTTTATATCCTTCATCTGTGTATTTAATTTCACATTTATTTCATGCACTTTTTCCAAAGTAAGAAGATGCTTAATCTGGTCTTCCAATTCCAAAATTACTTGCTCAAGATCTTTAAGTTAATAAATGCAGTTCCTACTCTACACAATTTGCGTAGGAGAGCAAATTGCTTAACCCTTTCGCTGCTGAGCCTTTTCACACCTCTGTGCTGAGCTCATTTTTACCGATTTCACTCATCATGTTTAAACGCGTTTTTAAGCCTTATTTTAATACAAGACCCAGATATATTATATATCGTTCTTTCCGGCAGACTGTGCAGATTCATAATATTTCATTATTATATGTATACGTTATGTCATTTCTGTATATTATAACAAAAAATGCAATAAAATTTGAATTTTCAATAATTTACAATGTGTAAAGTGTTTTTTTCCCATTTTAACATGTGAGCGTTTGCGGTTATATTTTCTATGGGGTGCGCTTGTTAAAAAAATTAGAAATGAGGAATCGTTACTTTTTTTTGGGGAAAATTATGTGTTTTTTAGCAAACGCCCCCCATAGAAAAAATAGTTAGTGCAGCATCATTGTTCACATTATAATTGAAATGGGAACAATATTGTTGCACTAATAAATCGAAAAAAACAAAAAAACATTTTCTTAATTTTTTTTTTACATTTTTTAAAAAAATATATATATTTTTTATTTTTTTACATTTTACATGGTCATGTTTGGTATCATTGGAAAGGCCACGCTCTGGCCGTTCCAATGATAGCAAACATTAACCCCTAGCTGTCTCGGATCGGGAGATAGGGGGTTCATTGGAACCCCCTATCTCCGCTATAGGTGGCAGCAATGGGTTAATTTCAAAACTGGTGCCATCGCGCTCTGCGCGATGATGCCAGTCATTAGGGGGATATCCCGGAAGCTTGGCCGACATCCAAGATGTCGGCCAGCTCCGGGAGGGGACCGCGATACGGCGCATGTTAGTGCCATATCGCGATCCAGCCCCCTAGGGGTTAAAGACAGCCGCCGCTTGGAAGGGCAGGCTGTGCCCTTCCAGGCGGTGCCTGCCTTTAATCGCTGGCCCGCGGGGAAGGGGAGGGGGAGAGGTCCGAAGGCACCTTCCCTGCAATTGCGGGGGGGTGCCTGAAATAGACGTCATCGCGCATGCGCAATGACGCCTATCGTGCCCGCCGGGGTCCCGGAGGCTGGGCTGACATCGATGATGTCAGCCCGCACCGGGGCCGCGTATTCGGCCGGAATACCGGCCGATCGCGGCTGCAAAGGGAGGACGCGCTCAGCGCGTCCTCCGCAGCGAAGTAGCAATGCGGGTGGACGCGCTCAGCGCGTCCACCGCATTGAAAGGGTTAAAACTGCTTCAAGGTCTTCTGAATTCGGAAGCCCCTGAGATGACAGGGAGGAGCAGCATCTTCCCAATAATTTAAGGGCAAGAAAAGTGGGGTTCTTTTTAGGTAGAATGTTCCTTTAATGTTCATATGTTGCACAATACCCACAAGATCTGTATTTTTCTCCTCTATTACTAATCATGTCTGCTTTAATGCCTCTATAGTTGAATTTGGGGATAATGATATTGGCATTCATTAGTATCACAGATAGTACTAAATATTGATACCAGTAACATTTACAATTTGTAAATATTTATATTCAGCTAAATTAAAGACTAGTCATTTATTCTTTTCTAATTGACAATTTATCTGTGATCTTGTGTAATCAGCCAAATAAAAACCATAGAAATATATTCTTAAACATCTGCATATTTTTATCCAAACCAATGAATGTACCCTTTAGATGGCAACCTTTTCAGTTTGCTAATTAGCAATAAGTGACCTCTGATCTTGTGTAATTATGTAAATAAAATGCATTAAAACACTCTATGCTCTCTAAACACTGAACAGTTTGATTATTCCTAAAATGATTTGCATGAAATCTTAAAGTCTGTGTAATAAATTTTAAATATATATATATATATATATAAAAAACAAAGCATCAAATATTGATCAACCTTGCTACAGCCGGAATCAGGGCCGGTGCTTCCACTAGGCAAGCTAGGCAATCGCCGAGGGCACTCTGCCACCTAGGGGCGCAGCCGGCCCCAATCCGGCTTCCATTTTTGTATCCCTTCCTCATTGTTTGCTTGTGTAGCCTGCAGTGGCGGATCGCAAAGCGGTCCTATTGGAAAACCCTGCTAGCAGCGCAGAAGGTGGGCATCTTATGGTGACGCGCAGGCACCGCCAGATGACGTGCGGGCGCCACAAGAAGCAGATGAAAGAAAAAAAGGGGCAGAAGAGAGAAAGGCACAGAAGAAAAAAAGACAAAAGAAAGGCACGAAAGAAAGAAGAAAGAAAAAAGGGGGACAGAGGAAAGAAAGAAAAAAGAGGCAGATAAAAGAAAAGAAAGAGGCAGATGAAAGACAGAAAGAGGCAGATGAAAGAAAAGGAGAAATAAAGAGGCACAGAGGAAAGAAAGAAAAAAGAGGCAAATGTAAGAAAGCAGCAGATGAAAGAAAAGAAAGAGGCAGATGAAAGAAAAGGCGAAAGAAAGAGGCACGAAAGAAAGAGGCACAGAGAGTAGAGGAAAGAAAGAAAGCGGCAGAGGAAAGTAAGAGGCACAGACCTATCCCAGGCTCGACCAGCGGAGGGGTAATATGGGCACTGAACGACCATGTGTAGCCCCTGCTTAGGGTGCAAAATAGTCTAGCATCGGCCCTGGCCGGAATACCTAAAATTGCAACTGTGTTTGCAGTGTAAAATTAAGGAAGGAGACTGTCATGTAAATTAGAGATGCACACTATACTTCTATTTTTCCAACATGCATGTGAAGGCAACAGTTAAAAACATACAGGGTTATTCAGAGAGAGACGATCTGGCCCCGAAATGTTACTGGACACTGAAATACAGCGTACAGAGACATTTCAGGGCCATTCGGCTATTCAGAGGGCAGGCAATTCGCCAAATTTTGGCGAATTACCTGCACGTACGGTTCCTGTTCAACGGGAGTTAAATCCCCCATAGAGAAGCAATGGTTCATCTATTCAGAGAACACCGAACAGCAGTGAAAAGTTGCCCTGCTGTTCGGGTGGTTTCATTCGGCAGGTTTATTCAGGCGACCCCCATAGGCTTCAATGTTAAAAATATTCCCATTTTAATGCAATATCTAATAAACCGTTCATTATTTTATTCTGCAGTAAAATGTCTATTTATAGATTTTTTTTAGTATCTTTTAAGTATTATTCGGGATTTTTTCGTCAATTTTTTTTTCTGTTTTCTTAAATCGTATTTTTTTTTCTGTAACAGACCTTTTTATTATTATTCATTGGATCTTATATGAAAATTCCAGACGTTTTCGTTAAGTAGTTTTTTAGAAAACAGCATTTCAATTTTGAAACTTTCAAGCGTACTCTTTTTTCTTTACCCCATTCGTCCTGCTTTGTTGGCTTTTTCCTGCAGCTGGTCTGTGCTGTGATCGACGGCTCGTCGGGTTTTTCCGGCGTGTTCGACATGTTTTTTGCGGCGGTTTCTGCGTGTTTTCGGTGAGTGTTCGTTGGGTTTGCGTCGGGTTTTCCCTGCACTGCGAGGGCCCTGCGGTGCTTGCTGAATACACCGCAGGGTCGGCGATCTAGAATAGTAGAATCGCCCTGAAGTACGGGGAACGAAAGGGTAACGAACGTGCGGCGACATTTCGAATCTCTCTGAATAACCCCTTTACAGGTCTATACAAAGAAAGGTGAAACTCAGGAGAATGACTGGAGAACTGAAACTTCTAGGTCAAAATAGCCAAAGCAGAAAAATTCTCCCAGTTATCTCACTTTCCAAACCGGCTATTTGGTCTACATTGTTCACTCCTCCTGAGTTTCACCTTTCTCTGAATAACCCTGATATACACTTGTTTGCTACTTACTTCTGCATTATCTGAAAATATACCTAAAATGTAACTATATTGAATGTACAGTTGCAAGAAAAAGTATGTGAACCCTTTGGGATTACGTGGAGTTTTGCATGAATTGGTCATAAAATGTGCTCTGATCTTCATCTAAGTCACAACAATTTGAAAAACACAGTCTGCTTAAAATAATACAACACAAACATTATATGTTTTCATGTTTTTATTGAACAGAACATGTAAACATTCACAGTGCATGCTGGAAAAAGTATGTGAACCTTTGGACTTAATAACTGGTTGACCCTCCTTTGGTAGCAATAACCTCAACCAAATGTTTCCTGTAGTTGCAGATCAGACCTGCACAACGATCTGGAGTAATTTTGGACCACTCCTCTTCACAAAACTGTTTCAGTGTAGCAATATTCTTGGGATGTCTGGTGTGAATCGCTCTCTTAAGGTCATGCTACAGCATTTCAATCGGGTTGAGGTCAGGACTCTGACTGGGCCACTCCAAGGCGTATTTTGTTTTGTTGAAGCCATACTTTTGTTGAATTACTTGTATGCTTTGGGTCATTGCCCTGTTGCATCACCCATCCTCTGCGGAGCTTCAGTTGGCGGACAGATGGTCTTACGTTTTCCTGCAAAATGTCTTGATAAACTCTGGAATTCATTTTTCCATCAATGACAACAATCCGTCCAGACCCTGAGGCAGCAAAACAGCCCCAAACCGTGATGCTCCCTCCGCCATGTTTTACAGTGGGGATGAGGTTTTGATGTTGGTGTGCTGTGCCTTTTTTTCTCCACACCTAATGCTGTGTGTTTTTTCCAAACAACTCAATTTTGGTTTCATCTGTCCACAGAATATTTTGCCAGTAGTGCTATGGAACATCCAGGTGCTCTTTTGCAAACTTCCAACGTGCTGCAATATTCTTTTTGGACAGCAATGGCTTCTTCCGTGGTGTCCTCCCATGTACTCCATTCTTGTTATTGTTTTCCTTATTGTAGATGTGTCAACAAAAATGTTAGCATGTGCCAGAGATTTCTGTAAGTCTTTAGCTGACACTCTAGGATTCTTCGTTACCTCATTAAGCATTCTGCGCTGTGCTCTTGCAGTCATCTTTACAGGACGACCACGCCTAGGGAGAGTAGCAACATTGCTGAACTTTCTCCATTTGTAGACAGTCTGTCTTACCGTGGACACATGAACATCAAGGCTTTTGGAGATACTTTTGTAACCCTTTCCAGCTTCATGCAAGTCAACAATTCTTGATCGTAGGTCTTCTGAGAGCTCTTTTCTGCGAGGCATGGTTCACATCAGGCAGTGCTTCTTGAAACCAGTAAACCCAAAACTGGTGTGTGTTTTTAAAGGGCAGGACAGCTTTCAGCAACACATCCAATAATATCACACTGATTGGACTCAAGGTTGGCTCACTCCTGGCTACAATTAGCTCTTGGAGAAGTCATTAGGCTAGGGGTTCACATACTTTTTCCGCCCTGCACTGTGAATATTTACATGTTATGTTCAATAAACACATGAAAACATATAATGTTTGTGTTGTATTATTTTAAGCAGACTGTGTTTTTCAAATTGTTGTGACTTAGATGAAGATCAAAGCACATTTTATGACCAATTCATGCAAAACTCCACGTAATCCCAAAGGGTTCACATAATTTTTCTTGCAACTGTATGACATATGATAGACTGTTTGAAGATAATCCATCTTTGCACACTGTGACTTATTGTCAAACTTGGATTTCCTATGACAGTTTCTCCTTGGCAGTGGTTTCATACTAGAAAAAAAATCATTTTATGCTGGATTTTCTGCAATGTCTAAAATAATGCTTGGTATGATATTTATGAGCTAAAACCATATAATGTGAAAATAAATCTCATAAAAGGTCAGCAACAATACATAACTTTCAAAAGTGCTTTCTAGCTTTTCCAAGAGATTGACAGCAGTTTGTTTTCTGCTTAAGCTAGCAATACACAGAACAGCTTGACTCCGAGTAAGAGCTGCATCACATTTTGATATGAGTTAGCCTACACAAGCGCTGTTTGACTGCTGTATCATGTAGGCAGAGAGCAAAAACAGATGGTGCTATATACGTTTTGACACTTAGTACATATGTTCAACAATCAACCTTTGTACCTACGGTTATTAACCTAATAAACAGATTTCATTTTATGATGCTACAAATACAACATTGTGATAGAACACACAGTGTTTTTTTATGGGGTAAGAAGTAACACTGTTTATCTAATCACATTTTATGTTAACACGGACAAATGTTGCTCTCAGTTTATGTTAGCTCAATTTGATGAAATGAAAGTCTTTCATTCAAATCATGGTGATATAATATTTAATTGTATGGTAACATCTTGTTGATCCAGTATCAACTTAATTGTAATTTCTGAATTTTACTAAATTTTGGATTACTGGCAGAAGCCTATATAAATATGATTTTATTAATATGTTCGTCCCTTTATGATTTTACCTTATGAAACTCTGTCAGTCAAATGAAAATAACTTTATTGATTTTATGGTTATTTTAGAACCAATTACTGTGGCCTGGGCTTGTGTTACTTGAAAATAATATAGTAGTTTGAAGGAAAATGCTTAAATGTGCAGTCTGGATATTTATTAATATCAGGGTGGCCGTGTATTCATTGTGTAATTTAAATGAGGAAACTCTTTATAAGGAGTTCAGTGTTTTTTAGGGGAAAAAAATGTTGCTTGTCATATATGGATCTCTTTTCTATTACCTGCATACATAGTTAGTAAATCTGGCAAAACTATCAAACTATTTAATCGACATGGAAAAAAAATACCTGAAGCTGGTTATCTCATAGAAATCATTATTTGTAAATTATCAGAGGCAAAGCGATAAGAGTCTTTGCTTGGAATGCTCTTAAATTGGTGAGTTCATTCCCTTCAGAGGTTATGGAGTATCTTTTTTTGGGATTAACTGCACTATGAGAGTGCTATCTTGTGTGTTTCGTCTGAGGTTCTGAAGATATACTGCAGACTGTAGTTGACTAAATGCAGAAAGATCAGAAACAAATTGGAGGGTTCTGAACGATGTGAGTGTTTTATTTCAATTAAAATTTCAACAACCTATGAAAACACTATTGTTTATTGTATGTTTGTTTTTTCTTGAGATTTGTTGACATAGAAGAACCAAACTGAGAAATATAAGTATAGGCATTTTAATCATTTAGCATTGCATGAATTTGCAACACAAAATGATGCTTGTGTTTATACTACTGGTTAAAGGGATATTCTATTGAAAAATTGAGTTTCCATAGGACTCCATTGTGGCTTCCACTGCCAGTCACATGACCTGCAGGACCTCACCTCGCGAGATCCGGCAGATCGGCAGAGTGATTCACAGAGGGAGACTGTGAGACTTTTTCCCCCCTAGTCTCTCTGCTCCTGGCGGCAAGAAGAAGCGGATTGGGCCACTATTCTCGCCACGGAATGAGAGGTGCGCATCTGTTTATTGGGTTCTTTATCAGCTGGTGCTGACTGATCACTTAACCATAGCTTGGACCTGGTGCTAACTTTTCAGTTGACCACAATGGGACGTAATTAGCGTTAGAACTTTGTATTCTTAATGCTAATTAACTCTTTGCGCTCCCCATGTTAAGCATAGGGAAGGCAAAGTACAGTAAGCTCACACTGAAAAGTGCAGGCTCCGAATTGATAACAGGTTGTTTAACCCATTAGCTTTCGGAACGTAATATGGTCGACCCGCGCTAGGTCCACCAAAGCTAACGTTAACGCTCACACAGCTGAGCGCTAACGTTAGCGTGAAGTATGTAATATGGCCCTATGGGTATATTGCTTCAATTATTGTTTTTTTATGGTTTTCTATTTTTTTAATACTTTGGTGTCAGCACTGTACTGTAAATGTACAAAAGTTAAAAGCTGTGAAAATACTTGTTGCTATTAGATATGCACGATTCTACTGACTTTAAGAAAAAAGCATTTATTTTTTTCCAATGCATTTTCAGGCTCTCCATACGTATGAATACCTTTGTCTGCGAAAGAAACAAGTGGGTGTTTATGCTTCCTGTTTTTAACGATTAAGTCCTTTGAAAGCTACATACTGTATATTCTTGAAGCATCATCTACTGCTTTATTTTACAATGAAGTGCCACTCTGGCTTTGATAAAGCTTTTAAATTGCAAGCATATATCAAATATTATGTGGCACCATTTACATCTCGTAATTTTTTTTTAGAAAGGATTTTACTAGGAAGGATACATTGAGATTTCTCTCGTTTTCAAGTATGTCCTGGGTGGCGAGTATGTACCGTTAGGTGTCTTGCCCAAGGACACTTACTGGAGAGGTTGCTCGCTGGGATCAAACCCATGACTCCACAGACTCTCTCCACGCAGAGCAGTGACATTACCTCTACTCCACCCAGCCGGTACTCATGGAACATCAAAAGCATTTCTGTCACTGCTACAAAATACAGAGCTAAGAAGACATTTAATGTAAACACTGACCGCAAAGACTCAAGCTCTGATGAGCAGTTTGTTCAACATGTTGCACTGTTTAGAGTGGATGGGAGTACTCCTGCTATTAATGTCACACTCAATGGTTGTCCTGTCTCAATGGATGTTGATACAGGGGCAGCTGTCTCTGTCATTTCATGGACTGATTTCAAGTCATTGGGCCTGTCCCTACCTCTCAAACCTTACAACTCTCAATCTACATACTTACAGCCAGGAACTGTTACGGCCCATGGGTTATGTTCAGCCTCTTGTCACATTGGGAAAATTCTGTAAAACCTTACGCCTTTATGTTGTACGTAAAGGAGGTCCTCCATTATATTGTAGGGAATGGATTAAAGCCCTGGGCATGCCTCCTCTTGCTACTGCTTAATGTACACTACTCTCTGAGGTGGGCTCGTGGGTGGAATCTCTGAAGTCACGATTTAAAGAGGATTTTGAAGACTCTCTGGGTGCAGTAAAAGGAAAACTGGCCCAACTCCAATTAAAGCCAGATGCCAAACCTTGTTTTTGTAAAGCCAGATCAGTACCATTTGCCTTGCGGAAAAGTGTGGAAGCTGAACTGGAGCAACTATTGGCTAACAAGGTGATAAAAAAGTTGAAAGGAGTGAATGGGCTTCACCAATTGTCCCTGAAAAAAAAAAAGAATGGCAATGTCAGAATTTGTGGGGATTTCAGATTGGCCCTGAACAACCAACTTCTTGTGGATCAATACCCATTACCTTGACTGGAAGATCTATTTAGCTCACTAGCTGGAGGGCAAAGGTTCACAAAGATAGACTTAAAACAAGCCTACCTGCAATTAAAAGTACATCCAGACTCACAGCATTTATTGACCATAAACACTCACAAAGGATTATTCCAATATACCCACATGGTTTTTGGTATAGCCCCAGCGCCAGCGATCTGGCAACGAATCATGGATGAAGTCCTCGCAGGAATACCTTACACACAATGTATGCTAGATGACATGCTCATCACAGGTCCCACAGATGCAGAACACAGAAAGAATGTGGAAGCTGTGCTGGAGAGACTCCAAACACATGGATTACGTGTGAACCTTTCTAAATGTGAGTTTTTCAAGACAGAATCAGAATTTTGCGTCCATACTGTAGATCGACATGGATTGCACACTACAGAAGAAAAGGTGAAAGTTCTTACTCGTGCCCCAACTCCCCACAACGTAACACAGCTGCGGTCTTATCTTGGCTTCTTAAATTACTATCACCGTTTCTTGCCAAACTTGGCACACCAGCTTTATCCATTACATCGCTTACTGGATGCAAAGACCAAATGGATATGGACAGCCGAATGTGAAAAAGCCTTTATGTTATCAAAAGAACTAATTCTGTCATCTCAGGTTCTGGTCCACTATGACCTAAAGAAACCAGTAACTTTGGCATGTGATGCCTCGCCATATGGACTTGGGGCTGTGCTTTCCCATGTCATGTCAGATGGCACAGAGCGGCCCATTTCTTTTGCCTCCAGATCTTTGACTTCAGCAAAACAAAACAACCCGCAGATAGATAAAGAGGAGCTAGCCATTGTATGGGCCACTAAGAAATTCCACACATACATCTATGGTCGGAATTTTACACTTATCACTGACCACTAGTGATGAGCCGAACACCTCCGTGTTCGGTTCGCATTCGAACTTGAACAATTTCAAAAGTTCGAGTTCAAATGCGAACACGAACCGAACTCAATGCAAGTCAATGGGACTCAAAAGTTCGATTTTTAGAGTGCCCTCCAAGAGGGCATATATGCAAGATATTTGCCATAAAAGGTGTATGGGGGTCCGGGTAGTGCCCTGCGGGACAGGAAACAAGGGCAAAAAGTTTTTAAAAAAAACGTTTTTAAAGGAACAGTGAGTTTTCCATGAAATAAAGGTTAAGAATAAAAATCCAAAATTCCTTCAAATATCGTGCCTAGGAGGTCCCCATAACCTGCCCGTGAAGTGGCAGATTTGTAGGATGTATAGAAACATTTAAAAACAAAAAAATGACGTTTCAAATGATGGTAAATGGTTTTCCTTTAATCTATTCATAAACAACTGCTTGGGGTGGAAGCCTGTATGAAAAGAGACGTTTTAGGACACGCGGAACAAGTTTAGTGATTTTTTTTGGCTAAATTATGTTGAAAACTATGCAGGCTTTGGATGAAAGTAACAATAGGTGCTTTAAAATTGGGCCTTTAGGCTGGGGTCAGACCAGCGCACTTTTAACGTGCGTTCTGACGCACATAATCACGGCCGCACTAGCAGCAGATGACGGGCAATAACGGACAATATACGATGTACGGCCGCACAAAAGTCCGGCCGTGCAACGCAAGTGGAATTTGAACGCATTTTTCTGAGAACGCTGAACCGCTAGTACTGACATACTGAGTGCGCAGCTGCGGCATAGCGGCGTGTTTGCGTGATTAGGAGATGTCAGACACTGCTAATGTCCAGCCTACATAATGTCCAGACGCAAAAAGAGTTTTATTGACGATCCGTACAAAATCACGCCCGAAAATGCGCGTCTTCTGACCGTTTTTGCGCATTCCGTGAAAGAATACGTCAATGCATTCGGACGCACTTTTTCACGTTCGCGGGTAAAAATGCTTTCGTCTGACCCTAGCCTACGTGTCGGCAACAGTGCCGTCACACCGTAACCCCTCTGTGGTATTGTGAAACAGTACAGGGTTGGACCCTGCAGTCAAATATTAAAATGATATGAATCTGGTATAGGCGTCAGTGCACCCAAATATTTTGCCTTTGGTGGCAGCAAGTGCCTTCACACCGTAACCCCTCTGTGGTATTGTGGAAGAGTGCAGTGGTGGAGGTTTTGGTAATGCAGAAGAGATCCCCGATCTATTCAGTTACATCAGCAGCTATAACAAAACCGGGTCAGCAATGTTTAGGCACTTATACTGCGCTACTGTATATGGTGAGAATCGGCACACACCAGTAGCAACAGGAAGCAAACAGAACAGGCAGGGAATACACAGAGAGAATAGTCAAATGGCAGGCAAAGTTGGCAACAGATCGGGTCCTCAGAACAAGCAGGGTCAGTAACAAGTATACAAACTGATTCGGTAAGCTAGCGATGCGGGAATAATGGCTGAGACACACTGAGCGTGTAGCGATGCATAGCGTAGCTAAGAGAAGCAAACATTTTGCAGGCTTGACTTCACTTCACTCCGCTCCGCCTTGCAGCGTGTCTACACTGCATTACGTTTGCTTCTCACTGCACTGGACAGGAATCCACTAACTAAATTAAAATGTACACACAAAACCATTTTATTTTCACAAAGCACATGTTATATAGGCAAAAAAAGTTTCTACTGAATAAAATACATCAAAAATTACTGTTAATTTAATAGGAATAGTATTAAAATATTAAAAAAAAGGTAACCCCTGATCACATATATTATAGGGACACGGAGCGCTGTGTATAGAGTAGGGATGCATTGATACCACCAGGTCCGGCGCTAGTGTAAGGCAGCACAGGTGGCCACCTTACTGTCCTGGCTTGCTGTCAGTGTGAGGGGCAGAAAAATTCTGTTTTTAAAATACCGGAAGCGAGCTATGAATGATCTTCAGACATCAACCAGGGGCCCAGCCCCGCACTCTCAAACCGATGCAGTGTGCCTGCCTCAGTCCCAGATTCTAAACATGAGCCGGCACACTGCATAATTTGGCACCGCCCTCCTCAAGTGACACGCATAGCCAGGGCAAGCAGCAGCAGAAAAGCCTGGAGGACAAACCCCAAAGCGTAGGGTGCGGCCCTGCAGCAGAGTCAGTCTGCGTGCTTCCACTTGTAGTGTGAAGGAGGACTGGCCAGAGGAACCGAGAGAAGATTTTTAAAAGGTTTGAATAAAATGAGGAAGGAAGGGGGGTGTGTGTGTAATGTTCTGCTCGGGGGTGTAATGTTCTGCTGGGGGGTGTAATGTTTTGCTGGGAGGGGTAATGTTCTGCTGGGGGGTGTAATGTTCTGCTGGAGGGGGTGTAATGTTCTGCTGGGGAGTAGGGATGAGCCAAACACCCCCCCGAGTTCGGTTCGGGCCCGAACTGAACTTCCCATTTGTTCGAGTCCGAACCCGAACCCCCATGCAAGTCAATGGGGCTGAAAATTCGGTTTTTTAGAGTGCCCTCCAAGAGGGCATATATGCTAGATATTTGCCATAAAAGGTGTATGGGGGTCCGGGTAGTGCCCTGGGGGACAGGAAACCAGGACAAAAAGTAAAAAAAAAAACGTTTTTAAAGGGACAGTGAGTTTTCCATGAAATCAAGGTTAAAAATAAAAACGAAAAATTCCTTCAAATATCGTGCCTAGGAGGTCCCCATAACCTGTCCGTGAAGTGGCGGATTTCTAGGATGTATAGAAATATGTAAAAACCAAAAAATGACATTTCAAATGACGGTAAATGCTTTTCCTTTAATCTATCCATAAACAACTGCTTGGGGCGGCAGTCTGTAAGAAAAGAGGAGACATTTTCGGACACGCAGAAAAAGTTTACTGATTTTTTTGGCGGTGAAAAGCAGGAGAATGACTGGAGAATGGAAAATTCTAGACCAAATAGCCGATTTGGAAAGTGAGATAAATAGGAGAATTTTTCTGGTTTGGCTATTTTAACCTAGAATTTTCCATTCTCCAGTCATTCTCCTGAGTTTCACCTTTCTCTGAATAACCCTGTTAGGGTTATTCAGAGAGCGGTGAAGAGCAGGAGAATGACTGGAGAATGGAAAATTCTAGGTCAAAATAGCCAAACCATAAAAATTCTCCCATTTAGGCTAGGGTCAGACTAGCGAATTTTTTAACGTGCGTTTAGGCGCACTTAATCACGGCCGCACTAGCAGCAAATGACGGGCAATGACGGCCAATATACGAAGTACGGTCGCACGAAAGTCCGGATGCGCAACGCAAGTGGAAAATGAACGCATTTTTTCGAGAACACAGAACCGCTAGTACGGACGTACAGAGTGCGCTGCGTCCACTAGCGGCGTGTGTGCGTGATTTGGAGACGTCAGACCCTGCTCATGTCCGGCCAACATAACGTCCAGACACCCAAAGTTTCCTGGTTTGGATCCGTAAAAAATCACGCACAAAAATGCTCATCGTATGACCGTTTTCTCGCAATCCGTGAAAAAGTACGGCAATGCGATCGGACGCACTTTTTGACGGTCGCTGCGAAAAATGCGTTAGTGTGACCCTAGCCTTATCTCACTTTCCAAATCGGCTATTTGGTCCAGATTGTTCTCTTTTCCTGCCATTCTCCTGGTTTTCACCTTTCTCTGAACAACCCCGAGAGAGAGGTGAAAGCCAGGAGAACTGGCAAGAGAAGAGAACAATCTAGACCAAATAGCCGATTTGGAAAGTGAGATAAATGGGAGAATTTTTCTGGTTTGGCTATTTTAACCTAGAATTTTCCATTCTCCAGTCATTCTTCTGAGTTTCACCTTTCTCTGAATAACCCTGTCAGGGTTATTCAGAGAGCGGTGAAGAGCTTTATAAAAAATGCTTAAAAAATACTAAAAAATCTAGAAATAAAGAGACTCTTTACTGCAGAATATTATAAGCAACGGTTTATTAGATATTGAATTAAAAACTAATGTCTAGGTGCAAAGATTCTCACCTCTAAATGACCTGTGCTCTCAAACGGCGTAAACAACAGGTGTTTAATTAGTGTTTGGAAATAACATGTGCTTCTAATTAGACCGGTCTCATGAATTTGATACGTTATATGCAGACTGGAAGTGCTAGGTGTCGTGTGTGGGTCTGTGATGGCGATGTTTCTATACATCCTACAAATCCGCCACTTCACGGGCAGGTTATGGGGACCTCCTAGGCACGATATTTGAAGGAATTTTTCATTTTAATTTTTAACCCTTATTTTATGGAAAACTCACTGTTCCTTTAACCCTTTCACTGCTGAGGCATTTCACTGCTGTGTGCTGAGCTAATTTTTACTGCTTTCGCTCATCACGTTTAAACGCAATTTGAAGCCACATTTTATAAACCGACCCAGACATATTATATATCGTTCTTTCTGGCAGACTCGGCAGATTCATAATATATCATTTTTATATGTATACGTCATGTTCTGCCTGTATATTATAACAAAAAATGCAATAAAACTTGAATTTTTAATCATCTGCAGCTTGTAAAGTGTTTTTTTTCACCATTTATTACATGAACATTTGCGGTTATATTTTCTATGGGGTGCGCTTGTACAAAAATTAGAAATGGGGACATATTAAATTTTTTGGGGGGAATTAAGTGATTTTTTTGCAAACGCACACCATAGAAAAAAATCATTAGTGCAGCATCATTGTTCACATTATAATTGAAATGTGAACAACATTGCTGCATTAATAAAAATAACACACATTAAAAATACATGTTTTTTTTAATTTCTTTTACTTTATATCTGGTCATGTTGGATATCATTCAAAAGGCCATGCTCGGGCCTTTCGATTGACATCATTCATGACCCCCTAGCTGCCATGGTACTGGAGATATCGGGGTTCAAATGAACCCCCTATCTCCACCAGGGGATTCCGGGCAGCTAGGGGTTCCCCGGCTATGTGACGTCATCACGCTATGCGTGAGGACGTCAGGCAGTGAGGGGGAACCCGGGGGTGGAGCCGCCATAAAATATGGCGGCCCCCACTGGAGCTAGGCCGCACTTCAGCACCGCAAGGCATCTCTATACACAGCCCCATCAGCATCTCTATACACAGCCTCACAGCATCTCTATACACAACCTCACAGCATCTCTATACACAGCCACACAGCATCTCTATACACAGCCTCACAGCATCTCTATACACAGCCTCACAGCATCTCTATACACAGCCTCACAGCATCTCTATACACAACCCCATCAGCATCTCTATACACAGCCTCACAGCATCTCTATACACAGCCTCACAGCATCTCTATATACAGCCTCACAGCATCTCTATACACAACCTCACAGCATCTCTATACACAACCCCATCAGCATCTCTATACACAGCCTCACAGCATCTCTATACACAAACTCACAGCATCTCTGTGAACCCTCAAATGATCCCCCTATCTCCACCAGGGGATTCCAGGCAGCTATGGGTTCCCCGGCTATCTGACATCATCACGCTATGCGTGAGGACGTCAGACAGTGAGGGGGGACCCGGGGATGGAGCCGCAATCCAAGATGGCGGCCCCCACTGGAGCTAGGCCTCACTTCGGCGCCGCAAGGCTTTAACCCGGTGCCTAAGGGGTTAAAGCCAGGCACCGCTTAAAAGGGGAGACTCTCCCCTTTTAAGCGGTGCCTAGCTTTTTTTTGTGGGACCTCCCGATCGGGAGGGAGAGGGATCCGAACGGATCCCCCCTCCCTTCCAGGTGATCTCCCGGCATTGCCGGGGGTCGCCTGGAAATGATGTCATCGCGCATAGCGCGATGACGTCATTTACATCGGGAGGAGCTTGACTTCAGCATCTGAGGACGCTGAAGTCAGAACGCCACGGGACCCCGGACAGAGAGGTGAGTATCTCCGCTGGGGGTCCCGCAAAGCTGATGACGTGTGGGACACGTCCTCCTCAGCATACAGCGGGAGTAACTGAGTATGTGTCCCACACGTCGTCAGCGGTGAAGGGGTTAAAAACTTTTTTTTTTTTAACTTTTTGTCCTTGTTTCCTGTCCCCCAGGGCACTACCTGGACCCGGACATTGTTTTTAAATGTTTCTATACATCCTACAAATCCGCCACTTCACGGGCAGGTTATGGGGACCTCCTAGGCACAATATTTGAAGGAATTTTTCATTTTTATTTTTAACCCTTATTTCATGGTAAACTCACTGTCCCTTTTAAAAACGTTTTTTTTTTTTTTAACTTTTGGTCCTTGTTTCCTGTCCCCCAGGGCACTACCCGGACCCCCATACATCTTTTATGGCAAATATCTAGCATATATGACCTCTTGGAGGGCACTCTAAAAATCGAACTTTGAGTCCCATTGACTTGTATTGAGTCCGTGTTCGTGTTCGAATTCGAACTTTTGAAAAGTTTGAGTTCGAATGTGAACCGAACTCGGGGGTGTTCGGCTCATCCCTAATATTGACACAGCAAGACCAGGGGGCACCACCAGGCCACATTGCAAATTTGTGCAGTGCCTGGTGCCCCTCCTATGCCACATTGCCAAAAGAGGGGACCACACACTCTGTAGATTGGCCCTGTGGCACAGGTGGGGCACCAGGCACAGCATAGATTAGCAATGCGTGAGGACACCAAACACTCCCGATTGGCATGGCACGGATTGGGTGGAGGGGGGCACCAAAACGCAACTTCGCCTGAGTAAACAAAAATGCTTGCACCGGCCCTGGATACCACACACAGACATATACGTATAGATCAACAAGCAGACCTATATATACGTATATATCAACACGCAGATATATATATACACCTACCCACAGACCTCAGACCGGGCCGGCCCGTCCATGGAGCAGGGTGGAGCAGCAGCTCCAGGCGGCCGTTTGTCAGGGCGGCAAAATGCTGCTCTCAAGGGCCGCGGCGGAGTACCCGTCCTGGACAAGGCACGGCCCTTCAGCATCCCGCTAAGTCAAGCTGCGCCCGCCCCTCTCAGCAGGGCAGCGCCTGCCCTCCCTCCTCACACGCATTGAGCGGCTCTCGCCCCTTCACACAGGCGGAGCCGCGGAGCGATGCCGTCCCCCGTCACATGTACCGAGCGGTGCCAGCCCCCTACGCACATGCGGACCAATGCCTCCACCCTTCATTGCCCGCCATTTTCAGAGGCCTGGTCCAGTGCTTTTAAAGCCCTCCAGCACGGGTCTGAAGCCAGGCCCAGAGCCAGCCCGGAATAAAACCTCGGCCAGCTCCAGAGGCAAGGCCTCGGCCGGAGCCAGCCCTCAACCGGAGCCAGCCCTCGACCAGCCTGGGAGCAAGGCCTCGGCCAGGCCTGGAACCAGCCCCAAGGCCAGGCCTCGACCAGGCCTAGAGCGAGGCCTCGACCAGGCCCAGAGACAGCCACAGGGGCCAGGCCTTGAACAGGTTTCAAGTTGTGATTGTGCTGGAGCTCGACCAGGCCAGACGGCTTCCCGCATGCCCTCCACTGTGTGGGTAAGTTTATGTGTGTGTGTGACTGCGTGGATTTGTGTGTGTGTGACTGTGTGGATTTGTGTGTGTGTGACACTGTGTGGATTTGTGTGTGACACTGTGTGGATTTGTGTGTGTGACACTGTGTGGATTTGTGTGTGACACTGTGTGGATTTGTGTGTGTGACACTGTGTGGATTTGTGTGTGTGACTGTGTGGATTTGTGTGTGTGTGACTGTGGATTTGTGTGTGTGTGTGTGACTGTGTGGATTTGTGTGTGGGTGTGTGACAGTGGAGCTCTGTGATTCGCTCTTACAGTAATGTGCGGTGTGTATCACAGAGCTCCACAGCAATAAAACTCACAGTAATGTACGTTGTGTATGAGCGTGAGTTTTATTGCTGTGGAGCTCTGGGAAATGCCCAAACACACCGCACATTACTAGGAGTTCTATTGCTGTGGAGCTCTGATACGCTCACACACGTCACGTGTTTTTTTTGGGGGGCAGCATTTCATCTTTCGCTCCAGGCAGCACAGTGGCTTGGGCCGGCCCTGACCTCAGACTATATATACACATACGCACATGGGGGGGTGGCATGTGGACAATCTCAACTAAATGCGCCCCCCCATTTGGCTGATCCCTCCAGAAGAAATGTTGAACCGACAGAGCAGAGAATATATATATATTATTCTCTGCTCTATCGGGTTCAACATTTCTTCTGGAGGGATCAGCCAAATGGGGGGGGGCAATTAGTTGCCAAAATGTGTGTGTAATACAAGAATATAGATATATATATATATATATATATATATATATATATATAGATAAATATATATCATACCTGCCCTTACCTTCCCCTATATATTTGCTAAAAATATACACACAAAAAACAGACCACTGCCTGAGACCCCGCGCAGCCCACATGCCACCCCCCTCTACCTGGCTGAATGTATCTAATATATATAATTAAATACATTCAGCCAGGTAGAGAAAAAAAAAGTTTTATGTTCCTGGGGACATTTAAAAATGTCCTCGGATTTTATTATTTTTAGAAACGGGTCACCTTACCTTAGCCTGGTGGTCAGTGGGGGCTCCCTGGATCCTGGTTGTGGGGGCTGGGGGGTCTTCCGTGGCCGCAGGTGCAGTGGCTCCCTCCCTGCACTGCCTGTCTCATGCACATGCACCCGGGCGGCTAGCCCGCACAGTCGCAGCTCTGCCATCCGGCGGCCGCATGGTCCTCAATGCTCCTCAAGGGGATCCTTGGGAGGCCCCTGCAGGCTGCCCTCTACAGTGCCTGATTAGAGGGCTGTGTCTGCCTGATGTTTTAGGCTGGGGTCAGACCAGCGCACTTTTAATGTGCGTTCTGGCACACATAATTACGGCTGCACTAGCAGCAGATGACGGGCAATGACGGACAATATACGATGTACGGCCGCACAAAAGTCCGGCCGTGCAACGCAAGTGGAATTTGAACGCATTTTTCTGAGAACGCCGAACCGCTAGTACTTACGTACTGAGTGCGCAGCTGCGGCATAGCGGCGTGTTTGCGTGATTAGGAGATGTCAGACGCTGCTAATGTCCAGCCTACATAATGTCCAGATGCAAAAAGAGTTTTATTGACGATCCGTACAAAATCACGCCCGAAAATGCGCGTTGTCTGACCGTTTTTGTGCATTCCGTGAAAAAATACGTCAATGCGTTCGGACGCACTTTTTCACGTTCGTGGGGAAAAATGCTTTCGTCTGACCCTAGCCTTAGTAACAAGAATGTTTTATCCCATAGGCTTCAATGTTAAAAATATTCCCGTTTTAATTCAATATCTAATAAACCGTTGCTTATAATATTCTGCAGTAAAAAAGAGTCTCTTTATTACTAGATTTTTTTTGTATTTTTTTAAGCATTTTTTATACTTTTTTCAAAATTATTTTTTTTTCGAACTCAAACCGAACACGCGGAAATGTTCGAAGTTCGCGAACGGCCGATGTTCGATGCGAACTCCAAACATATCGAACCGAACAGCTCATCCCTATTGACCACAAGCCTCTGTTGTCGATACTGTACCCTCAAAAAGGAATTTTGACTACAACTGCACCTCGCTTACAAAGATACGCTTTATTCTTGGGAGCTTATAATTATTCAATCAGATACTGCTCGCATGATGCCCATGGAAATGCAGATGCATTTTCCAGATTACCAGTTGCAGTACACCCACCGAGTGACATACGCATAGTGGAGGTACAAAGGCCACAAACTAGTATCTCAACCACACTGATAGCCAGAAACACAGTCACAGATCCATGCCTGTCTCAGGTATTCTCTTTTGTTCAAACTGGATGGCCGGAGAAGGTGCCATGTGAATTTCGCCCATATTTTACTAGAAAATGTGAACTAGTGACAAATGCTGGATGCTTACAATGGGGAAACAGGGTTATCATACCCAAGAATCTGCAACCTACAATGCTAAAGATCCTGCATGAGGGCCATCCAGGCGTGGTGCGCATGAAGCAGAGAGCGAGGGTTTATGTTTGGTGGCCACAAATGGATACAGCGATTGAAGATTATGTGGATAGATGTCCAGGGTGCTGTCAAGCTCAACGACCTCAAAGGAAGGGTGACATGCAACCTTGGCCATGGCCAAAGGACCCATGGTCAAGACTCCAGATAGATTTTGCGGGACCGATCCACGGGAAAATGTATTTGATTGTAGTGGATGCACATTCCAAATGGCCTGAAGTTTTACAAATGCCTTCCATCACCTCTACTGCTACCATTTTAATCTTGAAAAAGCTTTTTGCTCAGTATGGATTTCCAGCAGCTATAGTCTCAGACAATGGGTCACAATTTACCTCTCATGAGTTTCAATCATTTCTTCATTCCCTGCAAATCCAACACTACACAACAGCTCCATATCATCCTTCATCAAATGGGCTGGCAGAACGGTTTGTTCAGACTTTTAAGAAGAACCTGCTTTCTACTATGGACCAGATTGGAAAGTCTGAGGAGACGCTGCTGGAGTTCTTGTTTGCATACTGAAACACGCCACATTCTACTACCGGACTGACACTGGCTTTTCTTATGTTTGGACGGCATCCTCGGACCAAACTTGATTTAGTTTGTCCTCAGACCCAGTTTCCAACAACTTCATCACCATGTTGTTCTACATTTAGTGTTGGTGATCCTGTATGGATTCATAATTACAGAGTTTTTCCTCACTGGCTTTCTGGAGTTATTAATGGCACCATTGGAAAGGAAAATGTACCTCGTTTGCCTTTCGAATGGTACTTGTGTTTGACGTAACATCTCTCAGTTGAGAAAACGCAAACTCCCACCAACAGGGACAAGCCTGACCCCTCTGTTCAATCAACCACATGCCACCACTCAGGAGTCTGCCGGTGATATATTGCATGGTGTATGGCATGATCCAACATCTTTGCAATCACACCCTGAAGTTCTTTGTGACCATTTTCCTGGGGAACCTAGACCTGTGCCTGGAACTGTACGGACTGATTTATCTGTTGGGAAGGCACTCATGACTCCAGAAACATTGACGGACACCACCCCTGCCACACCTGTGCAACTTCGCAAGTCTACCCGTCAGCGGCGTCAGACAAAATTTTGGTAAAGCACTAAATCCTTGCGTGATTCCTCTTTGGTGCAGAGAGAGAGCAACAAGTTGGTGTTGAGGGAGCAACAAGAATATCCTGAAGATGCTCCTTTGCCAAACTGATCCTATTTACCTTGTTTGTCTTATGTCTGTTTTGTTTTCTCTCTTTTGTGTTTGTTTGTTTGTTTTTCAGGAGAAGAAAAGGAGGTGTGATGTTTAGACAGATTCCCTGTCTGTCTCAGAGGTTTCCAGGTTGGAAGTGGTTCTTACGCTGTACCAGTAACCAGGAAGAACAGACTTCTGATCTGTAGCAGAGAGCAGTCATGCAGGGAAGCATTTAGGCAGTGAGTGAGTGAGTGAGTGAGTAATAAACCTTCCCTGGTTAATCGTGACATCTGGCCTGTGTGTAAATTACTGGACAATACTCACAGAAATACATACAACACCTAATTGCTGCCCACACCTTTGGAACATAACAGATACCCACAATATGTGTAATATCTACAGGATGCATATAGAGAATTCTGGGAACACAATATATGCAGGAAGACACTATAAAATATTCAAAGATGAAATGGATAGAAAACGGCCAGAAGAATAGATGCTACAGACACACAAATAGCTATAGATTCTGAAAGACAGAGGCACAGAAGGCTATATATATATTTATATATATATATATATATATTACACACTCCACAAAACTGGGATGCACACAGAGGCTTGTAAAAACGTGCTAAATTTATTGAATTAACATAAAAAAGCTTGATGTTTCAGTCACTGTAAGAACTTTCCTCAGTATGTGTAGTGCGAGGTTGCCTGGATATATATATGTTATATAACAGGAAAGAGCACTCCATATCAATGACCACCTTCTTCCGTCATTTTCTGCAGCAAAAGAACATAGTTTCAAAAAATTAAAAAAACCTGACTGAGATAATAAATTATGGGATTTAGTTCACAAAGTATGATCGTAGTTTGCTTAAGCCTGTCACAGTCGCCAATGTTCCCCATCATTGACAGGTCCTATCTAACTTGACCGAATCTGCATTTACAGGATTCACTCACCCTAGAGCTCCCCAGCAGCTTGAGGCCTTTATATGTTGCCACGGTGGGACACACCTGTGAACAGGGAGGGGTGCATACCGATGAGAGTTGTCAGCTCTCTATATGTATAATACAAACCACAGGGGGGTTGCACTCTGCATTCTGTAGCAAAAAAACAGTCGCCAATGTACCCTATCATTGACAGGTTCTTATCTAACTTGACCGAGTCTGCATTTACAGGATCAACTCACCCTGGGGCTCCCTCCCAAATCATACTTTGTGAACTGAATCCCCATAATTTATTACCTCAGTCAGATTTTTTGAATTTTTTGAAACTGTGTTTTTTTTGCTGTAGAAAATTAAGTAAGAAGGTGGTCATTGATATGGAAACGAACAGTCAATGGAGCGCCAGTACAAGATTGGAAATATGATAGATCACTTTACACGTCCTTCAATAGGTCTTCTAGGTCATCCCAAAGATCACTCTTGGAAAAAACGTCTCTACAAAAGAGAAAATATAATAGCGCAATATGTTGATTAACTCAGCGCCCCACTACCTGTCCTCACTAATCACCAAATACACCCCAGCCCGCTCCCTAAGGTCAAACACTGACCTGCGCCTAGCTTCTCCCCGCATCACCTCTTCCCATGATAGACTGCAGGACTTCACACGCGCAGCCCCCACTCTCTGGAACGCTCTCCCTCGTACTGTCAGACTTTCCCCTAACTTCTCTTCCTTCAAACGCTCCCTTAAAACGTTCCTATTTAGGGAAGCCTACCACCCAACTCACTGACACAACCATCAAATCACTCTCACCTTACAGTCCTCTCCTCCTGTTTCCAACCCCAACCCTCCTAGATTGTGCGTTCCTACGGGAATAGGGCCCTCATCTCCTCCTGTACTGTTTGTCAAATGTTGTTCAATGTGTTGTAACCCTGTCTATACTGTGCTTATTGTTCAGCGCTGCGGAATATGCTGGCGCTTTATAAATAAAGAATAATAATAATAATCCACCATATGAAGGAAATAAAGGAGCGATGGTCCTACTCACATACTGCTGAGCGTAACCTAGGCTCTAGGATGGATGATAATTATGGGTCTTCAATGACATTCAGGTGCCCATGTACCCCAATGCAGTTGTTATCTTCAGAAACTTTTCTCTCACACAAAGCCTAGGCCGCAGCGACTACCTTTCCTGTGTAATGAACTGCTCTGGTGTTCTGCTAGTAATGTCTGGTGGATCCAGACCCCCTGGACAAGTAGAAGAGCTATATAATCTGCTGGTTGAGGAAATAGCCAAAATGGCAATGAAGGGGGAAGTTATTATCATGGGGGACTTTAATCTTCCTGATATGAACTGGAAAACCAAAATAGCTGGGTGCACCAGGAGTACAAATATTCTAAACTCCTTACTGGGATTATCTCTAACACAAGTAGTTGAGGAGCCGACCCGTAAAGAGGCCATATTGGATTTAATACTCACAAATGGCGGTTTGGTATCGGACGTTGTTGTAGGTGAAAATTTGGGATCTAGTGATCACCAGTCAGTGTGGTTTAATATAAGAACAGGGATGGAGCCGCACCACACAAAAACAAAAGTTTTAGACTTTAAAAAAACAGATTTTTCTAAAATGAGATTTTGTGTGAATGAGTCATTATCAGACTGGAGGAGTTTAAAGGGAGTCCAGGAGAAATGGGATTATTTAAAGGAAGCATTATTGAAGGCCACAGGAAATTGCATTCGGCTTGTTAGCAAAAACAAAAAAGGGAAGAAACCACTGTGGTACTCTGCAGAAGTAGCCAAAATAGTGAAGAACAAAAAGATAGCATTCAATAATTATAAAAAAACTCAGTGAAGAAGATAGGCAAACCTATAAAATTAGGCAGAAAGAGGCAAAGCAATTTATAAGAGCTTCCAAAGCACACGCAGAAGAGAAAATAGCTCAGTCAGTAAAAAAGGGGGATAAAAATTTTTTAGATACATAAACGAGAAAAGAAAAGTAAAACAAGGATTAGTTAGATTAAAAACAAAGGAAGGAAGGTAAGTAGAAGAGGATAAAAGTCTCGCTGACTGCCTCAATGAATATTTTTGTTCAGTCTTTGCAGAAGAAAAGGAAGGAAAGGGACCTCAGTTAGGAGAGAACACTAACGAGACATTTACATATGAGTTTACAGAGGAGGAGGTTCTACAGCAGCTGTCTAAAGTAAAGACAAATAAGTCAATGGGGCCTGATGGGATCCACCCTAAATTATTAAAAGAGCTCAGTGATGTAATAGCAAAACCGTTAACAGATTTATTAACCAATCCTTGTTAACGGGAGTCGTCCCAGACGACTGGAAATTAGCAAATGTTGTGCCCATTTACAAGAAGGGTAGTAGGGAGGAATCGGGGAATTATAGGCCAGTTAGTCTTACGTCAGTAGTGGGGAAATTAATGGAAACCATGTTAAAGGAAAGGATTGTTGAACATCTAAAAACACATAGATTACAGGATCAGAAACAACATGGGTTTACCTCAGGGAGATCATGCCAAACTAATCTTATTGATTTTTTTGATTGGGTAACAAAAATAATAGACACAGGTGGTGCAGTAGACATTGCTTATTTATATTTCAGTAAGGCTTTCGATACTGTTCCGCATAGAAGGCTTATCAATAAATTGCAATCTTTGAGCTTGGATTCCAAAATTGTTGAATGGATTAGGCAGTGGCTGAGTGACAGACAACAGAGGGTTGTGGTAAATGGAGTTTATTTGGCGCAAGGTCTTGTTACCAGTGGGGTACCTCAGGGGTCAGTACTTGGACCCATTCTCTTTAATATTTTTATTAGTGATATTGCAGAAGGTATTAATGGAAAAGTATGTCTTTTTGCTGATGACACAAAGATTTGCAACAGGGTTGACGTTCCTGGAGGGATCAGCCAAATGACAAATGATTTAGGTAAACTAAAAAAATGGTCGGAGTTGTGGCAATTGAGTTTTAATGTGGATAAGTGCAAGATAATGCACCTGGGACGTAAAAACCCAAGGGCTGAATATAGAATATTTGATACAGTCCTAACCTCAACATCTGAGGAAAGGGATTTAGGGGTCATTATTTCAGAGGATCTAAGGGTAAGTAGTCAATGTAATAGAGCAGCAGGAAATGCTAGCAGAATGCTTGGTTGTGTAGGGAGAGGTATTAGGAGTAGGAAAAGGGAAGTGCTCATGCCACTGTACAGAGCACTGGTGAGTCCTCACTTGGAGTACTGTGTGCAGTACTGGAGACCGTATCTCCAGAAGGATATAGACATCTTAGAGAGAGTTCAGAGAAGGGCTACTAAAATGGTGTATGGCTTGAAGGAGAAACGTTACCAGGAAAGGCTTAATGATCTTAACATGTACAGCTTGGAAAAAAGACGAGACAGAGGAGATATGATAGAAACATTTAAATACGTAAAGGGAATCCACAAGGTAGAGGAAGGGAGTATATTTAAAAGGAAACAAAATAGCAAAACAAGAGGACATAGTCTTAGATTAGAGGGGCAAAGGTTTAAAAGTAACATCAGGAAGCATTATTTTACTGAGAGGGTGGTGGATACATGGAACAGTCTTCCAGTAGAAGTGGTAGAGGCCAAAACAGTAATTGAATTTAAGCAAGCATGGGATAGGCATAAGGCTATCCTAAACAAAAGATAAATCCAGGTAAAGTATCCATGTAATTGGGCAGACTAGATGGGCCGAAAGGTTCTTATCTGCCGATATTTTTCTATGTTTCTATGTTTCTATTACTAGCAGAACACAAAGCAGTTCATTACACAGGAAAGGTAGTCGCTGCGGCCTAGACTTTGTGTGAGAGAAAAGTTTCTGAAGATAACAACTGCATTGGGGGTACATGGGCACCTGAATGTCATTGAAGACCCATAATTATCATCCATCCTAGAGTCTAGGTTAGTGTCACGTCTCGGCCTTGCCCCCTGGTGATGAAGGGTCTTCATGTTTGTTTTTCCCCTATGGTGTGTCTGGCTGTGCTGTTTAGTGCTGATCTGGGGCTCTGTTGTGATCTCCTGGTCTGGGGTCACATGGCCCAATCACACAGACCCACTCCCTATATATTCCCAGCAGCACAGAGCCTCATTGACTGTTTGTGGAGTTTGATGGTGGTTCTGTCTGGTTCGTGTTTCCTGTGTTGCTGAAAAGCATTCCTGTTCAAGTGTTTTCTGGTTCTGACCTCGGCTTTATTTTTGACAATCCCTTCTACTCCCCCCGGTACCGTATATTTCTGATCTGTTGCCAACCTCTGCCTGATTGACGATTCTTGTATGTTTCATGTTTTATGTACCTTGTCTGTCTTAGTTTAGTATATATTCAGAGGCCGCTTATAAGGACCTCTTTTAGTATAGTCTGTTTTGTTTACTGTCCTGCAGCCTGCTCACTTCACGGATTGTCAAGTGTATCTTTGTGTTTCTCCGACTGCCCTGCAGCCTGCTCAATTCACGGATTGGCAGGCGTATCATTGTGTTTCTGAGTGTCCTAAGTTGTCTGTCGGTCTTGAAGCCTTTGGAGCTTAGTGGCAATTCTGTTCTGTTTTTTGGTGCTCCTTGGTTTTGGAGAATTCCGTCTGTCCTTGTGTCCAGTCAGTTACTCACCTGCCTTAAGGGCTTCATCTCCTGTTCCAAGCCACCACGATGGCCCAAGCAGGGGCTAACCGTTACATTTAGGCTCAGCAGTATGTGAGTAGGACCATCGCTCCTTTATTTCCTTCATATGGTGGATCAACATATTGCGCTATTATATTTTCTCTTTTGTAGAGAGGTTTTTTCCAAGAGTGATCTTTGGGATGACCTAGAAGACCTATTGAAGGACGTGTAAAGTGATCTATCGTATTTCCAGTCTTGTACTGGCGCTCCATTGACTGTTCATTTGCATATTCTCAGGTTTTTAGGGGAACCTCCATATTCATTGTGTAGCGTTTATGATTGATCATTTACCCTGAGAGCGCTTCACTATTTCCCTTTTGGTCATTGATATGGAGCAGTGATGTGCGGTGAGGTCAGTGGCTGGTGGGGCACTGGCTAGTATCAGAGCCAGATATACACAGGGTTACGCAGTAGCAATTTACACATTTGATTTTCGTTATATAGGAGAATAGAGTTTCACTATTTATAAAGTAAAGTTCGCATTTTTTTACAGTTCTAAGAGAATGCACTTACAGTACTGACTAATAGAGGGTGCTATTAAACCTTTTACTTTAAAGTAAAGTTCGCATATTGTCTTTTAGTTCTAAGAGCATACACTTAGAGGGCGCTATTACACCTTTTACTTTAAAGTAAAGTTTGCATATTGTTTTTTTAGTTCTAAGAGCATGCACTTACAATACTGACTAATAGAGGGCGGTATTACACACATGCTGACTGCTGAGCTCTGCCTGCCCGCCCCCCCCCCCACGACTGATGAGGACAGTCACATGACTGTCCTGTGTCAATCAATCCATGGGGAGCTCTGCCTCCCATGGGGGGCATTTTTTTTTTAAAAAAAAAGAATTGCTTGAGACCAATGGGGCTTTCTCATTGGCTCAAGCTTTCAATTGCTGTCAGTGCCCCTGGAGGCACTGAAGAGCGTAGAACCAGGAAGTCAGCTTGAGCTACGCAATTAGTGTAGCGTTCAGCTGCACAAATTGCATAGGCTATGCTGGCTCAGTGCTGCCCCTGCTTTCTGTGTAATGAATCACACACACACAGAAGCCGGCAAACTGAAAGTACGGGGAAAAAAAGCAGAGGTCAGAGAAGTCATGACCCAAAAGTGGGTCGCAACAAGGGGCGGACTGGGTCGCGGGGCAAGTGCCCCTAGGCCTCTCCTTGCTTGAAGGAAGTTCCAGCATGCAGGTGCTAGTGAGGGAAGCAGGGATAGCCCCGCCCCCTCAGCTACAGGTCCAGCCACCACATGCCGCTTGGGACCCACTGCGTCAGGTAAAATACTCTGTAATGGCAAGGTGGGGGTGGAGTGAGGATCTGTAATGGGAAGGTGTGGGGTGGGACTCAGTGACTGGCAGCAGTTCTGTACTCCCAACAAGGACTGACATGTCTTCAGAGCATTCTACTACTGGCTTCCAACACCAGGAGCCACTGTGCACAATGCACATCTCAGTGAAGCAAAAGGCTGTTGGGTAAGGGGGGACTTCCATGTATGTTTGATTGTGTTTTTCCCTTTCTGTTTCTCTGTCCTTTTGTTAATCTGTGCTTTTACCTATTTATGCATCCTTCTTTCTGAATATCTGTTATTCTGTCTGTCCATCTGTATCTGTGTGTTCTGTGTATTTTTCCATCTGTCCTTGTATCTATGTCTTCCTCTCTATTTCTCTACATCTCTCTCCTTTCTCCCTCTATCACTTTCTTCCTTTTACTCTATAAATCTCTCACTCCTGTTCCTTTCCTGCCTTCCTCCTGATGTGATAATTCCTGCAGAAAACTAGAATGTACACTGAGAATTTTCTGCAAAATCACACACTGTTTCCTGATCTTGGCCTGCCTGCATACCAGGGGCATGTGTGAGGTCAGTGGCTGGTGAGGCACTGGCTAGTATCAGTGCCAGATATACACAGGTTACATAGGTTCAGTTCTCCCCAGAAAATGGCTGCTCTCAGTGCTCCCCAGGATCTGGCTGCTCTTAGTGCTCCCCAGGATCTGGCTGTTCTCATTGCTCCCCAGGAACTGGCTGCTCTCAGTGCTCCCCAGGAACTGGCTGCTCAGTGCTCCCCAGGACCTGCGTCGTCCACTCCAGGCAACTGAGTGACAGCCACGTACTGTCCCCTCCACCTGCAGGGAGGAGGTGCCGCCACAGTGAACACTCACACTGAGGCCACACCCGAGCACAGCCCTGCGCTCACTGACTTGCGAGATGAGGACAGTCACATGACTGTCTTGCGTCAATCAATGCATGGGAGGCCAGCCTCCCATGGAGGTGTTTTTTGAATGGCTTGGATCAATGGTGCTTTCCCATTGGTCCAAGCTATTACATTACTCTCAGTGCCTCTCTGAGGTACTGAAGAGCATAGGTTCAGGAAGTAGGCAGCGCCAGACGCACGCTGCAGACTTCTCAATCTCTTGGCCAGCTTGAGTTTACGCGATTAGAGTAGCGTTTAGCTACGCAAATTGCATATGCTCAAGGAGGACAAGCTGCCGCTGCAGTTAAGAAATAATGCTCACAGCAGCAGAGATGGACAGCAGGGGAAAGCAGAGCAGGTGAGTTTGTTACGTTTTTCATAATATTTTATTATTCATTCAGTAGTGATTTTAATTAGAGTTGCTTTGTCTGCCATCACCCCAGACTTTGAGACACTTATTAAGAGTGTTTTCCCATACGTTTTCCCATAAATTCTAATTAATTTCATATGTTTCAATTACAGTTTATTTTATTCAGGGTTATTCAACGAGAATGGAAATGTCATTGCACGTTCGGTGACTTTTCGTTCTCCTCAATTCGGTTCGATTTGGCGATCCCATTTCGGTGACCCTGCGGTGTATTCAGCAAGCACCACAGGGTCTCCGAATTGCAGGGAAAAGTCACCACAAACCTGCTTAAAACTCACTGCAAAACGAAGGCGAACGCACACCGAAACCCGCAAAAACATCTGGATTAACCCACCGAAAACGCAGGAAAAACCCGAGCAGGAGCCGGTCACACGCAGCGCAGTCGCCGGAAAAAGCCGACACCACAGACGAAGGAGGTGAATAAAAAAAAAAACAGTACGCTTGAATGTTTGAAAAGTGAAACGCTCTTTGCAAACAAACTACTGAGCGAAAATGTCTGGAATTTGCATATAAGGTCCAATGAATGATAAGGGCTGTTTGCAAAAAAAAAATCCCGAAAAATGCCTAAAAGGTCCTAAAAAATCTACAAATAAAGAGACTTTTTACTGCAGAATATTATAATGAGCGTTTTATTAGATATTGAATAAAAACGGGAATATTTTTAACATTGAAGCCTATGGGTTTCACCTGAATAAACCTGCCGAATTAAACCGCCGAATTAAACCACCGAATGGCAGGGCATTTTGGGAACCTTTCACTGCTGGTTTTTATTCTCTGAATAGCCGAAGCATTGCTTCTCTATGGGTATTTCACTGCCCTCGAACAGGCACCGAACAGGCACCATATGTGCAGGCAATTCGCCAAGATTTGGCGAATTGCCTGCTCTCTGAATAGCCGAATGGCCAGGAAAGGTAACCATACGCTGAATTTCAGCGTTCGGTTACCTTTCTCCAGCATTTCGGAGCTCTTTGAATAACCCTGATTGGGTTTTTGCCTCAACAGCACTTTCGTTTTCACTAGTGCTGTGATTACTGCACTGTCCATTTTGGAAAGAATCCCTGTTTGTTTACAAAATTGTTTAAAAAGTGCATACATATTGCACATGTTGTTTTGTGGAATAAATTATAATGTTTAAGAAAGTCAATTATTTTTGGTTGCGACTCAATGGCTAAGGACAATTGTGGGTCCTGAGGGTCCACAGGTTTAGAACTACTGCCCTAGCCATCAATATTGGTGCAATGTGGCCAACCTCAACACAAAGACTCTCACCCATTCACAAAGCACTCGGATCACACTGCCGCCAATGTGATCCAAGTGCTTCACAGTTGATTGTTCCATCCTGGAAAGCCTTGATCTGCCCAGCAGCATTGCTTTGCTTAGTATGAAATAAACATTGTGATAATATTATGATGTCTCCTTAACTCGTTCACTGCTGAGCCATTTCACTCCTGTGCGCTAAGCTTATTTTGACCGTTTTTGCTCATCATGCTCAAACTTGCTGGCATCATGGGAAAGGAGAAGGTGAGTTAACGCAGCACCATTGTTCACTTTATAATGTGAACACTAGTGCTGCATTAGAATAAAAGATTTTTTATATATTTATTTTACAAAACCCTCTTCATGTTTGGTATCATGCTCAGACCTTTCCAACGATACCTCACATGACCCTCTATGTCAAGGATGTCTAAGTCTGCCCCCCCAATTGTTTATTGCCGACATCTCAGAATTCCTTGAATGCAATAAATAGCAAGAGGTGTAGATCAGAAATATCTGGGAGGGGGCATAGAATTTGAGATCCCTGCTCTATGTTCTACGGTTCCAGAGATGCAGGGCTCAAAAGGACCCCTGTATCTCCTCCATAGGGAATTATCTGCCCAGCAGGGGGAAGCCCTGTTTCTGATGTCATCGCAGCCATATGCAATGACATCAGTGGGCAGAGGGAGGCCCCACGGTCAGTGCTGACATTCAAGATGTCAACCCCCTGTGGGAGAAGTCCATGATCAATGCTGAGCTATGGGACTTTGATGACGATGTCCCAAGTGCGACCTCTGCAATCAAGAGGGAAAGCAGACAACGCACTCAGCGCATCTTCCGCAGGTACCAGGTTAAACTGTGCCTACCACTTTAAGGTTTTAGATGCTACTGCCTTTAACCACTTCAATGTGGTGGACGCGCTCAGCGCGTCCAACCGCATTGGTACTTGGCTGCGGAGGACGCGCTGAGCGCGTCCTCCCTTTGCAGTCCGCAATCAGCCGGTATTCCGGCTGATCGCTCGGCCCCCCGGTGCGGGCTGACATCATCGATGTCAGCCCAACCTCCGGGACCCCGGCGGGCACGATAGGCATCATCGCGCATGCGCGATGACGTCTATTTCAGGCACCCCCCTGCCATTGCAGGGAAGGTGCCTGAAGGGGAGGGGGGAGGTCCTTCGGACCTCTCCCCCTCCCCATCTGTGTGGGCCAGCGATTAAAGGCAGGCACCGCCTGGAAGGGCACAGCCTGCCCTTCCAAGCGGCGGCTGTCTTTAACCCCTAGGGGGCCGGATCGCGATATGGCGCCAAGACATCTTGGATGTCGGCCAAGCTTCCAGGATATCCCCCTAATGACTGGCATCATCGCGCAGAGCGCGATGGCGCCAGTTTTTAAATTAACCCCTTGCTGCCACCTATAGTGGAGATAGGGGGTTCATTGGAACCCCCTATCTCCCGATCCGTGACAGCTAGGGGTTAATGTTTACTATCATTGGAACGGCCAGAGTGTGGCCTTTCCAATGATACCAAACATGACCATGTAAAAAGTAGAAAAGAAAAAAAAGTTTTTTGGGGTTTTTTTTTAGATTTATTAGTGCAACAATATTGTTCCCATTTCAATTATAATGTGAACAATGATGCTGCACTAACGATTTTTTCTATGGGGGGGCGTTTGCTAAAAAACACGAATTTTCCCCAAAAAAAAGTAACGATTCCTCATTTCTAATTTTTTTAACAAACGCACCCCATAGAAAATATAACTGCAAACGATCGTATTTTAAAATGGGAAAAAAAAACACTTTACACATTGTAAATTATTGAAAATTCTAATTTTTTTGCATTTTTGTTATAATATACAGACATGACATAACGTATACATATAATAATGACATATTATGAATCTGCACAGTCTGCCGGAAAGAATGATATATAATATGTCTGGGTCATATATTAAAATAAGGCTTCAAAACGCGTTTAAACATGATGAGCGAAACCGGTAAAAATGAGCTCAGCACAGAGGTGGGAAAAGGCTCAGCAGCGAAAGGTTTAAACATAGGCACTGGACACAGGTATGAAACTATTTCTTTATCACTATATCACTTGGTATGCAGAAAATAGAAAACTATTAAATTTTTCTATTTTCCACAGAGTAATTATATCTTTAACTGAATCAGTTTCTTATTTAACCAATTAAACGATACATGTGCTATTGCTATTTCGTCATATTCATAAAGAGGGATTAGTATCATTCAACAGTGTTGTATAATCCTAACATATACATTGAATACATAATTATGGTATAGCTTGCTTATGGATGCTTATGAAATACTCACACACCAAAATATCAAATTAATTACTATGGCTCCAGTAATAATAATCTCAATTGTGTGAAACCACATCATGCTGAAAAAAACTGTTGCTATTAAATAATTCAGTTATTTTCAAAGTATCTTAATTTATTTCAAAAGATGATAGATATATTGAGATACATATATTCTACATTATGATTGTATTGAATGTAATAAGTTAGAATGGCTTTATGGGGTTTATTTAGACAAAGAGTTTCAGTATAATCCATGACAGATCTGGCAGTAGGAGCAATATCCGTCTTATATCCATTTATATCCATTTTGGATTTCACTGCCCTCTGGCGGTGGGAGGAATGAACATAGATTCCGCAGGAGAGAAAATAAATTCTATCAGGGTAATTCAAAGAGAATCGAAAAGTCACTGCATGTTCGGTGACTTTTCGTTCTCTTCAATTCGGGCCGATTTGGCAATCCCATTTCGGCGACCCTGCGGTGTATTCAGCAAGCACCACAGGGCCATCGAAGCGCAGGGAAAAGCTGCCGCAAACCCGACGAAAAGTCACCGCAAAAACCCAGCGAATGCACGCCGAAACCCGCAAAAACATCTGGATTAACCCGCTGAAGACGCCGGAAAAACCCAAGCAGGGGCCGATCACACACAGCGAAGCCTCCAGAAAAAGCCGAGACCGCAGACCAGTGAAGTGAATAAATTAGCAAAACTGTTTGCATGAATGTTTGAAAATTGAAACGCTGTTTGCAAAAGAAACTGCTGAGCGAAAATGTCTGAAATTCACATATGAGGTCCAAGGAATGATAATAAAAGGGCTGTTACAGAAAAAATAAGTAAAGTTAAAAAAAATCCAGAAAAATGCTTAAAATATTCCAAAAATTCTATAAATAAAAAGACTCTTTACTGCAGCATTTTATAATGAACGGTTTATTAGATATTGAATTAAAACGGGAATATTTTTAACATTGAAGCCTATGTGAGTCTCCTGAATAAACCTGTTGAATGAAACCCCCGAATGGCAGGGCATTTCGGGAACCTTTCACTGCTGGTTTGTGTTCTCTGAATAGCCGAAGCATTGCTTTTTTATGGGGATTTCACTGCCCTCGAACAGGCACTGTATGTGCAGGCAATTCGCCAGGATTTGGCGTATTGCCTGCTCTCTGGATAGCCAAAAGGCCAGGAAAGGTAACCGAACGCAGATTTTCAGCGTTCGGTTACCTTTCTCCAGCGATTCGGATCTCTTTGAATAACCCTGTATATCTACTTAAAATCAAGGAGTGTTTTTGTGCTCAACCTATATAGCTCTAAACAGTAAAATTAGCATACAGTAAGATGAAACATATAGATCTTCTGCTAGAGTACTGAGTTCATTACATAGAAAGTATACCCGTAAATTAAAATCAGTAGTTGAGTCAAGACTTTAGTCCTCATTCACTTAATTTGAGATACACAACTTACTATGTAACCTGTTCCCTATAATATCGCCTGTGTGAAGAAAGGGTAGGAAATGATGCTTGATTTTTATTGGGAAAAATCTGTCATTAAAATTTGTATTGATTCATCTTGATTCTGATTTACAGAAGTAACATGTCACTGCATATGCTGCCTGAACACTAAATCATCTTGACAATGTAGCAACTGCACTGGAAAGATACATAATACAATAAAGTCACAAATTGTAACTTCACAGAAGAAATTACATTGTATAATTTTTAAAGTCCCCTGGAGCTCCAGATAACAGCAGTGGGCTCGTTGTATATTGTTTCCTTAATGTGCTTATATAGTTTTGTCTGCAACTTCCCTCTAATTTTATTATTCCTCTGTAGAAATATATGCTTGCATCTTGGGGCACTCAATGTGATCTGATATGCGTCTGATATTCGTATAAAAACATTATTATGGGAATTTCATAACATTATTTGTGTATGTTATAGACATTTTGTATATATTCTTCAGTCAGTAGATTTTGGTAATTTACAACCAATTTAAAAAATGTAAATAAAAATGTAAACTTATTGACAATTTTTTTTATAACAACTGAGTTGTAGGCTTTTGCTCAATGTGGGGTAAACACGGTGAATAAGACCTATTCATCAGTAGAGATGAGCCGAACACCCCCGAGTTCGGTTCGCATTCGAACTCGAACTTTTTAAAAGTTCGAATTCGAACTCGAACACAAACTCAATACAAGTCAATGGGACTCAAAGTTCGATTTTTAGAGTGCCCTCCAAGAGGGCATATATGCTAGATATTTGCCATTAAAGGTGTATGGGGGTCTGGGTAGTGCCCTGGGGGACAGGAAACAAGGACAAAAAGTTTTAAAAAAAACATTTTTAAAGGGACAGTGAGTCTTCCATGAAATAAGGGTTAAAAATAAAAACGAAAAATTCCTTCAAATATCGTGCCTAGGAGGTCCCCATAACCTGCCCGTGAAGTGGCGGATTTGTAGGATGTATAGAAACATTTAAAAACAAAAAAATGACATTTCAAATGACGGTAAATGCTTTTCCTTTAATCTATTCATAAACAACTGCTAGGGGCGTCATCCTGTAAGACATTTTAGGACGCGCAGAAAAAGTTTAGTGATTTTTTGGCTAAATTATGGTGAAACTTATGCAGGCTTTGGATGAAAGTAACAATAGGTGCTTTAAAATTGGGCCTTTAGCGTCGGCAACAGTGCCGTCACACCGTAACCCCTCTGTGATATTGTGGAAGAGTGCAGGGGTTGACCATGCGGTCCTATATTAAAAAAATATGAATCTGGTAAAGACTAGGGATGAGCCGAACACCCCCCGAGTTCGATTCGGGCCCGAACTCGAATTTTTCCAAATGTTCGGGTCCGAACCTGAACCCCATGCATGTCAATGGGGCTGAAAATTTGGTTACATGCTACATATTTGCCATAAAAGGTGTATGGGGGTCCGGGTAGTGCCCTCGGGGACAGGAAACAAGGACAAAAAGTTTAAAAAAATAAGTTTTTAACCACTTCGCTGCGGTGAACGCGCTCAGCGCGTCCAACCGCAGGTAGCGTTCCATGCGGTGGACGCGCTGACCGCGTCCTCTCTTTGGGGCCAGCGTTCGGCCAGGTTTCGGCAGGGGCGCGATGACACCTAATTCAGGCGCCCCCCGCATGTGCGGAGGAGGCGCCTGAAAGGGAGGGGGGGAGGTCCTTCGGACCTCTCTCCCTCCCAATCTGCAGCGTGCAGGGGGTTAACCCAGGCACCGTTTGGAAGGGCACAGCCTGCCCTTCCAAATGGTACCCTGGCATTGACCCCATGGGGGCCGGATCACGAATCGGCGGCGAAAAGCGCCGGTTGGTGATCCTTTCCCGGAGCTGGCCGACATCTTGGATGTCGGCCAAGCTTCCGGGAATGCCCCCTGAGGACTGGCGTCATCGTGCATAGCACGATGACGCCAGTCCTGGAGTTAACCCCTAACTGCCACCAATGGTGGAGATAGGGGTTCATTGGAAACCCCTATCTCCCGATCTGTGGCAGTTAGGGGTTAATGTTTGGTATTGTTGGATCGGCCAGAGCATGGCCGTTCCAACAATACCAAACATGAGTATAAAAAGTTCTAAAAATAAATAAATAAATAAAAAAAATATATATATATTTTAAAAGAAAATTATATAAAAAAATAAACAAGTTTTTTTTTCTTTTTTTTGGTTTGTTAATGCAGCAATATTGTTCCCATTTCAATTATAATGTGAACAATGATGCAGCACTAACGATTTTTGTATGCGGTGCGTTTGTTACAAATCGCGTAATTTTCCCCAAAAAAAATGTAATGAGACCCCATCTCTAATTTTTTTAACAAGTGCACCCCATACAAAATATAACCGCAATTGCTCGCATCTTAAAATGTGAAAAAAACCACTTTACACGTTGTAAATTATTGAAAATTCAAATTTTATTGCATTTTTTGTTATAATAAACAGACAGGTCATGACGTATACATATAATAATGACATATTATGAATCTGCCAAGTATGACGGAAAGAACGATATATAATATGTCTGGGTCATATACTAAAATAAGCCTTCAAAACGCATTTAAACATGATGAGCAAAATCGGTAAAAATGAGCTCAGCACAGAGGCGGGAAAAGCCTCAGCAGCGAAAGGGTTAAAGGGACAATGAGTTTTCCATGAACTAAGGGTTAAAAATAAAAACGAAAAATTCCTTCAAATATCGTGCCTAGGAGGTCCATATACCTGCCCCGTGAAGTGGCGGATTTGTAGGATGTATAGAAACACTTAAAAACAAAAAAATGATGTTTCAAATGACGGTAAATGCATTCCTTTAATCTATCCATAAACAACTGCTTGGGGCGGCAGTCTGTGAAAGAAGAAGAGACATTTCTGACACGCAGAAAAAGTTTACAGATTTTTTTGGCTAAATTATTGTGAAACTTATGCAGGCTTTGGATGAAAGTAAAATAGGTGCTTCAAAATTGGTCCTTTAGCGTCCCAACAGTGCCGTCACACCATAACCCCTCTGAGGATATGAATCTGATACAGGCGTCAGTGGCAGCGCACCCAAATATTGTGCTTTTGGTGCCAGGCCTGCAAGTACTATCATACAGTAACCCCTCTGTGGTATTGTGGAAGAATGCAGGGTGAACCTTGCGGTCCTATATAAAAAGATATGCATCTGGTAAAGGCATCAGTGCACCCAGATATTCTGCCTTTGGTGCAAGACTGCCAGGCCAGCAGGTATCATCATACAGTAACCCCTCTGTAGTATTGTGGAAGAATGCAGGGTGGACCATGTGGTCCTATATTGAAAAGTTTTTTATCTGGTAATGGGCGTCAGTGCACCCAGATATTGTGCTTTTGGTGCCAGGCCTGCAAGTATCATTATACAGTAACCCCTCTGTAGTATTGTGGAAGAATGCAGGGGTGAACCTTGCGGTCCATATTAAAAGATATGATTCTGGTCAAGGCGTCAGTGCACCCAGATATTGTGCCTTTGGTGCAAGACTGCCAGGCCAGCAAGTATCATCATACAGTAACCCCTCTGTAGTATTGTGGAAGAATGCAGGGGTGGACCATGTGGTCCTATATTAAAAATATATGATTCTGGTCAAGGCGTCAGTGCAACCAGATATTGTGCCTTTGGTGTGTAGCGCTCACTCCCGGAGGAGCCGCTGAAAATGAACCACGGGTCAGTCTCCCCGCACTAGGGAATAAATATACTCCAGCACTGTTGTGGATTTTATAATTTATATAGTTTACTGAAGTAAAAGGCATATAATAAGACACGGTGTTCGTAGATATATTTACAGTATTTCGTATTGCGGTAAACGCGCAGCGGGAAAAAGAAATGCGAGACTTCGTATTTCTGGAAAAATACGCGACCGAGCAGAAAAATACAATGCTTCGTAATTACGAGAAACGCGCAGCGGAAAAAACAAAATAAGATGCAAATCTTTTCCCCTTTTTCGGATCTTAGGGAGTGAGTCCCGAACAGGTTAAGTCCCGAATTGTGAGTGTATGTGTGTGTTATGGTACCGGGTACTATTCAACTGGCCAGTGAATCTTTTAAGCGATGTCTTCGACTAGTCAAGTTGGGGCCCTGTGGGTTTCAGAAATAAACAATAATGTGTTTGCTTGAGCTTTTGTAAAACAGGCCTTGGAGGCCTCTCACCCATCCGTTGATCACCAAGTCTCCGCCGACCCAGGACGTCTCTCCGCTCGTCTCCTCGCTGGGATACCCCTATTGGATCGATAGTCAGGCTCTCTGTGCTCCGGCCCGGACTTGTCCTGCTACCGCCTGCTCTCCCATCCAATGGACTCGCGTACTCCTCACTCGAGGTCCTCAGCTTGTCTGGATAACAACTTGGGTGGTGATGGTCAATGGGTAAGGCTCCTTCTGGCAAGGCAGGATAACCCCACTCGAATCCTGATAGGCCACACCTGCACTCCGGCCTAGTCACGGTTCCGCTCTGCAGCACTGCGTCCTCTTCCTTGCACTCCCTGGCGTGCTCTGGCGCGTTCTCCACGAGGCTCAGGATGTACAGCATCTCCGTCCCACCCACTTCCTGTCTGTTTACAAAGCACGCCGGGAAATGTAGTCCCAATGTTCAGTGTCTCTGATCGCGCTTGTCTCCCTCCGGTGGCCAAAAATAGGTACTGCCACAGTAAGATTTTAAACACAGCGCTACACTCTCCCCCTCCTAGAACTCTTGGGTCTCTCCAAGGAGGTACAACAGTCACATTTACATTTCGATACAATTAGATAACATATACAGGGTTGGCAGCAGACATACAGTGGGCTAGATACACTTCTTCAAGCTTACTCATGTTTTGTGCTACCTCAGCTAACATAGCAGACACTTCGGGCAACCTCTGCACTGTGGTGATAGCCTCTTCAGTGCTATGTCCTGGTGAGTCGTAGGTGAGTCGCTGGGGCGGTCGAACAGAGCGCTTTGGTTCAGGATCAATCCGTTCCTCTTCAGGTGGAAGTACTATAGGTGCTGGCTCAGTCCTTCTTTCTACTACTGGAGCAGACATTTCTTCGGAGTATGATCCCTCCAGTGAAGGCATAGAACTGTAGTCATAAGACTCGTCTTCAGAAGCTACAGGAATTTCAACAGTCTCAGGGACTTCCAGCAGAAATTCAGGAGCTTCAGGCCTCAAATTACTCTCCCACCGCTCAGGAACAACGACAACCTCCTCAGGCTCCGGTGAGCGCATCCAGTCCAGACAATAACTCTCTTCTTCACTGTCTCTTTCGCTCTCTTTGACAACCCGGGTCTGTTGAGACCGAGTAACAGGAGGCAAACGTGGAGCAGGCGGATTTGGCAGAGGCAGTTCATCCCCAACTGGCATCCTCACAGCCTCTCTCAAAGGTAACAAATGATTCCGGTGCCAGTTCTTAAGAGGCCCAGCCTTTCCATCCGCCGGCCGGATTTGATACACGGCAGACCCGGCAGTTGCTTGCAGACAATGTAGACTTGAGAACTCCATCTATCTGCCATGTGTCTCGCAGCAGCACCCAAGTTCTTCAACAAAACCCTATCACCGGGTTGTAGATCTTGTATCCGAACTTTCAAGTCATAATTCCTCTTGTTCCTTTGCTCCCTGTTTCCTGAGGTCAAACGGGCCTGTTCAAACGCAGAAGCCAGGTTCTTCCGAAGTCTATCCACGTAGTTTCTATGGGAAGCTACCGACGTCTGGTCTAGAGATAACCCAAATGCCAAATCAAATGGCAGTCGGGCTTCTCTTCCGAACATAAGACGGTACGGTGAGTATCCAGTTGCATCACTCTCCGTACTGTTATATGCATGCACCAGAGTAGCTATGTGACGACTCCAACTCTGCTTCTCTATGGTCGACAAAGTCCCCAGCATATTCAGCAGCGTGCGATTAACCTTTCAGGCTGAGCATCACCTTGAGGGTGATATGGTGTAGTTCGGGTCTTTTGGATTCCCAACAGTTCCAACAATTGCCCAACAAGTCGGCTTTCAAAGTCTCTACCCTGATCAGAGTGTATTCTCCTCGGCAGGCCGTAGTGAACAAAGAACTTTTCCATCAGAACCTTGGCTACTGTCGGAGCGCGTTGATCTTTCGTGGAAAAGGCTTGGGCGTAACGGTGAAATGATCAGTCACTATTAGAATATTCCTTGCCCGCTAGCATCCGGCTCTGAGCACAGGAAGTCAATGCACACCAAATCCATGGGTCCCTGACTCTGTAGATGGCTCATTGGAGCGGTTCGGGTTGGTAGAGTCTTCCTCTGAATACACCTCAGACAGGAATGGCAGTAACTTTCCACTTCAGCTCTCATGCAAGGCCAATAGAATCTGTCTCGCACCAGCTTAAAAGTTCTTTCAGCACCCAAATGTCCATGCTCATCATGTAACGATCGCAGCACACTCTCTCTATGCTTAGTGGGAAGAAATAACTGTTGCGTCTCTTCAGCATTGGTTGAGGGGCCCCTTCGGTAGACCACCCCATCCAACATCTTCAACCGTTCCCACTCTTTGTAGACCAATCTGGCTCCATCCGGGGAATTGGTCAGCAGAATTTCCCGCTGGTTCGCAGCTAGGGCCTTTATGGTCAATGCAATTAAAGGGTCTCTGGCCTGATCCGCTTTCAGGTCTTGTTTTGAAAAGGTAGGTAGACTTTCATCCCTCAATTGTGTAGGGTTACAGTAAAACTCAGGAACAGCCGCAGCCATGACTCCTATGGCCTCTGCTTCAATCCCTCCCTTGACCCGGCGCTCTGCTCCTTTACACAAAGCTTGCACCCCGTCTGGAGTTAACTGAGTCCATTCTGTAGTGTAGGGTCTTCTCGATAAAGCATTAGCATCTCGATTATTTACCCCAGGGCGATACTTCAGGCTGAACCGAAACCCTGACAGAGCGGCCAACCACCGATGTCCCGTTGCGTCCAGTTTCGCAGTAGTGAGAACATAGGTAAGAGGATTGTTATCCGTTTTTATCACAAACTCGGCTCCATACAGATAGTCTTTTAACTTGTCTACCACTGCCCACTTTAAGGCTAGGAACTCCAACTTGTGAGTAGGATAGTTCTTTTCTGAAGGCGTAAGGCTCCGACTCACGTACGCTACAGGCCTCAGCAATCCACCATACTCCTGATACAGGACTCCTCCTAGCCCTTCTCTGCTGGCATCCACATGTAACTCATACGGCTTGTGAGGGTCCGCATAGGCCAAGACAGGAGCTTGAGTTAGACTCTCTTTTAGCTTCAAGAAAGCACCTTCACACTGACTAGTCCATTCGCCCTGTATGGACTCTCGAGCTTTCCTTGGCCCTGGAGCTGATGGGTTTCGGTCAGAGGCCTTGCAGCCTTCTTCGGTGTTTTCCTTCTGTAGGAGCTTGTTCAGTGGTTGAGCTATCTTTGCGAATCCTCCTACAAATCTTCGATAATATGAACAGAACCCCAAGAAAGATCTAAGTTCAGTGACGTTTCTGGATCTGGGCCAAGAAGCTACGGCCTCCAACTTCCGAGGATCTGTCGAAACACCTTCTGCTGAGACCACATGTCCCAGATACGTAACAGACGGTAGACAGAATTGGCATTTCTCCAGAGACAGTTTCAATCCCTCTTCATGGAGCCTTCAAGACCTTCTCCAAACGTTGCTCATGCTCTTCCAGAGTCTTCCCAAACACGATTATGTCATCCAGGTACACTAATACTTCGATCAGATTCATGTCCCCGACTGTCTTCTCCATTAACCGTTGGAACGTGGCTGGAGCCCCCGTAAGGCCTTGAGGCATTCTGTTGAATTCAAAGAACCTCAATGGACAGATGAACGCAGTTTTCTCTTTGTCTTCGGGATGCATTGGTATCTGGTGATACCCGCTTCGTAGGTCTAGTACACTAAACCATTTCGCTCCAGACAAACACTGTAAGGCATCTTCTATTCGAGGAGTAGCATATTGGTCTGGGATGGTTCTCCGGTTCAATGTGCGGTAGTCTATGCATAGGCGGACAGAACCGTTCTTCTTCCGGACCATCACTATTGGAGATGCGTATGGACTCCTGGATTCTTGGATCACCTTGGTTCTCTGCAATTCATTCAGCTGTTCTCGCAGATCATCCAAGTCTCCCAGCAGAACTCGCCTTGACCTTTCACGAAACGGCTTGTCTTCTTGTAATCGAATGCGGTGCTCAGTACTTTTAGCTAGGCCTACGTCGAACTCATCTTTCGAAAACAGTTCTCTCCACTTCAAAACTTGAGACTGAAGACGTTTCTTCCACTCGGAGGAAATGGGAGCGTCCTTGGGGTAGAATCTTTCATCTGGAATCTCTTTATCCACTCCCCCTCCTAAATCGGTGGAGAGGAGCGTAGCGGACTCTACTTGCCCGATAGGCATTCGTGCTTTAAGAACTACTGGAGAATCAGACACATTGCACACGCTGACTGAGACTCTTCCTCGTGTTCTTTTCAGAGCTTTAGTGGAGATTATTTCAGGGATTACTTCAACTCCGGCTTCACTCCCATGATTAAAATCGGTTTCCAGCACCACATAGGGGCCTGGTTGCGATTCATTCAACTTGACTGAAGCCCGGAAACTTGCTACTTCTCCTGCTTGCAGAACCTTCTCTGTTCCTTCTAATCTCCATAGGCGCCCCACTTCAGCAGGTGCCTTCTGTTCTTCGACCATCCTCTGATAGACTGGACGTAACATTGGGTGTACTCCTTGAGTAGAACCTTCTTCCAATACGATAGGTGTCAGGAGACGCCGCACCAAATCAGTATTCGTCCCCACTATCATGGAACTTCTGTTTGCACCTGAGGGTCGAGGACACACAATGGCCAATGCATCACAACCTCCGGACTGTCCGATGACTTCGGATCCGATCTCCAATTTCACCTGTAGATACCCGTCATAGCGGAGTTTCTCAGTTCCGATACCCCAGATTTCCAGGTCCTTCAATTTCTGTAGAGGAATGTGCTTCAAATGTTTCTCCTAGAAGTCTCGGTAGATCAATGTCACTTGAGCCCCTGAATCCAACAAGGCTTTAGTGTAGACTCCGTCCACTTGGATTGGCACAATAGGAGAAGGACCTATCAGTTGGTCAGGAAACTTGGTGGCGGTATCAGGACACTTAGACCCAGTTTGCTGTACCCTGGCCATTTTCTTGGCCCGTGTAGGTTTTGGGTGTGCATTGCTTCCCCATGACGTAGGTCCGGATGCTAAGGGAGTGACTCTTTCAGTCCTGGCAGGCTCAGCAGTTTGCCGGACTTTGGGCCCTCTCACCCTCTTAGCCTTGGCTTGATTTTTGGAGTGGGGTTCAATCTTCGGGCACCTAGGTTGCTCCTTCACTGGCGCCCTCTGGCGTTTCCCGCCGGTGAGGTAGATAACAGTCCCTCTAAGGCTTTTAACAACTCATCAACTCTATTCCGCTCAGGCTTTCGGTCTTTGCATTGTGCGCGGAAGTGGCCCATTTCTCCACAACCGAAACACCTCTTCTTAGAAAGTGAAGACGCAGTCGCCTGTTGTGATTCAGTTAAAGGACCTTGGCTAGACACCACAGCAACTCCGGTTGTCTGCATGCCTGTAAGGAACTTCTGCATCTCTGCCTGCATCTCTGTCACCTTCATCAACACTCGGCACAGTTCCGCGTGCGCCTGCTGCAATTCGGCTTGAGCTTCCTGTACTTTCTTAACAGTTTTGTGCAACTCACCACGTTCAGAGAGGTGTAATTCTTTGGCAGCCCTCTCTGTGGATTTAAAAGCGACCAGGTGCTCTTGCTCGTCCACGTCGGACCCGTAAGTATCCAGCGAATCGCTTTCAGGCTGCAGACCGTCGTTATGCCTTACAGGTTGTGCGTAAGCTCTTTCCCCTCGCCTGAAGGATTTTTCCTCCAGCAAAGCCTCCTCCTCTCTGACAGCTCGGATCAGTTCCAGGTACTTCAGTTCTTGATTACCTGCTCTGCTTCTCAGCTGCAGCATCACTGGATCTAAAGGTTGAGAGCCCCTCAGGATCTGTTTTATTTGGATCTTATCCACTTCGGCCGGCTCGGCCCCTTTCTTAAGGAGTATCTGGTGCAGAATCTTATCTAGACGCCTCATGTATTCGGTCATTCTCTCACCTTTCCGCTGATAGGTGTGTTCATACTGATATACAAGCTCTGCGGCCTTTTCTGTTCGCCCAAAAACTTCCTCCAAAACGTTTAAATAATCTAAAGCAGTACAGTCTTTTCTACTCAGTTTTAGGTTTCTCACCGCTTCTGACGCAGGTCCCTTTAAACTCTCGGTGATCCTTTGCTTTTTCTGGGCTTCAGGGACGTCCCACTCATCCAGAGCCTGCATCGCCTGTTCCACCCATTCCTCAAAGGTTTCTTCTCCCACCGGAGTTGGTACGTTTCCTGTAAAATTTCTCAACCGTCGATAACCGAAGTTAGTGTGCGGAGGGCTTGTTCTCTGACACTTAGCCAGCAAATCTCCAATAGCCACTATGAATTCAGGCCCGATCATGGCCAACGGACTGGGCGCGGGAACACTTGCGAATTCGCCACGTGGCGCACTTGGCTGAATCAGTTGGACTTCCACCTCATCGGTCAGCTTCATGCTTGCACCCCGAAAACATACTGGAACACCCTTTCTCCATTCAAAAAGAACATACGTGTGAGAGGTATCTGTGTCCTTTTTAATGTCCAGAATTAACCCCTGATGGTCTGGTGTCAGCGCGGCCACGGCCTGGCGAATCTGATCTTCGGCCCAAGTGTCTGCGGGAATATCCATGACTATACAACATTCTAACTGACTATTGTGCTCCTCACACCATTCGGCAACAGTATCTGGATCCATATTTAACCCTTTAGATGCGGTTTTTCCAGAGACTGGATCCCGGACGAGCCCCCACGTGTAGCGCTCACTCCCGGAGGAGCCGCTGAAAATGAACCACGGGTCAGTCTCCGCGCACTAGGGAATAAATATACTCCAGCACTGTTGTGGATTTTATAATTTATATAGTTTACTGAAGTAAAAGGCATATAATAAGACACGGTGTTCGTAGATATATTTACAGTATTTCGTATTGCGGTAAACGCGCAGCGGGAAAAAGAAATGCGAGACTTCGTATTTCTGGAAAAATACGCGACCGAGCAGAAAAATACAATGCTTCGTAATTACGAGAAACGCGCAGCGGAAAAAACAAAATAAGATGCAAATCTTTTCCCCTTTTTCGGATCTTAGGGAGTGAGTCCCGAACAGGTTAAGTCCCGAATTGTGAGTGTATGTGTGTGTTATGATACCCGGGTACTATTCAACTGGCCAGTGAATCTTTTAAGCGATGTCTTCGACTAGTCAAGTTGGGGCCCTGTGGGTTTCAGAAATAAACAATAACGTGTTTGCTTGAGCTTTTGTAAAACAGGCCTTGGAGGCCTCTCACCCATCCGTTGATCACCAAGGCTCCGCCGACCCAGGACGTGTCTCCGCTCGTCTCCTCGCTGGGATACCCGCTATTGGATCGATAGTCAGGCTCTCTGTGCTCCGGCCCGGACTTGTCCTGCTACCGCCTGCTCTCCCATCCAATGGACTCGCGGTACTCCTCACTCGAGGTCCTCAGCTTGTCTGGATAACAACTTGGGTGGTGATGGTCAATGGGTAAGGCTCCTTCTGGCAAGGCAGGATAACCCCACTCGAATCCTGATAGGCCACACCTGCGCTCCGGCCTAGTCACGGTTCCGCTCTGCAGCACTGCGTCCTCTTCCTTGCACTCCCTGGCGCGCTCTGGCGCGTTCTCCACGAGGCTCAGGATGTACAGCGTCTCTGTCCCACCCACTTCCTGTCTGTTTGCAAAGCACGCCGGGAAATGTAGTCCCAATGTTCAGTGTCTCTGATCGCGCTTGTCTCCCTCCGGTGGCCAAAAATAGGTACTGCTACAGTAAGATTTTAAACACAGCGCTACAGGTGCAAGACTGCCAGGCCAGCAAGTATCATCATACAGTAACCCCTCTGTAGTATTGTGGAAGAATGCAGGGGTGGACCATGTGGTCCTATATTGAAAAGTGTTTTTTTATCTGTTAATGGGTGTCAGTGCACCCAGATATTGTGCCTTTGGTGCCAGACTGCCAGGCCAGCAAGTAACACCATACAGTAACCCCTCTGTAGTATTGTGGAAGAATGCAGGGGTGGACCATGTGGTCCTATATTGAAAAGTTTTTTATCTGGTATTGGGCGTCAGTACACCCAGATATTGTGCCTTTGGTGCCAGGCCAGGAAGTATTATCATACAGTAACCCCTCTGTAGTATTGTGAAGAATGCAGGGGTGGACCATGTGGTCCTATAATAAAAAGATATGATTCTGGTCAAGCGCGTCAGTGCACCCAGATATTGTGCCTTTCATGGCAGCTAGTGCCTTCACACCGTAACCCTTTTGTGGTATTGTGGAAGAGTGCAGGGTTGGACCCTGCGGTTCAAAAAATGTAAATGATATAAATCTGGCACAGTCGTCAGTGCACCCAAATATTGCGCCTTTCATGGCAGCAAGTGCATTCATACTGTAACCCTTTTGTGGTATTGTGGAAGAGTTCAGTGCTGGAGGTTTTGTGAATGCAGAAGACATCCCCGATCTATTCCGTTACGTCAACATCAGGGGGTTGATAGCTGCTGATCCAGGACTGATTCATTTTTATAAATGTCAGCCGGTCTACAGAGTCGGTGGACAGATGCACTCTTTTGTCTGTGACAAAACCTCCAGCGGCACTGAACGCACGCTGGATGAAGGGCAACCTAGTAGCTGCATAGCATATTGGCTACAATCTGGCCTGTGATCCAATCTCAACACCCAGTAAGCCAGTGGATCATCTGCTGGAAAGGTATCCAGGTCTGCCCTTGCCCTAGGTTGTCCTGCACCATATGGTGAAGACGCTGGCAATGGGTGCCTACATTTGACGTCCCTGGGCGTCGTGGACTAAATTTTTTTTAAAATGCATCAGTCAAGCGGCCCTGGCCTTCACCACTATTCCTCTGATCATCCGCAGCCTCAGAAGCACTTGTGTCAGCACTTGGTAATCTACCAGTGCCTGGAAAGGTGTTACACAAGTGCCGCTTTAGAGTGTCCTCAAGTTTTTTCATCCTGTGCTCCCTCTGTGCGGGCAGGATGAGCTCTGCAACTTTACCCTTGTAAAGAAGGGTTGCCAACCAGTAATGATCCCTCTCCTTGATAGTACGAATCCTGGGTTCCTTTAGCAGGCTTTGCATTATTAGGGAGCCCATGCAGCGTAGGTTGGAGGTGGCATTAGCTTCCGAGTCTTCCTGGTCAATGGGGTGACCGTATCGTGCACTTCATCCTCCCAGACATGCACTAGCCCTTCTGTTTCTGGGCACACGAAACCCTCCCTTGAGGAATCCCCACCTTCAATGCCCCCACTACTTAAATATTCCTCCTCTTCCTCCTCCTGTCTGATCTGAGTAGGACCCGCTGGAATGCTGTCTGCGGAAAGACTGGGGCCTTGAGAGCTAGGGAAGGCCTCCTCTTCCTCCCGCTGCTCTGCCTCTAGAGCCACATCTATAATTCCCCGCAGTGTGTGCTCCAGCAGGAACACTAAAGGAATTGTGTCACTGATGCATGCACTGTCCCTGCTCACCATCCTCGTTGCCTCCTCAAATGGTGACAGTACAGTGCATGCATCCTTGATCATCAGTAACTGTGGGGGGGAAAAAAAAACAAGTTGACCTGAACCTGTCCTTGTGCCATACTCACACAGGTACTCGTTGATGGCCCTCTGCTGCTTGTGCAGACGCTGCAGCATTGCTAATGTCGAGTTCCACCTGGTGGGCATGTCACAGATCAGACGGTTTGTGGGAAGGTGGAATTCTCTTTGAATTTCTGCCAGGCGAACGCTTGCTGGGAATGACCGTCTGAAATGGCTGCAGATTTTTCTGGCCTGGCTGTGAAGCTCTGGCAGCCCTGGGTACTTGGTTAGGAAACACTGTACCACTAGATTTAGGTCGTGTGCTAGGCATGGTACATGCTTCAATTTACCCTTGCATAGGGCGGAGAGAAGGTTGCTGCCACTATCACACACAATCATTCCCAGCTCAAGCTGGCGTGTGTTAACCATCTCTTCACCTGGCCCTGCAGAGCTGACAGAATTTCTGGCCCGGTGTGGCTCCTCCTGTCCCCTAAACAGACCAGCTCAAGCACAGTATGGCTTCTTTTTGCTTGAGCCATTGCGTAGACCCTGTCAGGCGTCAGTTTAACTGCCACTTCGCCAGAGACAGAGAAGGAGGAGGAGGAGGAGGAGGAAGAGGGAGAGGTGGTGGTGGTGGAGCAGACAGACCTCATACAAGCAGCTTTCTGGAGGCGTGGTGGATGAACAAGCTCCAGCACAGAGCCCAGTCTTGGATCCCTCCCAGCTGCAATCAGAGTTACCCAGTGTGCCGTGAACGAAATGTAACGACCCTGTCCATGCTTGCTGGACCACGTGTCTTAAGTCACATGCACCTTGTTGCTGACTGCCTTTCCCAATGACTGGATAACATTGTCTTCCACGTGCTGGTATAGTGCTGGAATGGCCTTGCGTGAAAAGTAATGGCATTTTGGAACCATACCAGCTGAAGAAGCTCTGAGGAGCGAAACGCGTTCTGGTAACAATTATTTTCTTTATTTATCAATAAATTTATTTTAAATTGCTGCTGCTTCTTGGTATGTGATTTTAAAGAAGGTTTTTTGGAATTTCCTTCTAAATTCCTAATCGAAGTCTTGGAGCCAATACGGCTCACGCACATGTGAGTGCACCATATAAATCACTTTATTGTATTATACCTTAACGATATTGCACTAGGGGAGTGTACTGTTTTTCTCTCTCCGTGATTCACTGTAGAGGAAAGCTGTTTGAAGACCACTACCACATTGGGGGTACATGGGCACCTGAATATCTTTGAAGACCCATATCAGACATCCATCCTAGAGCCTAGGTTAGGCTCATGAATATGTGAGTAGAGTCATCACTTTTCCATCTTCCTCATATGGTGAACCAATATATTGCGCGATGATATCTTCTCTCTTGTAGAGAGGCCTTATTCAAGAGTGACTTTATTGAGAAGATTGGGAAGAAGTATCGAAGGACATGTAAAGTGCACTCTCGTATCTCCAGTTCTGCACTGGCGCTCCATTGACTGTTTATTATTTGTTCTTAGGGGAACCTCCATATTCATTGTGTAGCGTTTACAACCTTGCACTTATCCTGAGAGCGCTTCACTGTTCTTTCTATTTTGGAACCTGCCACTGTGGTACAGCACATTAAGCAAATTCACGGAAGGGAGCAGAGTCCACCAGCTGGAAAGGCAACAGCTGCAATGCGAGTAATTTTGCTAAACTGACATTTAGACGCTGTGCTTGGGGATGGTTGGGACTATATTTCTTCTTACGCTGCAGCAGCTGTGGCAAGGTAATCTGACTGCGTAAATCTTCAGCTGCAGGGAGGATGTCACATTGTGAGGAAGGACCTGGTACATCCATTACTGTAGCATCATCCCTATCAGTGGAGGTTGTAGGCAATGACATGGCAGGACATACAGTGGGGGTAGAGACAGATGAGGAGGAGGAGGACCTATGCAAAGTTTTGCGCCAACGGGATGCGTGGCGGGTGGTCATATGTTGCCTCAAGCACGTGGTACCCAAGTGTCCGGTGTTTATTCCACGCTTCAGCCTCCTCTGACCTAGATTACAAATAGCAACGGTGGGGTCTGCTGCACATTTCTTAAAGAACTCCCAGACAGCAGAGTTCCTGCATGTGTTCTTTGAAACAACAGCGCTCTGCACCAGAGCAGCTCTGACATCTGGTGCCTTGGACTGGCTAGTGCTACGGTTGGTCACAGAGGATGTTGTGCCTTGTGTTTGCTGTGCCTCCTCCTCCCCCTCCTCCCCCTCCTCCTCACTTGATTCCTCAGTTCGATCTGGCACCCAGGTGGAGTCAGTGACCTCATCATCAATGTCATCTTCACCCCCTATCTCCTCGTCACTGGAGCCAACTTGGCAGTATGCTGCAGCTGCTGGGGCAACATGAGTGCCAGTTATTTGTGTGTCATCACTGGCACCCCCTTCCTCTAGGTTGATTATACTCCCTTGCTCAACCTCAGAAATTGAATCAGAGCACTGTACTTGCTGCGCATCCTCAAGCAGCATGCCACTGTCATTGTAGTCAAACAATTCAGCTGACTCCTCCGTGTGTGATAGCGAGGCTACGGCAGGAGTAGCTGTTGACATGGAGGCTGCATTAGATGCTTTGGCAGCTGAGGTGGACTGTAAAGCACTTGAAGCCTGGCTGGCAGAGTACTCAGAGGATGAGGATTAGGGATGAGCGGTTTGGCTTCGGACAGTTCGGGGTTCGACCCGAACTTGGCCTGTTCGATGAGATCGCGAACACCGAACATTTCTGGGTGTTCGCCGCATGTTCGACCACAATGGACCACAATGCATTTTCCCACTGGCCTGAAGCTCGTAATTGGCTACAGCCTTGCACCTGACCACAGGTCTGGTGCAAGACTGGTTCAACACTATGCCAATCACCGCTCAGAGTCCTGATTGGGCAAATTTTGCCCAATCATGGGCTCACAGAGCTAAGTCCCGCAGCACACTATATAACGTTTCCACGCGCCGATTCTGCACGCATTTCAGAGGAGATTTCAAAGGAGATAGTTGTGTCTTGTTACTGTCAGTCTGCCACGCTACTGGGGGGTCTTATTTCTACCAAATATCAGGGAATTTAGGTGATGTGTGTCTTGTCACTGTGCCAGCAAGTTTTTTTGGGGTTTACAACTTTCTTTAAAACATTTGTGAATTGAGGTGATCTTCTGGGTCTTGTCACTGTGCCAGCAAGTCTTTTTGGGTCTCATTTCTACCACATATCAGGGAATTTAGGTGATGTGTTTCTTGTCACTGTGCCAGCAAGTTTTTTGGGGGTTTACAACTTTCTTTAAAACATTTGTGAATTGAGGTGATCTTCTGGGTCTTGTCACTGTGCCAGCAAGTCTTTTTGGGTCTCATTTCTACCACATATCAGGGAATTTAGGTGATGTGTTTCTTGTCACTGTGCCAGCAAGTTTTTTTGGGGTTTACAACTTTCTTAAAAACATTTGTGAATTGAGGTGATCTTCTGGGTCTTGTCACTGTGCCAGCAAATCTTTTTGGGGCTCACTAATTTCTTTAAAACATTTGTGAATTGAGGTGATCTGTGTCTTGTCACACAGCCAGTACCACGCAGTATTTTGGGGCTCACTAATTTCTTTAAAACATTTGTGAATTTAGGTGATCTGTGTCTTGTCACACAGCCAGTACCACGCAGTATTTTGGGGCTCACAAATTTCTACAAAACATTTGGGAATTGAGGTGATCTGTGTCTTGTCACTGCCAGCAAGTATTTTGAGGGTCACAAATTTCTAAACAACATTTGGGAATTGAGGTGATCTGTGTCTCGTCACACATCCAGTACCACGCAGTATTTTGGGGCTCACTAATTTCTTTAAAACATTTGTGAATTGAGGTGATCTGTGTCTTGTCACACATCCAGTACCACGCAGTATTTTGGGGCTCACTAATTTCTACAAAACATTTGTGAATTGAGGTGATCGTGTCTCTTGTCACACAACCAGTACCACGCATTATTTTGGGGCTCACTAATTTCTACAAAACATTTGGGAATGAGGTGATCTGTGTCTCGTCACACATCCAGTACCACGCTGTATTTTGGGGCTCACTAATTCTTTAAAACATTTGTGAATTGAGGTGATCTGTCTCTTGTCACTGCCAGCAAGTATTTTGGGGTCACAAATTTCTACAAAACATTTGGGAATTGAGGTGATCTGTGTCTCGTCACACATCCAGTACCACGCAGTATTTTGGGGCTCACTAATTTCTACAAAACATTTGTGAATTGAGGTGATCTGTGTCTCGTCACACATCCAGTACCACGCAGTATTTTGTGGCTCACTAATTTCCACAAAACGTTTGTGAATTGAGGTGATCTGTGTCTCGTCACACATCCAGTACTACGCTGTATTTCGGGCCTCACTAATTTCTACAAAACATTTGTGAATTGAGGTGATCTGTCTCTTGTCACACAACCAGTACCACGCATTATTTTGGGGCTCACTAATTTCTACAAAACATTTGGGAATTAAGGTGATCTGTGTCTCGTCACACATCCAGTACCACGCTGTATTTTGGGGCTCACTAATTTCTTTAAAACATTTGTGAATTGAGGTGATCTGTCTCTTGTCACTGCCAGCAAGTATTTTGGGGGGTCACAAATTTCTACAAAACATTTGGGAATTGAGGTGATCTGTGTCTCATCACACATCCAGTACCACGCAGTATTTTGGGGCGCACTAATTTCTACAAAACATTTGTGAATTGGGGTGATCTGTCTCTTGTCACACAACCAGTATCATGCATTATTTTGGGGCACACTAATTTCTACAAAACATTTGTGAATTGAGGTGATCTGTGTCTCGTCACACATCCAGTACCACACTGTATTTCAGGGTTCACTAATTTCTACAAAACATTTGTGAATTGAGGTGATCTGTCTCTTGTCACGGGCTGCCAGCTATCAGTGTGTCTCACTGAGTTATACCAGAGTTCTTTAAATCTTTATACCAGAGTTGAATCAGAGTTCTGTATATATTAATCTATATATCACTCACCATGTCTGAAAGAACAAAAAGGACAGACAGACGCTCCCAGACACAGAAAAGAGGGCAAGCAGCCCCTGTGTCGGGAGGCTGTGCCTCTGGTCGTGGTGAACGTGGTGGACGTGGTGTATCCTCTGCAGGGGCAGGCTTGTCCTTTCTAACTGGTGCTGGCCGTCTTAAGCAGCAGCAACATACAGAGGACTTGGTGGATTGGCTAACCAGGCCATCCTCATCCTCCGAGTCTTCTGCCAGCCAGGCTTCTAGTGCTTTACAGTCCACCTCAGCTGCCAAAGCATCTAATGCAGCCTCCATGTCCACAGCTACTCCTGCCGTAGCGTCGCTATCACACACGGAGGAGTCAGCTGAATTGTTTGACTACAATGAGAGTGACATGCTGCTTGAGGATGCGCAGCAAGTACAGTGCTCTGATTCAATCTCTGAGGTTGAGCAAGGGAGTATAATCAACCTAGAGGAAGGGGGTGCCAGTGATGACACACAGATAACTAGCACTCATGTTGCCCCAGCAGCTGCAGCATACTGCCAAGTTGGCTCCAATGACGAGGAGATAGGGGGTGAAGATGACTATGATGATGAGGTCACTGACTCCACCTGGGTGCCAGATCAAACAGAGGAATTAAGTGATGAAGAGGGGGAGGAGGAGGCACAGCAAACACGAGGCACAACATCCTCTGTGACCAACCGTAGCACTAGCCAGTCGAAGGCATCACATGTCAGAGCTACTCCGGTGCAGAGCGCTGTTGTCTCAAAGAACACATGCAGGAACTCTGTTGTCTGGGAGTTCTTTAAGAAATGTGCAGTAGAGCACAGCGTTGCTATTTGTAATCTATGTCAGATGAGGCTTAAGTGTGGAAAAGATACCGGACACTTGGGTACCACATGCTTGAGGCGACATATGAACAAGTGGCACACATCCCGTTGGCGCAAAACTTTGCGTAGGTCCTCCTCCTCCTCATCTGTCTTTACCCCACTGTATGTCCTGCCATGTCATTGCCTACAACCTCCACCGACAGGGATGATGCTACAGAAATGGATGTACCAGGTCCTTCCTCACAATGTGACATCATCCCAGTAGCTGAAGATTTACGCAGTCGGATTACGTTGCCGCAGCTGCTGCAGCGAAAGAAAAAATATAGTCCCAACCATCCCCAAGCACAGCGTCTAAATGCCAGCTTAGCAAAATTACTCGCATTGCAGCTGCTGCCTTTCCAGCTGGTGGACTCTACTCCCTTCCGTGAATTTGCTGAATGTGCTGTACCACAGTGGCAGGTTCGAAAAAGCCATTACTTTTCACGCAAGGCCATTCCAGCACTATACCAGCACGTGGAAGACAATGTTATCCAGTCATTGGGAAAGGCAGTCAGCAGCAAGGTGCATGTGACTTTAGACACGTGGTCCAACATGCATGGACAGGGTTGTTACATTTCCTTCACGGCACACTGGGTAACTCTGATTGTAGCTGGGAGGGATCCAAGACGGGGCTCTGTGCTGGAGCTTGTTCATCCACCACGCCTCCAGAAAGCTGCTTGTATGAGGTCTGTCTGCTCCACCACCACCACCTCTTCCTCCTCCTCCTTCTCTGTCTCTGGCGAAGTGGCAGTTAAACCGACGCCTGACAGGGTCTACGCAATGGCTCAAGCAAATAGATGCCATACTGTGCTTGAGCTGGTTTGTTTAGGGGACAGGAGCCACACCGGGTCAGAAATTTTGTCAGCTCTGCAGGGGTAGGTGCAGAGATGGTTAACACCACACCAGCTTGAGCTGGGAATGATCGTCTGCGATAATGGCAGCAACCTTCTCTCCGCCCTACGCAAGGGTAAATTGACGCATGTACCATGCCTAGCACACGTCCTAAATCTGGTGGTACAGCATTTCCTAACCAAGTACCCAGGGCTGCCAGAGCTTCTCATCCGGGCCAGAAAAGTCTGCAGCCACTTCAGACGGTCATTCCCAGCAAGCGTTCGCCTGGCAGAAATTCAAAGAGAATTCTACCTTCCCACAAACCGTCTGATCTGTGACATGCCCACCAGGTGGAACTCGACATTAGCAATGCTGCAGCGTCTGCACAAGCAGCAGAGGGCCATCAACGAGTACCTGTGTGAGTATGGCACAAGGACAGGTTCAGGTCAACTTGATTTTTCCCCCCCGCAGTGGCTGATGATTAGGGATGAGCTGTTCGGGTTTGAACGGTTCGGCGTTCGACCCGAACTTTGGCAGTTCGAAAGTTCGTGAATTTCGAACTTTTTGGGCGTGTTCGGTTCGGGTTCGAAAAAAAAAAAAAAAATTGAAAAAAGTATAGAAAATGCTTAAAAAAATACTAAAAAATCTAGAAATAAAGAGACTCTTTACTGCAGAATATTATAAGCAACGGTTTATTAGATATTGAATTAAAAACTAATGTGTACATGGAAAGATTATCAACTCTAAATGACCTCTGTTCACAAACGGGCATAACACCAGGTGTTTTCAGTCTGGTAATCAATTTGATACATTGTACAATATAGTGAGGGGGTGGGGTGGTGTCTGTTTCTGATTGAGATTTGAGAATTAATTTCCCTCCTAAAACATCCTAATATGCTGCATTTAACCCTTTCGCTGCTGAGGCTTTTTCACACCTCTGTGCTGAGGTCATTTTTACCGCTTTCACTCATCATGTTTAACCGCGTTTTGTAGCCATATTTTGATATATGATCCAGACATATTATATATCGCTCTTTCCGGCAGACTTGGCAGATTCATAATATGTCATTATTAGATGTATACGTTATGTCATGTCTGTATATTATAACAAAAAATGCAATAAAATTCGAATTTTCAATAATTTATTATGTGTAAAGTGTTTTTTTTCACATTTTAACATGCGATCGTTTGCGGTTATATTTTGTATGGGGTGCGCTTGTTAGAAATATTAGAAATGGGGTCTCGTTACATTTTTTTTTGGGGAAAATTTGCTTTTACTAACAAACGCACCGCATACAAAAAACGTTAGTGCAGCATTATTGTTCACATTATAATTGAAATGGGAACAATATTGCTGCATTAACAAAACAAAAACAAACTAAAAGACTTGTTTATTTTTTTTTTAGATTTTTTTTTTAAAATATTTTTATTTTTATTTTTATTTTTTATTTTTTTAAAAAAACATTTTTCATGCTCATGTTTAGTATCCTTGGAAAGGCCATGCTCTGGCCGATCCAACGATATCAAACATTAACCCCTAGCTGCCACGGATCGGGAGATAGGGGGTTCATTGGAACCCCCTATCTCCACCATTGGTGGCAGCTAGGGGTTAACTCCAGGACTGGCATCATCATGCTATGCACGATGACGCCAGTCCTCAGGGGGAGTTCCTGGAGGCTTGGCCGACATCCAAGATGTCGGCCTGCTCCAGGAGAGGATCATGATCCGGCGCTTTTCAGCACCGATTCATGATCCGGCTCCCCAGGGGTTAATCACAGCCACCGTTTGGAAGGGCAGGCTGTGCCCTTCCAAACGGTGCCTGGATTAACCCTCTGCCCCCCCGGCGATCAGGAGGGAGAGAGGTCCGAAGGACCTCGCCCCCTCCCTTTCAGGCGCTTCCTCCGCACATGTGGGGGGGGCGCCTGAATTAGATGTCATCGCGCCGCCGCGATGACATCTAATTGCTCCGCCGGGGTCCCGGAGTGCTTGGCTGACATCCAAGATGTCAGCCCGCACCGAGGGGCGCAGCAATCCGCAGGAATCCGGCTCTGCGCGTCCATAGCACCGGAGAACCACTTGGCTGGACGAGCTGAGCGCGTCCATAGCAGCCAAGTGGTTAACTGGTGTTTGAAAAAAATCGAAAGCGATGTTATTTTTCACCTCGGGATTAAACATTCACAGGGTTATTCAGAGAGCGGTGAAAAGCAGGAGAATAACTGGAGAAGTGAAAATTCTAGGTCAAAATAGCCAAACCAGAAAAATTCTCCCATTTATCTCACTTTCCAAATCGGCTATTTGGTCTAGATTGTTCTCTTCTCTTGCCAGTTCTCCTGGCTTTCACCTCTCTCTCAGGGTTGTTCAGAGAAAGGTGAAAACCAGGAGAATGGCAGGAAAAGAGAAAAATCTGGACCAAATAGCCGATTTGGAAAGTGAGATAAGGCTAGGGTCAGACCAACGCATTTTTCACAGCGAGTGTCAAAAAGTGCGTCTGAACGCATTGCCATACTTTTTCACGGATTGCGCGAAAACGGTCATACGATGCGCATTTTTGTGCGTGATTTTTTACGTATCCAAACCAGGAAACTTTGGGTGTCTGGACGTTATGTTGGCCGGACATGAGCAGGGTCTGACCTCTCCAAATCACGCACACACACCGCTAGTGGACGCAGCGCACTCTGTACATCCGTACTAGCGGTTCTGCATTCTCGAAAGAATGCGTTAATTTTCCACTTGCGTTGCGCAGCCGGACTTTCGTGCGACCGTACTTCGTATATTGGCCGTCATTGCCCGTCATTTGCTGCTAGTGTGGCCATGATTAAGTGCGCCTAAACGCACGTTAAAAATTCGCTAGTCTGACCCTAGCCTAAATGGGAGAATTTTTCTGGTTTGGCTATTTTGACCTAGAATTTTCCATTCTTCAGTCATTCTCCTGCTCTTCACCGCTCTCTGAATAACCCTGACAGGGTTATTCAGAGAAAGGTGAAACTCAGGAGAATGACTGGAGAATGGAAAATTCTAGGTCAAAATAGCCAAACCAGAAAAATTCTCCCATTTATCTCACTTTCCAAATCGGCTATTTGGTCTAGATTGTTCTTTTCTCTTGCCAGTTCTCCTGGCTTTCACCTCTCTCTCGGGGTTGTTCAGAGAAAGGTGAAAACCAGGAGAATGGCAGGAAAAGAGAACAATCTGGACCAAGTAGCCGATTTGGAAAGTGAGATAAGGCTAGGGTCAGACTAACGCATTGTTCACAGCGACCGTCAAAAAGTGCGTCCGAACGCATTGCCGTACTTTTTCACGGATTGCGCGAAAACGGTCATACGATGCGCATTTTTGTGCGTGATTTTTTACGGATCCAAACCAGGAAACTTTGGGTGTCTGGACGTTATGTTGGCCGGACATGAGCAGGGTCTGACGTCTCCAAATCACACGCACACACGCCGCTAGTGGACGACGCAGCGCACTCTGTACGTCGTACTAGCGGTTCTGCGTTCTCAAAAAAATGCTTTCATTTTCCACTTGCGTTGTGCGACCGTACTTCGTATATTGGCCGTCATTGCCCGTCATTTGCTGCTGCTAGTGCGGCCGTGATTAAGTGCGCCTAAACGCACGTTAAAAATTCGCTATTCTGACCCTAGCCTAAATGGGAGAATTTTTCTGGTTTGGCTATTTTGACCTAGAATTTTCCATTCTCCAGTCATTCTCCTGCTCTTCACCGCTCTCTGAATAACCCTGACAGGGTTATTCAGAGAAAGGTGAAACTCAGGAGAATGAATGGAGAATGGAAAATTCTAGGTCAAAATAGCCAAACCAGAAAAATTCTCCCATTTATCTCACTTTCCAAATTGGCTATTTGGTCTAGAATTTTCCATTCTCCAGTCATTCTCCTTCTTTTCACCACCAAAAAATCAGTAAAGTTTTTCTGCGTCTCCGAAAATGTCTCCTCTTTTCTTACAGACTGCCGCCCCAAGCAGTTGTTTATGGATAGATTAAAGGAAAAGCATTTACCGTCATTTAAAAATGTCATTTTTTTGGTTTTTACATATTTCTATACATCCTAGAAATCCGCCACTTCACGGGCAGGTTATGGGGACCTCCTAGGCACGATATTTGAAGGAATTTTTTCGTTTTTATCTTTAACCCTTATTTCATGGAAAAACTCACTGTCCCTTTAAAAACTTTTTTTTTTTTACTTTTTGTCCTTGTTTCCTGTCCCCCAGGGCACTACCCGGACCCCCATACACCTTTTATGGCAAATATGTAGCATATATGCCCTCTTGGAGGGCACTCTAAAAAACCGAATTTTCAGCCCCATTGACTTGCATGGGGGTTCGGGTTCGGGTTCAGACCCGAACAAATGGGAAGTTCGGGTTCGGGCCCGAACCGAACTCGGGGGGTGTTCAGTTCATCCCTACTGATGATCAAGGATGCATGCACTTTACTGTCACCATTTGAGGAGGCAACGAGGATGGTGAGCAGGGACAATGCATGCATCAGTGACACAATTCCTTTAGTGTTCCTGCTGGAGCACACTCTGCGGGGAGTTATAGATGTGGCTCTAGAGGTAGAGCAGCGGGAGGAAGAGGAGGCCTTCCCTAGCTCTCAAGGCCCCAGTCTTTCCACAGACAGCATTCCAGCGGGTCCTACTCATATCAGACAGGAGGAGGATGAGGAGAAGGAGGAATATTTAAGTAGTGGGGGCATTGAAGGTGGGGATTCCTCAAGGGAGGGTTTTGTGTGCCCAGAAACAGAAGGGCTAGTGCGTGGCTGGGAGGAGGAAGTGCACGATACGGTCATCCTCATTGACCAGGAAGACTCGGAAGCTATTGCCACCTCCAACCTACGCTGCATGGGCTCCCTAATGATGCAAAGCCTGCTAAAGGACACCAGGATTCGTGCTATGTAGGAGAGGGATCATTACTGGTTGGCAACCCTTCTTGATCCACGATACAATGGGAAAGTTGCAGAGCTCATCCTGCCCGCACAGAGGGAGCACAGGATGAAAAAACTTGAGGACACTCTAAAGCGACACTTGTGTAACACCTTTCCAGGTACTGGTAGATTACCAAGTGCTGACACACATGCTTCTGAGGCTGCGGGTGATCAGAGGAATAGTGGTGAAGGCCAGGGCTGCTTGACTGATGCTTTTTAAAAAATTTTTAGTCCTCGACGCCCAGGGACCTCAAATGTAGGCACCCATTGCCAGGGTCTTCACCATATGGTGCAGGACTACCTAGGGGCAAGGGCAGACCTGGATACCTTTCCAGCAGATGATCCACTGGCTTACTGGGTGTTGAGATTGGATCCCTGGCCAGAACTTAGCCAATATGCTATGCAGCTACTAGGTTGCCCTTCATCTAGCGTGCTTTCCGAAAGGACGTTCAGTGCCGCTGGAGGTTTTGTCACAGACAAAAGAGTGCGTCTGTCCACCGACTCTGTAGACCGGCTGATATTTATAAAAATAAATCAGTCCTGGATCAGCAGCTATCAATCCCCTGATGCCGAAGTAGCGGGCATGGCAGTCTGGCACCAAAGGCACAATATCAGGGTGCACTGACGCCCATTACCAGATCAAAAACTTTTCAATATAGGACCACATGGTCCACCCCTGCACTCTTCCACAATACCACAGAGGGGTTACTGTATGATGATACTTGCTGGCCTGGCATTAAAGGCAAAATATCTGGGTTCACTGACGCCCATTACCAGATCAAAAACTTTTCAATATAGGACCGGAAGGTCCACCCCTGCATTCTTCCACAATACCACAGAAGGGTTACTGTATGATGATGCTTGCTGGCCTGGCATTAAAGGCACAATATCTGGGTGCACTGACGCCTTGACCAGAATCATATCTTTTCAATATAGGACCACATGGTCCATCCCTGCACTCTTCCACAATACCACAGAGGGGTTACTGTATGATGATACTTGCTGGCCTGGCATTAAAGGCACAATATCTGGGTGCACTGACGCCTTGACCAGAATCATATCTTTTCAATATAGGACCACATGATCCACCCCTGCATTCTTCCACAATACCACAGAGGGGTTACTGTATGATGATACTTGCTGGCCTGGCATTAAAGGCACATTATCTGGGTGCACTGACGCCCATTACCAGATCAAAAACTTTTCAATATAGGACCGCAAGGTCCACCCCTGCATTCTTCCACAATACCACAGAGGGGTTACTGTATGATGATACTTGCTGGCCTGGCATTAAAGGCACAATATCTGGGTGCACTGACGCCCATTACCAGATAAAAAAACTTTTTAATATAGGACCGCAAGGTCCACCCCTGCATTCTTCCACAATACCACAGAGGGGTTACTGTATGATGATACTTGCTGGCCTGGCAGTCTTGCACCAAAGGCAAGAATATCTGGGTGCACTGACGCCTTGACCAGAATCATATCTTTTCAATATAGGACCACATGGTCCACCCCTGCATTCTTCCACAATACCACAGAGGGGTTACTGTATGATGATACTTGCTGGCCTGGCATTAAAGGCACAATATCTGGGTGCACTGACGCCCATTACCAGATCAAAAACTTTTCAATATAGGATCGCAAGGTCCACCCCTGCATTCTTCCACAATACCACAGAGGGGTTACTGTATGATGATACTTGCTGGCCTGGCATTAAAGGCACAATATCTGGGTGCACTGACGCCCATTACCAGATCAAAAACTTTTCAATATAGGACCGCAAGGTCCACCCCTGCATTCTTCCACAATACCACAGAGGGGTTACTGTATGATGATACTTGCTGGCCTGGCATTAAAGCAACAATATCTGGGTGCACTGACGCCTTGACCAGAATCATATCTTTTCAATATAGGACCACATGGTCCACCCCTGCACTCTTCCACAATACCACAGAGGGGTTACTGTATGATGATACTTGCTGGCCTGGCATTAAAGGCACAATATCTGGGTGCACTGACGCCTTGACCAGAATCATATCTGTTCAATAAAGGACCACATGGTCCACCCCTGCATTCTTCCACAACCACAGAGGGGTTACTGTATGATGATACTTGCTGGCCTGGCATTAAAGGCACATTATCTGGTGCACTGACGCCCATTACCAGATCAAAAACTTTTCAATATAGGACCGCAAGGTCCACCCCTGCATTCTTCCACAATACCACAGAGGGGTTACTGTATGATGATACTTGCTGGCCTGGCAGTCTTGCACCAAAGGCAGAATATCTGGGTGCACTGACGCCTTGACCAGAATCATATCTTTTCAATATAGGACCACATGGTCCACCCCTGCATTCTTCCACAATACCACAGAGGGGTTACTGTATGATGATTACTTGCTGGCCTGGCATTAAAGGCACAATATCTGGGTGCACTGACGCCCATTACCAGATCAAAAACTTTTCAATATAGGATCGCAAGGTCCACCCCTGCATTCTTCCACAATACCACAGAGGGGTTACTGTATGATGATACTTGCTGGCCTGGCATTAAAGGCACAATATCTGGGTGCACTGACGCCATTACCAGATCAAAAACTTTTCAATATAGGACCGCAAGGTCCACCCCTGCATTCTTCCACAATACCACAGAGGGGTTACTGTATGATGATACTTGCTGGCCTGGCATTAAAGGCACAATATCTGGGTGCACTGACGCCTTGACCAGAATCATATCTTTTCAATATAGGACCACATGGTCCACCCCTGCACTCTTCCACAATACCACAGAGGGGTTACTGTATGATGATACTTGCTGGCCTGGCATTAAAGGCACAATATCTGGGTGCACTGACGCCTTGACCAGAATCATATCTGTTCAATAAAGGACCACATGGTCCACCCCTGCATTCTTCACAATACCACAGAGGGGTTACTGTATGATGATACTTGCTGGCCTGGCATTAAAGGCACATTATCTGGGTGCACTGACGCCCATTACCAGATCAAAAACTTTTCAATATAGGACCGCAAGGTCCACCCCTGCATTCTTCACAATACCACAGAGGGGTTACTGTATGATGATACTTGCTGGCCTGGCATTAAAGGCACAATATCTGGGTGCACTGACGCCTTGACCAGAATCATATCTTTTCAATATAGGACCACATGGTCCACCCCTGCACTCTTCCACAATACACAGAGGGGTTACTGTATGATGATACTTGCTGGCCTGGCATTAAAGGCACAATATCTGGGTGCACTGACGCCTTGACCAGAATCATATCTGTTCAATAAAGGACCACATGGTCCACCCCTGCATTCTTCCACAATACCACAGAGGGGTTACTGTATGATGATACTTGCTGGCCTGGCATTAAAGGCACATTATCTGGGTGCACTGACGCCCATTACCAGATCAAAAACTTTTCAATATAGGACCGCAAGGTCCACCCCTGCATTCTTCCACAATACCACAGAGGGGTTACTGTATGATGATACTTGCTGGCCTGGCATTAAAGGCACAATATCTGGGTGCACTGACGCCTTGACCAGAATCATATCTTTTCAATATAGGACCACATGGTCCACCCCTGCATTCTTCCACAATACCACAGAGGGGTTACTGTATGATGATACTTGCTGGCCTGGCATTAAAGGCACATTATCTGGGTGCACTGACGCCCATTACCAGATCAAAAACTTTTCAATATAGGACCGCAAGGTCCACCCCTGCATTCTTCCACAATACCACAGAGGGGTTACTGTATGATGATACTTGCTGGCCTGGCATTAAAGGCACAATATCTGGGTGCACTGACGCCTTGACCAGAATCATATCTTTTCAATATAGGACCACATGGTCCACCCCTGCATTCTTCCACAATACCACAGAGGGGTTACTGTATGATGATACTTGCTGGCCTGGCATTAAAGGCACAATATCTGGGTGCACTGACGCCTTGACCAGAATCATATCTTTTCAATATAGGACCACATGGTCCACCCCTGCATTCTTCCACAATACCACAGAGGGGTTTCTGTATGATAATACTTGCAGGCCTGGCACCAAAAGCACAATATTTGGGTGCACTGCCACTGACGCCTGTATCAGATTCATATCCTCAGAGGGGTTACGGTGTGACGGCACTGTTGGGGATGCTAAAGGACCAATTTTAAAGCACCTATTGTTACTTTCATCCAAAGCCTGCATATATTTCACAATAATTTAGCCAAAAAAATCATTTAACTTTTTCTGCGTGTACGAAAATGTCTCCTCTTTTCATACAGACTGCCGCCCCAAGCAGTTGTTTATGGATAGATTAAAGGAAAAGCATTTACCGTCATATGAAACTTAATTTTTTTGTTTTTAAGTGTTTCTATACATCCTAGAAATCCGCCACTTCACGGGCAGGTTATGGGGACCTCCTAGGCACGATATTTGAAGGAATTTTTGGTGTTTATTTTTAACCCTTATTTCATGGAAAACTCATTGTCCCTTTAAAAACGTTTTTTTTTAAACTTTTTGTCCTTGTTTCCTGTCCCCCAGGGCACTACCCGGACCCCCATACACCTTTTATGGCAAATATGTAGCATATATGCCCTCTTGGAGGGCACTCTAAAAACTGAATTTTCAGCCCCATTGACTTGCATTGGGTGCGAGTTCGGGTTCGGGTTCGGACCCGAACAAATGGGAAGTTCGGGTTCGGGCTCGAACCGAACTCGGGGAGTGTTCGGCTCATCCCTAATGAGGATGGCCTGGCTAGCCAATTCACCAAATCCTCTGTTAGGCTTGTGCACCGATTTGTTCGGATGTTTAAAATTTTCGATTCGGCTCGTATCGACCGATTTCTGTTTCGATTCGGTTTGGTTCGGCTTGTTTTTCGTGTACATTTTTTTTCAGAATATCGACCATTTTTCGTGTTTTCGGGTCACTTTGCTCGTTTTTTTTTATCGACTTTTCGTGATTTCGGAAATTTTCGTTTTTTCCAGAACGTCTGTTCTCCTCGTTTCAAAGTGTCTAACTCTATTCGTTTTGACGTAAACTACTATGGTTTACTTTTTTTATAATTTATATATTTTTTTATAATAAATTTTTGGTTTGTTTTTCGGATCCGATAATTCATTCTGTCGATACGATAATTCTGGCGATTCTATCGTGGTTTTTTTTTATTAAATAAAGATCCTTTTTTTCTTATGAATATACATTTCACAACTTAATTTAATTACATTAAAAAAATGGTATGAAAGCCAAGGAACAAAAAAAAATGAATAAAACGATTTAAAAAACGCTAAACTGACCCGAATGGTCTGACTTTAAAAATAAAAACCAGAACAAAAGGTTTTAAAACGGAAAAATAGTTCATCAAAATTAATTGAAACGAAAAAAAAAACAACAAATAAAATGATTTAAAACAGACAAAAAAAAAAATTAACCCGTTCGCTGCTGAGGCATTTCACGGCTTCCCTTCACGCCTGTGTGCGGTCTGCTGCTGAGCTAATTTTTTATCAGTTTCGCTCCTCTTGTTTAAACGCGTTTTGAAGCCTTATTTTATAATATGACCCAGACATGTTATATATCGTTCTTTCCGGCAGACTCGGCAGATGATTCATAATATATCATTATCATATGTATGCGTCATGTCCTGTCTGTATATTATAACAAAAAATGCAATAAAATTAGAATTTTCAGTGTTTGTTTTACAAGGTGTAAAGTGTTTTTTTCCACATTTTAACATGCGAGTGTTTGCGGTTATATTTTATGAGTTGCGTTTGTTAAAAAAAATTTAAATGGGGACTTGTTATATTTTTTTGGGTGAAAATTACACTATTTTTAACAAACGCACCCCATACAAAAATCCTTAGTGCAGCATCATTGTTCACATTATAATTGAAATGGGAACAATATTGCTGCATTAACAAAACAAAACAAAAAACCTGTTTATTTTTTTTTATATTTAAATTTTTTATAATTTTTAACATTGTCATGTTTGGTATTGTTGGAAAGGCCATGCTCTGGTCGATCCAAATATACCAAACATTAACCGATAGCTGCCGCGGATCGGGAGATAGGGGGTTCATTGGAACCCCCTATCTCCACCATTGGTCGCAGTTAGGGGTTAACTCCAGAACTGACGTCATTGTGACGAGGTTTTGGGACTGTCGGCAGCTGCCGTTCCCCCATGCTGTGGTCTTCCTGCAAAGACGTGACCATGTTGGCGGGCAGCGTCTTAGCGGCAGCGGTGGGAGAGAGAGAGCTCATAACTGGGAGGAGGTGTTGCGTGAAGCTGCAAACAGGGACAAATAAACTAGACCTGAGCCGCACTGAGGGTTGTGTTGGAGAAGACTTCACGCAGTGCTGCCATCAATATTTTTTGATAAATTCTTGGTTATACAATGAATGTGACTGTGGACGAAAATCCGTGTTGTTGTGACATCGCCTAAGCTTAACAAAACCATGCCACGTCAGTAATCAAATCTCAAGGCAGCACAACAAGGTTGTGTTAGTGTGTGACATTTTTTGGCCAGGCAGGAAGTGTGGAATGTGCACAGTCACATTCATGGCCACAAATATGTTGACAAATTTATGACAAAGGGTCCATAGAAATGTCAATAAATTTATGTACATATAATGTTAACAGTGTGGAAAAGAAACCAAGCAATACATATTAAATTATTAAGTAAGGAAAAGCAACGCACACAAACAGGAAAATATAGAAAAAATATAAAATTTATTTACAACATGCCACATGGCATTGGCAAACTGCCCAACAGGGGCACAAACATACTCATAGGGGAGGAGGAGGCTGGTCTCTACTGCCGCTCCAGGATTTCAACAGCATTATTAATATGCTGCCTGAACTCCTGCAGCAACTCCTGGATGGCTTCGAAGTTGGCGCCAGCCAGGCGTAGCTCGCCGATCGCCATCCTGACGCTGGACCTGTCAGTGTCCGTCTGGCTTCTCCTTCTATATATCCAATAAATGAAAGAAGGAAAATATAGTAAGTAAAGCAGGTTTCTATTTTTGACTGAAAGTCTTGAAAAAATATAACAGTAGTATATACCAGTGCTGGCGGCCTCCTGAGGCTCTGACTCCTCCGACTCCTCCAACTCCTCCTCCTCCACCACCACCGTCAGCATCTCTTCTGGTGCTATATCTAAGAAATTAAAGAAATAAAAAATACAGTAAACAACAAAACTGATTTATTTTTGAACAAAAGTCGATGCAAAATACAACAGTAAAAAAAAAACCTGGACTCGTGGCCTCCTGCTGTGGCTCCGGCTCCCTCTCTCCATTGCCCTGCTCCTCCTCTTCCTTTGATGGGTGGCAGTGAAACCTCCTATAAATCAGTGAGACCCTTTGATGGGTGGCAGTGAAACCTCCTATAAATCAGTGAGACCCTTTGATGGGTGGCAGTGAAACCTCCTATAAATCAGTGAGACCCTTTGATGGGTGGCAGGGAAACCTCTTATAAATCAGTGAGACCCTTTGATGGGTGGCAGTGAAACCTCTTATAAATCAGTGAGACCCTTTGATGGGTGACAGTGAAACCTCCTATAAATAAGTGAGACCCTTTGATGGGTGGCAGTGAAACCTCTTATAAATCAGTGAGACCCTTTGATGGGTGGCAGTGAAACCTCCTATAAATAAGTGAGACCCTTTGATGGGTGGCAGTGAAACCTCTTATAAATCAGTGAGACACTTTGATGGGTGGCAGTGAAACCTCCTATAAATCAGTGAGACCCTTTGATGGGTGGCAGTGAAACCTCTTATAAATCAGTGAGACCCTTTGATGGGTGGCAGTGAAACCTCTTCTAAATCAGTGAGACCCTTTGATGGGTGTATTTTTGAACAAAAGTCGATGCAAAATACAACAGTAAAAAAAAAACCTGGACTCGTGGCCTCCTGCTGTGGCTCCGGCTCCCTCTTTCCATTGCCCTGCTCCTCCTCTTCCTTTGATGGGTGGCAGTGAAACCTCCTATAAATCAGTGAGACCCTTTGATGGGTGGCAGTGAAACCTCCTATAAATCAGTGAGACCCTTTGATGGGTGGCAGGGAAACCTCTTATAAATCAGTGAGACCCTTTGATGGGTGGCAGTGAAACCTCTTATAAATCAGTGAGACCCTTTGATGGGTGACAGTGAAACCTCCTATAAATAAGTGAGACCTTTGATGGGTGGCAGTGAAACCTCTTATAAATCAGTGAGACCCTTTGATGGTGGCAGTGAAACCTCCTATAAATAAGTGAGACCCTTTGATGGGTGGCAGTGAAACCTCTTATAAATCAGTGAGACACTTTGATGGGTGGCAGTGAAACCTCCTATAAATCAGTGAGACCCTTTGATGGGTGGCAGTGAAACCTCTTATAAATCAGTGAGACCCTTTGATGGGTGGCAGTGAAACCTCTTCTAAATCAGTGAGACCCTTTGATGGGTGGCAGTGAAACCTCTTATAAATCAGTGAGACTCTTTGATGGGTGGCAGTGAAACCTACTATAAATCAGTGAGACCCTTTGATGGTGGCAGTGAAACCTCCTATAATCAGTGAGACCCTTTGATGGGTGGCAGTGAAACCTCTTATAAATCAGTGAGACCCTTTGATGGGTGGCAGTGAAACCTCCTATAAATCAGTGAGACCCCTTGATGGGTGGCAGCCAGTGAGAACACACGGATTATAACAATTCCCAAATATTTTGTAGAAATTAGTGACCCCAAAAAAACTGCATGGTACTGGCTGTGTGACAAGACACAGATCACCTCAATTCACAAATGTTTTAAAGAAATTAGTGAGCCCCAAAATACTGCGTGGTACTGGCTGTGTGACAAGACACAGATCACCTCAATTCACAAATGTTTTAAAGAAATTAGTGAGCCCCAAAATAATGTGTGGTACTGGCTGTGTGACAAGACACAGAAGATCACCTCAATTCACAAATGTTTTAAAGAAATTAGTGAGCCCCAAAATACTGCGTGGTACTGGCTGTGTGACAAGACACACATCACCTCAATTCACAAATGTTTTAAAGAAATTAGTGAGCCCCAAAAAGCTTGCTGGCTGTGTGACAAGACACAGAAGATCACCTCAATTCACAAATGTTTTAAAGAAATTAGTGACCCCAAAAAAACTTGCTGGCACAGTGACAAGACACACATATCAATTCCCTGATATTTTGTAGAAATGAGACCCCCCAGACCCCCCCCAGTAGCGTGGCAGACCGGCATTAACAACACACAACAATCTCCTCTGAAATTTCCTCTTAAATGCGTGCAGAATCGGCGCGTGGAAAGGTTATATAGTGTGCTGCGGGACATAGCTCTGTGAGCCCATGATTGGGCAAAATTTGCCCAATCAGGACTCTGAGCGGTGATTGGCATACTGTTGAACCTGTCTTGCACCAGACCTGTGGTCAGGTGTAAGGCTGTAGCCAATTACGAGCTTCAGGCCATTGGGAAAATGCATTGTGGGCCATTGTGATGCATTGTGGACTCAAACATGCGCCGAACACCCAGAAATGTTCGGAGTTCGCGATCTACCCGAACAGGCTAAGTTCGGGCCGAACTCCGAACTGTCCGAACCTGAACCGCTCATCCCTAGTAAAGTCGTCAGTGCAGCCAAATATTGTGCCTTTGGTGCCAGGCCAGCAAGTGCCATCATACTGTAACCCCTCTGTGGTATTGTGGAAGAGTACAGGGGTGGACCATGCGGTCCTATATTAAAAAGATATGAATCTGGTAAAGGCGTCAGTGCACTCAAATATTGTGCCTTTGGTGCCAGGCCTGCAAGTGCCATCATACAGTAACCTCTCTGTCGTATTGTAGAAGAGTGCAGGGTTGGACCCTGCGGTTCAAAAAATTTAAATTATATAAATGTGGCACAGGCGTCAATGCAGCCACATATTGTGCCTTTCATGGCAGCAAGTGCCTTCACACCGTAACCCTTTTGTGGTATTGTGGAAGAGTGCAGGTTTGGACCCCACGGTTCAAAAAATTTAAATTATATAAATGTGGCACAGGCGTCAGTGCAGCCAAATATTGTGCCTTTCATGGCAGCAAGTGCCTTCACACCGTAACCCTTTTGTGATATTGTGGAAGAGTTCAGTGCTGGAGCTTTTGTGAATGCAGAAGACATCCCCGATCTATTCCGTTACGTCAGCATCAGGGGATTGATAGCTGCTGACCCAGGACTGATTCATTTTTATAAATGTAAGCCGGTCTACAGAGTCGGTGGACAGACACAATCTTTTGTCTGTGACAAAACCTCCAGCGGCACTGAACGTCCTTTCAGAAAGCACACTAGATGAAGGGCAACCTAGTAGCTGCATAGAATATTGGCTAAGTTCTGGCCAGTGATCCAATCTCAACACCCAGTAAGCCAGTGGATCATCTGCTGGAAAGGTATCCAGGTCTGCCCTTGCCCCTAGGTAGTCCTGCACCATATGGTGAAGACGCTGGCAATGGGTGCCTACATTTGACGACCCTGGGCGTCGTAGACTAAAAAAATTGAAAAAAGCATCAGTCAAGCGGCCCTGGCCTTCACCACTATTCCTCTGATCATCCGCAGCCTCAGAAGCACCTGTGTCATCACTTGGTACCCTACCAGTGCCTGGAAAGATGTTACACAAGTGTCACTTTAGAGCGTCCTCAAGTTTTTTCATCCTGTGCTCCCTCTGTGCGGGCAGGATGAGCTCTGCAACTTTATCCTTCTTTCGTGGATCAAGAAGGGTTGCCAACCAGTAATGATCCCTCTCCTTGATAGCACGAATCCTGGGGTCCTTTAGCAGGCTTTGCAGGATAAGGGAGCCCATGCAGCGTAGGTTGGAGGTGGCATTAGCTTCCGAGTCTTCCTGGTCAATGAGGAGGATGACCCCATTGTGCACTTCCTCCTCCCAGCCACGTACTAGTCCTTGTGTTCCGGGGCACACAAAACCCTCCCTTGAGGAATCCCCACTTTCAATGCCCCCACTACTTAAATATTCCTCCTCCTCATCCTCCTCCTGTCTGATCTGAGGAGGACCCGCTGGAATGCTGTCTGCGGAAAGACTGGGACCTTCAGAGCTAGGGAAGACCTCCTCTTCCTCCCGCTGCTATGCCTCTAGTGCCACATCTATAATTCCCCACAGAGTGTGCTCCAGCAGGAACACTAAAGGAATTGTGTCACTGATGCATGCACTGTCCCTGCTCACCATCCTCGTTGCCTCCTCAAATGGTGACAGTACAGTGCATGCATGAAAAATAAACAAGTTGAGCTGAACCTGTCCTTGTCACACAGGTACTCGTTGATGGCCCTCTGCTGCTTGTGCAGACGCTGCAGCATTGCTAATGTCGAGTTCCACCTGGTGGGCATGTCACAGATCAGACGGTTTGTGGGATGGTGGAATTCTCTTTGAAGGTGAACACTTGCTGGGAATGACCATCTGAAGTGGCTGCAGACTTTTCTGGCCCGGATGAGAAGCTCTGGCAGCCCTGGGTACTTGGTTAGGAAACGCTGTACCACCAGATTTAGGACGTGTGCTAGGCATGGTACATGCGTCAATTTACCCTTGTGTAGGGCGGAGAGAAGGTTGCTGCCATTATCACAGACGACCATTCCCAGCTGAAGCTGGCGTGGTGTTAACCAGCTCTGCACCTGCCCCTGCAGAGCTGACAGAATTTCTGGCCCGGTGTGGCTCCTGTCCCTTAAACAAACCAGCTCAAGCACAATATGGCATCTTTTTGCTTGAGCCATTGTGTAGCCCCTGTCAGGCGTCGGTTTAACTGCCACTTCGCCAGAGACACAGAGGGAGGAGGAGGAAGAGGGAGAGGTGGTGGTGGAGCAGACAGACCTCATACAAGCAGCTTTCTGGAGGCGTGGTGGATGAACAAGCTCCAGCACAGAGCCCCATCTTGGATCCCTCCCAGCTGCAATCAGAGTTACCCAGTGTGCCGTGAAGGAAATGTAATGACCCTGTCCATGCTTGCTGGACCACGTGTCTAAAGTCACATGCACCTTGCTGCTGACTGCCTTTCCCAATGACTCAATAACATTGTCTTCCACGTGCATGTATAGTGCTGGAATGGCCTTCCGTGAAAAGTAATGGCATTTTGGAACATGCCACTGTGGTACAGCACATTCAGCAAATTCACGGAAGGGAGCAGAGTCCACCAGCTGGAAAGGCAGCAGCTGCAATGTGAGTAATTTTGCTAAGCTGGCATTTAGACGCTGTGCTTGGGGATGGTTGGGACTATATTTTTTCTTACACTGCAGCAGCTGGGTCAATGTAATCTGACTGCGTAAATCTTCAGCTGATGGGATGCTGTCACATTGTGAGGAAGGACCTGGTACATCCATTACTGTAGCATCATCCCTGTCAGTGGAGGTTGTAGACAATGACATGGCAGGACATACAGTGGGGGTAGAGACAGATGAGGAGGAGGAAGACCTACGCAAAGTTTTGCGCCAACGGGATGAGTGGCAGGTGGTCATATGTCGCCTCAAGCACGTGGTACCCAAGCGTCCGGTGTCTTTCCCACGCTTGAGCCTCATCTGACATAGATTACAAATTGCAATGGTGGGGTCTGCTGCGCATTTCTTAAAGAACTCCCAGACAGCAGAGTTCCTGCATGTGTGCTTCGAGACAACAGCGCTCTGCACCTGAGCAGCTCTGACATCTGATGCCTTGGACTGGCTAGTGCTACGGTTGGTCATAGAGGATGTTGTGCCTTGTGTTTGTTGTTCCTCCTCCTCCTCATCTGACTCCTGTGTTCAATCAGGCACCCAGGTGGAGTCAGAGACCTCATCATCATTGTCATCACCCCCTATCTCCTCATCACTGGAGCCAACTTGGCAGTATGCTGCAGCTGCTGGGACAACATGAGTGCCAGTTATTTGTGTGTCATCACTGGAACCCCCTTCCTCTAGGTTGATTATACTCCCTTCCTCAACCTCAGAGATTGAATCAGAGCACTGTACTTGCTGCGCATCCTCAAGCAGCATGTCACTGTCATTGTAGTCAAACAATTCAGCTGACTCCTCCATGTCTGATAGTGAGGCTACGGCAGAAGTAGCTGTGGATATGGAGGCTGCATTAGATGCTTTGGCAGCGGAGGTGGACTGTAAAGCACTAGAAGCCTGGCTGGCAGAGGACTCGGAGGATGAGGATGGCCTGGTTAGCCAATCCACCAAGTCCTCTGTTGTTGCTGCTGCTTAAGACGGCCAGCACCAGTTAGAAAGGACAAGCGTGCCCCTGCAGAGGATGCACCTTGTTCACGACAACCAGAGGCACAGCCTCCCGACACAGAGGCTGCTTGACCTCTTATCTGTGTCTGGGAGCATCTGCCTGTCCTTTTTGGTCTTTCTGACATGGTGAGTAATATATAGATTAAATATAAACAGAACTCTGATTCATCTCTGGTATAAAGATTAAAGATTTCCAGAACTCTGGTATAACTCAGTGAGACCCCCTGATAGCTGGCAGCCAGTGACAAGACACAGATTACAATTCCCAGAAACCTCCTATAAATCAGTGAGACCCCCTGATAGCTGGCAACAGTGACAAGACACAGATTACAATTCCCAGAAATCTGCTAGAAATATGTGGGACCCCCTTATAGCTGGCAGTGAAAAGACACAGATTACAATTCCCAGAAACCTCCTATAAATCAGTGAGACCCCCTGATGGGTGGCAGTGACAAGACACAGATTAGAACAATTCCCAGATATTTTGTATAAATGACTGACCCCCAGCAGCTCCCTCATCCTATAACCTCCGATCCAGGACCAGCACCTTACTTGCAATACCATAATACAAAAAGACAGTGGCTCGGTCCTCATTTTCCTACAGAGCACCACAATTATGGAATAACCTCCCAGAGGTTTCCGCAATGGGTAAAGACAGGACAATTCTACAATACATACATGTCAGTATCCTGCCAGCAACCAAATTGTTACCTTTGCACAAATTTACAAGATATCCTATAATAAATCTGTAATCAAGGGAGTCACTTTTCCCCATATACATATACTAATATAACATTCACAAAGCAATCATCTATCAGTATGGGAGCTACTCACAGGACCTCTATGTTCTACACATTGCCAATGAAAATGCAGCTATTATTAAAGTCAACAGCTTATATGACAGTCATAATAACAAGTTGTAAACATCACTTCAAATATCTGTGCAACCATTAATGCTGCACTCAAGGTGCCCTCCAAGGCTTAGTATTGCAAATATTAAGAAGTGCACACCCTTTCACTACTAATACATGACAACTAATCCAAAATGCAATAGTTATATTTAGTATAAAAAAACAGAACTGTATATAGTGAGAAGGAAACTTGTAAATTGAAATGTACTAATGATAGTTACGAAATAACTGACCCATTTTCCAAGAAATCCCTTATGCTGTATGATTGAAAATATAAAGTATATAAAGTCATACATTGTCCACATTTTAATTAGAAAAAAACATTCAGCATCTGGATATTTTTTTTATTATTTGTATTAAAAATGTTCAAACACTTTGACATATGATAAAGTATGGATGGTAATAGAATTTAGCATTAAAATGTAATCCCATTGATTACTTTTTCACTTAATTTCATATAATTTGATATGTATTAGATGGGTGTGCAGTTATTATTGTATTATATGGAGAACCCGACTATAAAGCTTTCTTTCGTTTTTCCCTACTGCAGGAATCCACATTTTTGTATTTCATTTTCTCATACAGGGTGTCCATAAAGTCTTTACAATTTCAAAAATTTATTACAAAGGCAAATGAAAAGACAGATATTATTACATTACATTACATTATTACAAAATGAGACGTATATATTTAATTTTTTTGCCTCATTTAATACATCTCTTTATGGGCACCATTAGTTGCACGAAGCACATCAAGACGGTACTTGATCTCTTGCCATGTTCGCTGTAGCATACCCTCATCAATGGTGGCAATGGCATCAGTGATCCTCTGCTTTAGATTAGTGATGTCCCGTACCTTTATTCGATACACAATACCTTTAACATAACCCCATAGAAAGAAGTCGAGTGGAGTGATATCTGGTGAACCTTTTTTCATTTATTAACCCTTTCGCTGCAGAGGACGCACTCAGCGCGTCCACCCGCAGGTAGGGTTCCATGCGGAGGACGCGCTCAGCGTGTCCTCCCTTTGGGGCCAGCGATCGGCCGGATTCTATCCGATCGCTGTGCCCCCCGGTGCGGGCTGATTCAGCCCAGCACCCAGAACCACCGCCGGCACAATTAGATATCATCGCGGCGGCGCGATGACATCTAATTCAGGCGCCCCCCTCGCGTGTGCGGAGGAGGCGTCTGTAAGGGAGGGGGGGGAGGTCCTTCGGACCTCTCTCCCTTCCGATCGCCGGGGTGCAGAGGGTTAATCCAGGCACCATTTGGAAGGGCACAGCCTGCCCTTCCTAACGGTACCTGGTATTAACACCATGGGGGCCGGATCACGAATCGGTGCCGAAAAGCGCCGGTTCGTGATCCTTTCCCGGAGTTGGCCGACATCTTGGATGTCGGCCAAGCCTCCAGGAACTCCCCCTGAGGACTGGCGTGATCGTGCATAGTTAACCCCTAACTGCCACCAATGGTGGAGATAGGGGGGTTCATTGGAACCCCCTATCTCCCATACCATGGCAGCTAGGGGTTAATGTTTGGTACTGTTGGATCGGCCAGAGCATGGCCGTTCCAACGATACCAAATATGACCATGAAAAAAGTTTTTTAAAAAAATAATTAAAAATAAAAAAAAAAAAATATTTTAAAATCTAAATTATAAAAAAAAAAAAAAGATTTTCTTCTTTTTTTTTGGTTTGTTAATGCAACAATATTGTTCCCATTTCAATTATAATGTGAACAATGACGCTGCACTAACGATTTTTGTATGCGGTGCGTTTGTTAAAAATCGTGTAATTTTCCCCAAAAAAAATGTAACGAGACCCCATTTCAAATTTTTTTAACAAGCACACCCCATACAAAATATAACCGTAATTGCTCGCATGTTAAAATGTGAAAAAAAAAACTTTACACATTGTAAATTATTGAAAATTTATATTTTATTGCATTTCTTGTTATAATATACAGACAGGTCATGACGTATACATATAATAATGACATATTATGAATCTGCCGAGTCTGACGGAAAGAACGATATATAATATGTCTGGGTCATATACTAAAATAAGCCTTCAAAACACGTTTAAACAAGATGAGCGAAACAGGTAAAAATGAGCTCAGCACAGAGGCGTGGAACGCCTCAGCAGCGAAAGGGTTAATGCAGCGCTATTGTTCACATTTCAATTATAATGTGAACAATGATGTGGCACTAAGGAAATTCTTCTCATTTTTTTCTAAAATCGCATAATTTCTCAGAAAAATAAAGTGTTGGGTTCCCATTTCTAATTTTAACAAGCGTACCCCATAGAATATATAACCGCAAAAGATTGAATGATAAAATGTGGAAAAAATAATATTACACACTGTAGATGATTGGAAATTTCCATCCCTTTCCATTTTTTGTTATAGCATTCTGGCAGGGACTGATGTATACATGTAATAATAATATATAATGAATCTGCCGAGTCTGCTGAAAAAAAGGATATATGATTCGTCTTGGTTATATTTTAAAACGTGACTTCAAATTGTGTTTAAATATGACAAGAGGTGAGTATCTGACTTGGTTTTTTATTTTTAAGGCTGGTGTTAACGGATTCTGCGGAAGCAGAATCCGTTAACACCAAGTCCTGGCTCTGGTTAACTTTTCGCTAACCAGAGCCAGGCGTTAATCGGCGCTGGGACTTTGTAATCCAGCGCTAATTAACACTTTGTGCTCCCTATGCTTAACATGGTGAGCGCAAAGTACAGTAACCTCGTGCAGAGAAGCGCAAGGTACCAAACGCAAACGGGTAAGTTTAGGCTCTGGTAAGTTTACAACAGCTCTGGTTAAATTAGCGCCAGCTTTGTAATACTGCCCCATGTGGGCAATTCTGGAATCTATAATGATGGAACAATTTGATTAATTTACAAGTTTCAGCCATAACAATGAGCACACACCAAGGATGCATACCTGACGTATTATCCGAGAACAAAACAGTATTTCCAGGTTTTTGAAAGAAAAAGCAATAAGTGAATTTTTACAAAAAATATATTTTTTTATCGCCCTATTTTACAACAAATATTGAGGACAAGTTTTGGAAATGATATCATGTATCTTGTCATATTTCACACAGCGTGTATGTTAGTGTAAATGTCAAAACACAATTTTTGTCACAAAAAAGGTGTGATAATACAAGAAAAATGATAAAGTATAAAAATATCAATTTGCTCTGACTTTGGATATTTGTAGAGAACGAGAGATATTTTTGTGCTCATTCAGGATACTCAGTCTTGATCGCTACATGCCAAATTATAAGGAACATTCTCACATTACAGTCATTGAATAAAAGAAATTAACATTTAAACATGCTTAGTTTTGAATTTGCATTCAAATTACATCTCATGCATGGACTTATTTTTAATCAGTGAACTGTAGTGAATATCACAAGCAAATCACTGGACATGTAGCCAAACTACAGAAATTGTCCATTTTCCATTCTTTGCACAGGACAGTTGTTCCATCACATATAATAAATGGTAAATGCAGTATTTTAGACTCCTGCATTCGTTTTTGGACAAACCACAATTCTATCTTATCTTATGGACGATTTTTCAGCCATCAGTTTTTCGATACTGGATCCATTATGGGGTTGGGAAGAACTTTAGGGGTGGCCAGCAAATGGTGCTTTAGTGATAAACTGGCCAGTTGAGGAAAAAAAAACAGGATGGTTAATCTATGAATGTATATGTATTATTAAGTTAATGTTATAGATTATTAGTTGTAATAGGAAGTTATTTAGTTAATAAAATATCATAAAAATATTGCTACATTAACCATTCAATTCATCACGAAGTAGCAATAAAATCAAGTAAATTCAACTTTGCTCCATCATAAAATTAAATAACATTACAATATAATGTTATATATATATTAAAAACAATAATGTATAAATTCAAGTAGTATTATCGATGTTACAGACAAAGGCAGCACAATAAAGCAGAAACATCCTTATTGCTAAAAACAGCATTATTAACAGCACGTGCACTGGATTAGTTCATACAATTTTAAACATTCTATTGTTTTTAACAAGATTTGGATGCACTGAGCCACAATTTGAACAAAATAGACTATTATTATTATTTATTAAGCACCAACACATTCCGCAATGGGTAAAGACAGGACAGTTCTACAATACATACAGGAGGCAGGTCAGTATCCTGCCAGCAACCAAATTGTTACCTTTGCACAAATTTACAAGATATCCTATAATATATCTGTAATCAAGGGAGTCACTTTTCCCCATTACATATACTAATATAACATTCACAAAGCAATCATCTATCAGTATGGGAGCTACTCACAGGACCTCTATGTTCTACACATTGCCAATGAAAATGCAGCTATTATTAAAGTCAACAGCTTATATGACAGTCATAATAACAAGTTGTAAACATCACTTCAAATATCTGTGCAACCATTAATGCTGCACTCAAGGTGCCCTCCAAGGCTTAGTATTGCAAATATTAAGAAGTGCACACCCTTTCACTACTAATACATGACAACTAATCCAAAATGCAATAGTTATATTTAGTATAAAAAAACAGAACTGTATATAGTGAGAAGGAAACTTGTAAATTGAAATGTACTAATGATAGTTACGAAATAACTGACCCATTTTCCAAGAAATCCCTTATGCTGTATTATTGAAAATATAAAGTATATAAAGTCATACATTGTCCACATTTTAATTAGAAAAAAACATTCAGCATCTGGATATATTTTTTTATTATTTGTATTAAAAATGTTCAAACACTTTGACATATGATAAAGTATGGATGGTAATAGAATTTAGCATTAAAATGTAATCCCATTGATTACTTTTTCACTTAATTTCATATAATTTGATATGTATTAGATGGGTGTTCAGTTATTATTATATGGAGAAACCGTTATTATGCAGTTATTATTATATGGAGAACCCGACTTTAAAGCTTTCTTTCGTTTTTCCCTACTGCAGGAATCCACATTTTTGTATTTTATTTTCTCATACAGGGTGTCCATAAAGTCTTTACTATTTCAAAAATTTATTACAAAGGCAAATGAAAAGACAGATATTATTACATTACATTACATTATTACAAAATGAGACGTATATATTAATTTTTTTGCCTCATTTAATACATCTCTTTATGGGCACCATTAGTTGCACGAAGCACATCAAGACGGTACTTGATCTCTTGCCATGTTTGCTGTAGCATACCCTCATCAATGGTAGCAATGGCATCAGTGATCGTCTGCTTTAGATTAGTGATGTCCCCGTACCTTTGTTCGATACACGATACCTTTAACATAACCCCACAGAAAGAAGTCGAGTGGAGTGATATCTGGTGAACGAGGTGGCCAGGGAATTGGGCCAACCCTTCCAATCCACCGGTCTGGAAATGTTTCATTTAGGATCCCATGAACATGCAGTTCCCAATGTGGTGGTGCACCATCTTACTGGAAAATGATGGTTGGTTGAAGGTCATGTAGTTGTGGTGCCAAGTATTCAGTCAAAAGGTCAAGGTAAACTTTTGCAGTAATTGATGTCTCTCCGAAGAAAAACGGACCAATGATTCGACTGCACATGATCCCACACCACACATTCATCTAAAGCAGAGGATCACTGATACCATTGCCACCATTGATGAGGGTATGCTACAGCCAACATGGCAGGAAATAGAGTACCGTCTTGATGTGCTTCCTGCAACTAATGGTGCCCATATAGAGGTGTATTAACTGAGGCAAAAGAACCTTAAATATATACATTTCATTTTGTAATCATTTTCACATCTGTCTTTTCATTTGCCTTTGTAATAAATTTTTGAAATTGTGAAGAGACTTTATAGACCCCCTGTACTGAGGTAGAAATGTGTTATTTACATACATATTTTGTTGATTTCATTAGATGTAGTACATAATTAGTAGCAAATTGTAAAAATGGTATCTAATTTCCAATTTAATCTGTTGATTCTCTGTTGCAATGAGTATTACCAATGAAACGGTCAATTTACCTGTTAATTGCTTTGTGGGCTTCAACCTTTCGCTTTTGTGGTGCAGTGGGTAGTGTTATATTTATACTTTTCCCTCTTTGAAAGCTCAAACACTTACTTCAGCCTTTCTCTCTATACTAATCACTGCAATCACATATTCTGTCTCCTAACACTTTTGATATGTGATGGTCAATTTGATAACTCATAATTAGATAGCTGTCAGAAAATCCCTGATCAAATTGACTGCAATGAAAATGACAGCCATATATATGAAGTTTTGGCCAAACAACATGTCATATCATGAGCCCAGATAATGAATATTTTTCCATATACCATAAACTAATATTGAAATTTAGTGTGCCATTAACACTATATTTGCTTAAAAGACTCAGTACATTGACAATGTATATTTTACAGATAGAACTTTACTGCAAATGTAAAAAAAAATGGAAGAGCCAAATTACTTGTTGTTGTACGCTAACTTTCATAACCTTTGATACGGATCCAGTAAGAAGTAGCTTTACCCATAAAACAACTTAAATGTACAAAGACTTGCTTCGTTCAATGTCATTTTAATGTCAAAAGTCACACACCATGGCAAGACAGAACACAGTAACAAGACGCAAGGTTGTTGTACTCTCAACAGCAATCAAATTTTTTCTGAGGAAGCACAAAAAAAAATCATGCAATGTCAAGGACTGTAGAAATAAGGGGTTATTCAAAGAGTGCCGAAATTGCCAATAAATTGCAGCGAATGGTGAGTTTCACCATACAGTGCAATTTCATGGCAATTTGGTTATTCAAAAAACTGTCAATTCGCCAAATTTTAGCTAATTGCCAGCAAAATATGGTGCAATTCGGCAGCAGTGAAATTCCCCACAGAGAAGCAATGGTTAATCTATTCAGAGAATGACGATCAGCAACTAAAAGTTATGAAAATGCCCAGATTTTCAGAGCGTTGTTGTTTGCTTCACAGGCAAACAGGCGAATCCCATAGGTTTCAATTTAAAAAAAATCCCTTTTTTGTAAAAAAAAATGATTCAACCATTTATTCTTTTCATTGCAACAAAGTCTTTTTATTTTATTTCTTAGAATTTTTTAGGCATTTGTCTGGATTTTTTCAGCGAAATTTTTGATTCTGATTTTTTTAAAATGTTTTTTTTTTATTCTGTAACAGACCTTTTTATTGTCATTCATAGGACCATATATATTATTTCCATGCATTAGTTTTGTTTAAAACCCCTTTTAAAAATTGTGTTTTTTTTGGGGGGGGGGTTTTACCTGTGATCGGCAGCTGGTCGGCTTTTGTCAGCAGCGTTCGTGAGCTGATTGGAGGTGTACGGTATGTTTGACAAATCGTCGGCTGCGTTTGGCGGTTTGCGGCTGCATTCGGCAGTTTATTGGATGGTTAAGAAATGTTCTTCCTGGAAGGCATCTGGGTCAAAAAAGCATTGTTTCCAATGTGGAAATGAGGCCAAGTAACTCAATTATGCATGTAAACATAAGGCCAGGGTGCAGAAAAATGGCAGCAGTTGCTCTGGACTTAAGAGTCAAAATTTTAAATATATGGTGTAGGAGAAGGCAATCTGTTTTAAATAGGGCTGGAAGGTGAAACAAGACCAGTCGAAAGAATAATCAGAATCAGCTGATTTGGCCAATTTGGATTCCAGTATTTCAGAATCAGAAACAAGCAGAAATATCGGAAATGACATTCATTTCTGATATTTGGAGCTGCACTTTATTGCAATATAAAGATAATATACATTGCACAAAATTTTTAAAAATCCCTCTCACCTCATGAAATAATATGTAAAAGGCAAAAAGAGCACTTGTTTCATGCCATGCACAATTGCACAAATCTGAAAAAAATTATTAGGGTTAGGGTAATTTTATGGTTACTAGTTATCCTTGTTGTATTATTAGGGTAAAGGTTACTTTTATGTTTAAGGTTACTATTTCTGCTTGTTTATGTTTAGGGTTACTATTTCTGCTTGTTTTATGTTTAGGGTTAGGGATACTATTCATGCTTGTTTTATGTTTAGGATTAGGGATACTATTTCTGCTGGATTATGTTTAGGGTTAGGTATACTATTTCTGCTTGTTTTATGTTTAGGGTTAGGGATACTATTTCTGCTTGTTTTATGTTTAGGGTTAGGGATACTATTTCTGCTTGTTTTATGTTTAGGGTTAGGGCTACTATTCATGCTTGTTTTATGTTTAGGTTTACTGTTACAGTTGGGGTTACTTTTAGTGTTAGGGATACTATTTCTGCTTGTTTTATTTTTAGGGATACTATTTCTGCTTGTTTTATGTTTAGGATTAGGGATACTATTTCTGCTTGTTTTATGTTTAGGGTTAGGGCTACTATTCATGCTTGTTTTATGTTTAGGTTTACTGTTACAGTTGGGGTTACTTTTAGTGTTAGGGATACTATTTCTGCTTGTTTTATTTTTAGGGATACTATTTCTGCTTGTTTTATGTTTAGGATTAGGGATACTATTTCTGCTTGTTTATGTTTAGGGTTAGGGATACTATTTCTGCTTGTTTTATGTTTAGGTTTACTGTTACGGTTGGGCTTACTTTTAGGGTTAGAGTTACTTTTTCTGCGTGGTTATGGTCAGGGACAGGTTTACAATCTCTGCTTTGTTTTAGGGTCAGGGTTACGCTTAGGATTTCACAAATGTACTGAATATAGAATAGTGTATTTCTACGCCAATACATTTGCCAAAAATAAGAAAAAGTCCCTCTGCATTTATATAACAAAAATTAATGCAATTTGCTGTTGAGGCTGAAATTACTTACTTGAGTCTGAATGCTAAGCAAGAGGATTACAACTTCGGGCATACTTGGAGTTGCTTCTTACCTGAAGACGTATGTATATTATGTAAAGAATATTCCCCTCATCCAGAAATACATGGTACAAAGCTGCCTTTGGATTAAAGAAGGAAAATGGACTTCTCAGTTGTTGAGAAGTCTAGCATGAATATAATTATTTCTATAGAACTGTGAAGTCTATTTTCCAGGCTCACAGATGGAGATCTGTACAATGTTATAATGACATTTATAAATATGAGGAAATGACTACATCTGCAAATAAAGACACTGCATGCACAAGAGTTCCATTTCCCCTAATAACATTGTGAAATTTAAACTGTATAGTTTCCATGCCAACTAGCCCTTACGTACAGGTAAGAAGCATCACAAATACATCTCACGATACATGACATCTTTCAAAGGGGAAGTCTAACATTAATGAAGCCACGATCTACAATTTTAAATCAAACAAAGAACTAAAAATAAACAATAAAAGCTGTTCACTCCTTTTGAACTTCACTTACTGTCACAAATACATAGTTCACCGGTCACAATTTGCTGTCCATTATTCATTACACTCATTCAAAGTGTTTGGTTCTGAAAGTGAAAAAGAAAGTTAAGAAGCTTGATGGTTTTTAAAAAGCACATATGCTATAGGGGTTATTCAGAGAGCACCGAAATGTCACCGAAATTTCTGTGCTCTCTCGTTCGGCCCACTTTGGCAAGTTCAATGCGCCGACTCTGCAGTAAAATCAGTATTCACCGCAGGGTCCCTGAAGTGCGCTGATTGGATCCACTGACCGCCACCTATCGACCCACCGCACACAACTGCTAACCACCGAACAGACCACCGAACGCAGTCGACGAGCCGCTGAATGAATACAACAATTGGGGACTACATTCTAAATCCTAACATGCAAAACATACCGAAAAGACTATTGCATAGATGTCTCCAATAAAACCACCTTTATCAGATACATTAAAACCTAAAACCACCCATATCCTTTCAAATATTTTGTGCATTGTTTTAGCACAAAAAATACACATAATACAAACATGTATAAATATATATGTATAACTTAAATGAGTTTATATATATATAGTGTGTTTATTATTGCCGAAGCCACTTGCACATCACAGCAATTCGATGAATTGCATCCCAGAGCTCCTGTGCCACATTCCCCATATGCAGCAAAGAATTCTGGGTAGGATATGCAAATGACATCTGGCCCACTTTTATGCATCCTGGGTCTGTTATTACACAGATCCCTAAAATCAATGCTATGCCACACTGTGGCTTTGTAGCAGAGATAAGGTTTATGAAACTGGTCAAAGCCACTCCTAGGACAGCGCTGTTTCGAGTTTGTTGGACCCTCATCAGCTAGGAGCTAGGCATGATGACCAGTTGCAGTGGATGCTTGGGACCCGTAGGGAAATCAGTATCTACAAGATTTGTGGTGGAGGACAAAAAGTGAGATAAAAAGCCTCTACACTATAATAAGTGTGTTTATTATTGCAGAAGCCACCTGCACATTACAGCAATTCGATGAATTGCATCCCATATATATTGTGACAGAGTGCATGGGTTGGATAAAAAGACGTCTGGGAGAGTAATTGAAGGAAGGTATTTAGAGCCCAGACTTCTGCAAGGTCTCTACCCTCTCACACACTTGTTGCCAATTACCCAATTAATCCCACAGGTAAAGTCCCAGGCTGCTGACTGCTAGATAGAAGTGTGTTTAATCTGACTGCTCAGAGCAGCGTGTGGAGCAGTTGCACTTCTAAAGAGATGCTGTGTTTTTTTCCCTTTTGTTTATGAGATTATGGTTTTGTGATAGTTAGGAGTGCTGGATGTTTAGTAAGAACTCTCATTTGAGTTAGGTTTTCTTTTGTAGTTTTTTTCTGAATCACCTGCAATAGTGATTCCAAAGCCAAGTGTGGTGTTTGCTTCTGTCTGCTGGAATAAAAGGCCCAGTGGCGTAGCGTGGGGGGGTTGGGGGGGCCGTGGCCCCGGGCGCAGTTTTCTTAGGGACGCATAATTTCAAAAGAAATTTGCGCCCCTAAAACTTGAGGCCCGGACTGACCCGCCGGGCCCTCAGGCGCCGCCCAAGGGCCCGCGGGTTGAGTGGACCCAGATGCCGGGCAGCGGGAGTGCCTGCCCGGTCCTGAACAGTGAGTCCGTCCGTGTTGAAGGGGAGGTGGCTGAGTGCAGGCGCAGCCGGTCACGTGGTCCAGCTAATCAGGTGGTACTGAGTCTCTGTACCACCTGACTGGCCGGACCGTGTGACCTGCGCACGCACGCACGCAGCCACCTCCCCTTCAACACGGACGGACTCACACGCTGTTCAGGACCGGGCAGGCACTCCCGCTGCCCGGCATCTGGGCCCCAGTCCCTGCTGGATCCAGAGCTGGGGCAATATCCAGGTGAGAGCTGGGGCAATATCCATGTGTTAGCTGGGCTGGGGCAAATCCATGTGTGAGCTGGGGCAAATCCATGAGCTGGGGCAAATCCATGAGCTGGGGCAAATCCATGAGCTGGGTCAAATCCATGAGCTGGGGCATATCCATGAGCTGGGGCATATCCATGAGCTGGGGCAAATCCATGAGCTGGGGCAAATCCATGTGTGAGCTGGGGCATATCCATGAGCTGGGGCAAATCCATGTGTGATCTGGGGCAAATCCATGAGCTGGGGCAAATCCATGTGTGAGCTGGGGCATATCCATGTGTGAGCTGGGGCAAATCCATGTGTGAGCTGGGGCAAATCCATGTGTGAGCCGGGGCATATCCATGTGTGAGCTGGGGCATATCCATGTGTGAGCTGGGGCAATATCCATGTGTGAGCTGGGGCATATCCATGTGTGAGCTGGGGCAATATCCATGTGTGAGCTGGGGCAATATCCATGTGAGAGCTGTGGCATATCCATGGGAGAGCTGGCTGGGGCAATATCCATGTGTGAGCTGGGGCAATATCCATGTGTGAGCTGGGGCAATATCCATGTGTGAGCTGGGGCAGCATCCATGTGTGAGCTGGGGCAGTATCCATGTGTTAGCTGGGGCAATATCCATGTGTGAGCTGGGGCAATATCCATGTGTGAGCTGGGGCAATATCCATGTGAGAGCTGGCTGGGGCAATATCCATGTGTTAGCTGGGGCAATATCCATGTGTGAGCTGGGGCAATATCCATGTGAGAGCTGGCTGGGGCAATATCCATGTGTGAGCTGGGGCAAATCCATGTGTGAGCTGGGGCAAATCCATGTGTGAGCTGGGGCATATCCATGTGTGAGCTGGGGCATATCCATGTGTGAGCTGGGGCAATATCCATGTGTGAGCTGGGGCATATCCATGTGTGAGCTGGGGCAATATCCATGTGTGTGCTGGGACAATATCCATGTGTGAGCTGGGGCATATCCATGTGTGAACTGGGGCATATCCATGTGTGAGCTGGGGCAATATCCATGTGTGAGCTGGGGCAATATCCATGTGAGAGCTGCGGCATATCCATGGGAGAGCTGGCTGGGGCAATATCCATGTGTGAGCTGGGGCAATATCCATGTGTGAGCTGGGGCAATATCCATGTGTGAGCTGGGGCAGCATCCATGTGTGAGCTGGGGCAGTATCCATGTGTTAGCTGGGGCAATATCCATGTGTGAGCTGGGGCAATATCCATGTGTGAGCTGGGGCAATATCCATGTGAGAGCTGGCTGGGGCAATATCCATGTGTTAGCTGGGGCAATATCCATGTGTGAGCTGGGGCAATATCCATGTGTGAGCTGGGGCAATATCCATGTGAGAGTTGGCTGGGGCAATATCCATGTGAGAGCTGGGGCAATATCCATGTGTGAGCTGGGGCAATATCCATGTGAGAGCTGGCTGGGGCAATATCCATGTGAGAGCTGGCTGGGGCAATATCGATAACGTGTCCACAGGTTGGGGGGGGGCGCACAATTCTTGGCTGGCCCTGGGCGCTGACAACCCATGCTACGCCACTGAAAAGGCCTCCAATTTGCACAAGCTTCAAGTCTGCGGCTGTTTCTTCCCTAGAGGACCGTGTTGTTTGGTTGGAACCAAGGATCCTGAGTGGTTGCTATACTACAATATATACACTTATTTATTTTCTGTTTAGAAATATAGGTATAATTAAGCCACTTTGTTTCGTGAATCAAGAACACTGCAGTACTGATTTATTTAGGAAGTGGACACAGCTGTGTATTACTTATGTTCCTATATTTTGTATTTCAGATTTGTTTGAGCCCAGACCTATAAAGAATTAAGAGAAACTTCGTTAAGTTGGAAAGATCTGACGAAAGAGAAAGAACTTAAATTTCAAACATTGGAACACAAGAACTGGAACATTAGATGGATGTAGAATGGGGTAATCAGATGGATATCCTGAAGAACAAGCAATATCGCTTCAGGGTTTTATTCGGTAAAAAACTTACAAGCTCAAGCAATAGAGTCAATTAGAGGTCTCTATAGTACGTGAGTGCCTCAGAATAAGCTATTTATATATGTTATTTGCTTACCTCAATAGACTACAATATAAGATCTACCTATTATTATTATTATTATTGTCATCATTTATATAGCATCAACAGGAGGGATTGGAGTTGAGGAAGACAAGAGGAATTTTACAAGATAGCAGGATCATTAGTGCCAGTGGTTTGAGAATGGTGGGGCCATAGAAGCAGCTTCAATCATGTGTGAGTAGGTGAGCAGGGAAATGAGTTGCATCAGTGATGTGGTACGCTAATCTGAAGAGATGGGTTTTGAGGGATTTCTTGAAGGCCTGAAGATTAGGGGAGAGTTTGATAGGGCGAGTTAAGTCATTCCACAGGACTGGTGCTGCCCGTGAAAAGTCTTGGAGGCGAGAGTTGGCCTTGCGCGTGTAGACAGATAACAGGAGGAGATCGCTTGCCAACCGGAGTTGTCTGGATGGGACGTGCTTGCGGAGTAATGAAGAAATGGAGGAAGGAGAGGAGTTATTGAGCGATTCAAGATTTGCTTAAAACCGAGCATGCAAACTCGCTCCATGCAGCACGCGGGAGGTGTCGTTTCCTGACCTCCGGCCCCAGCAAGCAGGTTCTTCCACTGCGTCGTCTCCAATAGTCAGCCCCACCCCATTGTTGCCCCGCCCTGACGTCACTGCAGACACACTGCACAATTCTCCTCACATTCTGAATGTGAGGAGAATCGCACAGTGCCTCTGCAGTGATGTTAGGAGCTAGTTTGGGGGGGCTGGCTATCGGCAGACAACACAGTGGATGAGCCTGCCTGCTGGAGGTCAGAAAACGATACCTCCTGCCGTGCTGGCTATTGGTGAATGATTCACTGCGTTGGTCACCTCGCTCCGCCGGCCATCTTATTGCTAGTAAAGACGATGGGTGGCCGGCAGCATCATACTTAGTAACAACTACAATCATTCTAGAGCAGAGCACCCTGGCCTAGGGGTAGCCTGACTGTTAAGAGAAAGTCGGAGGACTTTAATTGCTTAACGGTACAGTATACTTTTAGAATTTTGCTCCTCATGTTATATTCGAGTCTTGGGTAGTCTCTCATTTCCATAATACATCTCTATCCATCGCGATATATTCGGGTCGCACTATACTCGAGTATCTATGGTAAATTGTAGGGATGCACCGATACCACTTTTTTTAAGACCGAGTACGAGTACCGATACTTTTTAAAAGTACTCACCGATACCGAGTACCGATACTTTTATTTAATGTCATGTGATGCTTTCCAATAGGAACAGACCTCATATAAAAATTTATGAGATTTGCCCCCAGGTCTCATGGATTTACCCCCAGGTCTCATGGATTTACCCCCAGGTCTCATGGATTTGCCCCCAGGTCTCATGGATTTGCCCCCAGGTCTCATGGATTTGCCCCCAGCTCGAACGCTGGGGAAGCTGGCCGTGTGCATGTAAAGCACGCGGCCAGCGTTCCCCTCCTGCGCGCCGCGATACTCACCCATCCTGAAGGTCCGTCGCTGGGCAGTGATGCGATCACGTGGCCGCCGGGCGCATCTGTGACGCTGCCTCCAGCCGAGAGGCAGCGTCACAGGTGCGCCCAGTGGCCGCGGGAACGCATCACTGCCAGCGACCGGACCTTCAGGATGGTGAGTATCGCGGCACGCCGGAGGGAACGCTGGCCGCGTGCTTTTCATGCACGCGGCCAGCTTCCCCAGCCCCGCGGATACCGGCAAGCCGGCCCAGCGCCGGCTTCCGGTATCTGCGGGATGTATCGGGCCGTTTGCACGAGTAACAAGTACTCTTGCAAGTGGCAATATTGGCCCGATACCGATACTAGTATCGGTATCTGTGCATCCCTAGTAAATTGTTTCTCGACTGAAACCCTGAAAAAAAGCTTATTTCTAATAGGGGCTCTTTTTCCCAGACCTTACCCATCACATTTAAACATGGGAGCGAAAAAGCCCAGGGCACAGTCCATAGCATAAATCTTCAAACAAATACTGCAAATTTTTAAGGGTTACACTCACACCGAAATGTTTATTATTATTTACTTATTTATTTATATATTTGCAAAGTATTTTACCAGGAAGGATACATTTCTGGTATCACATGTGAATTTTTGCAGTCAAATCCATGAGACAATCCCACCAAATCAGCAAGCTAGTCTTCAAAGTTTTTCCCATGCTTTAATTCTTCATAATAAACAAACAATTAAAAAGAGCAATTAATAAAACCTAAAATGGGTATCTTACACAGTCCCAAAACATGTTTCGCTCTCAACCACATTCATCAGCCCTTTTTTTTATATTCCCTTAAACAGTCCCATTTAGCTTGACTGATATTTTGTAGAATTCTGCATCCAGTTGTGTCTCAAGCCTCCTATTTATTGGCAGCCATATTGCTTGTCCTTCTGGGTATCCATCTAATGATCTAATTTTGCATCCATCTAATGTTCCAGCTCTCGTGTTCCAATGTTAGAAATGTAAGTTATTTTTCTTTCGCCAGAAAGGTCCAACTTAAGGAAGTTCTCTTAATTCTTTATAGATCTGGGCTCAAACAAGAAAAAGGCCACGAATTTTAAATATGAAATATACGTACATGTGTAATACACATCTGCCAAGCCAAGCTGTGTCCAGTTCCTAAATAAATCAATACTGTGGTGTTCTTGATCCACAAATACAAAATTGGCTTAATTATACCTATATTTCTAAGCTGAAAATAAATAGATGTGTGTGTGTGTATATATATATATATATATATATAATAGAGAACGGTGGGAGGCACTCCAGGACTGAGTAAAAATAGTAGTTTATTCTTTACATAAGTAAAAATCCAACGTTTCGGCCCAAGAGTAACGGGCCTTTTTCAAGGAGTGTGTTGGAATAAAACAAAAAAAGGGAGGGAAAAAAGCAAATTGGACATAATGTCACACAAAACTCCAAAAATGGGCTGGACAAAACTCTTGCCACCCTTTCAAAATTTTGGATAAATAAGATTGTTTCAAGCATGGGATGCTCCAGTAAACTTACCTATGGCAAATAACAGGTGTGGGCAATATAAAAATCACACCTGAAAGCAGATAAAAAGGAGAGAAGTTCACTTAGTCTTTGCATTGTGTGTCTGTGTGTACCACACTAAGCATGGACAACAGAAAGAGGAGAAGAGAACTGTATGAGGACTTGAGAACCAAAATTGTGTAAAAATATCAACAATCTCAAGGTTACAAGTCCATCTCCAGAGATCTAGATTTGCCTTTGTCCACAGTGCGCAACATTATCAAAAAGTTTGCAACCCATGGCACTGTAGCTAATCTCTCTGTGGGTGGATGGAAGAGAAAAATTGATGAAAGATTGCAAAGCAGGATAGTCCAGATGGTGGATAAGCAGCCCCAAACAAGTTCCAAAGAAATTCAAGCTGTCCTGCAGGCTCAGGGAGCATCAGTGTCAGTGTGAACTATCCGTCAACATTTAAACAAAATGAAATGCTATGAAAGGAGACCCTGAGGACCCCACTACTGACACAGAGACATGAAAAAGCAAGACCACAGTTTGCCAAAATGTACTTGAGTAAGCCAAAATCCTTCTGGGAAAACGTCTTGTGGACAGATGAGACCAAGATAGAGCTTTTTGGTAAAGCAGAACATTCTACTGTTTACCGAAAACGGAATGAGGCCTACAAAGAAAAGAACACAGTACCTACAGTGAAATATGGTGGAGGTTCAATGATGTTTTGGGGTTGTTTTGCTGCCTCTGGCACTGGGTGCCTTGAATGTGTGCAAGGCATCATGAAATCTGAGGATTACCAAAGGATTTTGGGTCGCACTGTAGAGCCCAGTGTCAGAAAGCTGGGTTTTGTCTGAGATCTTGGGCCTTCCAGCAGGACAATGACCCCAAACATACGTCAAAAAGCACCCAGAAATGGATGGCAACAAAGCGCTGGAGAGTTCTGAAGTGGCCAGCAATGAGTACAGATCTAAATCCCATTGAACACCTGTGGAGAGATCTTAAAATTGCTGTTGGGAAAAGGTGCCCTTCCAATAAGAGAGACCTGGAGCAGTTTGCAAAGGAAGAGTGGTCCAAAATTCTGGGTGAGAGGTGTAAGAAGCTTATTGATGGTTATAGGAAGTGACTGATTTCATTTATTTTTTCCAAAGGGTGGACAACCAAATATTAAGTTAAGGGTGCAAGAAGTTTTTCCAGCCCATTTTTGGAGTTTTGTGTGACATTATGTCCAATTTGCTCTTTTTCCTCCCTTTTTTTGTTTTGTTCCAATACACACAAAGGGAATAAACATGTGTATAGCAAAACATGTGTTACTGCAATACTTTTCTGTGAGAAATACTTGATTTTCTGGAAAAATGTCTGGGGTGCCAACAATTTTGGCCATGACTGTATATACATATACAGTATATAGAGGCTTGGTATCGATAAAAATATTTTTTTATTAATGCGAGTCAAAAAAATATCTTTTTATCGATACCAAGCCTTGAGTGCACTGTTCATCCTCCATGACCTCTACCTATACGATATAGCAGCACCGGAGCACTAAAACATTTTTTGTCAAGGGTTGAATACCAGGCACCTCTTGGATTATATATTTATACACATGCTTGTTTTATGTGTATATATATATATATATATATTGTGCTACAATACTGCTCAATTTTTTTTAAAGGACTGCAGATACTGGAGTAAGAGGGAAAACAGGAAGGAATATATAATATACATATCAGTTAAATCCATCATCATTTCCAGATGAATTGTCAGAAAGATTCTCTCTTTCATCTCTTCAGCTTTATTAAATTGACCTTAAGGGCTGTTTTCATTAAAATGTTGAGGATGTAAACACCACACAGAAACAGTCTTTTGCATCTCATTCTCCTTTAGTTTTAGTTTAAAAGTTTCAAAATATTTACAATAAACACTAAGGGCTCTATCATGTCCCTACAGCTAAAATGGGGACGCTAAGGGAAAAATTAGCGACCACTAATCTCCCCTTAGCATTCCCGTTTTACCTGTACATTACAGGGCAGGTGCTGAGTCCAGCATCCTGCCCTGTATAGCGGCCGCTAGGGTCCAGGATGCTTGGGGCAGCTCTAAAGAGCCGTCTAGAGCATCCCCTCCATGGAGTCCATAGGACTTTTGTTCCTCAGTCTCACCCTGCTCCCGGCGGCCAGAAGTGGTGGATCAAGCCACTGTTCTAGCCATAGGATGAGAGGTGAGTATTTATTATTTTGTGGGGGTTTACAGCTACAGCTGATTCTAAAGCAGCGGAATCAGTTAGCTCACAGCATGAAGAAGCAGGGGATGTTGCTGTCCTCTTCACTGTTGGATCAGAGGTAAGATTGGAATTTTTGGAGTGGTTTATTTAATGTGTTAAGTGATTTTGCAAATGCAAAGTCACTTAACACCAGATTCTGAGAGTGGGTATTCCTTTCAGAAATAATGGCTCCAGATCAGAAAAAAGAGTAAATTGAAGTAGCTTGCTCTTCTTATATTGGCAGCAAATTTAAAACTCATATCAGGGGCAGATCCGGGGGGGCAACGGGGCAATTGCCCCCCGAGAAAATATTACCGACCCTGCTAGCGCCAGACTGAGAACAAGCTTCAGTTCTTGTCCAACCCCCCCCCCCCCGGGGCCTGAGCCAGAGTGGTAGGCTGCCGGGGCTGTTTTATACTGGCAACTCCATGCTTTTTTTTTGTCGGCAGGACTTGGAGGAATTTCCCCATCACCTCTCTCCGTCTCGGCTTCTCCACTCCAGCGGCTGCACGCAGGACGCAGCTTCCGTGTGGTCTGTGTCATGTGACACACGAGCCCTGGAAGATGCAGTGAATTGCAAGGAGCCGGGGGAAGGTGAGATGATCTCCTCATGCTCTGACTGTCACGCTCCTCTGCTGCTGGTGTTCTATAATTTTCCTGGATCCCCTGGCAAACTGAAAATGATAGAACACCAGGCAACCAGGAGTATGGGTGCTCTCTGCTTCTGACATGTGGGGTGGGGGTGGCAAAAAGCCCTGTAGGCACGTAGCCCCCCCCCAGGGGCAGCAAAAAGGCCTGTAGTGGCAGGCCTTGTGGCAACCTGGACAGCTGCTTTGTAAAGTGACAACCAGAAATAAATAATTTAAATTATATATTAAAAAATCCAATCAATGATTAAGAATATTCTGCTCCCAGGATGATCTGTCACTACTGTGCAGCCCTTGTGTCTGTGTGAAACGGGTTTGGAACCACCGCTCAGGTTATATCGGCCCCGATTCCTTGACACCTAGACTATGGTGTTGTACTTTTCACGTGACCCTAGCCTACATCATACTCCTGGCCATGGACACTTTCAACCTGTCAGTCCCAACCAAGAAGTGGTGGCTCTGTGGCGGCCGCTCCTCAGGCCAAGTAACCTGTCGTTGGCCCCCTCTGATGACATCATAAAGGGCAGGCCGGCCGCCTGCCTGCATCGTAATTCTCATGCGGCTGCCAGCTTTACCAGCAGCACCACCACCTCGCTCTGCTCACACTGGGGTCTGATGTCTGTGTCTAGGTATACATGTATCTGGGGGTTCTGGGTATGAATACATGTATCTGGGGGGCTGTGTCTGGGTATGTATACATATATCGGGGTGTCTGTATCTGACACAGCCTGCTATTAGGCGTGACTCTGCCTTTCACTGCGAACACACCAGCTCAGCCAAAACTGGTAGAGTGCCCCCCCCCTGAAATCTGAGTCTGGATCCGCTCCTGACTCATATACAATGTATAGACTCCTATACAAACAAAAGGAGCTGTTAGTTTACCATAATCAGCCACAAGTTTGCAGCAAGATTGGTATAAAACCACCAGACATTAAGTTAATGGCTTGAACACTGCCCCTGTTTGTAATTGTATAGTGTTGTTATATTTACTACCATGATGCCATCTCCCTGATGAAACAGGATTAAATCTTTTTTAAATGTTCAACATAATAAAATCTTAAGCATCACTTTGAAGTACTCTTTTCCAATTATTGGCAGGGTCTCAAAACTTCCTCTATATATTTTACATATAAAAATAATGACTCCATTAAAACAAAAATCATTTCTTATATGCTGAAAAAATGGTTTTGCGCCTATTCCTACCAGGGCGGCTGCAGAACCAGAAGTATCCAGGCCACTTCATGTATAAAACATAATAATAAAAAGGTTGTCATTTGCACTTACCACTGTGGCTCCATGCAAAACTAAACACATCAGGGGTTTTGGTTTATTTGAAAGCAGTGGTGTATTTAGGTTTTGTGCTGCCCTAGGCCTGACTAAACTCGTGCAACCCCTAATTTAAATTTGACACACCTCTTCCTGTCAAGGCCACACCTCTTATTGTTTAAACCACACCCTTCATCTTTAGGCTCCACCTTTTAGAGCTCCATCTATTCCTCTCTGTAAATTAAAAGTGGATGCCAAGTGCCTGCTTGTATATATTGTATACCATTTCAAATGTTGTATCTATTATTTTAAGAGATAATCAAATAAAATTATGAAATGTTTAAATTTAGCCATTTTTACGAAGATCGGCCATGCATGTCAAGTATACTGGATCACAGCCGCTCTAATTTATTGAACAATAAAACCCACAGAAATGTGCGGTGTGTATGAGCAGGGTCCTCCCTCCTTCTGTTCCGTGTTTGTAACGTGTATGTATATTTGTTATTCTGTCTCCCATTGTACAATGCTTTATAAATACTTGTAACTTTATCACAAAGCACCACAGCAATGAAACCCACAGAACTGTGCAATGTGTATGAGCGTATCACAGAGCTCCAAAGCAATAAAACTCAGTAAGGTGCAGTGTGTATGAACATACCAGAGCTCCACAATGAAACCCACAGAAATGTACAGTGTATGAGCATATTACAGAGCTCCACAGCAATAAACCTTGCAGTAATGTGCAGTGTGTTTAAGTATATCACAGAGCTCCACAGCAATAAAACTCACAGTAATGTGCAGTGTATGAGCGTATCACAAAAGCCCCCAGCAATACAACTCAGTAAGGTGCAGTGTGTATGAACATACCAGAGCTCCACAATGAAACCCACAGAAATGCACAGTGTATGAGCATATCACAGAGATCCACAGCAATAAACCTCAAAGTAATGTGCGGTTTGTCTGAGCATATCACAGAACTCCACAGCAATAAACCTCACAGTAATATGAGGAGTGTTTGAGAGTATCAGAGCACCACAGCAATAGAACTCGCAAGGTAAAGGCAGTGAGTATGAATGTAAACAGAGTCCACAGCAATAGACCTCTAAAGGTAAAGGCAATGAGTCTCTCCTTTTTCATGTCCCCCTCCCTTTAGCATGTCCATCTCCCCACCTCCATTTCCATTTCACCCCACTCTCGTGTTAATTGCACCCCACTTTTTTCATTCCCCTTACCCCCCTCCACTCTTTTCATCCCTCCCCTGTGTTATTTTGTGTCAGATAAAGTCTGACTCTCCAGATGAAACGCTGCTGTTCAAGAGGTCACAATAAATCTTGGTTTTTCCATGCAGGGGAGTGTCTGCTGTTTACTGCTAAGAAAGTTCCTTTCATGTCTGATGAGATTTCCAAAACCATTCCGATGGTTATTCCGTCCTCCTGACCTGTCCCAGGAGGCAGGAGCCGGTGAAGTCCCCCAATCTTAAGAGGCGGCAGGTTCTCATCACTCTCTCCCCTCCCATATGACCCATTATTGCTACTGTCTGTTTTTGCTGCAAAGGAGACAGACGTGCAGAGAGAGGAGGAGGATGTGCTGCCTCTGGCTTTTGTCCTGCGAGTCCTCTGGCAGCGTCATGGGGAATGGTAAGACCACACCTCCCCAGCAGGCCAGTCTCCTTAAAGTGTTCCCCCGCCTGATCAACTTACCAGCAGTGAACCTGGGAGCTGGGAACCACAGCTATCCTCCGCAGCTGCACGTGCATTATGGTAGAGCGCAGGGAGGAAGTGACATTATAATCACTTTCCTCCCAGCGCTGGAGAGTCCATGTGACAGCGCAACTCTGGACTGGAGGAGACCTTTCAACACTCGGCGGCGGGGTGGTCCAGAGCTGAGGATGGGGATTTAGAACACGGCGGCCCCGGGTCCCTTTTTTTTGCTGCCCCTGCAAGGTGCTTCAAAAGTGCCGTCCTAGGCCTAGGCCTTGTCGGCCTAGGCCAAGATACATCAATAAAACATAACAAGGAAGGAGAGTGTCATCTGCGCTCATTCCTATGTGTTCCATGTACAACAAAAATGAGGTTTTGTTTGTTTCAATGGCCATTGCAACGTAAGCCCACTCGCCACTTCAAGGCACCTCTTTAGAGTGGTACCTAACAATTGTAACCAAAAGGCCGCTCTACTGAGCAGCTCCAAGCCCCTCCAGCTGCTTTTCAGCAAGGAGAGACAAAGATGGTGGGTTTTATTTATACACGCACCAAGCACTTCCCATTTGGATCAAAAACAAAAACATGGAAAGAGGAACAGCTGCAAAACGACGGACTGGTGTTACAAGCATGATATACATAAATACAGAAAAAATGGCGTCGCGCCCATACTCACTTATTTTTGGAGCGGCGGCAACTGCCAGGAGTAACAGCCCAGTAAATGTATAAAACATAACAAGGAAGGAGAGTGTCATCTGCGCTCATTCCTATGTGTTCCATGTACAACAAAAATGAGGTTTTGTTTGTTTCAATGGCCATTGCAACGTAAGCCCACTCGCCACTTCAAGGCACCTCTTTAGAGTGGGTACCTAACAATTGTAACCAAAAGGCCGCTCTACTGAGCAGCTCCAAGCCCCTCCAGCTGCTTTTCAGCAAGGAGAGACAAAGATGGTGGGTTTTATTTATACACGCACCAAGCACTTCCCATTTGGGATCAAAAAAAAAAACATGGAAAGAGGAACAGCTGCAAAACGACGGACTGGTGTTACAAGCATGATATACATAAATACAGAAAAAATGGCGTCGCGCCCATACTCACTTATTTTTGGAGCGGCGGCAACTGCCAGGAGTAACAGCCCAGTAAATGTATAAAACATAACAAGGAAGGAGAGTGTCATCTGCGCTCATTCCTATGTGTTCCATGTACAACAAAAATGAGGTTTTGTTTGTTTCAATGGCCATTGCAACGTAAGCCCACTCGCCACTTCAAGGCACCTCTTTAGAGTGGGTACCTAACAATTGTAACCAAAAGGCCGCTCTACTGAGCAGCTCCAAGCCCCTCCAGCTGCTTTTCAGCAAGGAGAGACAAAGATGGTGGGTTTTATTTATACACGCACCAAGCACTTCCCATTTGGGATCAAAAACAAAAACATGGAAAGAGGAACAGCTGCAAAACGACGGACTGGTGTTACAAGCATGATATACATAAATACAGAAAAAATGGCGTCGCGCCCATACTCACTTATTTTTGGAGCGGCGGCAACTGCCAGGAGTAACAGCCCAGTAAATGTATAAAACATAACAAGGAAGGAGAGTGTCATCTGCGCTCATTCCTATGTGTTCCATGTACAACAAAAATGAGGTTTTGTTTGTTTCAATGGCCATTGCAACGTAAGCCCACTCGCCACTTCAAGGCACCTCTTTAGAGTGGGTACCTAACAATTGTAACCAAAAGGCCGCTCTACTGAGCAGCTCCAAGCCCCTCCAGCTGCTTTTCAGCAAGGAGAGACAAAGATGGTGGGTTTTATTTATACACGCACCAAGCACTTCCCATTTGGGATCAAAAACAAAAACATGGAAAGAGGAACAGCTGCAAAACGACGGACTGGTGTTACAAGCATGATATACATAAATACAGAAAAAATGGCGTCGCGCCCATACTCACTTATTTTTGGAGCGGCGGCAACTGCCAGGAGTAACAGCCCAGTAAATGTATAAAACATAACAAGGAAGGAGAGTGTCATCTGCGCTCATTTCTATGTGTTCCATGTACAACAAAAATGAGGTTTTGTTTGTTTCAATGGCCATTGCAACGTAAGCCCACTCGCCACTTCAAGGCACCTCTTTAGAGTGGGTACCTAACAATTGTAACCAAAAGGCCGCTCTACTGAGCAGCTCCAAGCCCCTCCAGCTGCTTTTCAGCAAGGAGAGACAAAGATGGTGGGTTTTATTTATACACGCACCAAGCACTTCCCATTTGGGATCAAAAACAAAAACATGGAAAGAGGAACAGCTGCAAAACGACGGACTGGTGTTACAAGCATGATATACATAAATACAGAAAAAATGGCGTCGCGCCCATACTCACTTATTTTTGGAGCGGCGGCAACTGCCAGGAGTAACAGCCCAGTAAATGTATAAAACATAACAAGGAAGGAGAGTGTCATCTGCGCTCATTCCTATGTGTTCCATGTACAACAAAAATGAGGTTTTGTTTGTTTCAATGGCCATTGCAACGTAAGCCCACTCGCCACTTCAAGGCACCTCTTTAGAGTGGGTACCTAACAATTGTAACCAAAAGGCCGCTCTACGAGCAGCTCCAAGCCCCTCCAGCTGCTTTTCAGCAAGGAGAGACAAAGATGGTGGGTTTTATTTATACACGCACCAAGCACTTCCCATTTGGGATCAAAAACAAAAACATGGAAAGAGGAACAGCTGCAAAACGACGGACTGGTGTTACAAGCATGATATACATAAATACAGAAAAAATGGCGTCGCGCCCATACTCACTTATTTTTGGAGCGGCGGCAACTGCCAGGAGTAACAGCCCAGTAAATGTATAAAACATAACAAGGAAGGAGAGTGTCATCTGCGCTCATTCCTATGTGTTCCATGTACAACAAAAATGAGGTTTTGTTTGTTTCAATGGCCATTGCAACGTAAGCCCACTCGCCACTTCAAGGCACCTCTTTAGAGTGGGTACCTAACAATTGTAACCAAAAGGCCGCTCTACTGAGCAGCTCCAAGCCCCTCCAGCTGCTTTTCAGCAAGGAGAGACAAAGATGGTGGGTTTTATTTATACACGCACCAAGCACTTCCCATTTGGGATCAAAAACAAAAACATGGAAAGAGGAACAGCTGCAAAACGACGGACTGGTGTTACAAGCATGATATACATAAATACAGAAAAAATGGCGTCGCGCCCATACTCACTTATTTTTGGAGCGGCGGCAACTGCCAGGAGTAACAGCCCAGTAAATGTATAAAACATAACAAGGAAGGAGAGTGTCATCTGCGCTCATTCCTATGTGTTCCATGTACAACAAAAATGAGGTTTTGTTTGTTTCAATGGCCATTGCAACGTAAGCCCACTCGCCACTTCAAGGCACCTCTTTAGAGTGGGTACCTAACAATTGTAACCAAAAGGCCGCTCTACTGAGCAGCTCCAAGCCCCTCCAGCTGCTTTTCAGCAAGGAGAGACAAAGATGGTGGGTTTTATTTATACACGCACCAAGCACTTCCCATTTGGGATCAAAAACAAAAACATGGAAAGAGGAACAGCTGCAAAACGACGGACTGGTGTTACAAGCATGATATACATAAATACAGAAAAAATGGCGTCGCGCCCATACTCACTTATTTTTGGAGCGGCGGCAACTGCCAGGAGTAACAGCCCAGTAAATGTATAAAACATAACAAGGAAGGAGAGTGTCATCTGCGCTCATTCCTATGTGTTCCATGTACAACAAAAATGAGGTTTTGTTTGTTTCAATGGCCATTGCAACGTAAGCCCACTCGCCATTTCTGTATTTATGTATATCATGCTTGTAACACCAGTCCGTCGTTTTGCAGCTGTTCCTCTTTCCATGTTTTTGTTTTTGATCCCAAATGGGAAGTGCTTGGTGCGTGTATAAATAAAACCCACCATCTTTGTCTCTCCTTGCTGAAAAGCAGCTGGAGGGGCTTGGAGCTGCTCAGTAGAGCGGCCTTTTGGTTACAATTGTTAGGTACCCACTCTAAAGAGGTGCCTTGAAGTGGCGAGTGGGCTTACGTTGCAATGGCCATTGAAACAAACAAAACCTCATTTTTGTTGTACATGGAACACATAGGAATGAGCGCAGATGACACTCTCCTTCCTTGTTATGTTTTATACATTTACTGGGCTGTTACTCCTGGCAGTTGCCGCCGCTCCAAAAATAAGTGAGTATGGGCGCGACGCCATTTTTTCTGTATTTATGTATATCATGCTTGTAACACCAGTCCGTCGTTTTGCAGCTGTTCCTCTTTCCATGTTTTTGTTTTTGATCCCAAATGGGAAGTGCTTGGTGCGTGTATAAATAAAACCCACCATCTTTGTCTCTCCTTGCTGAAAAGCAGCTGGAGGGGCTTGGAGCTGCTCAGTAGAGCGGCCTTTTGGTTACAATTGTTAGGTACCCACTCTAAAGAGGTGCCTTGAAGTGGCGAGTGGGCTTACGTTGCAATGGCCATTGAAACAAACAAAACCTCATTTTTGTTGTACATGGAACACATAGGAATGAGCGCAGATGACACTCTCCTTCCTTGTTATGTTTTATACATTTACTGGGCTGTTACTCCTGGCAGTTGCCGCCGCTCCAAAAATAAGTGAGTATGGGCGCGACGCCATTTTTTCTGTATTTATGTATATCATGCTTGTAACACCAGTCCGTCGTTTTGCAGCTGTTCCTCTTTCCATGTTTTTGTTTTTGATCCCAAATGGGAAGTGCTTGGTGCGTGTATAAATAAAACCCACCATCTTTGTCTCTCCTTGCTGAAAAGCAGCTGGAGGGGCTTGGAGCTGCTCAGTAGAGCGGCCTTTTGGTTACAATTGTTAGGTACCCACTCTAAAGAGGTGCCTTGAAGTGGCGAGTGGGCTTACGTTGCAATGGCCATTGAAACAAACAAAACCTCATTTTTGTTGTACATGGAACACATAGGAATGAGCGCAGATGACACTCTCCTTCCTTGTTATGTTTTATACATTTACTGGGCTGTTACTCCTGGCAGTTGCCGCCGCTCCAAAAATAAGTGAGTATGGGCGCGACGCCATTTTTTCTGTATTTATGTATATCATGCTTGTAACACCAGTCCGTCGTTTTGCAGCTGTTCCTCTTTCCATGTTTTTGTTTTTGATCCCAAATGGGAAGTGCTTGGTGCGTGTATAAATAAAACCCACCATCTTTGTCTCTCCTTGCTGAAAAGCAGCTGGAGGGGCTTGGAGCTGCTCAGTAGAGCGGCCTTTTGGTTACAATTGTTAGGTACCCACTCTAAAGAGGTGCCTTGAAGTGGCGAGTGGGCTTACGTTGCAATGGCCATTGAAACAAACAAAACCTCATTTTTGTTGTACATGGAACACATAGGAATGAGCGCAGATGACACTCTCCTTCCTTGTTATGTTTTATACATTTACTGGGCTGTTACTCCTGGCAGTTGCCGCCGCTCCAAAAATAAGTGAGTATGGGCGCGACGCCATTTTTTCTGTATTTATGTATATCATGCTTGTAACACCAGTCCATCGTTTTGCAGCTGTTCCTCTTTCCATGTTTTTGTTTTTGATCCCAAATGGGAAGTGCTTGGTGCGTGTATAAATAAAACCCACCATCTTTGTCTCTCCTTGCTGAAAAGCAGCTGGAGGGGCTTGGAGCTGCTCAGTAGAGCGGCCTTTTGGTTACAATTGTTAGGTACCCACTCTAAAGAGGTGCCTTGAAGTGGCGAGTGGGCTTACGTTGCAATGGCCATTGAAACAAACAAAACCTCATTTTTGTTGTACATGGAACACATAGGAATGAGCGCAGATGACACTCTCCTTCCTTGTTATGTTTTATACATTTACTGGGCTGTTACTCCTGGCAGTTGCCGCCGCTCCAAAAATAAGTGAGTATGGGCGCGACGCCATTTTTTCTGTATTTATGTATATCATGCTTGTAACACCAGTCCGTCGTTTTGCAGCTGTTCCTCTTTCCATGTTTTTGTTTTTGTTCCCAAATGGGAAGTGCTTGGTGCGTGTATAAATAAAACCCACCATCTTTGTCTCTCCTTGCTGAAAAGCAGCTGGAGGGGCTTGGAGCTGCTCAGTAGAGCGGCCTTTTGGTTACAATTGTTAGGTACCCACTCTAAAGAGGTGCCTTGAAGTGGCGAGTGGGCTTACGTTGCAATGGCCATTGAAACAAACAAAACCTCATTTTTGTTGTACATGGAACACATAGGAATGAGCGCAGATGACACTCTCCTTCCTTGTTATGTTTTATACATTTACTGGGCTGTTACTCCTGGCAGTTGCCGCCGCTCCAAAAATAAGTGAGTATGGGCGCGACGCCATTTTTTCTGTATTCAAGATACATCAATACTTGAAAGGCCATTAAAGTAAACCTACCTTGACAACTCAGGTCAGGTGGGTCCTAACCTAATGAACCAAAAGCTGTTTTTTAAGTAACCACATATCATCTTGCTGCTTCTCAGCCGACAAAGTCTGGTGGGTTTATACAGCACAAATGACCACCTTTTTTCTTGTTATATTTTATAAATGAAGTGGGCCAGATACTTCTGGTCCCGGCAGCCGCCCTGGTAGGAATAGGCACAAAACCGTTTTTTCCTGCTTATATTTTGTTGTATCCCAGCCAGGTCATTGTTGCTGCTGCCTCTTTCCGTGTTTTCTTTTTTAATCCCAAAGTGGAATTGTCCTGTGAGGAGTATAATTATAAACCCATCAGTCTCTCTCTTGGCAGAGAAGCAGCCTGAGGATATGTGGTTCCTTAGAAAGCAGGTCTTGGATTTATTAGGTAGGACCCATCTGACCAGAGTTGTCGTGACAAGGCAGGTGGGCTTACACTTTACTAGCCATTCAAGTAAACTAAAACCTCTGATGTGTTTTATTTCGCATGGAACTACAGTGGTGAGAGTAAAAATCATTTCTTATTCTAAATAAGAATATAATTGTTTTCTTTAAGAAACAAATAAGCTTACTGTTTACATCTCCTTCAACATCTACAAATATCACTGTACATAAGACCCCCCCACTGTGCGCTCTATTACAGCTTCTTAATGCTTCATCTATTTTATATCTACTGTTGCTTAATTTATATATTTAAATTAACATAGGTATCCTATTCCTGACGAAAATCACTTCTCATTATTTTTCTCTTTACTTTTTGTGCTACTTATTCTTCTTTAAGTTTGAGATCTATTTTTATAAAGGTCCTTTCTCAACAATATTTTTCTGCATTCTAAATTTGTATGTATTGTTTGCCCGCTGTGCAACACTTCAGAATATTTTGACACTTTATAAATAAAACTAATAATTCTAATAAGACAGAGTTCCTGAAGGTGCACCTGGGGTGCACACCTACTGCAATCTGTAAATCCCATAGCTATACACAAATAAATTATCTAGATACCGACTGTTCTTCAAAAATCCTGACTCATGGCTTTAACGACTTGGGTGTTTTTTTTTCTGCAAAACAATATCAACTATTTCTGACCATTTGAATTATCTTTTTTAAACCATTCCTGCTTGGTTTTTATACTCTTTTCCAAAGTGTTAGAACTAATGTCAAATAAGGTCAAAAGAGGTGAATATGTGCAGCAATCAGTTAGAAAAAATCACGTTTGCCAAGTGAAACTGTATAGGAAAATAATATTAACATTTGTCCCTTAAGAAAAAAAGCTTATGGCTGGGTTCATAAATCCATCTTCATCCATATGATTCAATAAGAGCAGCTTTGATATCTCCTGTACCAGTGAGGAATTTAATATTAGTATGTGAACAATAATCGTGACCTTTACTGGAAAAATAAGATATAACGTGCTGTGGATAACTACATAGATAGTAATAATGGCTATGAAGAGTCTGCTGCCATGTTAGAATTATTAAGTAGTATTTTTCTGCTGGGAAATCACCATTTACCAATATTTTACTTAATTTAAATGCAAACTGCAAAGCAACCCTTCCAATCCACTGGGTAATCAAAGGCCAGGGGATATGAGCCTTCGGGCATCCCAGCCTGGACTGCTCTTCTCCCTGGGGGTGCCATCCCAGGGGTTAGCAGTGATTCTGGGGATTATGGTTGGTGAGGCCCTAGAGAGCGTGGCTGCCATTTGGTCATCATCAAAATAGCTGCTGGGCAGACACACAAGCAGAGAAGTTCTAGGGTGGAACCAAGTAGATGGGAAAAAAAACATTGAAATAGGGGAATATTCAGCCTAAATTTTCAAATGGAGTGTCTGAACTCTGTCTGCTCCCCTCAACAATTTTGCAATGTTGAGTTAATCCAGGTAAAGTATCCATGTAATTGGGCAGACTAGATGGGCCGAAAGGTTCTTATCTGCCGACATTTTTCTATGTTCTATGTTTCTAATGTTGTCAAAAAATGTTTTATTTTTTTTCTTTGTCATTTTGGGTTATTGAGCACAGATTAATGTGGGAAATTTTTTTTAGCATAAGGCTTCAACGAATGTATTTGTCATGGTGGTGTACCGAGGCAGGTATGACTCCAGGATGTTGTGTCACAGACAGGTGAACAGGTGAGTAATGTCCAAGTGGTGTTTATTAAGCAGATATATATATGTGTTACGGTTAAAGCCCGAAGTGCGGTTAATTTTAGGATTACCCGGGTAATCCTGACATTACCCAGGCGGCATTAGCAAAAGTCCGAAGTGAAATAAAATTTCAGACTTTATCCGGGTAATCTGCAAAGTATCCAGAGGCCTCTGGGTACTCCGGTTTAAAGTGCACATTACCCTGGTGTGGTGTTGGATAAAGTGTGATGTGTAATGAAACATCGGACTTTAGCCGGGTAATCTGCAAAGTATCAAAACGCCTCTGGGTACTCCGCTTTTCATGGGTTTTCAGCGGGTTACAGTTGACTGAATTCCGAGGATTAACAGAGTAAAGCTACAAACTGTTTTCTGACTGATAACAAAATTGTGTTTTTTGTTATTTTTAACCAAATTGTATCCACAGTCACATACCACTCTAAATATCTGTCATGTAACTCTGTGCGTTAATTGTCTGAAAATTAATTTATGAAGATAAAGATATTATATACAGAGTAACCTGATGGTTATTATGTTTATAAATGATATATGAGCACATATGACACATAATAAAGATCATGTAACGCTTTAACATTCATATAAGAAACATATCCTGTTACTCTGTATATTCATTATATCCTTAATACATTATAATGTTTGTCTTTTTGCCATTTTCGTTGATAATATCCATAGATAATAGCAAAATTCACTTTTACCCAAGCGGGGTTGGATGCTCTGCAGATTACCCAGGTGAAGCTGTGGATAGTCTTCAGATTACCCGGGTGAAGCTTCAGACTTTTATCTGAACGATAACAAAATTTGGTTTTAACCGCACAAGGTTGGATAGTCTGCAGATCATCCAGGTAAAGTGTGAATTTTTCAGCTCTTACAGACTTTTACCCAAGGGCAGTTCGTTGGTAAAGTCAGAATTTTTAAATTTTTTGCAGCTGTACTCAGCCATTTTGAGTAATGTCAGGATTACCCGGGTAATTTTAGGATTAACCGCACTTCCGGCTTTAACCGTAACATGTACATATGCATATGTTCGCTTGAACATCATGGCAGGTATCTTGAATGAAGGTGAGGGACAGGAAATGGACTGACCACAGGATTAGATGTGAAGGAGAGACTGAGGCTAGGTATAAAGGAGGCACAGAGGATACAGATAAACAAGGCACAGAGACGCAGGGCAACACACAGGGAAATCACAGGAAGTTAGAAGAGACTGCAGACAGACAGAACAGGAAGAGGGCTGACTGGATGGCAGACTAGAATACGCTGGAGGCTTTGCAGGAACAGGGCACAGGCTTAGAGGCTGACAGGGTCACAGGTTTGAAGGCTGGAAGACTTGAAGGCACAGACCGGAACTTGACAGACTTCAGATCACTTGGGAACTTGGCATGCTTTGCAGTTACTGGGGACTTGCCACACTTGCTGACACCAAGGGTTTTTTCCGCTTGCTGGCACTAGGGAGTTGGCAGGATTGACAGGCACTGGGGACTCGGACGAGAAGACATGGAAACTAGCAGGTTTGGCAAAGCAGGAAAAAGGAGTGCACACACCACAAGAATCAATCCTCTGACAATGCTAAAGCACTGTGTACTGGGTGTGGCAACCTTTTCATAGAAGTCTACAGGCTGATCAGGTCTACTTGACTTCCCTGTAGAGTAGCTCGCAATTCCAGAGGTGCATAACAAAACCTGGAGTGGGATTTCACTTACTTGAAAGATGCTGCCAGAGATTCAAGTTTTTGGAGCATGAGGTTGGGCCTTCTTGCAAAATCTTTGAGTTTCATGGGAAGGGACATTACAGTACATGTAGTACATGTAACTACATGTACTACATGTACTGTAATGTCCCCTCCCATGAAACTCAAAGATTTTGCAAGAAGACCCAACCTCATGCTCCAAAAACTTGAATCTCTGGCAGCATCTTTCAAGTAAGTGAGATCCCACTCCAGGTTTTGTTATGCACCTCTGGATTTACAGTGACTAATATAGCAGGAGGAAGGAGGGCAGCTATTACTGGCATCTACATCATTCAAGGGACTTATCCAATGATATAGGATCTCCACCAACTACATCACCATATGTGATGTCACTACCATTACCACTTTCACAGCTGCTGTGACCATTAAAGAAACAGCTACTTTCAACTCCAACAATGTCTGCCCAAGTGTTGCAATGAACAATAGCAGTAAGAATCAACACAGTCTACAACTAGAAGAAGACATGAAACCATTGGTTCATCTTAAAGACCTGCATCTATTGGGATCCAGATTCCATTGTGGACATATTATAATTGAATGGATTTGAAATGCCCTTCAAATTATAGACAAACTCATGGAGAGCCTGAAAGGTTGCTTAATCAGGACCAAACTGATATATTTATGATATATATTTGAATATCTGCATACTAAAGAAACTGAACTGAAGCACCAAAGTTGAACTTTCATGTAACTAGTGTAGCGCTGCGTTAAAAACACTGTATTCTGGTGCATTGAACTATTGCTGCCACCCGAGGGAGACAGAGGTATTGTTAGACTATGCTGGACAAAACTGAACTACATCTACCATGATCCTTTGCGTGAGGACAGGAAGGAGGTGGTGCAGGAAAAGGAAAGAGATCAACAGCCTCGTGCAAGGGAGAAGCAGAGTGAGTGGAGCAGTGAAAGGTGGAGGACGCACATTGGAGCTGTCAGGGATCGCAACCAGGCCGGAGTACAGACGCTGTCTTACTGGTGCTGGAGATCGGGACAGTGACCATGTTAAGACCTACCTGTGCGGCGCTGAGAGGTCTGGAGGAAGAGTTAGATCCAGCAGGACCCCGAGTTAGGAGACCGCGCTGATCGATTGGGAGTGCAGGCGGGGGATCGTTGTTCCAGTTGCAGAGATTTGGCAAGCAGGGAGCAGATTCAGTGACACGGAGTCCCAGTGTCCGGCGGGAGAAGATCCTTTGATTGAGGCATCGAGTGCTGGACAGTCTTGTTCATCGGATGGGTGAGAGGCCTCCCAGGCCGCAGTTCCCAAATAAGAAACGCACGCTACAATATTGTTTAAATCCCCAACGTTGACTAGTCGAAGATTGTTTTGTTTCATTCACTGGCCAGTTGAACACAGTACCCGGGTACCCGAGACAACACACATACACACTTTTGAGCTATTATTCACGGGACTTACACTCCAGAACTGAGGGGGGTTACCCGTTTCTTTTGCCGCCGCGTGTTTTTCCCGCGTTACGAATTCTTCTCATTTAAATACCGTATATGCATAATATATGCTGCTTTATTGGGATCAGTAAAGAATATAATACATAAAAATACACAACAGTGCTGGTGTATAGTAATTTCCTAGTGCGGTGAGATTAACCCGAGGTTTATTCAGCGGCTCCTCCGGGAGTGAGCGTTACACTAGTATAAGAGCAAATGCTGATAATTGAGACAAAATGTTAATGAGAAACTAATTCCCAGTAAACCCTTAATTAAAAATGGCGACCCAACGAATGGCTAAATTTAAACCAAAATTTCAGAGACCAAGCTCAATGAAATTGTCATATATCTGCTAGTACATAGATATTCATGTAACATACATTCTAGCGTATTGTATAGTTCTACATCAAGGCACCCAAAGATCTCCAATATGCTGCTAGATTCTGACATGCAGAGCTGAGAAAATGATGAATTTGAAATTAAGAGGATTGTCAGGGTGTGAACAAGTTTCAGTGTTCTGTTATTTGAAGATATGCCCCTTGGTGAAAAGGTAACCATGTATGTGTTCAAACATAAAATTTCAATTTGCATGTATTTTATACATGATTTGATACAACAGTCATTGTCCTAAAGGCAAAAGAAACCAAGTATAGAGATACTGGTGCATTTGCAGACTGGCACTTAATACATCAAAGTCATACAGCAACAAAAAATAAAACTATCACCCTCACTTTTCAAATAACTTGCTGTATATTAATAAAGTGTTGGCTAAGCACATGATAACCACAGTCAATGCTAAATTTAAACAGGAATGGAAGTTACCTGAAAATGTCTTTGTACATGCTTGTGCGAGATGTATCATTGCAAATAACAAGTTTAAGCAACAGAATAGAGATAGAGTTAAAAAAGAATTAGTCGATGTTGCTGGAGACTGTGGAGACACAGGTTTGCAAGAGCACCCCTCCAGTAAGTGTCCTTGGGCAAGACACCTAATGGTACATACTCGCCACCCAGGACATATATTTGAAAACGAGAGAAATCTCAAAGTACCCTTCCTGGTAAAATACTTTCTCAAAAAAAATAAAACTTACCATCCTGGCATTTTCCACATGGACTAAAACAATCCTCCAAACCTTTGTATTATATGACTAGGAACTTCAAAGATTGGAGTGATGTTTTAGTAAGAGGTTTGAGAAATGATGAGCGACGTATGGAAAAAATTTGAAAAGAAAGCGCTTAGGATTAGGCGGAGGTCAGAGTGAATTTTTTTATTTTTACATTTTTGGATTATGGAGGTTTAGAAAGTTTGGTTGAGGTATTTTTAGAAAGGGATAATTGTTGTGGTACACGGGTGATGGAAGTTCACACTTTGCATTCATAATGCCTCCATCCCATAGGATTGGGCGCAGGATCAAGTGGGTGTCTACAGGGGGAAAGGATGTCTGCCTACTCATTTGTAATGTCTCCATCTCACAGCCTAGGTCTGTAGTAGCTGAGCTGCTTGACAGTCCATCAGCTCTGATTCTTAACCACTTTCCCACTAGCCATTAATAGGAGACCCCTTATTTATCCCTAATGCACCAATCCAACTGCCCTGGAGAAGAATGCCATGGTGTTGTCCATATGCTTTCAACCTCCCTACCCGGGTTAAGCACTTCATTCGTATTTCCTGTGATTGAAAAATAATCTCTACATGAAGGACATCATGATAGTTACTGCTCTTGATAGAGTGCTGCCCTATATGGATATATTAACATGTTCTGACAGTGTCTATATAATCACACACAAAATAACTAAGAACACATTGTGGAGGTGCATTTATTTGATATGTGATTTGGAACACCTTGCGTTCATATAATTTCCATTTTGTTTTAACTGCACGTGTTTGCTTTTGGATTTTAATTGCCTGCTTGTTTGAGATTGGGTTGTTGAAATGTAAGATGGTATTTAGAAAGTTCTTTTTTTTTTTTTGAAATTCAAAATTTTTTTTTTTTTCAGAGCAATATAAACATCGGGATACAAAAAGGAAAAAATAAGGGGGGTAAGACATTTCGTAACATAAAAGGGGGATAATACAAAAACATTAAATAATAATAAGAGAAAAAAAAAAAAAAAAAAACACACACAGTGAGAGCAATAATAATAGTCTCTGCCAACAGTAAGTAATACACAGACCAAAAATCTAGAACTATCCAATACCAGTATTGGAACAAAACCATGCAACAATCGCTGATTATAACCTGCACGCGCATGAGAGGGTTATGATGACCCCAAAAGGTCCCAGAACAGCCAATGATCCTTCTGTGGTGGAGGAAGGCCACTCGTCACCTGAACCTGTAATTCATATTCCCTCATAGATGTAATCATCTTTCGGACCTCAACAATGCTAGGGACTGCCGTCTTTTTCCAATGTCTTGCCACCAGTAACAAAACTACGCTGATAATAACATTAAACATTTTACGTTGCGCCACCGAGAGTTCCGACGACGGAGCACCCAAAAGGTAACCCTCCGGAGTGAGGGGGATCTGATCACCCACCGCCCCGGTCACCAATTCCGCCGTGTCCTGCCAGAGCGTCTGAAGTTCCTTGCATGCCCACCACACATGTAACATAGTGCCCACTTCCGAGAGACACCTCCAGCAAGTAGAGGACGCCCCTGATATGTGTTTCTCCCGGGCGGGAACCAAATACCATCTATACATCACTTTCCGTCTCACTTCTCGCAAAGACGTACAGCTATATGCCCCCTTATCCGCTTCATATGCCTTATGCCATGTCTGGGTAGTAAGCTCCTGCCCTATCTCCCTCTCCCACGCCTTTTGGAAATTCCATTTATAGTTTGGAATAAGCGCATTCAATGCAGCATAACACAGTGATACCAGTCTAGTCGATGCATCCGGGTTCAGTACGAAACTTTCAAACCCCGTTAAGATAACTTTAGAACCAACGAGGATGCTCGGCAAGTTCGTAGTTTTCCACAAAGAATGCAATTGGCGATAAGAAAACACAAAAGTGTCTGGCAACCCGTATCGTCCAGACAAATTTGCAAATGACGCTAGCGAGTCTCCCAACACCAGATGCCAGAGATGGGTAACTCCCTTCCCCACCCATCTGGAACACGGAAACCCGTCTATCCAATACCTCAATACGTCCGTAGGAGTCGCTAAAGACGGGAAAGGGTTATTCAGTAACCGACTACGATGTCTATCCCATGTCTTGAGATATAAAGCAGTAGAGGGTAGCATGTAAGGTAGCTCTGGCCTCTGTTTAGGAGTAAGCCAGATCAGAGAGGTAACCAGATGTGTCCCCACACAAGTCTGTTCTACAGAAGTCCACCGAGGAGTCGACGACTGCAGGAAAAACTCTCCCATGGAGGCCAATAATGTTGCGTTATAATAAAGAGTAACGTTCGGCATAGCCATACCCCCATTACAACGTGACAAATATAACAGCTTAGCCGGCACTCTGGGACGTCCCCTCCGCCATACATAAGTCAGGAAGTAGGACTGTATCTCCTCCAGATAGGATGTGGGTAGAGGCAATGGAAGGGTGCGGAACAGGTATAAAAGCTTGGGTAATATTGTCATTTTAATGGAGGAAACGCGGCCCACCCATGACGTCTTTGCATGCCGCCACTGGTAGAAGATCTGTCTCAATTTCGATAAAAACGGTTTATAATTATAGTCATATAAACGGAAAGGGGAAGCCGTAAGTTTAACCCCCAAATAGTTTATATAGTCTGTTCTCCATTCATAGGGGTAGATATTTTTAAGTAGTTTCAGTACAGGGATAGGGATGTGGATGGGCATTATCTGCGACTTAGATACATTTACCTTATGGTACGAAACTTTACTATATTCTGCCAAAACCGAATGTAGCCTGGGCAGAGAAGTAAGGGGATTCGTCAGGGTCAACAATACATCGTCTGCAAAAAGGCTTATTTTAAAACTGTCTGGCCCGATATCAATACCCGACACCAACGAATCTTGTCTGATATGTTGAGCTAATGGTTCAACCGCCAAGGCATATAGAAGGGGCGACAACGGGCAGCCCTGCCTTGTCCCGTTAAAGATTTCAAACGGTTCCGACAAAAAACCGGCTTGTATCACCGCCGCAGTTGGATGATTATAAAGTGCAAAAATGTTAGTTATCACCGCCTCAGGAAAGCCAAATTTATCCAAAACCCGCCGCAAAAAAGCCCAGCACACCCTGTCGAAGGCCTTTTCTGCATCTAAGGCCATAACAATGCACGGGAGTCCAGAGCGATGTGCAACCGATTGTAACCCAATGATCTTTTTAGTATTATGTGGGCCTTGCCTACCTCGAATGAACCCAACCTGATCATTACACACTAATGCCGGCAAAAAGCTGCTATCCTATCCGCCAGTATTTTGGCGTATAACTTCACATCGATATTCAGCAACGATATCGGTCTAAAGTTAGCAGGTACCGTTGGGGTTTTGCCCTGTTTAGGAAGCGGGACAATAACTGTCCGCAGCATTTCAATCGGAAAAACGCCGTTAGCAGCCGCCGAATGAAATACCGACAGCAATCTCGGGGCCAGAATACCAGCAAATTTTCTATAATAACCGTCCGAGAATCCGTCCGGGCCCGGCGATTTGTGAAGTGGTAACTGATTGATAGCCAACCGAACGTCCTGTAGCGTTATAGGTGAGGCTAAAGCCTGGGACTGCGAAGGAGACAGGGAGGGTAAATGTAGAGACGAAAGGTACTTATCTATAAGTTCCGAGGGATGAGATTGTAGCTGTTCATCTGTCTGGAGATTGTATAATTTACTATAATATGCCGCCAGTTCGTTACTAATATCTTGAGGCTTAAACACCTTCTGTCCCCCTGGTCCCGTAACTAAATGCGAGATGTTCTTCGTAGGTTGGGATACGCGCAGACAATTAGCCAAAAGACGTCCCGGTTTGTTACTAAATGCATAATATTTAGCTTGCGTGCGTTTTTGAAAAAAAAGTAGTCGTTTCTGATTCAGTTCCGTCAACTGCGCCTGTGCCGCCGAAAGTAAACCGAGGTTAGTGGCTGAGGGGTCCAATTTATTTACGCGCGACAAATGTTGTATCTGAGTTAAAAGTTGCACCCTGTCAGTGCGTCTAGTCTTATTTAAGTGGGATGCCCATTTAATACATGCCCCCCTAAGTACTGCCTTGTGTGCCAACCATAATATGTCGGCTGACATGTCTGGAGTGGCGTTCAAATCGAAATATTCTGTCATAATTTGTTCAAGATCTTTCTCGATCGCAGGGTCGGACAATAAGGATTCATTTAACTTCCAAGGTGGACGATTCGTGTACCGATAACTGTCATGAAGAGTAAGAAGAAGAGGGGCATGATCCGACCAAGTTATATCTGAAAGGGAGCAATCTAGAACCCGAGGCAAGGTGTCACCAGGCATAAAGATATAGTCTATCCTAGTGTATGAATTGTGTACCATAGAGTGGAAAGAGAAATCCCGTTCCCCGGGGTGAAATACTCTCCAAACATCATACAACCCGTAGGACTGCAGTAAATCAAAAAATTTGGTACCTTGGCGAATCTGCCTAGCAGATGGAGTAGGGGTCTTAACCGAGCGAACATCCATCTTGGGGTCCATATTACAGTTGAAATCCCCGCACACCAGCAGCGTACCCGATAAGACCTTTTGAGCCTTAGCCAACACGCTAGACACAAAGGACATTTGGTCTACATTTGGAGAGTAAAGATTAACTATCGTGAAAAGCTCATGGTTTACCGAACACACTATTATCAAATATCGTCCCTGAGGGTCTGATAATTTTCGATGTAATTGAAAAGCCACCCGGTGGCTTACCAAGACCGAGACTCCCCGTGCTTTCGCCGGGCCTGTAGCATGATATTGAGTCGGGTAGGTACGAGGATCCAAATTCGGGTGGACCAACCTCTTAAAATGTGTCTCCTGGAGGCACACTATCTCTGCCCCCCATTTCTTGAGATCAGCGTACAACACGTGCCTTTTATATGGGGTATTCAACCCCTTAACGTTGTAAGAGACAATTTTCATAAAACATTTTCAATAAAACAACCTGCAGAATTTCAAAGCTGTCGGCAGACCAGAAGACATTTTTAAAAAAAAAAAGGGAGAGGCAAAGGAAAAAAAAATTGAAACACTTCAAACCAAAGTCCAAATAACTCTTGGACGAAAAACTATATACAAACCCATGCGGGTAAAACTCCTGTGGGAAGCCCCTCGAGTCGGGACTGCTTCCCATACTCCTCAGCCGAGGAGGGAGACAGGGGGTATAGGCCTGGGACCGTCCGACCAGCTCCAGGGAACCGACCATCTCCATCAGTTTGGCCTCCAGGTGTACACACCAGACACAAAAAAAAGGAAAAATAAGCGTCATATAAAGAGAGTGTGAGAAAACGGGACGAGCCAGGAAATATCCAGCTGAAAGTCACCTCAAGAAGAAATCTGGCCCTTAACACGCCATTCCGGGTCTAGCTTTCTAGACGCTGTACGCAGTCGGACCGGAGACTTTTGTGGCACTAGGCCCCATTCGCCGAGCAGTGTCATTCCGGCTTCCATCGTAGACACGACGTGCGTAGTACCGTTGCGGAAGATCAGCAACTTGACCGGGAAGCCCCACCGATAGTTAATTCCCCGATCTCTCAGCACCATTGTGACGTCCTTTAATGCTCTTCGATACTGGAGGGTCGCTCTAGACAAGTCTGGGTAGACGGAAATATGAGCATAATCTGGCGCGAGTGAGGAAGGATCCCTCAAGGCTTTCAATAGGTCCTCACGCGGCTTGAAATAATGTAGACGGAGCAATACGTCTCTAGGTGCTTGAGACGGAGCTGAGGGTGGCTTTGGCAAACGGTGTATCCGGTCAAACAGCAGTGAGTCCGGAGTTGCATTTGGAAGAAGTGTTTGAAAAAGATCAGTCACATAGGTAGTGAGCTCAGATTGAGCAACAGAGTCCGGTACTCCCCTCACTTTTAAATTATGTCTACGCGACCTGTCTTCGAGGTCCGCTATTTTAGTCAAGGCGTCCTGCAATTTTCCTTCCAGACCCTCCACTCTCTCCTCCATAACATTATGTGCCCCTGCATATTCCGCCATCTTCCCTTCCAGTTTGTCCGTTCTATCCCCGATATCTTTTATGTCCCTTCGAATCTCTGCAGAGACCCCGTCTAAACGAGCTGTTAATTTATCTGAAAGTTCACCAAGCATCTCCGACATTCGATGGAGCACAGCCTCCAAGTTTACTGACCGAGTATCTGAGTCGTGATCTGCACGTGGAGAGGACCGCGGAGATCCGCCGCCATCTTGCGCGGCCATCTCCTCCTTGCGCTTAGGGGTCCGAGGCGTGAAAAATTCGGTTTTCGCTGACTTCTTTGTGCCCTTCTGTGATGCCATCTCACCCTCCCTCTCGTTCCCCACACAGAAAAAACTGTTTGAGGGTCAATTCGCTGGGTGGATATGCGTGGATGGAGCTCCCTGTGCCGGAGCCGAGCGATCACGCAGCCGCCATATTCCGCGGTCAGGCCACGCCCCCTTTTTTTTTTAAACCCTTTGCTGCTGAGCCATTTCACCCATGTGTGCGGAGCTCATTTTCATGAATTTTTGCTCATCATGTTTAAATGTGATTTGAAGCCATGTTTTATTGCAGAACCCAGACAATTTATATATCCCTTTTTTTCAGCAGACTCAGGAGATTCAAAATATATAATTTCTATGGGTATATGTGTTGACCCGTCAGAAAGCTATAAAAATTTACAAAAAAGTGTAAATTTATATTTGGATTTCAAGTGTTTGCAAGTGTGTACATTTATTTTTCCACATTTTATCATCCAATTCATTCTTTGGGTTAGTCTTTATGAAAAAGAAAATCATAAATGGAGTTTCTGTTACCCCCCCCCAAAAAAGCAAACTTGACCAAAACTGACAACAAATTACAGGCTCGATTACATTCTTCGCGCTAACGTTAAAGCGTGTGCAAAAACGCTTTAAAGCGAGGGGCAAAACCCTTCGCTCAGAACATCGTATTACAATGTCCGCGCAAAAAATGTGCGTTAACGTCTAACGCGGGTGGACCTGCGCGAACCCTTTGCGAGCGTAATGTATTTGCGCGTCCTATACTTAACATTGTGAACACAAATGAGTTTGTGCGCTGGTGCACGCAAAGGTATTACAATCATAGCGCAAAATTTAACGGACAACGTTTGCGCGCATAATTTTAACGTCTTTGAAAGGCTGGTGATAACGGCAAATCTGAATGTTCTGGCCGAAATCAAATACACCAGCCCAAAAAAAAATACAGCAACGTATAGTTACACATTCTACGCATACGAAACCAATAAAATGGAGAAGTTGTGCGTGTTTTTATTATTGCTGCAGCATATATATTCAGATTGATTTTGACAGGCGCAAAAACTTACCGAGAGACAATTGTGGTTCTTAATTCAGATTGGCTGAATCGCGTAAAAAATCAGTCCGCCCACCGCTTTCACGCAGCATTAATGTGTGCACGTTTTTGCGCATCTTTTTTACACATGGTATTTTTTGACGGATGAAAAAATGCACTCAGATTGTAATACCAGCGTTAATTTACACGCGTTAACGTTTAACGCGGCGCGCAAAAAAAAATAGCACTACGTGAGCGTTTTTGCGCAAAGAATGTAATAGAGCCCTACATGTTTTACTAGTATTTTGGCGAGCTGCGTTTTCTAAAAAATATGATTATATTTATTTATTTGTAAAGTATTTTGCCAGGAATGATACATTGAGATCTCTCTCATTTTCAAGTATGTCCTGGGTTCAAGAATATTGAATTTTTACAACAGGGTACAGAAATACAAAGTATTAAAATGCAAGATATTAAAAACAACACAAATATACAGATTTACACCGAAAATAAACATGTAAGAAATATATTCACTATTAATAGAGATCTCTTAGGTGAATTTAGACTGGGGGAAGATTTGATGGTTCATAAAATGATGAACTTGTTACCGACGTGGGAAATGAGAAGGTGGGTAATGACAGCGGTGTTACAGTCCCACAAGCGAGGGCTGACATGCAGGGCGTCAGTCCGCTCTGATTGAAGCCTTAGATTGGCTCTGAGCTGGGACACTGCGAACAAATGTGGAACATCCAGAGGGCACAGGAGTTAAACGGGAGGAAGTTCCACACATGTCCTTTGCATTCAAGTGGTTAAATTGTCTAACATATTAATAATACCACCTGTTATCACATTTTTGGGTGACAAGTTAATCCTCTATAAAAATGGGTCCATTACTAGGAGTTTCTTCAGTTTTTACCATCTTTGTTGGCTTCTGTCTGTAACCATTTCTGGCCATGGAGGATGAGGTCTAATATTTGTGATCTCATACAGGGTTATTCAGAGAGCGTGAAAAGCAGGAGAATGACTGGATAATCACTGGAGAATGAAAAATTCCAGGTCAAAATAGCCAAACCAGAAAAATTCTCCCTTTCATCTCACTTTCCAAATCGGCTATTTTGACCTAGAATTTTTTATTCTCCAGTCATTCTCCTGCTTTTCACACTCTCTGAATAACCCTGATTGCCTTTCTAGGAGAGTATGTGAGAATCTTGTGTCTCATCTATGGGAGTACATACTACAGAAATAAAAAAAAAAAAGGTCAAATATCTACTGTAGTATAACGTAAAGCCATTAAAAGTAGACAAAGGAACTAGTCTACAAATGCTTTATGCAGGCCCTTGAATTTAGCTGTTAATGAACAGGGTTATCCAAAGAGATTCGAAAAGTCACCGCACGTTCGGTGACTTTTCGTTCTCTTCAATTCGGTTCCTTTTGCCGATTGCATTTCGGTGACCCTGCGGTGTATTCAGCAAACACCACAGGGCCCCCGAATTGCAGGGAAAAGCTGCCGAAAACCTGACGAAAACTAACCGAATGCATGCTGAAAACAAGCAAAAACATCTGGATTAATCTTGGAAAAAGCCGAACAGGAGCCGAACAGGAGCCGAACATGAGCCGAATCACACAGAGCCGAAGCAGCTGTGACGTAGAGGAGGCAGTGAATAAATTAGAAAAACCATTTGTATGAATCTGGGAAAATGAAACGCTGTTTGCAAAGAAACTACTGAGCGAAAATGTCTGAAATTTTCACAGGAGGTCCAGGGAATGATAATAAAGAGGGCTGTTACAAACAAAATAAGCAAACTGAAAAAAAAAAAAAAAAATCTGAAAAATGCTTAAAGTATCCTAAAAAATCAATGAATAAAGAGACTTTTTGCTGCAGAATTTTATAATGAACGGTTTATTAGATATTGAATAAAAATGGGAATATTTTTAACATTGAAGCCTATGGGATTCTCCTGAATTAACTTGCCGAATTAAACCACCGAATGGCAGGGCATTAGGGGAACCTTTCACTGCTGGTTTGTGTTCTCTGAATAGCCGAAGCAGTGCTTTTCATGGGGATTTCACTGCCCTCGAACAGGCACCGAACAGGCACCGTATGTTCAGGCAATTCGACAGGATTTGGCGAATTGCCTGCTCTCTGGATAGCCGAATGGCCAGGAAAGGTAACCGAACGCTGATTTTCAGCGTTCGGTTACCTTTCTCAAGCAATTCGGATCTCTTTGGATAACCCTGGAAGATGAGAACCCTGTGGTCACGTGTACTTTGAAACAGTGAGGTGTCTCACACCTGCCCCTAAACCACTTCCATGCAGGGATTATGGACCATTATTTCACAATACCACTCTTCTGCAAATTAAAAGCAGTGTGAATTGTGATGCCTCAGTACACTGGAAGCTTCTATTTGTCAATTTGCCAATTTACAGATTAGTAGTGTCAATTAAATATTCTTTAGATGGTATAGCATTATTGTCACCTTTTTCAGTGTAATACATTTTTTTACTCATTTACAAATTGTTACAGAGCAGTGAAGAATAGTGACATCAGCATATAGAAAAGTGTAAATAAAAAGATCAGATTACATCCCAATATAACCATGCAAAAAAGGTCCATGTATGATTAGCTATGATGTATGAGGAGAAAAAAATTAGGGGGTTCCCATTGCCAATATAGGCAAATTCCAACATTTAATAAAAGTAAAATCCAAATAGCAGCCATAAAAGCTTGACCGTGAAGCTTCTTAGCCCCCTTATGGAGTCACTTCTTAGGGCACTAATTCCTAGTGAACGCTAACATTAGCGTTCACATGTGTAAGCGTTACCACTAGGATAAGTGACTGTAATGCATGCCCCTATATTACATTCCTGATGCTAAACCTGTAAGAAATCAATTAGCGCATCAGTAATATCACTACCTTCCAAAAGCTTACTGTACTTTGCACCTCCTATACTTAACATAGGCAGCGCAATCTTTAATTAGCATTTCAATAAGGTATTACAAAGTCCTAGAGCCAATTACCTAAAAGCTGGTGTTAACTGATTCTGCATTTGAGTTAGCATTAACGTTAGCCGCGGTGTTTACCACATATTACAATCCAAACGCAAATAAATTAAGTAACCCGTTTGCGTTTGGTACCTTGTGCTTTTCAGCGCAAGGTTACTGTACTTTGCACTCCCTATGCTTAACATGGGGAGTGTAAAGTGTTAATCCGCGTTAGTATTACAATCTACTAGTGCTGATTAACGTCTGGCTGTGGTTAGCAAAAAGTTAACCACCAAGTCCTGACTGTGGTAAACGGGGATGTTAAGGAGAAACCTGCAGGCACAGGTTTTCCTTCTTAGGGTCCCCATTTTAGCAGGCAGTATGTAATACTGCACTGTAAATTTTACAAAATTCTATGATATTGATAATTCCAAAATTATAGTTTTTGGCCACCACTTGTGATCAATTTCTTAGATCCCAAGACCAAAAATCAAGTTAATTCATCTATTTTAATTAATAATTCATGAGCTGCTCTAGTTGTGTCGAAATTATTAAAATTAAAATAGCATCCCATTTTTTTTTACCAATTTATTCATTCTTCATATGAGCACATAAAGGGTATCACAAAAAGCCTTGTTTGTCTTCTTAAAAAAGGTATAGGGTATGTATGGGTATGCTATAGAGCAGTGATGGCGATCCTATGGCACGTGTGCCACACCTGGCACGCGGGGCTGACTGTGTTGGCACACGAGCCATAAGCTTGCCTCAGTGCCGCTCCGAGCATGCTTCTTTCTCCCAGCGGACACTGGCAAAGGATGTTGCCCGGCCGCTTGTTGAGATCCACCAGCCGCGATCTCGTGAGATCACGGAGTTAACTCCGGAATCTTGCGAGACCGCAGCATGTGCGTGGTTCCCAACAAGAGGTCGGGCAACATCCTTTTGCCGGCTGCTCACATGGATATATATATGTTGGCCCCAGCTCACATGGATATATATATATATATATATATTTTGCCCCAGCTCACATGAATATATATATCCATGTGAGCTGGGGACAAATATATATACCCATGTGAGCTAGGGGCAAATATATATATCCATATGAGCTGGGGCCAATATATCCATGTGTGAGCTGTCTAACCCCCTAAACCTAGCCGTAACCCGCCTAAACCTAGCCCTAACCCCCCTAAATCTAGCTCTAACCCCCTAAACCTAGCCCTAACCCCCACAAACCTAACCCTAACCCCTTTAAACCTATGGTTAGGGTGTTAGTTTTAGGGTTAGCCGCTGGGATTATGGATGTCTGGAAGTTGGCCGTGTAGGGAAGTTGGGATGTCTGGCACTTGTTTTGTCTGGAAATTGGCCGTCGGGATGTTGGCATTAGGGAACCTGGCTGTATGGATTTTGTCCGGCATGCGGCCAATATATATATCGAAATGTGAGCTGGGGGCCAATATATATCCATGTGTGAGCTGGGGCAATTATATTCATGTGTGAGCTGGGGGCGATATATCCACGTGTGAGCTGGGGCCCAATATATATTGACGTGTGAGCTGGGGACCAATATATTTATCGACGTGTGAGCTGGGGGCCAATATATATCCATGTGTGAGCTGGGGCAATTATATCCATGTGTTAGCTGGGGGCGATATATCCACGTGCGAGCTGGGGGCAATATATCCATGTGTGATCTGGGGTAATACTGTATATCTATCTTCTTATACTGTATTTTTCTTTTAAGACTTAAGCACATAATTAGTTTAGATAGTCGTATGAAGTGTGTTTTCTAAAATAAATCAGTATTCAGGTTTAATTGCGGGGTTGGCACTTTGAGACACATAAGTTGGTTCAGCGATCCAGTTTGGGCACTCAGGCTCAAAAATGTTCGCCATCCCTGCTATAGAGTCCAGGGCTCAATATTTCAGGTCCTGAGCTACTAGCCAGGCCTTAAGAGTTACTCGCCACCAGTTGCCCCACCTAACCCAACCCTTACCTTTAAATCTGCCCCTAAACACACTCTCTTAAATTATTATTTAATTATCATTAACATAAAGCAGTTAAAACAAAGAAAAATAATGTGTGGCGTGTATGAGAGTATCCTCAGAGCTCAACAGCAATAAAACTCACGCTCATATAACCGCACATTACTGTGAGTTTTATTGCTGTGTAGCTCTGTGATACGCTCATACACACGGCACATTACTGTATCACAGAACTCCACAGTAATAAAACTCATGATCATACACACCGCACATTGCTGCTAGTTTTATTGCTGTGGTGCTCTGATACAGCAAGGTGCAGTGTGTATAAGTGTATCAGAGCATCACAGCCATAACTCACAATAATGTGCAGTTTGTAGGAGTGTATCAGAGCTCCTCTGCCTTTTATTCACCCTCCTCTTTCTCATTCTTTTTACCCCTTTCTTTCCGCCCTCATTCTCATTCTTTTCCCCTTCTCATTCTTTTTACCTTTCTTTTCTCCCTCATTCTCATTCTTTCCCCCTCTTTCTTTTCTCCCTCATTCTCATTGTTCCCCTCTTTCTTTTTACCCCTTTCTTTTCCCCCCTCATTCTCATTCTTCCCCCTCTTTCTTTTTACCCCTTTCTCATTCTTTCCCTCTCTCTTTCTCAATCTTTCCCCCTCTTTCTCATTCTTTCCCCTCGTTCTCTCCCCCCTTTTCATCTTCCTCTCCTTTTTAACCCCTTCCCCTCCCTTCAGCAGTCACCTACCAATTCAGAGGTGCTGCAGCACGGCCGCTGTGTTGGTGCCGCCCCTCCCACGCATCACCTGACCCACCCACGTGATGCGTTGTCGACTCGCAGCAGTGTGTGTGACGCATCACGTGGGTGGTAATTTCCACTCGCCATTTGCGAGCAAGCGAGTGGAAATTTTGCGGTCTGCTATAGAGCCAAAATTGCTTCTGGTCATTGATACATGGAAAATGTGGGAATAAACCCTCAGCCATCAAGTGGTTAACACATGTTTATAGTTCATAGCAATCCCTTGTAAGTCACTTTGAATATAAGCATCAAGATGAAGTATATAATATAAATTTAATAAAAATGTCCTAGATCATTCAAGATGCTACCACTGATGATATAGCACTTAATTATTGCATCCTCCTAATTTTATGCATTACCCTCGCTTCATTAACTACTAATTACGATGCTGTCAATATTAGATTACTGTATAATGCCATTGCAAATAAATTTAATTCCAAAAAAAATCAGAGATCGAGTCGAGCAGAAATGCTCTACTATTTTAGCAGGGGGAAAGTAGTTCAAACTTTTGACATAATGGAAAGCATCAATACAATACCACTTAGCGAGGATGCAGCAGATCAAATATTGGATTTTTAGGTGGGGTTAAATCATTTTGTTTGGCGATTGTGCTAAAGCGAAAACAACACCAGGGTCTGAAAGACGTTTTTGTCTCACTGGATGCAGATGGAGAACGGGTTCATTGGAATAGTTCGTTCTGCATCTGCTGGAACCACATTAGCATCTCCCTTACAAAGTATAGGAGACATTAACCCTTTCGCTGCTGAGGCTTTTCCCGCCCCTGTGCTGAGGTCATTTTTTACCTGTTTTGCGCATCATGTTTAAACGTGTTTTTAAGGCTTATTTTAGTATATGACACCGACATATTATACATCGTTCTTTCCGTCAGACTCGGTAGATTCATAATATGTCATTATTATATGTATACGTTATGTCATGTCTGTATATTATATACAAAAAATGCAATAAAATATGTAGTTTTCAATAATTTACAATGTGTAAAGTGTTTTTTTCCACATTTTAACATGCGAGCAATTGCGGTTATATTTTGTATGGGGTGCGCTTGTTAAAAAAATTAGAGATGGGGTCTCGTTACATTTTTTTTGGGGAAAATTACACTATTTTTAACAAACGCACCGCATACAAAATCGTTAGTGCAGCATCATTGTTCACATTATAATTGAAATGGGAACAATATTGCTACACTAACAAACCAAAAAAATATAAAAAAAAGTGTTTTTTTTTTTTTTTTTTAATTTTTTTTTTTTAATTTTTTTTTATTTTTATTTTTTTTTTTACAAAATTTTTAACTTTCATGTTTGGTATCGTTGGAACGGCCATGCTCTGGCCGATCCAACCATATTAAAATTTAACCCCTAACTGCACGGATCGGGAGATAGGAGTTCATTGGAACTCCCTATCTCCACACTTGGTGGCAGTTAGGGGTTAAAGCTAGGACTGGCGTCATCGTGCTACGCACGATGACGCAGTCCTCTGGGGGAGTTCCCGGAAGCTTGGCCGACATCCAAGATGTCGGCCAGCTCCGGGAAGGGATCGCGAACAGCGGCGCTTTTCAGCGCCGATTCGCGATCCAGCTCCCAGGGGTTAATGCCAGGCATCATTTGGCAGGGCAGGCTGTGCCCTTCCAAATGATGCCTGGGTTAAGCCCCTGTGGCCGCCGCCGATCGGGAGGGAGAGAGGTCCGAAGGACCTCCCCCCTCCCTTTCAGGCGCCTCCTCCGCACATGCGGGGGGGGCGCTGAATTAGGTGTCATCGCGCCCCCCGCGATGACACTAATAATGGCGGCTGCTGGTCCGGATGCCGGCTGACATCCAGGATGTCAGCCCGCACCGGAGGGGCCAGCGATCGGCCGGAACCCGGCCGAACGCTGACCCCGATGCGAGGACGCGCTCAGCGCGTCCTCCGCATACCAGCGGGAATGCTGAGGACGCGCTGAGCGCGTCTTAGCATTCAAGTGGTTAATGTACAATAACCTGGCACAACATCAAAGAAACAAGCTCACTTGGCCCCTCAAATGTTTTTTAACAACATCTCCCATTTGCTCAACTACTGTTAGGTTGACAGATACTCAGGGAAAATGTAGCTCTAAATCATCATAAAGGCCTAGATTGCTGACCTCTGCATGCAAGTGATATAGAAAAATATAGGAATAAATGCACATTTTAGTACATCATGCTGGCTCTATCCATAATGCAGAGCACTTGGTTCCGATCCGATAATCTGCTGAACCCTGAATGAAAAAGCCAATGATCCACCTAACGCAGCACCGACCAGCTGCAGGAAAAAGCTGACAAGCCGCCGGACGGGTAAAAAACAAAAATAATAATATAAAATGACTGAAAGTGTCAAAATTGAAACGATGTTTGCAACAAAACTACTGAATGAAAATGTCTGGAATTTACACGTAAGGTCCTGTTAATGATAATAAAAAGGTCTGTTACAAAAAAGAAAAAAACGCTATTTAAAAAAAAGGGGGAAAATTTTTTACTGAAAAAATCCCGAAAAATGCCTAAAAGATCCTAAAAAATCAATAAAGAGAATTTTTACTGCAGATTAAAAGAATAAACGGTTTATTAGATATTGGCTATAAATGGGAATATTTGGATTCACCTGATTAAACCTACCGCATGAAACCATCGAAAAACAGGGCATTTCACTGACATTTCACTGTTGTTCGGTGTTCTCTGACAAGATTAACTTGTCTATGGGGGATTTCACTGCCATCGAACAGGCACCATGTTTGCAGGCAGTGCGCCAAAATGTGGCAAGCTGCCTGCTTTCTGAATAGCCGAATGGCCAGGAAATGTTTCTATCAGGGTAATTCAAAGAGATTCGAAAAGTCACCGCACATTCGGTGACTTTTTGTTCTCTTCAATTCGGTTCCTTTTGCCGATCCCATTTCGGTGACCCTGCGGTGTATTCAGCAAGCACCACAGGGTCGCCGAATTGCAGGGAAAGCTACCGCAAACCCGACGAAAACAAACCGCAAAAAACACCGAATGCACAACGAAAACCCCCCAAAAACATCTGGATTAACCCGTCGAAAAACCCGAGCAGGAGCCGATCACAGGCAGCGAAGCAGCCGAGACCGCAGACGAGGCAGTGACTAAATTAGCAAAACAGTTTGTGTGAATGTTTGAAAGTGAAACGCTGTTTGCAAAGAAACTACTGAGCGAAAATGTCTGAAATTTACATATGAGGTCCAGGGAATGATAATTAGGGATGAGCTGTTCGGGTTCGGACGATTCGGAGTTCGGCCCGAACTTTGGCAGTTCGAAAGTTCGCGAACTTCGAACTTTTTGGGTGTGTTCGGTTCGAGTTCGAAAAAAAAAAAAAATTGAAAAAAGTATAGAAAATGCTTAAAAAAATACAAAAAAATCTAGAAATAAAGAGACTCCTTACTGCAGAATATTATAAGCAACGGTTTATTAGATATTGAATTAAAAACTAATGTGTACGTTAAAAATTCGCTAGTCTGACCCTAGCCTAAATGGGAGAATTTTTCTGGTTTGGCTATTTTGACCTAGAATTTTCCATTCTCCAGTCATTCTCCTGCTCTTCACTGCTCTCTGAATAACCCTGACAGGGTTATTCAGAGAAAGGTGAAACTCAGGAGAATGACTGAAGAGAAAACTCTAGGTCAAAATAGCCAAACCAGAAAAATTCTCCCATTTATCTCACTTTCCAAATCGGCTATTTGGTCTAGAATTTTCCATTCTCCAGTCATTCTCCTGCTTTTCACCACCAAAAAATCAGTAAACTTTTTCTGCGTGTCCGAAAATGTCTCCTCTTTTCATACAGACTGCCGCCCCAAGCAGTTGTTTATGGATAGATTAAAGGAAAAGCATTTACCATCATTTGAAACGTCATTTTTTGGTTTTTACATATTTCTATACATCCTAGAAATCCGCCACTTCACGGACAGGTTATGGGGACCTCTTAGGCACGATATTTGAAGGAATTTTTGGTTTTTATTTTTAACCCTTATTTCATGGAAAACTCACTGTCCCTTTAAACACGTTTTTTTTTTTACTTTTTGTCCTTGCTTCCTGTCTCCCAGGGCACTACCCGGACCCGAAATACACCTTTTATTGCAAATATCTAGCATATATGCCCTCTTGGAGGGCACTCTAAAAACCGAATTTTCAGCCCCATTGACTTGTATTGAGTTCGAGTTCGGGTTCGGGTTCGGATCCGAAGATTTGGAAAGATCGGGTTCGGCTCCGAATCGAACTCGGGGAGTGTTCGGCTCATCCCTAATGATAATAAAGAGGGCTGTTACAGAAAAAATAAGTAAACTTAAAAAAAATAAAAAAATCGGACTTTTAAAAAAAAAAATGCTTAAAATATCCTAAAAAATCTATAAATAAAGAGACTCTTTACTGCATAATTTTGTAATGAATGGTTTATTAGATATTTAATTAAAACGGGAATATTTTTGACATTGAAGCCTATGGGATTCTCCTGAATAAACTTGCCGAATTAAACCACCGAATGGCAGGGCATTAGGGGAACCTTTCACTGCTGGTTTGTGTTCTCTGAATAGCTGAAGCAGTGCTTTTTCATGGGGTTTTCACTGCCCTGGAACAGGCACCGAACAGGCACCGTATGTTCAGGCAATTCGCCAGGATTTGGCGAATTGCCTGCTCTCTGGATAGCCGAATGGCCAAGAAAGGTAACCGAATGCTGATTTTCAGCGTTCGGTTACCTTTCTCAAGCAATTCGGATCTCTTTGAATAACCCTGTATGTTTCTATGAAATGACACTGTATGGGGAAATTCACTGTTCGGTGCCATTTCGGGGCCAGATTGGCTCTTTGTGAATAACCCTGTATATCTCTGATAAAAAGGCTTGTTATTTCTAATGAAAAATGTACATTTTCTGCAAAATCTTCTAAACATAAGTTTTCAATTAACCCTTTCACTGCAGAGATCGAGATAACTCGGGACTACAAAGGTACCAATATCGTGTTGTCTTGATCTGCAGCTCTGAAGGACAAAAGCAAATGAAATTTGTTTGTTGCAAACAAATTTTGTTTGCTTTTGTCCTGCAGAAGGTGCCCCCAAAGTTTTATCCCTGTAGGCATAATGCCAATGCAGGGAACCACTAGCTGCAGCTGAAACTAGTGTAACTCCATTTGGCCAGAAGATGGCGCCATCTGCCAGCCAAATACGGTTTTAACGTATGGAATGCACTGGGAATATTCAAAAATATTTCTTACTGTATAAACAATTTAAAATGATTTTTCAAAAAAAAAAAAAAACATTGGTTCCTAACAATGTTTATTTGGAAAATCACTTGGTAGTGAAGGGGTTAATAAAATGTTACAGATGCAAACACTAATGTAACGGGCTGCGCATGCTAGTGGTATTACCCAGTGGCGTAGCGTGGGGGGGCTGGGGGGGCCGTGGCCCCGGGCGCAGTTTTGTTAAGGGCACATAATTTCAAAAGAAATTTGCGCCCCTAAAACTTGAGGCCTGGACTGACCCGCTGGGCCCTCGGGTGCAGCCCAAGGGCCCGCGGGTTGAGGGGACCCAGATGCCGGGCAGCAGGAGTGCCTGCCCGGTCCTGAACAGTGAGTCCATCCGTGTTGAAGGGGATGCGGCTGCTTGCAGGCGCAGCCGGTCACGTGGTCCGGCTAATCAGGTGGTACTGAGTCTCTGTACCACCTGACTGGCCAGACCGTGTGACCTGCGCACGCACGCAGCCGCCTCCCCTTCAACACGGACGGACTCACACGCTGTTCAGGACCGGGCAGACACTCCCGCTGCCCGGCATCTGGGCCCCCTCAACCCCTGCTGGATCCAGAGCTGGGGCAAGTATCCATGTGAGAGCTGGCTGCCGCTGGGGCAATATCCAGGTGAGAGCTGGGGCAAATCCATGAGCTGGGAGCAAATCCATGAGCTGGGGCAAATCCATGTGAGAGCTGGGGCAAATCCATGAGCTGGGGCAAATCCATGAGCTGGGGGAAATCCATGAGCTGGGGCAAATCCATGTGAGAACTGGGGCAAATCCATGAGCTGGGGGCAAATCCATTAGCTGGGGCATATCCATGAGCTGGGGCATATCCATGAGCTGGGGCAAATCCATGAGCTGGGGCAAATCCATGTGTGAGCTGGGGCATATCCATGTGTGAGCTGGGGCATATCCATGTGTGAGCTGGGGCAAATCCATGTGTGAGCTGGGGCAATATCCATGTGTGAGCTGGGGCAATATCCATGGGAGAGCTGGGGCAAATCCATGTGTGAGCTGGGGCAAATCCATGTGTGAGCTGGGGCAATATTCATGTGTGAGCTGGGGCAATATTCATGTGTGAGCTGGGGCAATATCCATGGTAGAGCTGGGGCAAATCCATGTGTGAGCTGGGGCAATATTCATGTGTGAGCTGGGGCAATATTCATGGGAGAGCTGGGGCAAATCCATGTGTGAGCTGGGGCAATATTCATGTGTGAGCTGGGGCAATATTCATGTGTGAGCTGGGGCAATATCCATGTGAGAGCTGGCTGGGGCAATATCCATGTGAGAGCTGGGGCAATATCCATGTGTGAGCTGGGGCAATATTCATGTGTGAGCTGGGGCAATATTCATGTGTGAGCTGGGGCAATATCCATGTGAGAGCTGGCTGGGGCAATGTCCATGTGAGAGCTGGGGCAATATCCATGTGTGAGCTGGGGCAATATTCATGTGTGAGCTGGGGCAATATTCATGTGTGAGCTGGGGCATATCCATGTGTGAGCTGGGGCAATATTCATGTGTGAGCTGGGGCAATATTCATGTGTGAGCTGGGGCATATCCATGTGTGAGCTGGGGCAATATCCATGTGTGAGCTGGGGCAATATCCATGGGAGAGCTGGGGCAAATCCATGTGTGAGCTGGGGCAATATTCATATGTGAGCTGGGGCAATATCCATGTGAGAGCTGGCTGGGGCAATATCCATGTGAGAGCTGGCTGGGGCAAATCCATGTGTGAGCTGGGGCAATATTCATGTGTGAGCTGGGGCATATCCATGTGTGAGCTGGGGCAATATTCATGTGTAAGCTGGGGCAAATCCATGTGTGAGCTGCGGCATATCCATGGGAGAGCTGGGGCAATATCGATAGCGTGTCCACAGGTTGGGGGGGGGGCGCACAATTCTTGGCTGGGCCCGGGCGCTGACAACCCACGCTACGCCACTGGTATTACCATTTGTTTTTTAGATAATACATTTAACATTCATCTCGGTAATGTATAAAGTCTTTATCATATGATGATTGGCACTCAAAATTAAATGTTTATAGCATCATCCACTTTATGCATTATTCTTTATGCATTTTGGTTGGTTTCTTATTACAATTGTATTTAAATATGTCTTGTACGCTGTATGTTGTATAACTATACGTACCTCCAAATCCCTAGTAGCTGCTACAAAGCAGACACACAGAGGAAACGTGAAAAAAAATTAAAAAATATTAACCTTCTCATATAACAATGATTTTCAAAACATTACAAGGCTGAACAGTTATGCACCTTATTGTATTAGAGCAGTTTGTCAATATTCAGTTTTGAGATTGATGCGCTCAATGCTTTCTGTTTACTGTAATTGCTAATTGCCAATTAAAAAATATTAGCATAGTATTTATTTGAAACATGAGATGTATGATTAAAAATATTTTCCCCACAGATTGCTATTCTTAGATAGCTTCACATTTAAAATAATGTCAGTTTACACAATTTTCATTTTTCATTTGTTCATCCTGTGCAAAATATTTTTAAAAGTTCCCTTATCTTTTACTGCATTATTAATATACAGATAGGAATGCCTTTCCAGTGATATACAGTAAAGGTAGTAAAGTTATATAAAAAAAGATACACTAAGGGTATTATTTTGTTCCAGCAATTATTTTTATCAGTACAAAATTCATGGCGACATTCATGCAAAATATTGAAGACAGCATATGAGACAAATACACATATATTGACCCTGTGTGATATATAATTGCAAGTATAAGATAAATATAGTACAAAATCTTGATGTGCATCAAATATAGTAATGATGTTGAACACTTAAGGGGTTAGGCTGGCCGTCCACTGGCACCATAGTCGGGCGACGAACTTGGTCACCCGACTACAGACAATGCCATTGGCTGATCAGGGTCGCCCACTGGAAGCATCTGTGGATGACCCAGATCGGCCGATGGACAGGTTGCCGAGTGGAAAAAAGGAAAAACCCTGCTGCCGGGTGAAAAAAAAACTGTCAAGGACTGACACTGTCCAGTGCAGCTGGCTCACAGTGAAAAAGAAAAAGAAACTCCCCCCTCTAACATAAGCATAACCCCCCCTCTACCTGGTGCTGAAAATGTTTTAGCACCAGGGAATGCAACTCTGAAGCCAGCTCGCAGAGAAAAAGAAAAAAGACAAAAAAACAGAACTAAAAAGTTTGCCTAAAATATCCAGAAAAATACCTTAAAAAATCCTACAGTATCAATAAATAAAAAGGCTTTTTGCTGCAGATTAAATAAATAAACGGTTGACTAAAAAATTAATAAAAACGAGAATATTTTTTCCATTGATTTCTATGGGCTTCGCGAATGGCGGTTTTCCTACACAATCTATTTTTCACATTTCCCCTGCACATGCTGGTTATAATATACAATGTATCTTTTACATGCTTCCCCGAAGCATGGAAGTTTAACCATACTATTCATCTTTTTCATATAGACTTGTACCAGATCGTCCGATTTCATCTGACCAAATCCCATGAAAATTGTAAGATCGCTAATCTAATGTAATCGCATAAAATAGTCTGAAATCGTCCATCGGTGTCTGATGCAGTGGAAGAGGGCTGATTCACCTGCATGTTGTAGGATCAGTCGGACGACTCCAGACGATATCGGATGATCGCACCATCGCACAAATACGGTGCCAGTGGACAGCTAGCCTTATTCAGAGAGTACCGAATTGGCCAAGCAATGAGGACAAGACCCCACTGGGGAAAGCTGGATTGTGGGACATCGGAAACAAAGGTGCTGGAGAAGAGGACAAACAAAAGGAAACTCTGATCTTATGCCAAAATTGGAGAGTACCTTTCACCGTTGGGATTTTCTTACAAGAGCAGCAATTGATATGGGAGGAGCCAGGTTATAGCCCACAGTGTAGCAAGAGATGTATGGCATAAGGGTAAAAATATAGAGAAGGGAATCAGCCTCAACTTAACCCGTTTGCGTTTGGATTGTAATATGCGGTAGATACCGCAGCTAACGTTAGTGCTCACGCAAGTGACCGCTACCGTTAGCAAAAAGAATGTAATGTGGCCCTATATAGGCATTATCACTTACCAATTCCATGCTCCACACCACCTCGTGCCGTCTGCATGTCAGACGTCGTCTAGTCCTGGTGACGTCAGGATGGTCACGTTTCTGTCCTTTCCCTACTTATGGTTCATCTGCTGCCTTGGTGTTCATCATCTATTAAGAACCTAGGTGTTCTAAACCATATCTTGGACCTGTGTGACCACTTTTTGTTCTGTGGGTGTACCTTTTGAACTTGCCATATTGAGCTTCTGCTTTTACTTAGTCACCAGTAGGCACGGTACACTTTTCACTTTCTAGTGCACATTCTATTAGGAACCTACGTGTTCTGTACCACGTATCGGACCTGCATGCTGCATTTGAACCTTCTGAAAATCTGGAAATCTAATAAAAAGTTATTTCTAAAAATAAAATCAAAATAACTTTACTCATACTAAATTCTAAAGTAAAGAAACCAAGGAAAATCCAAAATGTTTTTACTATATTTGGATTTGTAAGAATTGGTTTATGTAATATCTCAAAATGTCTGTTTTCATTAAATTCACATTTTTACTTGGTAAATATAGAAATCTTTTAAGGTGATGTTTAGATCTTACAAAAGGAGCAAGTTCAGATTTACTAAAATATGAATAGTAAATTAATATCAATGTCAGCTTAACATTTTCTGAAATATAAATGGCAAATTAAAAACAATGTCAGGTTCATTTTTTTTTTTTTTGCAATTCAAATTTCTATTGATGAAATCATACAGGGGCAAGAAAAGATGTTACCGGCGGGGTTACTTTGCTGTCCCTGAGGCGGGTGGAACTGTACGCCACCGGCTGCATAGCACGTCCCGTTGGTGTCTATGGGCCGCCTCAGGCACACCCAATGGTTGGCATTGTTCACTGCTGCAGGATGGCCTGAACTTAGACTGTGCCCCTGCAGCCAATGATGTGCAAAGCACGTCAGCTGCACAAGCGGGCCGGAGGAGGGGCCTGCTGCAGCAGCAGAGAAGCGGGGCATACTAATATGCCCCACCAGCATTAACTCCCTCCACCAGGCACAAACCGCCTGGCGGTAAGGTAAAAGCATGATCTCATTATTAAGGGGCTATATCTAATTGCATGAAACAACAAATTAAATAAACGTAAGAAGAGGTTTTGATGAGTTTTCTGAGTATGTTATCACATCATGCCTTGATCAGAATGTGGGAACAAGACAAATTGTAAGGCAACCTCCAAATACAATGTTAATGACTTACCATCATAATGATCAATAAAAAATGTCAATAAATATAAGTCATCCACTTGACATAAAGGGTTATTCAAAGAGATTCGAAAAGTCACCGCACGTTCGGTGACTTTACGTTCTCTTCAATTCGGTTCCTTTTGCCGATCCCATTTCGGTGACCCTGCGTTGTATTCAGCAAGCACCACAGGGTCCCCGAATTGCAGGGAAAAGCTGCCACAAACCTGACGAAAACTAACCGCAAAACCCACCGAATGCACGCCGAAAACCCCCAAAAACATCTGGATTAACCTGCGAAAACCACGGAAAAAGCCCGAGCAGGAGCCGATCACACACAGCCGAAGCAGCCGAAGCAGCCGAAGCAGCCGAGACCGCAGACGAGGGAGGTGAATAAATTAGCAAAACCGTTTGTATGAATCTGTGAAAATGAAACGCTGTTTGCAAAGAAACTACTGAGCGAAAATGTCTGAAATTTGCATATGAGGTCTAGGGAATGATAATAAAAAGGACTGTTAAAGAAAAAATAAGTAAACTTAAAAAAAAAAAAAATCGGACTTTAAAAAAAAAAAAAATCAGAAAAATGCTTGAAGTATCCTAAAAGATCTATAAATAAAGAGACTTTTTGCTGCAGAATTTTATAATGAACGGTTTATTAGATATTGAATAAAAACGGGAATATTTTTAACATTGAAGCCTATGGGATTCTCCTGAATTAACTTGCCGAATTAAACCACCGAATGGCAGGGCATTAGGGGAACCTTTCACTGCTGGTTTTCGTTCTCTGAACAGCCGAAGCAGTGCTTTTTCATGGGATTTCACTGCCCTCGAACAGGCACCAAACAGGCACCGTATGTGCAGGCAATTCGCCAGGATTTGGCGAATTGCCTGCTCTCTGGATAGCCGAATGGCCAGGAAAGGTAACCGAACGCTGATTTTCTCTTTGAATTACCCTGATAGTGGCATACTGATATTTTTAAAAGGAAAGGATTTATCCTATCTTAATCTTCTCTGACTATGATTGGAATACTTCCCTGAAGCTTCTTACCAGGAGATCATAAACGATCAGACATCAAAATGAGAATTACTTAAGCTAAAGTAGCAGTTCAGTATTCTAATATAACAACAGAATGTAAAATTATACAACTTGCAATTGATGTTCAAAAGCATTTACTTAATGTAGACTAGAAACCATAATATATTGTTGTAGGTCTGAACATCTGAACATATAAACAGAAATGATATACTTGTGTGGTTGTTGTTAGGCAGCCACAAATGTATACATTTGTTACAAGTCATCATACCTCTGCAACTGCATAACACTGGCTCAATCATGAGTTGTCATGCTTTCTTGGCAGACACCCTCACACTAAACCATTAGAAAGCTGCAACTGTGTGCAGATGTATTAAAGGTGTCACATCCTCGGCACCTACGGATCTGCAGGGGGGGGGTCTGGACACTCGGTGGCAACGCTGGCTGGCCGGGTGCCAGAAGTTCCGGCTGTTCGTGCGCCTGGAGGGGTGCGGCGTGATGACGCAGAGCCGCCGGTCTTAAATGAAGGGCGCACGAGACAGCTCATCGTCCTGACGTGGAGTTAATTCCCGCATCGCCTGATGTATTCGCTTTAGTGATTCACTGATTCTTTTTGCTCTGTTGCTGACTGGATTGTATGAAGACCCTGATTGTTGCTGACTCGGACTGCCTTTCTGACCATTCTCTTTCTGGCCAAGCCTGTATGTGTGTTGTGCCTAAAGCAGACTCAGAGCGCTTGCTGCATTTGAACCACGCTGACCCAGATTGTTTAACTATTGCATATAACCTTGATACAGAGTGTATGTCTGCCCAGCATAGCGCTGACTTAGTGTATCCATCGATCTGTCTTGTTGCCGAATCGGAGTGTATGAGGACCTTGTTTGTTGCCAAATCTGCCTGTACGAAAACCCTCTCTGTTGCCAACTCGGATGACCACGCTTCTGTTAACCCCTGGTGTACGAGCACACTACCTAAACCTCTTCCTGACTGGTTTCCGTTTCTCAGTAAGGTTAACCCTTTGTGGCTCAGCGACAACTTGATCTCTAAACCTGCTGTGACTAAGCTGTTCATTATTGTTGGTCTGTCTATTCTCCCTGGCTGGGAGTGATAAGGTTAGTGGTCCCGACCATTCAAGGATCGGAGGGTCTAGAAGACTGTCCAAAAGGATTCCCACCACGGTTGTGAGGGGTGAGCGGGACAGCGAACGTGACAAAAGGGATATGCATGTCTAAAAATAAAATAAAATTGACATTTAAACATTTTTATACCTACAGACAAACTATAATAAATCAATAAAAGTTTTAGGGCCCTATTACATTCTTCGCGCAAACGTTAAAACGTGTGCAAAAACACATTAACGCGAGGGGCAAAACCCTTTGCGCTGAATGTCGTATTACAACGTCCGCGGAAAAAATGTGCATTAACGTCTACCGCGGGTGACCCTGCGCGAACCCTTTGCGAGTGTAATGTACTGCGAGCGTCCTATAATTAACATTGTGAGCGCAAATGCATTTGTGCACTGGGACGCGGATGGTATTACAATCTATGTGCAAAATTTAACGGGCAATGTTTGCGCGCATAATTTTAACGTCTTTGAAAAGTTGGTGGAAACGGAAAATCAGAACGTCCTGGCCGAAACTAAATACACCAGCCCAAAAAAAATAACCCGGCAAAGTATAGTTACACATTCTACACATACCCAAACAATAAAATTGAGAAGTTGTGCGTGTTTTTATTATTGCTGCAGCATATATACTCAGATTGATTTTGACAAGCGCAAGAACTTAACTGGAGACAATTGTGGTTCTTTTCCCGTTCACACTGTGCGATTTGAAAATCGTGCGATTTTCATATTTGCGACATAGAGCGATAATGTCGCGTGACTTCGCGGTTTTCTGCTATTTTTTTCGACGGATGGAAAAATGCGTGAGCATGGTAATACCAGCGTTAATTTACGGGCATTAACGTTTAACACTTCGCGCAAAAAATCACATGCTGCGCGAGCGTTTTAATGCGTAGAATGTAATAGGGCCCTTAATGTGTACAAAATGTTTATTTTCTTGCTTTAAACTCTGTCATTTCATCATCTCTGGCCACGCTCCTCAACTGGGGGTGTTTCTTCAGCTCCAACTTCCTGAATATTCCCCGCCTCCTCCCCGCCAACTACTTCACCCATCAAAGCTTCACATGAACTAGCACAATCTGTGCACGTGAAACCGTGTGCACGCTCAGGACCTCAGGGGAAACTGAGGAACTGAATACTAGCAACTCTGCACGTCTAGGCTTCTTTAACTAGGACATTGGTTGTGACATCATACTCCCTTCTTGATTTCAAATAGATTGTCCATCCATACCCTGCCCTTTTGTGTTTTTTTCTTTCCTGAACCTACATTAGTTGTGAGTTAGTTTGTTTAGATTCTTATCTTGCTTTATCTGCTTGCATTTTTTGTCTTTTGACCAGGCTTGTTGGAAATCTCATATTGGATAATGACCCTGGCTTGCCTGAGAACCATTTATCACCATTAAACCCAGCTTGACTGTGATCCTGTTTTGGATATTGTCACTATTGCATTTCTCATGTGTATTCTAGTGATGAGCCGAACACCCCGGTGTTCGGTTCGCATTCGAACTCGAACAATTTCAAAAGTTCGAATTCGAACTCGAACACGACCCGAACTCAATGCAAGTCAATCGGACTCAAAAGAGGGCGTATATGCAAGATATTTTCCATAAAAGGTGTATGGGGGTCCGGGTAGTGCCCTGGGGGACAGGAAACAAGGACAAAAAGTAAAAAAAATATGTTTTTAAAGGAACAGTGAGTTTTCCATGAAATAAAGCTTAAGAATAAAAATGAAAAATTACTTCAAATATCATGCCTAGGAGGTTCCCATAACCTGCCCGTGAAGTGGCGGATTTGTAGAATGTATAGAAAGATTTAAAAACAAAAAAATGACATTTCAAATGACGGTAAATGGTTTTCCTTTAATCTATTCATAAACAACTGCTTGGGGCGGCAGTCTGTATGAAAGAGGAGACATTTTAGGACACACAGAACAAGTTTAGTGATTTTTTGGCTAAATTATGGTGAAATTTATGCAGGCTTTGGATGAAAGTAACAATAGGTGCTTTAAAATTGGGCCTTTAGTGTCGGCAACAGTGCCGTCACACCGTAACCCCTCTTTGGTATTGTGGAAGAGTGCAGGGTTGGACCCTGCAGTCAAATATTAAAATGATATGAATCTGGTATAGGCGTCAGTGGCAGTGCACCCAAATATTGTGCCTTTGGTGGCAGCAAATGCCTTCACACCGTAAGTAAGCCCTCTGTGGTATTGTGGAAGAGTGCAGTGGTGGAGGTTTTGGTAATGCAGAAGAGATCCCCGATCTATTCAGTTACATCAGCAGCTATAGCAAAACCAAGTCAGCAATGTTTAGGCACTTGTACTGCGCTACTGTATATGGTGAGAATCGGCGCACACCAGTAGCAACAGGAACAGGCAGGGAATACACAGAGAGAATAGTCAAATGGCAGGCAAAGACGGCAACAGATCGGGTCCTCAGAACAAGCAGGGTCAGTAACAAGTATATAAACTGATTCGGTAAACTAGCGAAGCAGAATTAAAGGCTGAGACACACTGAGCATGTAGCGACGCACAGCGAAGTGAAGAGAAGCAAACGTTTTGCAGGCTTGACTTCGCTCAGCTCCACCTCGCAGCGTGTCTACACTACATTACGTTTGCTTCTCACCGCACTGGACAGGAATCCACTAACTAAGTTAAAATGTACACACAAAACCGTTTTATTTTCACAAAGCACATGTTATATAGGAAAAAATAGTTTCTACTTAATAAAATACATAAAAAATTACTGTTAATTTAATAGGAATAGTATAAAAATATAAAAAAAGGTAACCCTGATCATATATATTATAGGGACACGGAGCGCCATGTATAGAGTAGGGATGCATTGATACCACACACAGACATATATGTACTGTATATATCAACACGCAGACCTATATATACGTATATATCAACACGCAGATATATATATACACCCACCCACAGACCTCAGACCATATATACACATACGCACATGGGGGGTGGCATGTGGACAATCTCAACTAAATGTGCCCCCCCATTTGGCTGATCCCTCCAGAAGAAATGTTGAACCCGATAGAGCAGAGAATATATATATATTATTCTCTGCTCTATCGGGTTCAACATTTCTTCTGGAGGGATCAGCCAAATGGGGGGGGGTAATTAGTTGCTAAAATGTGTGTGTAGTACATGTCTGGATATATATATTTATAAGAATATAGATATATATCTTATCTATATACAGTTGTGTTCAAAATTATTCAACCCCCAATGCTGTAAAGGGTTTTAGGGAATTTAGTGTACATTTGTAATTGTATTCAGAATGAAATCCTACAAGGACTTTTTAAAGAACCATATGCAACTAAAATGACATCAGTTGGTTTTGTAATACAGTAGTAAATGTTTCTTTTGTGAATTCTTCATTGACACAATTATTCAACCCCTTAAAGACTACTACTCTGAAGAACAGAGGTTCGTTCAAGTGTTTTCAATCAGGTATTGAAAACACCTGTGGATGTCACGGAGCAGCAATAAAGCATAATAAGCACCAATTAGGCAGCTTTAAAATGACTGTGATACTCAGCTCCTTCTAGACATTTACTGGTGTGGTTACAAACATGGTGAAGTCAAGGAGAATGGTCCAGGTAGACAAGAGAAGAGGTGATTACTCTTCACAGGAAGGGCAATGGCTATAAGAAGATTGCAAACATGTTAAACATACCAAGAGAGACCATTCGAAGCATCATTCGCAAATTCAAGGCAAAGGGCACTGTTGAAACGCTACCTGGTCGTGGCAGAAAGCAGATGCTGACTTCGACTGCTGTGCGCTACCTGAAGCGTAGAGTGGAGAAAAGTCACCATGTGACTGCTGAGGAACTGAGAAAAGATTTGTCAGATGTGGGTACTGAAGTTTCAGCTCAGACAATACGGCGCACACTGCGTAATGAAGGCCTCCATGCCAGAACTCCCAGGTGCACCCCCTTGCTGTCTCCAAAGAATAAGAAGAGTCGACTGCAGTATGCCAAAAGTCATGTGGACAAACCACAGAACTTTTGGATAGTGTTCTGTGGACTGATGAAACAAAATTAGAACTGTTTGGGCACATGGATCAACGCTATGTTTGGAGGAGGAAGAACAAGGCCTATGAAGAAAAGAACACCTTGCCTACTGTGAAGCATGGCGGGGGGTCAATCATGCTTTGGGGCTGTTTTGCTTCTGCAGGTACAGGGAAGCTTCAGCGTGTGCAAGGTACCATGAATTCTCTTCAGTACCAGGAGATATTGGATGACAATGTGATGCAGTCTGTCACAAACCTGAGGCTTGGGAGACGTTGGACCTTTCAACAGGACAATGATCCCAAGCATACCTCCAAGTCCACTAGAGCATGGTTGCAGATTAAAGGCTGGAACATTTTGGAGTGGCCATCGCAGTCACCTGACTTAAATCCGATTGAGAACCTCTGGTGGAACTTAAAGAAAGCAGTTGCAGTGCGCAAGCCTAAGAATGTGACTGAACTGGAGGCTTTTGCCCATGACGAATGGGCGAAGATACCCCTAGATCGCTGCAAGACACTTGTGTCAAGCTATGCTTCACGTTTAAAAGCTGTTATAACTGTAAAAGAATGTTGTACTAAGTACTAAGATTGAATGTCACTTGGGGGTTGAATAAAACTGATAATGATGTGAGCACAGAAAAGACATTTGTGGTTATTTCATTATAAATGTTCTGTTATATTTGTCTGACCTACACGTGCCTCTTTGATTTAATTGTAAGCAAGATGACTGAATGATCAAAATCAATGTCAAACTGGCCAAAACACTCAATTTCAGTGGGGGTTGAATAATTTTGAACACAACTGTATATATACTGTATATCATACCTGCCCTTACCTTCCCCTATATTTGCTAAAAATATACACACGAAAAAAACAAACCACTGCCTGAGACCCTGCGCAACCCACATGCCACAACCCTCTACCTGGCTGAATGTATCTAATATATATAATTAAATACATTCAGCCAGGTAGAGAAAAAAAAAGTTTTATTTTATGTTCCTGGGGACATTTAAAAATGTCCTCGGATTTTATTATTTTTAGAAATGTGTCGCCTTACCTTAGCCTGGTGGTCAGTGGGGCTCCCTGAATCCTGGTTGTGGGGGGGTCTGCCGTGGCCGCAGGTGCAGTGGCTCCCTCCCTGCGCTACCTGTCTCTGCCACATGCAGCCAGGCAGCTAGCCCGCACAGTCGCAGCTCTGTCATCCGGCGGCCGCATGCTCCTCAAGGGGATCCTTTGGAGGCCCCTGCAGGCTGCCCTCTACAGTGCCTGATTAGAGGGCCGTGTCTGCCTGATGTTTTAGTAACAAGAATGTTATATCCCATAGGCTTCCATTTAAAAATATTGCCGTTTTAATTCAATATCTAATAAACCGTTGCTTATAATATTCTGCAGTAAAGAGTCTCTTTATTTTCTAGATTTTTTAGTATTTTTTTAAAAAAAAATTTTTTAGAACTTTTGGCGAACTTCCCAAAAAGTTCGAAGTTCGCGAACTGTTGAACGGCCGATGTTCGATGCGAACTCCGAACAGATCGAACCGAACAGCTCATCCCTAATTCTCATGTCCTTTTTGTGGTCATACTCTGTATGTTTCACTTAGATTAGTTTTTCTTTCTTCATTTCTCACTATTTATTTATTTATTTATTTATTTATAAAGGATTTTACCAGGAAGGATACATTGAGATTTCTCTCGTTTTCAAGTATGTCCTGGGTTCAAGAACATTGAAGTGTTACAATTACAGAAATACAAAGTAATACAATGCAAGATATTAAAAAAAAACAACACAAATATACAGATTAACAGAAAAATATGTAGGAAATATAGTCACTAGGTTACATGTTTACAGGTGCATTCTGTATTGAGGTATGTTAGTAAGGAGCTTTTGAGTGACTTAAGACTGGGGGAAGATTTGATGGTGTCTGGGAGGTTATTCCATTATTGTGGTGCTCTGTAGGAAAATGAGGACCGACCCACTGTCTTTTTGTATTGTGGTATAGCAAGTAAGGTGCTGGTCCTGGATCGGAGGTTATAGGATGAGGGAGCTGCTGGGGAAGCAGTCTATTCAGGTAGGGTGGCAGCTTCCCAGAGATGCTCTATAACACCAGGCTGGAAAGGTGAAGGGTGGCGTCTGGATTCCAGCGATGGCCAGTTTAGCTCTTTTAACATGTCACAATGGTGGGTCATGTAGTTACATTGTAGCGCAAAGCGGCAGAATGAGTTATACAATGTAGTAAGTTTATGAAGGTGTGTTTGCGGGGCGGCTGCATACACTACATCTCCGTAATCAATAGCCGGCATAAGCATTTGCTGTACAATCTGCTTTCTTACCGCAGGACTCAGGCAGGATTTGTTTCTGTACAGGGCACCTAGTTTGGGGTAAAGTTTAGATGAGAGTTTTTCGATGTGGGGGCCAAAGGATAGATTAGGGTCCAACCACATACCTAGATATTTGAGAGAAGTGACTGTGGTCAGTAGGGATGTGCGTTTCGGGTTTTGAAATTTCGGAAATTTCACGAAATTTCCCGATTCGGGTCTTCGGATGCGGCCGAAATTCCGAAATTTTTTAGATCCGAAAATGTCGAATCCGAAAAGTTTTCCGAGCTGAATCGAAAATTTTTCGGAATTTTCGAATGGACTTGAAATGTGTCAAATCGAAATTTATTTTCCCTCTATTCATGATTTCGGTTCCATTCGGAATTTCGCTTCCATTTCGGTAAGTCTGGACATCGTATATTTAACATAACTATTATCGGTTATATCGCTGATTCTGTAAATTTTGTATTTGTAAATGCGTATTAATTTTTTTTTTTTGCTTCCAATGATCCGATACGAATTTTCATAATTGGGTCGGATCCGATTCGTCTGCGGGTCGCGCATGCGCGCGCGCGCGGATGTCGTAACTTTATTGAGCCAGTTTTTTGACAACTTTTTTTGGACAAAATATTGTTATTATTATTCACCATGGCTGCAAGAGACGACGAGTGCCATTCTGACACCTCCGCATCGTCTCTCAATGAACCACCACCACCCAGAAAGAAGCGGGCCAGCAATATGTCGTTTGAGGAGATGCTCGAGCTGGTCCGGATCTTTGATAGACGAGATTACGTTTGCTGTAAGGGCCCTTACGGCAGGAAGAAGAACGCTAGAAAGAATCGTATCCTAGACAAGCTACGCACCACCATTTTGGAGTTGTTCGGGAAGGACCGGACGAAGGACCAGCTCCGGAAAATGTTTACTTCTGAAAAAAATATATAATTGAACGGTAATATATGTCTATGTGCAGAGGAAATAAATAAATATTTTGTGACTTTAGAACAATGAGATGGGAGTAGTGGTGGGTCAAGCTGGTAGTGGGGTAGTGGAGGGGTGTCGCAATACTTTCGGCAATATAGTGTATAGATATACCATTTTTTCCAGTCTGCATTATTTACGTGTTATTTTTTGGATTTCGCAGAAAACAGGAAGAAGACAGCATCTGCCCCGGCGGGCAACAGTGCCCCAGTGGAGGAGGAGGAGGAGCCACGGGCGTCCACCAGCGCTGGTATATACTGTTTTATTTTGCAACGACTTTTGGTCAAAAACAGATAAAAAAATTTTGTTTACTGTATTTTAATTTAATTTTTTTATGTATAGCACAAGAGGAGCAGGAGGAGGAAGAGGAGGACCAGGAGGAGGGCGAAGTTGGAGAGAGGGAGCCGGAGCAGCAGGAGGCCGCCAGTTCAGGTTTTTTTTTTCTTTTACTGTCGTATTTTGCATCGACTTTTGTTCAAAAATAAATCAGTTTTGTTGTTTACTGTATTTTTTATTTCTTTAATTTCTTAGATGGCCAGTTTAGCTCTTTTAACATGTCACAATGGTGGGTCATGTAGTTACATTGTAGCGCAAAGCGGCAGAATGAGTTATACAATGTAGTAAGTTTATGAAGGTGTGTTTGCGGGGCGGCTGCATACACTACATCTCCGTAATCAATAGCCGGCATAAGCATTTGCTGTACAATCTGCTTTCTTACCGCAGGACTCAGGCAGGATTTGTTTCTGTACAGGGCACCTAGTTTGGGGTAAAGTTTAGATGAGAGTTTTTCGATGTGGGGGCCAAAGGATAGATTAGGGTCCAACCACATACCTAGATATTTGAGAGAAGTGACTGTGGTCAGTAGGGATGTGCGTTTCGGGTTTTGGAATTTCGGAAATTTCACGAAATTTCCCGATTCGGGTCTTCGGATGCGGCCGAAATTCCGAAATTTTTTAGATCCGAAAATGTCGAATCCGAAAAGTTTTCCGAGCCGAATCGAAAAATTTTCGGAATTTTCGAATGGACTTGAAATGTGTCAAATCGAAATTTATTTTCCCTCTATTCATGATTTCGGTTCCATTCGGAATTTCGCTTCCATTTCGGTAAGTCTGGACATCGTATATTTAACATAACTATTATCGGTTATATCGCTGATTCTGTAAATTTTGTATTTGTAAATGCGTATTAATTTTTTTTTTTTGCTTCCAATGATCCGATACGATTTTCATAATTGGGTCGGATCCGATTCGTCTGCGGGTCGCGCATGCGCGCGCGCGCGGATGTCGTAACTTTATTGAGCCAGTTTTTTGACAACTTTTTTTGGACAAAATATTGTTATTATTATTCACCATGGCTGCAAGAGACGACGAGTGCCATTCTGACACCTCCGCATCGTCTCTCAATGAACCACCACCACCCAGAAAGAAGCGGGCCAGCAATATGTCGTTTGAGGAGATGCTCGAGCTGGTCCGGATCTTTGATAGACGAGATTACGTTGGCTGTAAGGGCCCTTACGGCAGGAAGAAGAACGCTAGAAAGAATCGTATCCTAGACAAGCTACGCACCACCATTTTGGAGTTGTTCGGGAAGGACCGGACGAAGGACCAGCTCCGGAAAATGTTTACTTCTGAAAATTTTTTATAATTGAACGGTAATATATGTCTATGTGCAGAGGAAATAAATAAATATTTTGTGACTTTAGAACAATGAGATGGGAGTAGTGGTGGGTCAAGCTGGTAGTGGGGTAGTGGAGGGGTGTCGCAATACTTTCGGCAATATAGTGTATAGATATACCATTTTTTCCAGTCTGCATTATTTACGTGTTATTTTTTGGATTTCGCAGAAAACAGGAAGAAGACAGCATCTGCCCCGGCGGGCAACAGTGCCCCAGTGGAGGAGGAGGAGGAGCCACGGGCGTCCACCAGCGCTGGTATATACTGTTTTATTTTGCAACGACTTTTGGTCAAAAACAGATAAAAAATTTTTGTTTACTGTATTTTAATTTAATTTTTTTATGTATAGCACAAGAGGAGCAGGAGGAGGAAGAGGAGGACCAGGAGGAGGGCGAAGTTGGAGAGAGGGAGCCGGAGCAGCAGGAGGCCGCCAGTTCAGGTTTTTTTTTTTTTTACTGTCGTATTTTGCATCGACTTTTGTTCAAAAATAAATCAGTTTTGTTGTTTACTGTATTTTTTATTTCTTTAATTTCTTAGATATAGCACTGGATATGCAGACGGTGGTGGTGGGGGAGGAGTCAGAGGAGGAGTCGGAGCCTCAGGAGGCCGCCAGCACTGGTATATACTACTGTTATATTTTTTCAAGACTTTCAGTCAAAAATAGAAACCTGCTTTACTTACTGTATTTTCCTTCTTTCATTTATTGGATATTGGATATATAGAAGGAGAGGCGATTGGCGAGCTACGCCTGGCAGTTGCAACGATTGATAATATCCAGGAACTGCTCCAGGAACTGCGGGAGCACCTGAACAACACCGCGGACATCCTGGAGCGGCAGTAAGACAGACCAGTGGCAGCCTCCTCCCGAAATCTCAATACTCAATACGGATGTGCCTCAGCTGCTCCTGCTCGCCTGCTTTGAGGTCGGACCAGCGTTTTCGGATCTGGTCCTTCGTCCGGTCTTTCCCAAACACCTCCAGGATGGTGGTGCGTAGCTTGTCAAGATACGATCCTTTCTAGAATTATTCTTCCTGCCGTAAGGGACCTTACGGCAGTCATAATCTTTGTAATCAAAGATGCAGACCAGCTCCAACATCTCCTCAAATGCCAGTAATTCTCAAGTGAAAGTGAACCAATATTCTGAACAAGATGTTCGCCTGGCTTAGACTGGAAGATGGCCGCCATTGTATGTTTGTTTGTGTTGTTTGTGCCCCTGTTGGGCAGTTTGCCATCCTTGGCATGTTCCCTTCCCTTCCCCATGTTGTAAATACATTTTCTATTTTTTCTATATTTTCCTGTTTGTGTGCGTTGCTTTTCCTTACTTAATAAGTTAATATGTATTGCTTGGTTTCCACACTGTTAAAATTATATGTACATAAATTTATTGACATTTCTATGGACCCTTTGTCATAAATTTGTCAACATATTTGTGGCCATGAATGTGACTGTGCACATTCTACACTTCCTGCCTGGCCAAAAAATGTCACACACTAACACAACCTTGTTGTACTGCCTTGAGATTTGATTACGGACGTGGCCTGGTTTTGTTAAGCTTAGGCGATGTCACAACAACACGGATTTTTGTCCACAGTCACATTCATTGTATAACCAAGAATTTATCAAAAAATATTGATGGCAGCACTGCGTGAAGTCTTCTCCGACACAACCCAAAGATCCTTAGTGCGGCTCAGGTCTAGTTTATTTGTCCCTGTTTGCAGCTTCACACAACACCTCCTCCCAGCTATGAGCTCTCTCTCTCCCACCGCTGCCCGCTAAGACGCTGCCCGCCAACATGGTCACGTCTTTGCAGGAAGACAACAGCGTGGGGGAACAGCAGCTGCCGACAGTCCCAAGACATCGTCACAATGACGTCAGTTCTGGAGTTAACCCCTAACTGTGACCAATGGTGGAGATAGGGGGTTCATTGGAACCCCTATCTCCCGATCCGCGGCAGCTATCGGTTGGTTAATGTTTGGTATCTTTGGATCGACCAGAGCATGGCCTTTCCAACAATACCAAACATGACAATGTTAAAAATTTTAAAAAATTAAAATATAAAAAAAAATAAACAGGTTTTTTGTTTTGTTTTGTTAATGCAGCAATATTGTTGCCATTTCAATTATAATGTGAACAATGATGCTGCACTAAGGATTTTTGTATGGGGTGCGTTTGTTAAAAATAGTGTAATTTTCACCCAAAAAAATATAACAAGTCCCCTTTTCAATTTTTTTTAACAAACGCAACTCATAAAATATAACCGCAAACACTCGCATGTTAAAATGTGAAAAAAAAACACTTTACACCTTGTAAAACAAACATTGAAAATTCTAATTTTATTGCATTTTTTGTTATAATATACAGACAGGACATGACGCATACATATGATAATGATATATTATGAATCATCTGCCGAGTCTGCCGGAAAGAACGATATATAACATGTCTGGGTCATATTATAAAAGAAGGCTTCAAAACGCGTTTAAACAAGAGGAGCGAAACTGTTAAAAATTAGCTCAGCAGCAGACCGCAGTGCCGCACACAGGCGTGAAGGGAAGCCGTGAAATGCCTCAGCAGCGAAAGGGTTAATTTATATTTTTGTCTGTTTTAAATCATATTATTTTATTATTTTTTTTCATTTCAGATCATTTTGATCAACTATTTTTCCGTTTTAAAACCTTTTTGTTCTGGTTTTTATTTTTAAAGTCAGACCATTCGGGTCAGTTTACCGTTTTTTAAATCGTTTTGTTCTTTTTTTTTTGTTCCTTGGTTTTCATACCATTTTTTAAATGTGATTAAATAAATAAAGTTGTGAAATGTATATTCATAAGAAAAAAAGGATCTTTATTTAATAAAAAAAAAAACACGATAGAATCGCCAGAATTATCGTATCGACAGAATGAATTATCGGATCCGAAAAACAAACCAAAAATTTATTATAAAAAAATATATAAAGTATAAAAAAGTAAACCATAGTAGTTTACATCAAAACGAATAGAGTTAGACAGCTTTGAAACGAAAACAGACTTTCCGAAAAAACGAAAATTACCGAAATCACGAAAAGTCAATACAAAAAAACGAGCAATGTGACACGAAATTCGAAAAATGGGCGATATGCCGAAAACCATGTACAATTCCGAAAAACGAAAATTTCCCGAACTCACGAAAAGTCGATACAAAAACCGAGTATAGTGACACGAAAATACGAAAAATGGTCGATATTCCGAAAAATAAATGTACCCGAAAAACGAATCGAACCGAACCAAATCGAAACAGAAAGTTTAAAAATTCGAAAAATCGAATCGAACCGAAAAAAAAACGGTGCACATCCCTAGTGGTCAGCGTGCCATTTGATTTTGTCCCAACACCTAGATGGGGATTTTGCAATTTGTTTAGTTTAGGTGCTGTTCCAAAGAGCATCGTTACAGTTTTGTCAGTATTTAAAAAAAGTTTGTTGTTTTTGATCCACTTTTCTACCTCTGTGAATTGTTCTTGCAGCACGGCCTCCAGCTGCGGGAGATTTGGTTTGCTGGTATAGATCACAGTGTCGTCTGCGTACATATGTACAGTTGAGGTTTTGCAGACGTTGGGCAGATCATTTATGAATATTGTGAATAGCAGGGGGCCTAGTATTGAGCCTTGGGGTACACCGCAAGTGACTGGGAGCGGGAGGGAGGAGCTGCCAGAAATTGACACGTATTGTGATCGGTCGGATACATATGATTGAAACCAGGTTAGCGTGCGATCACCAATGCCAGAGTTTTTAAGTTTTTCTAACAAGATGCCATGGTCTACCGTGTCAAAGGCCTTGGCAAAATCAAGGAAGATGGCTCCAGTTAGGTTTCCTTGTTCCATCCCAGCCTGGATATCATTGCAGACTTTTAAAAGGGCGGTTGTAGTTGAGTGATTTGGACGAAAGCCTGATTGATCCGGGGTTAGGTAGTTCCAATATTGATAATAATCACGTAATTGTGTGTAGACACATTTTTCCAAGAATTTTGACATTACAGGGAGCAACGATATTGGACGGTAGTTGGATACCAAAGTACTGTCACCACTTTTATGGATAGGTACCACTCTTGCAGTCTTCCAGAGCTTGGGTATGTATCCAGTCGCCAGTGACTCATTTATTAGGGTTGCGACAGGATTTGCAATTGCTGGCGCACTGATTTTCAGCAGCATTGCTGGTATTTGATCAGGTCCAGACTGGTATTTCATTTTTTGCTTACGAAGAAGTTTAGTAATGACACTGACAGGCACTGGTCTAAAACTGAATTCCTGTCTGATACAGGGACTTTGCACAGTTGGGGGGGCCTGACCTGCATGAGGCCTTTCTGATTGCATGTCATTTCCTAGCTTGGCAATCAAAGTGGTGGCACATCCAACAAAATAATCATTAAAGGCATTTGCTACATCTAGGGGGTGTTGCAGGGTTTGGTTGTTTACTTTGACAGCAGCTGGCTGGGAGTGGTCTGGGGGTGCTTGTATGTTACTTGATATGTTATTGTTTAGATTTTCATTGAAGTAATGGGCTTTGGCCATTTTTGTTTGTTTTGTGCATTCATTCCGGCATTTTCGGTATTCATAGTGATCGTTCATGGAACCAGTACTCTTGGACTTTGACCACCGTGAATCTCTAAGGTGGTACATTAGAGTAAGATCAGCTGTAACCCAGGGGAGATGAGTCCCTTTTACTCGCACTTTACGCAGCGAGGCATGGGAATTCCAGACTTGCAGGAGCTCAGACTGAAAGTATTCAACTGCACAGTCTAGGTCTGGGATTAGGTTTAGCCTGTACCAGGGGAGCTGTTTGAGATCACTTAGGAAGGATTCAAGAATAAATTTCTTGAAAGACCTGGTGGTTATTACCTTTGGGGGAGATTTCAAGGCCTTAATTTTGCGCACGCAGTACACTAGACAATGGTCACTAAAGCTATTAGCAAGAACGCCTGCCTCCTGTATTCTATCAGGAGATGAGGAGAGAATCCAGTCCAACAAGGTATGGTTAGGGCTTTTCATATTAATGCGAGTGGGGGAGGAGATTAATTGAGTTAGCTGCAAAGTTTTAAACAGCGAGCAGTGTTTATTGTTTTTAGGATTTAGCCAATCTGTATTAAAATCGCCGAGGACCAGCAGTTCACTTTTTTAGTTTTGGGCAAGTAGGTTATTAAGGATTTGAGATATGTCAGAGAGGGAGTGCACTGGAGAGCTTGGTGGACGATAGAACCCAGCAACAATGATTGATTTACTGAATGGGATCTCAATTATACCAGAGAGGAAATCAAAGGTGACAGGAGAGCTAGAAGTCTGTAAGGGGGTTAACTTTATGGACTCCTCAACATAAATAACAATTCCCCCTCCTCTCTTTGCTCTGTCTTTTCTATAACATGAATACCCCTGTATTGATATGGCAGGGTCTGGTACTTTTGGGGTTAACCATGACTCTGTGAGCACAATGATTTTGGGTTTGTAATAGCAACACCAAGCCTGAAGCTCATCCAATTTAGGGAGTAAACTTTTTGGATGTTACAGTGATGAGATTTTTTATTAGTGGGGAGACTAAAAGATTACCTTTCACTTTCCTATTAGCATTATTGGTTAATCTGAGAACTATCTATCTTTTTTCTGACCTATGACAGCATACAGGAATCATGTCAACACTAGGGATGTGCACCGATTTTTTTTTCGATTCGATTCGATTCGATTTTTCGATTTTTCAAACTTTTCGATTCGGCTCGTTTCGACTGCTTTCTGTTTCGATTCGGTTCGGTTCGATTCGGTTTTCGGGTACATTTATTTTTCGGAATATCGACCATTTTTCGTATTTTCGGGTAACTTCACTAGGTTTCTGTATCGACTTTTCGTTATTTCGGAAAATTTTCGTTTTTCGGAATTGTACATGGCTTTCGGCATATCGCCAATTTTTCGTTTTTCGGAACTTTTCGTATTTCGGAACTTTTTGTTTTTTCGGAATTGTACATGTTTCGGCATATCGCCAATTTTTCGTTTTTCGGAACGTCTGTTCTCGTTTCAAAGCTGTCTAACTCTATTCGTTTTGATGAAAACTACTATGGTTTACTTTTTTAATACTACTTTATATATTTTATAATACATTTTTGGTTTGTTTTTCAGATCCAATAATTCATTATGTCGATACGATAATTCTGGCGATTCTATCGTGTTTTTTTAATTAACCCTTTCGTTGCTGAGGCTTTTCCCGCCCCTGTGCTGAGGTCATTTTTAGCGGTTTTGCTCATCATGTTTAAACGTGTTTTGAAGGCTTATTTTAATATATGACCCAGACATATTATATATCGTTCTTTCCGGCAGACTCAGCAGATTCATAATATGTCATTATTATATGTATACGTCATGACCTGTCTGTATATTATAACAAAAAATGCAATAAAATATGAATTTTCAATAATTTACAACGTGTAAAGTGTTTTTTTTTCACATTTTAACATGTGAGCAAATGCGGTTATATTTTGTATGGGGTGCGCTTGTTAAAAAAATTAGAGATGGGGTCTCGTTACATTTTTTTTGGGGAAAATTACACGATTTTTACAAACGCACCGCATTCAAAAATCGTTAGTGCAGCATCATTGTTCACATTATAATTGAAATGGGAACAATATTGCTGCATTAACAAACCAAAAAAAAGAAAAAAAAAATTGTTTATTATTTTTTTATAAATGTTTTTAAATATTTTTTTTTAATTTTACAAACGTTTTTCACATTCGTGTTTGGTATCGTTGGAACAGCCATGCTCTGGCTGATCCAACAATACCAAACTTTAACCCCTAGCTGCCATGGATCGGGAGATAGGGGGTTCATTTTGGAACCCCCTATCTCCACCATTGGTGGCAGCTTGGGGTTAACTCCAGGACTGGCGTCATCGTGCTATGCACGATGACGCCAGTCCTCAGGGGGAGTTACCGGAAGCTTGGCCGACATCCGACATCCTCATGGATATGCCCCAGCTCCTCATGGATATTGCCCCAGCTCCTCGTGGACATGCCCCAGCTCCTCATGGATATTGCCCCAGCTCCTCGTGGACATGCCCCAGCTCCTCGTGGACATGCCCCAGCTCCTCGTGGACATGCCCCAGCTCCTCATGGACATGCCCCAGCTCCTCGTGGATATGCCCCAGCTCACACATGGATTTGCCCCAGCTCCTCGTGGATATGCCCCAGCTCACACATGGATTTGCCCCAGCTCCTCATGGATATGCCCCAGCTCACACATGGATTTGCCCCAGCTCCTCGTGGATATGCCCCAGCTCCTCGTGGATATGCCCCAGCACATGGAATGCCCCAGCTCCTCATGGATATGCCCCAGCTCCTCATGGATTTGCCCCAGCACATGGAATGCCCCAGCACCTCATGAAAATGGCCCCAGCTCACCTCCGCTGCCTTTTTCGCTCCCTCAGAGCGTCCGGCGGCGCAGAGCTTGGGCGCTCGCCAGGGGGAGCCACGTGACCAGCTGCGATTGGCTGGTGACGTGTTTCCTCCAGGCGAGCGTCGAAGCTGCATGCTTCGGACGCTCGCAGGGAGTGAAAAACGCGGCGGAGGGTGAGACACCCACCCTTAGGGTGACGGTGTCACCCTAAAGGCGGGTGTCACCTGGTGCGGGCCGCACCCCCGCCCCCATGTTACGACGCCACTGGTATATACATTTAACGGCCGCACGCCCACGGACTTACTCTATCCAAACAAAGTTCAGAATGATGTGAAACATTGGGACTTTTTGGATAGATTTCGATTTTCGACTATCCAGAAGTTAAAAAAATAAAAAAGGTCGAAATCTAATGCAAAAGTCCTGATGTTTCACATCGGGATGTCAGATATTAATAGGCTTGTGCACTGATTTTTTTTTCGGTTCGATTAGATTTGTTCTGATGTTTAAAATTTTTGATTCGGCTCGTTTCAACCGATTTCTGTTTCGATTCGGTTTGGGGCTCGTTTATCGTGTAAATTTTTTTTTTGAATATCGACCATTTTTCGTATTTTCGGGTCAGTTTGCTGGTTTTTTGTATCAACTTTTCGTGATTTCGGAATTTTTCATTTTTTTCGGAACGTCTGTTCTCCTCGTTTCAAAGCTGTCTAACTCTATTCGTTTTGACGCGTAAACTACTATGGTTTACTTTTTTATACTTTATATATTTTTTTATAATAAATTTTTGGTTTGTTTTTCGGATCCGATAATTCATTCTGTCGATACGATAATTCAGGCGATTCTATCGTGTTTTTTTTTATTAAATAAAGATCCTTTTTTCTTATGAATATACATTTCACAACTTTATTTATTTAATCACATTAAAAAAATGGTATGAAAGCCAAGGAACAAAAAAAAAAGAACAAAACGATTTAAAAAACGCTAAACTGACCCGAATGGTCTGACTTTAAAGATAAAAACCAGAACAAAAAGTTTTTAAAACGGAAAAAGTAGTTGATCAAAATGATCTGAAATTAAAAAAAAAATAAAATGATTTAAAGGTTTCAGACAAAAAAAAAATTAACCCTTTCGCTGCTGAGGCATTTCACGGCTTCCCTTCACGCCTGTGTGCGGCACTGCGGTCTGCTGCTGAGCTAATTTTTAACAGTTTCGCTCCTCTTGTTTAAACGCGTTTTGAAGCCTTCTTTTATAATATGACCCCGACATGTTATATATCGTTCTTTCCGGCAGACTCGGCAGATGATTCATAATATATCATTATCATATGTATGCGTCATGTCCTGTCTGTATATTATAAAAAAAAATGCAATAAAATTTGAATTTTCAATGTTTGTTTTACAAGGTGTAAAGTGTTTTTTTCACATTTTATCATGCGAGTGTTTGCGGTTATATTTTATGAGTTGCGTTTGTTAAAAAAAATTGAAAAGGGGACTTGTTATATTTTTTTGGGTGAAAATTACACAGTCACATTCATGGCCACAAATATGTTGACAAATTTATGACAAAGGGTCCATAGAAATGTCAATAAATTTATGTACATATAATTTTAACAGTGTGGACTGGAAACCAAGCAATACATAATTAACTTATTAACGTAAAGCAACGCACACAAACAGGAAAATATATAAAAAATAGAAAATTTATTTACAAATACAACATGGGGAAGGGAAGGGAACATGCCAAGGATGGCAAACTGCCCAACAGGGGCACAAACAACACAAACAAACATACAATGGCGGCCATCTTCCAGTCTAAGCCAGGCGATAATTACTGGCATTTGAGGAGATGTTGGAGCTGGTCCGCATCTTCGATTACAAGGAATATGACTGCAGTAAGGGCCCTTACGCAGGAAGAATAATTTGAGGAAGGATCGTAACATTGAGAAGTTACGCGCACCACCATCCTAAAGGTGTTTGGAAAGATGGGATGAAGGACCAGATCAGAAAACGCTGGTCCGACCTCAAAGCAGGCGAGCAGGAGCAGCTGAGGCACTTGTCGCTCTTCTTACTGCCGCTCAAGGATGTCCGCGGGGTCACTAGGTGCTCCCGGAGTACCTGCAGCAGTTCCTGGACGTTGTCAAGTGTCCTGACTGCCAGGCGAAGCTCGCCGATCGCCTCCCGTCGGCGTCTGGCTTCTCCTTCTATATATCCAATAAATGAAAGAAGGAAAATACAGTAAGTAAAGCAGGTTTCTATTTTTGACTGAAAGTCTTGAAAAAATATAACAGTAGTAATATACCAGTGCTGGCAGCTTCCTGAGGCTCTGACTCCTCCGATTCCTCCTCCCCCACCACCACCGTCTGCATATCCAGTGCTATATGTAAGAAATTAAAGAAATAAAAAATACAGTAAACAACAAAACTGATTTATTTTGAACAAAAGTCGATGCAAAATACAACAGTAAAAAAAAAAAAACCTGGACTGGCGGCCTCCGGCTCCTCTTCTCCTCCTGCTCCTCTTCCTCTTCCTCCTCCTCTTCCTCCTCCTGCTCCTCTTGTGCTATACATAAAAAAATTTAATTAAAATACAGTAAACAAAAAATGTTTCTGTTTTTGACCAAAAGTCGTTGCAAAATAAAACAGTATATACCAGCGCTGGTGGACACCCGTGGCTCCTCCTCCTCCGGGGCACTGGTGCCCGCCGGGGCAGATTCGGCGGCCTTCTTCCTGTCTTCTGCCAGATTCAAAAAATAACACGTAAATAATGCAGACTGGAAAAAATGGTATATCTATACACTATATTGCCGAAAGTATTGCGACACCCCCTCCACTACCCCACTACCAGAGGCCTGTTCAGTACCTCAGCAGCTGCTGAATTGCTGCAGCAGTGTCGTTGAACCCTTTGGATGCAAATTTTGAATCCAAAATGGCCGATGATTTCTTAATGAAAAATTCAGATTGTTTTTCGGATCACTCGGACAAAATGTAATAAAGAGAAGCAGTCAGCACAATTCCGTTTTGTACGCACACACCACAAATGATCGTTTTTAATGAATAAACGTTATGTTTACTTCTGAAACAATATATAATTTGAACTGTAATATATGTCTATGTGCAGGGGGAAATAATAAATAAATATTTTGTGCTTTGGTTAACAGAAACCGCAAAATTAACATTGCTGTATGGAATTATACATGCTTGGAGGCGGCGGCCATCTTGCTGTACGGCATTGTTACTGCTTCATGGCGGCGGCCATCTTTAAAACGTCACACTCAGCATCTCCTCGGGTCGCTGCAAGTGCTAGGTTAGCATGCTGAGCGATTGAACGGCGTTCAATGGCAAGTTGCTAACTTAGCACTTGCAGCGGCTGAGGTATTGAACAGGCCTCAGCTTGACCCCCCCCCACTACTCCCATCTCATACATATATTGCACACAGACATATATTACCGTTCATTATATATTTTTTTCAGAAGTAAACATTACGTTTATTCAATAAAAACTATTATTTGTGTTTGTGCGTACAAAGCGCATTGTGCGACTGCTTTTAGTATTTTATAGAAGGCCTCAGCCTCAGTTTCACTTTCAGTTTCTGCGAATAAAACTGGATATTGCAGAAACAACAGAAATCCACCATTTTGTTTTGAAATTTGCATCTAAAGCATTCAGTGACACTGCTGCAGCAGCTGCTGAGGCTGTATTGAACGCAGCTCTGTTTGGATGCACTTTCAGAAGAACTACATGTCCCATCCTAACACTTAGCAGAGACGCAGAGATTTTTATTGATGCGCAGATGGGAGCCAATATTGGGCAAGCTGCGGACATCTCGTATGCTTCGCTCAATCACAACAACCTCCCCCCAGCACACTACAGACTACACACAGTGCCAAAAGAAATCCAGCATTGTAACTTCACCTACATACATCAAATGTCACAATTTTCACGAATACGTAAAATCACAAAAAGGAAGAGCTATGGCAAAAATGCATGTATGACGAATTGTGAAAACGCAAAGCTATACACAATCACATTGCATGAAAAAAGGACTAGATAAATCAACGTATTTCTGTGCACATTAGCACATGCAAGCACATTATTATTATTATACAGGATTTATATAGCGCCAACAGTTTGCGCAGCGCTTTACAATATAACATGACACTTACGTTTCGCTATGACGCGACGGATATGCCTCAGCTGCTTCTGCTCTCGAACCTTCAAATCGACCAGCGTTTCCTCAGCTGGTCCTTCGTGCGTTCCTTCCCAAACTGCTCCAAAACGGTGGTGCGTAGCTTCTGTAGGATTCGATCCTTCCTCGCGTTACACTTCCTGCGGTAAGGGCCCTTACTGCAATCATAATCCTTGCTATCGAAGATGCGCACAAGCTCCAACATCTCCTCAAATGCCATATTTGTGGCTCGTTTCTTCCTGCTGCTGGTGACGAATCTGCCGATGAGGTGCTACTGCTTGCAGCGGCCATTTGATGAATAATAATAACAACAATATTTTGTTCAAAAAGTTGTCAATAAAAGTTTGCTCAATAAAGTTACGATCTCCGCGTGCGCATGCGCGACCCGCGGTCGAATCGGATCTGACCCAAATACGACAATTCGTATCGGATCAGTGAAAAAAAAAATAAACGCATTTACATTTTACACATACAAACTTTACAGAATCAGCGATATAACAGATATAATAGAAATAATACGATGTCCAGACTTACCGAAATGGAACCGAAATCCCGAATGGAACTGAAATCATGAATAGACTATAGAGGGAAAATAAATTTCGATTTGACACATTTCAAGTCCATTTGAAAATTCCGAAAAAATTTCGATTTGGCTCGGAAAACTTTTCGGATTTTCGGAACTTTTTCGTTTTTCGGAAAGTCTGTTCTCGTTTCAAAGCAATAGATTTCGATGACACATTTCAAGTTCATTCGAAAATTCCGAAAAAATTTCGTTTCGGCTCGGAAACCTTTTCGATTCGGCCGTTTTCGGGTCTAAATATTTTCGGAATTTCGGTCGAATCGAAAGACCCGAATCGGGAAATTTCGTGAAAATTCCGAAATTCCGAAACCCGAAACGCACATCCCTAGTCAACACATGGCATTACAAAAGGGTCACAGAGAGCCCTCTCAGAGACTGGCTTGCTATAAAGACCATATTGAGAAACACAAGCACAGATTGGACCAGTTTTCCTGAATCTTGAAATCCTTGTTAGCATATATTGCATTCCTTCAACTGGAAAACAGAACTTCATGGACATGTGTCCACTGTCACAAAGTGCTGTCCCTCAACCCCCTCTGCCTCCGACATGGCATCGGTGGCCTTGTGGGGAATCCAGCCATGCATGGAGGGTAAAACATTTTTTAAAATGCTGTAGGTGTAAACCTGCCATATCCACCCCAATGTGTTGTACCCTCACCCTATTACCATGGGGGGGCCGGGGGAGCCAGTGTTCAGTATTAACGACTGGAAATCAATCGCTATATTTAACCCCAGTGGCACTGGAATTGAAGCGTAAGCAACTCATATGCCCCCACATACAGTTGTGTTCAAAATTATTCAACCCCCAATGCTGTTAAGGGTTTTAGGGAATTTAGCGTACATTTGTAATTGTATTCAGAATGAAATCCTACAAGGACTTTTTAAAGAATCATATGCAACTAAAATGACATCAATTGCTTTTGTAATACAGTAGTAAATGTTTCTTTTGTGAATTCTTCATTGACACAATTATTCAACCCCTTAAAGACTACCACTCTGAAGAACAGAGGTTCATTCAAGTGTTTTCAATCAGGTATTGAAAACACCTGTGGATGTCACGGAGCAGCAATAAAGCATAATAAGCACCAATTAGGCAGCTTTAAAATGACTGTGATACTCAGCTCCTTCTAGACATTTACTGGTGTGGTTACAAACATGGTGAAGTCAAGAGAATGGTCCAGGAAGACAAGAGAAGAGGTGATTACTCTTCACAGGAAGGGCAATGGCTATAAGAAGATTGCAAAGATGTTTAAACATACCAAGAGAGACCATAGGAAGCATCATTCGCAAATTCAAGGCAAAGGGCACTGTTGAAACGCTACCTGGTCGTGGCAGAAAGAAGATGCTGACTTTGACTGCTGTGTGCTACCTGAAGCGTAGAGTGGAGAAAAGTCCCTGTGTGACTGCTGAGGAACTGAGAAAAGATTTGTCAGATGTGGGTACTGAAGTTTCAGCTCAGACAATACGGCGCACACTGCGTAATGAAGGCCTCCATGCCAGAACTCCCAGGCGCACCCCCTTGCTGTCTCCAAAGAATAAGAAGAGTCGACTGCAGTATGCCAAAAGTCATGTGGACAAAACCACAGAAGTTTTGGGATAGCGCTCTGTGGACTGATGAAACAAAATTAGAACTGTTTGGGCCCATGGATCAACGCTATGTTTGGAGGAGGAAGAACAAGGCCTATGAAGAAAAGAACACCTTGCCTACTGTGAAGCATGGCAGGGGGTCAATCATGCTTTGGGGCTGTTTTGCTTCTGCAGGTACAGGGAAGCTTCAGCGTGTGCAAGGTACCATGAATTCTCTTCAGTACCAGGATATATTGGATGACAATGTGATGCAGTCCGTGACAAACCTGAGGCTTGGGAGACGTTGGACCTTTCAACAGGACAATGATACCAAGCATACCTCCAAGTCCACTAAAGCATGGTTGCAGATTAAAGGCTGGAACATTTTGGAGTGGCCATCGCAGTCACCTGATTTAAATCCGATTGAGAACCTCTGGTGGGACTTAAAGAAAGCAGTTGCAGTGCGCAAGCCTAAGAATGTGACTGAACTGAAGGCTTTTGCCCGTGACGAATGGGCGAAGATACCCGTAGATCGCTGCAAGACACTTGTGTCAAGCTATGCTTCACATTTAAAAGCTGTTATAACTGTAAAAGGATGTTGTACTAAGTACTAAGATTGAATGTCACTTGGGGGTTGAATAAAACTGATAATGATGTGAGCACAGAAAAGACATTTGTGGTTATTTCATTATAAATGTTATGTTATATTTGTCTGACCTACACGTGCCTCTTTGATTTAATTGTAAGCAAGATGACTGAATGATCAAAATCAATGTCAAACTGGCCAAAACACTCAATTTCAGTGGGGGTTGAATAATTTTGAACACAACTGTACATCATGTTGGACAGGGGCATGTGGCATTATGGGACTGTTTCTGTCCCCTATATGCTTTTGGATCTTCTTTTTTAGTTTACAGTGGCGCCTTGCTAGCAAGCACTGACCAGCTGCCATTTATCGCATGCCAAAAAAATCAAATGAAAGAATGATGTGATGGTTGAATTCATCCATTGTGTTACTCATTCTTCATTCGTTTCATTAATTTGTCATTTTGTGGATTCGTTACTTGGATGAAATGACAAATCGCAATTCGTCTGAAAATGGACGCACAAGTTTAGTAATCATATGAAAAAAATACATTCCTATAAATTGTCTAAAATGTTAAATGCATTGTGGACATTGTGATTAAATATAATAGGTACACTTTAGATAATTGTATTACTTTGTATGGATTTTAAAGTACATTTGAAAACATCCGTATGGATAATATTGTCACTTAAATTGTCATCCACATTGTCAAGACATTACAAAGAAATATACAATGAATAAACCCATACTGTGATGTTTTATGTATAATTAAACGAGCGTCCAAAGACATTACTTTAAATCTTGTAGGCTAAAAGTTCCATGTCTCTAGGACATTTTATCTAAATAATGCACTGTACAGTTTGTGCATTACTGGTGTCTGCACTTGTTACTGAGTGCTCTATGGTTTGGCAGTTGTTGGTGACAGTAATGTGAAATGAAAAAGATGTATTTGCAATGAAAGGCTTCTTTATATAAACATTATATATAATGACAGTGGTCCAAAAGTGGAAAACACAGACCCTGTTCTGACTGGTATAAGGCAGGTATAAGGAGCCGCCAACACAAACAACGTCGCAAGAAACAAATTCTTAACAGTTCCACTTGCAAGATTGGAACACATAGTGCCATATTTTTTATGACAGATTTTTCACATGAAAACAAAGGAACTTAGATTACATTCTGGTCCTGTTGGCATTTAAACATCACCACATAAAAATAACTGTCTTCCCACTGTCCATCACACTGCTTGACAGGTGCTGTTATAGCAATATAATTAATGTTATTCACTTCAACTGTCAATGGTTTTAATGTCGCAACTGATCAGTGTATGGGGAGACGAGGTGGTAGATAGTGCCATCTATTTCAGGAAGAGACCAGAGGTGAGTATTAGACTTTTGAAGTAATTTTTCACTTAGTGTTTAGCGATTTTGTAGTTGTAAACCCTTTTCCTGCCACGGGTCGTACCATGCCGTCCCCGCAGTGGATGGACATTAATGCAGCAGGGTGGCATAGCATGTCCCGCTAGTGTCTTTGGGCCTCTGCATTCCCGCCCACTAGTTAGCATGTGACACGTGCCATTGGCTGTCGTGGGACAGGCTAAACTCAGGCTGACCCCCTTCAGCCAATGACATGCGCCGTGCATCAGCTGCGTTGGTGGGCCAAAGGAGGGGCCTGCCGTAGCAGCCTGCAAGCAGGCATACTAGTTAAACTTACTTATGCTGGCACTAACAATTACATATCGGGATGATACATTAGCACTTACAATGGAATACAGCAGTGTTTCCCAAACCTGTCCTCAGGACCCTCCGCCTCGCCAGGTTTTCCAGATATCTGAAGCACAGCACAGGTGATATGATTTGCTGCTCAGTGATTGCAGGGTTCAGTCTGCTTTTCCCCAAGATGGTCTGCAAACTCTGGCCTGGTTGAGGGTCCTGAGGACAGGTTTGGGAAACACTGGAATAGAGCAGTGGTTCTCAACCTGTGGACCCTCAGGACCCACAGGACCCACAATTGTCCTTGGTCATTAAGTCGAGACCCAAAAATAATTGAGTTTCTGAAACATAATTTATTCCACAAAACATTGCGCGCAACATTCTACAATGTATGCACTTTTTAAACAATTTTGTAAACAAACAGGGATTCTTTCCAAAATGGATAGTGCAGTAATCACAGAACTAGTGAAAAGGAAAGTGCTGTTGAGGCAAAAACCCAATAAAATAAACTGTAATTGAAACATATGAAATTAGTTAGAATTTAAGGGAAAACTGGGGATGCTTCTTGCTCTTAATAAGTGTCTCAAAGTGTGGGGTGATGGCAGACAAAGCAACTCTAATTTAAATCACTAATGAATGAATAATAAAATATTATAAAAAATTTAAACTCATCTGCTCCACGCTCCTGCCCTCCATGAGCCTATGCAATTTACGTAGCTGAACACTACTCTAATCGCATAAACTCAAGCTGACCAAGAGATTGAGAATTCTGCAGTGCGCATCTGGCGCTGCCTACTTCCTTATCCTACTCTCTTCAGTGCCTCAGAGAGACACTGAAGAGCAATGGATTAGCTTGGACCAATTGGAAACCACCATTGGTCCAAGCCATTCAAAAAACACCTCAATGGGAGGCTGGCCTATATAAATATACTTTGCTTCACTGAGATGTGCATTGTGCTCAGTGGCTCCTGGTGTTGGGAGTACAGAGCATGTCATCAGTCACTGAGTCCCACCCCACACCTTCCCATTACAGATTCTCCCCCCTACCTTGCCATTACAGAGTATTATACCTGATGCAGTGGGTCCCAGGTGGCGCCTAGGAACATTCAGAGGTAGCCGCGCCATCTGGGACCCACTGCCGCAGGTAAGATGCATCAGCGGGTCCCAGGCATTAGAGAGGTTTGGGGCACTTGCCCCACGACCAAGTCCACACCTGCTCATAGACATGTGCACAGCACAAAATTTCATTTTGAACTAATGGATTAGTACTAAAATGCAATTTATTTAGTTGCTAAAGAAATTCGTTTTCAGTTCTTTAGTATGAAAACTAATTTCATTCATCCGAAAACCAGTGGATACAAATATTATTGTAGTGACTCCTCAGAGTGCTGAGATCGCTGCTTGTTACAGTATCTCTCACTCTCAGCACAATGTGTCAGGCAAAGCTGTTACAGTAACTGACTGCTGCTCATCACAGAGCTCAGAGTTTCAGTAAAACTAGTAAATAATATTTTTATATATAAGAGGTTATAACAATATTATTTCCTTGTTTTACTAAAACTGAGCACTGTTACAGTCAGTTACTGTAACAGCTGAGCCTGATACATTGTACTGAGAGATAATATAACAAGCAGCTGATCTCGGCGCTCACAGCCACTGGATTTAAAGGGCTAAAAAAAGACTCCTCTCTGTATAATGTATACAACATCCTCCTGCATTAATTAATACCCCTCTCTGTATAATGTATGCAACATCCTCCTGCATTAATACCCCTCTCTGTATAATGTATGCAACATCCACCTGCATTAATTAATACCCCTCTCTGTATAATGTATAGAACATCCTCCTTAATTAATTAATGTCCCTCTCTGTATAGAACATCCTCCTCAATTTATACCTTTCTCTGTATAATGTATATAACCTCCTCCTGCATTAATACCCCTCTCTGTATAATGTATAGAACATCCTCCTGCATTCATTAATGCCCCTCTCTGTATAGAACATCCTACTCAGTAGGACCTACTGCATTGGCATGTGGAGGGTGCAGAACTTTGGAATGCAATGCTTATCCAGCACAGGAGAGGGAACTTTTACTTAAACTTTGCATCGCTGTGGGGGAGAGAGACAGGAATATAAAAGCAGGGGAGAGGGCAAATATTAACATAAATCGGTCTGAAAGCTCAGAGAAGAGATGTCTGGTGCAAATTAATTTTTATAATAAAATTAAGCACTTTAAATCCAGGGAAAACATTCAAATAAATCACACTGACAGCTCATAATAACAGAGTAACTGTGAGTTGGATACTAAATGTATCAGACTTAAAAAACCCTTTATAACAAGCAGCACTGGGAGAGGAGAGGGACTTTATATAAAATGTGTATTATAGATGAGGAAAGGGGGATAGTGCTCCTGGATAATATAAAATGTATCAGACCTAAGCCCCTATTATGCAGAGCGGGAGGGGAGATAACACACATTTTATAAAGTCCCTCTCTTCTCCTAGCGCTGCTTGTTATGAAGGTTTTTTTTACTATCCAGCCCTCCTCTGTCATTAGCTTTCAGTGTGATTTATTTGAATGTTTTCCTTCTCCAGCTGCTTTTATCATCTTGTCTGCCTCATAGACATGCAAGGGTTAAGTAAAGGTTTCCTCTCCTGTGCTGGCTGTCTGTGCTGCAAGTGAGTATTCTGGAGCTCTATCACTGTCAGATTTTTGGGTAAGGGTCGGGAAGGATTACGCATACAAATCTTTTCTGTAGCTTTGCGATGTTGCGCTCTTCATTGCTGGTCTCCTTCACTCATCAATGTAATATCAGAAAAAGGACAAACTAAAATGTAGTGCATTCTATTTTAGTTTCTTTCGTTTTTTGTACTGAGCAGTTTCGTATCTCTTGAGTCATACTAAAACTAAATTATCCCAAAATTCAGACTAAATCGTTTTAGTACTAAAACAAATGCACATGTCTACCTGCTCACGACCCACTTTTGGCTCGCAACCCACCACTTGAGAAACACTGGAATAGAGTCATACATTTTTTCAGATTTATACTCCTAGTACAAGAATAGGAGACTTTCGATGCCATTTATGCGCAATTTGCCGGTTATAGGCACAATTTGGCGATTTTCCCAATTTCAATAAAACAAAATTTGCTAAATAGTGAAGTCACTGTATATTCGGTGAAATGGAATCGCTGAAATGCTGAGAAACAAAAGCACCAAAATTGCGTGCAATTTTGATGCTTTGTGAATAGATCTTATATTAATGATATATTATGACTGAATGTGTGAGTGTTTGTGTGTAAGTATGCATAATGGCACACATATATATATACTGTATATACATATACACAAACATGTTTTTGAGCTTTTGGGTGCACTCTTAATACCATAGGCTGAGCATGCCTATGGTAGCCATCAAATACAAATTGAATGATCATAGTGGTCATAGTGTTCTCCTCCCTTATGCAGGGTTTCTAAAGGTTGATTCCGTCTTCAGGGTGTAGAGGATTTGAATCTACTCCGAGATCTGAGAGTCAACACTCTCTGACTTGCTCTCCAGATAAAATGCTGACTATTAGTTCCCAGCTTGACAATGGCTCTCGATGTGCTCACATTTAGAACCATTGAATAGATTGGGCGCTTGTTTGAATGGCCAGCATTACTCCGTTCACGAGGCATCACTACTTTAGTTTTGTCATATTCTTTGAGTAATAATTATTCTTACTCATATTTTCCTCTATAATATTCATAATTTTTAATATTCTAGTTAAGTTTTGATTCTCATTACCATCATCTCATATTGTTATGTTAATGTTTTACTCTGTGAAAACAATTTTCACAATGCTATTTTTTGGTTTGCTACATATTAATTTACTATTTGTATTATCTTTTAACATTAATATCACTTGATATCGTGTATGTTTTTTATTACAGTCCACTGAGATTAATGATTCATTAGCTATAAAGCCTGAATTAATTATATTAGATATTCTCTTTCTTTCTCATTTTGTAGATAACGAAGTTACTAAATAAATCCCATCTTAAGCTTCAAGCTAAATTTACACATTGGGATATGATGACAGAGATATTGTGCAATTAAAATGATCATATTTGACTGTAAAGAGTTTGCACAGTGATGATTTATGTAAGGTAAATAAGTTGCCCCCTTTTAATGAAAAATGAATTAATATGGCTCTAACACTAAAATTAATTACGCCTGAAAAGAAAATATTTTCATACACTTCATGACAAAGTAAAATAAAATAGTAATGACAAATCGTGGCCTCTGTCTGCATCATGACAACATAGAACAGTAAAGACTCTCTCAGGGATTTCATACTGCTGCTCATTTCTAATCCAGGCACAATCACGCTTCCAAAGAACTAAAATGTAATACTGACACAATAGCATGCTGTTAGTCTTCATTTGGTGGAAAATAAGAAAGTGTATCGGAAATTGAATAGATCATTTAAGGATTGATAGAGTTTGCTGGGAATAACATTATAGCAACATGAACAAATTACAGATCTTGACAAAAAACATGTCTTTTTATTGCTTTGAGACTTTTCTAAAACTGTATATGGTTGATTCAGTTCTTTACAAATGTATGTGTTGACTATAAAATATTAGTATTTTGATGTCTTATAAAGTATTCATGCCCACAAAAGACTGACCTCATTATGCTTGACCAGTCTGTCATTTGATAAAGACATTACTGTTTTTTGTAATATTTTTGAATGAAATTGTGTAAATTCAATACTGCTAACACTTTATTCATTCAGTAACTTAACCCCTTCTTGACTGCTGATGTACATAGTAAGTCCTGTGCGGAAATCCCCTTAATGACCACGGACTATGTACATCACGGCCTCCTAACCTCCCTCCCTCCCTATACTCACCTCTATGTCCAGGCTCCTGTGGCAGACTGGCAGGCTGGAAGTCTGCTCTGACTTTTCAGTGGGCCTGGCAGTCATGATGATGTCATCCACGTGAGTGATGACATCATCACCAGCCCCCCGGTGTCTGGAGTGAAAACTAGGAAAGGGGAGGGTATGCTCTTTTGGAGCCTCTCCCCCCCAAACCGCTACACGTACAAAAAAAAGAAAAGTACCGCTGGAAAGGGGAGAGTCTACCCTTTTCAGCTGTACCTGTCTTTAACCCCTCTGTTGCCGGATTACATTAAGGCGCTAAATCACAATTCAAACTCAGAAGTGGCTGACATCTTGAATGTCAGCCAAACCTCCGGGTCAACCCCCACCCATTGACATCGTCACCATATGTGCAATGACGTCAGTGGGTCATTTAACCCGATAGCAGCCAAGTGGAGATACAGTGATCCAAAGAATCCCCCTATCTCCCGAACCATGGCAGCTAGAGGGTCATATTTGATATTGTTGGAAAGGCCTGATCATGATGATCACAATGATATCTAACATGACTAGGTTTGTTATAAAAAATAAAAAAAATAATAATAAAAAAATAGGGGTTTTTTTAAAAAAAATTGTCTGGGGTGTTTAATAAATAGGACTTAAACTGGCATTTAAACATGATGAGCATAAAACAGTCAAAATGAGCTCAGCGCACAGAGGTGAAATGGCTCAGCAGTGAAGGGGTTAAAAAGCAAAAACATGTAAATAGTGCATATTTCTAATCTCAGGACAAAAGTTTGAAACTATTTAGGCTAGGGACAGATGAGCGCATTTTCTGCGGCCACCGTCAAAATGTACGTCGATGCGTGCGCACGCATTTTTTCACGGAATACGCTTAAGTGGTCAGACGATGCGCAATTCTGGACGTATTTCATGACGATGGGGTGAAAAGAAGTCTAGGGAAATCCGGCTGTTTGAACGTTATGTTGGCCGCACACTAGCAGCGTCTGACATCTCCTAATCACGCACACACGCTGCTATGCGGCCGCAGCGCACTCTGTACGTCAGTACCAGCGGTTTAACGTTCTCGAAAAAATGCGTTCATTTTCCACTTGCGTTGCGCGGCCGGACTTTTGTGCGACCGTACTTCGTATATTGGCTGTCATTGCCCGGCATCTGCTGCTAGTGCGGCCGTGATTATGTGCGCCAGAACGCGCGTTCGCACTGCCTCAGTCTGACCCTAGCCTTAACTGGGGTCGTTTTTGGTGGTTGTAGATTTTGGGGATTAAGTTTTGAAAAAGTGTTTTTTTGCATTTTTCATCATATTTCATTTTTTTATAGTACATTATACGATTTGATGGAAATAATGGTATCTTTACAAAGTCCATTTAATGGCGGGAAAAACGGCATATAATATGTGTGGGTTGCATAAACGAGTAAGTGGAAAATTTGACCTAAACACAAACAGGGCAGACATGTAAAAACAGCAGCGGGCACTTTCGGACAGACTTTTGTAAACCCGCCCAGTCACTAAGGGGTTAAAGGGACATTCTACACTCCCTGTCCACTTTAGTTTATAACGTGGTAAGTAGGGATGGGCCGAACTCGCTCGAGTTCGGTTCGCTGTCGAACCCGAACAATACCCAAAGTTCGCATGCGACCATAGTTCAAATCCAAAGCAAGTCAATGGGACTCGAAGGTTCGTTTTTAAGAGTGCCCTCCAAGAGGGCATATATGCTACATATTTGCCATAAAAGGTGTATGGGGGTCCGGGTAGTGCCCTGGGGGACAGGAAACAAGGACAAAAAGTTTTAAAAAAAAGTTTTTAAAGGAACAGTGAGTTTTCCATGAAATAAGGGTTAAAAATAAAAACAAAAAATTCCTTCAGATATCATGCCTAGGAGGTCCCCATAACCTGCCCGTGAAGTGGCGGATTTTTCGGATGAATAAAAATATGTAAAAACCAAAAAATGACATTTCAAATGACGGTAAATGGTTTTACCTTTAATCTATCCATAAACACCTGCTTGGGGCGGCAGCCTGTATGAAAAGGGGAGACCTTTTAGGACACGCAGAACAAGTTTAGTGATATTTTGGCTAAATTATTGTGAAACGTATGCAGGCTTTGGATGAAAGTAACAATAGGTGCTTTAAAATTGGGCCTTTAGAGTCGGCAACAGTGCCGTCACACAGTAACCCCTCTGAGGATATGAATCTGGTACAGGCGTCAGTGGCAGTGCACCCAAATATTGTGCCTTTGGTGGCAGGCCAGCAATTGCCATCATATAGTAACCCCTCTGTGGTATTGTGGATAGTGCAGGGGTGGACCATGCAGTCCTATATTAAAAGATATGAATCTGGTAATATAGGCATCAGTGCACCCAAATATTGTGCCTTTGGTGGCAGAAAGTGCCATCATACAGTAACCCCTCTGTGGTATTGTGGAAGAGTGCAGGGGTGGACCATGCGGTCCTATATTAAAAATATATGAATCTGGTAAAGGCGTCAGTGCACCCAACTATTGTGCCTTTGGTGCCAGGCCAGCAAGTGCCATTATACAGTAACCCCTCTGTGGTATTGTGGAAGAGTGCAGTGGTGGAGGTTTTGGGAATGTAGAAGAGATCCCCGATCTATTCAGTTACATCAGCATTCAGCATCAGGGGAGTGATAGCTGCTGATCCAGGACTGATTCATTTTTATAAATGTCAGCCGGTCTACAGAGTCGGTGGACAGACGCACTCTTTTGTCTGTGACAAAACCTCCAGTGGCACTGAATGTCCTTTAAGAAAACACGCTGGATGTAGGGCAACCGAGTAGCTGCATGGCATATTGGCTAAGTTCTGGCCAGTGATCCAATCTCAACACCCAGTAAGCCAGTGGATCATCTGCTGTAAAAGTATCCAGGTCTGCCCTTGCCCCTAGGTAGTCCTGCACCATACAGTGAAGACGCTGGCAATGGGTGCCTACATTTGTCCCTGGGCATTGTGGACTAAAAAATTTTAAAAAGCATCAGTCAAGCGGCCCCCTTCACTGCTCTTCCTCTGATCAACCGCAGCCTCAGAAGCACCTGTCTCATCACTTGGTAACCTACCAGTGCCTGGAAAGATGTTACACAAGTGTTGCTTTAGAGCGTCCTCAAGCTGTTTCATCCTGTGCTCCCTCTGTGCGGGCAGGATGAGCTCTGCAACCTTACCCTTGTATCGTAGATCAAGAAGGGTTGTCAGCCAGTAATGATCCCTCTCCTTGATAGCACGAATCCTGGGGTCCTTTAGCAGGCTTTGCAGGATAAGGGAGCCCATGCAGCGTAGGTTGGAGGTGGCATTAGCTTCCGAGTGTTCCCGGTCGCTGAGTATGACCGTATCGTGCACTTCCTCCTCCCAGCAACGTACTAGTCCTTGGGTTTGTGGGCACACAAAACCCTCCCTTGAGGAATCCCCAACTGCAATGCCCCCACTACTTAAATATTCCTCCTCATCCTCCTCCTCCTGTCTAATCTGAGAACCCGCAGGAATGCTGTCTGCGTAAAGACTGGGGCCTTGAGAGCTAGGGAAGTCCTCCTCTTCCTCAGTTACCCAGTGTGCCGTGAAGGAAATGTAACGGCCCTGTCCATGTTTGCTGGACCACGTGTCTAAAGTGATATGCACCTTGCTGCTGACTGCCTTTCCCAATGACTCCATAACATTGTCTTCAAAGTGCTGGTATAGTGCTGAAATGGCCTTCCGTGAAAAGTACTGGCGTTTCAGAACGTGCCACTGTGGTACAGCACATTCTGCAAATTCACGGAAGGAGGCAGAGTCCACCAGCTGGAAAGGCAGTAGCTGTAATGCGAGTAATTTTGCCAAGCTGGCATTTAGATGCTGTGCATGGGGATGGCTGGGACTATATTTTTTATTACGCTGCAGCAGCTGGGGCAACGAAATCTGAGTGCGTAAATCTGCAGGTGGTTATGGGATGCTGTCACATTCTGAGGGAGGACCTGGTACACCCATTACTGTAGCATCATCCCTGTCAGTGGAGGTTGGAGTCAATGACATGGCAGGACATATAGTGGGGGTAGAGACAGGTGAGGAGGACCTACGCAAAGTGTTGTGCCAATGGGATGCGTGCCAGGTGGTCATATGTCGCCTCAAGCACGTGGAACCCAAGCATCTGGTGTCTTTCCCACGCTTGACCCTCTTCTCGCATAGCTTACAAATAGCAATGCTGCGGTTTGCTGCACATTTCATGAAGAACTCCCAGACAGGAGAGTACCCGGACGTGTGCTGCGAGACAATAGCGCTCTGCACCTGAGCAGCTCTGACATCTGATGCCTTGGACTGACTACTGTTGGTCATAGAGGTCGTTGTGCCTCATTTTTGTTCTGCTTCCTCCTCCTCCTCACTTGACTCCTCTGTTCGATCAGGCACCCAGGTGGAGTCAGTGACCTTATCATCGTCATCACCCCCTATCTCCTCGTCACTGAAGCCAACCAGGCAGTATGCTGCAGCTGCTGGGGCAACATGAGTGCCAGTTGTTTGTGTGTCACTGCTGGCACCCCCTCCCTCTAGGCTAATTTTACTCCTTCCTAAACCTCAGAGTTTGAATCAGAACACTGGAGTTTCTGCGCATCCTCATGCAGCATGTCACTGTCATTGTAGTCAAACAATTCAGCTGACTCTTCTGTGTATGGTGGTGAGGCTACGGCAGGAGTAGCTGTGGTCATTGAGGTTGCATTAGATGCTTTGGCAGCTGAGGTGGACTGTGAACCACTACAAGCCTGGCTGGCAGAGTACTCGGAGGATGAGGATGGCCTGGTTAGCCAATCCACCAAATCCTCTGTATGTTGCTGCTGCATAATACGGCCAGCACCAGTTAGAAAGGACAAGTGTGCCCCTGCAGAGGATGCACCACGTCCACGACGACCAGGGGCACTGCCTTCTGACACAGAGGCTGTTTGCCCTCTTATCTGTGTCTAGGAGCATCTGCCCATCCTTTTTGGTCTTTCTGTCATGGTGAGTGATATATAGATTAAAGATATACAGAACTCTGATTCAACTCTGGTATAAAGATTGGAGATATGCAGAACTCTGATATAAAGATTAGAGATATGCAGAACTCTGCTATAACTCAGCGAGACACCCTGATAGCTGGCAGCAGTGACAAGACACAGATTACAACAATTCCCAGATATCTGCTAGAAGTGAGACCCCAATAACTGGCACTGAGAAGACACAGATTACAATTCACAGAAATATTATGGAAGTATGTGACACCCCCTGATAGCTGACTGTCAGTGGCTGAGAAGACACAGATTACAATTCACAGAAATATTATGGAAGTATGTGACACCCCCTGATAGCTGACTGTCAGTGACTGAGAAGACACGGATTACAATTCACAGAAATTTTATGGAAGTATGTGACACCCCCTGATAGCTGACTGTCACTGAATGAGAAGACACACTTTCCACCACCAATTCCCATATATCTGCAACAAGTGAGTCCCCCCAAATTGCTGCTGTCACTGACTGAGAAGACACACTTTCCACAACCAATTCCCAGATATCTGCAACAAGTGAGTCCCCAAATTGCTGCAGTCACTGAATGAGAAGACACACTTTCCACCAATTCCCAGACATCTGCAACAAGTGAGCCCCCCAAATTGCTGCTGTCACTGACTGAGAAGACACACTTTCCAACAATTCCCAGATATCTGCAACAAGTGAGACCCCCCCATAGCTGTCACTGGCAGTGAGAAGATACACTGACAGAACAATCTGCTCTCACTCCTGCAGAAAAACACGTGCTGGCTGGGCTGGGTTCAAGCCTTATATAGTGTGCTGCGGGACTTAGCTCTGTGAGCCCATGATTGGGCAAAATTTGCCCAATCAGGACTCTGAGCCGTGATTGGCATAGTCTTGCACCTGTCTTGTGGTCAGGTCCGAGGCTCTAGCCAATTACAAGCTTCAGGGAATTGGAAAACTGCATTGTGGTCCATAGTGGTGCATTGTGGGAGAACTCGAGACGAACACGCGGAACTGTTCACAGTTCGCGAACTATCAAAAATGTGATGTTCGATGCGAACTCTCAAACGCATCGAACCGAACGCCCATCCCTAGTGGTAAGGCTACATGAAGTGTCCCTTCTCCCTCCAGCCCTGTTTGGCAGGTAGCACTATTTGAAGAGGACAAGTTTTATCCGCCCACACAGCTGTCACTTGGCAGACGTCCTTTTGAATATCCCATCTGCTGGGGACCAACTCGGTGAAAGATGATGTCAGCATGCCACATTGTATCCTGCATTCACAACAAGTAGTTAACTTTGCCTCAGGATACCCTGTAAGAGTTATGAGAATGGAACTCAAAGGAATTCTTATTTAGTTGTATTTTTTTTTAGCTAACCATGTAAGCGTTATGTGAATAGAACACAAGAAAATTAAACCATAAATTGTTATATACATTATATTAAGACTAAATGCATATCGTAGGGCAGGGAAAAGCCGCTGCAAACCTGCTGAACACTCACCGAAAAACCCGGCGAATGTACACCGAAACCCGCAAAAACATCTGGATTAACCCCGCCGAACACCGGAGAAACCCGAGCAGCCACTGATCACAGCGCACAGCAGCCACCGGAAAATGCCGACACCGCAGACGAATGGAGTGAAAAAGAAAAAAAACAGTACGTTTGAATGTTTGAAAAGTGAAACGCTGTTTGCAAAGAAACTACAGAACAAAAATGTCTGAAATTTACATATGAGGTCCAATGAATGATAATAAAAAGGGCTGTTACAGGAAAAATAAAAAACGATTAAAAAAAACAAACGGAAAAAATTTCACAAACAAAATCCCAAAAAATGACTAAAAGATCCTAGAAAATCGATAAATAAAGAGACTTTTTACTGCAGATTATTATAATCAACGGTTTATTAGAGATTGTATTAAAACGGGAATATTTTTAACATTGAAGCCTATGGGATTCGCCTGAATAAACCTGACGAATGAAACCACTGAACAGCAGGGCAATTCGGCAACTTTTCACTGCTGGTTTTTGTTCTCTGAAAAGACGAAGCATTGCTTGTCTATGGGGATTTCACTGCCCTCGAACAGGCAACGAACAGGCACCGTATGTGCAGGCAATTTGCCAACATTTGGCAAACTGCCTGCTCTCTGAATAGCCGAATGGCCAGGAAAGGTAACCGTACACTGAATTTCACTGTTCGGTTTCCTTTAGGCCATAACTCGGATCTCTTTGAATAACCCAGTATGTAACGGGGGTCACTAAAGACCAGGGCCCTTGTAACAAGCTAAGCAGTAGCTTTCGCAGGTACAGCCAACTGTTGTAATATACCTGGTCCATACCAAGTTCCTTTCTTCTCAGGATACTTTAGTTAATTAATAACTTTTTTTCATCAGTGTCCATATAACAATCTGGAGGCCAGCACAGACAAAAAAAAAAAAAAGAATATGTTTATGTCATGTTTATGACATGAATTACTTCAAAATATGAACTATATCCAATAGGTGCCTTTGTTAACAAAACCCTACATGTGACATCTAGATAATGGTTTTGTACCAAAAGAAAAAGTAGCAATACTAAAAACCCAAAGATCAACAAATTCATCTATTACCAGCAAAATGAATATGTTTTATCAAATAGATGTAGGTTTCTTCTTTAAGCTGGCAATTTTGAAAACAATATTCTTATATTCTTGCCACAATAATACATTAAAGTATATTCTTTTTATGCCTAATATCAGAAGACTTCTCAACAGATGAGATTTCATATCAAAAATATGTTTACTGAACATAATGTTCACTGTCCTAATAGTATTATAAAGGGATTCTATATCACGGAATAGTGCATTGAGCAAACTAGAAGCATCCATCTCCAGTAATAAATGAATTAAATAAAAATAAAAGTTGGTCAGAGAACTAATTAAATATATTTTACAGCTTTGCAAAAGCATACAATGTACCATCTGCTGCCCCATGAAACAATCTTTCTATGATTCAAAAGATTTATAAGTCATTTCTAGGCCACCATGATATTAAATTTCGGTGTTTAACATCAGCTACCATGCCTGGTTAATTTAATTTAAATATAACAATGATGCCCTTGTTTCTTGCATGTAGGTACACTGTAAACTAGGAGTGGCTATTGTTTAACTGTATTACATATATACACAGTAAAGGAATAAAATCATGTACACATTTAATTTGACACTTTAAATTCTGTGTAAGTCTCCAGAATTTGCAGCATCTGGAGAAGTATATATATATATATATATATATATATATAATTAATATTGTATACAGTCAGGTCCAGAAATATAGGGACATCGACACAATTCTAACATCTTTGGCTCTATACACCACCACAATGGAGTTGGAATGAAACAAACACAATGTGCTTTAACTGCAGACTGTCAGCTTTAATTTGAGGGTATGTACATCCAACTCAGGTGAACGGTGTAGAACTTACAGCAGTTTGCAGATGTGCCTCCCACTTGTTAAGGGACCAAAGGTAATGGGACAATTGGCTTCTCAGCTGTTCCATGGCCAGGTGTGTGATATTCCCTCATTACACCAATTAAAATGTGCAGATAAAAGGCCCAGAGTTCATTTCAAGTGTGCTATTGTCACGGTTCCCGGATCCCACCACGCAGTACTTAACCCCCAACACTCCACAAAACCCAGAAGCTACCAACAGTGTAGCTGTGAATGATCCCTATCTGTCTGGTCCTTAGAATTGGCCAGGTAAACTAGCTAGACAGAAAAGGGTTAACAATACGGAGAGGAGTCAGCCGAGCCAGAATCAGGAATACAGAGTTCAGAATGGTCAAATGGAATAGCCGGGTCGGTATCAGAGCAGTAGCGTAGTACAAGAAAATAGTCTAGGGCAACAGAAGGCAGAATGGTCAGAACACAAGCAGAGGTCAATAACAGGTTAAATCAATATAGCAGTCAGGTACAAGGAGCTCAGGTATGGATAACCACGATCTGGCAACTTCTGAAACTATACTGAGGGTTTTTAAAGACCTTCACCAGACCACGCCCCCCACTCAAGCCACACCTCGTGCAATCACCTCCCTGCCTGTCTCCATTTAAACCGGGCAGTGGTCAGCGAGCAGCATCAGACTTGCTGTCCTCAAGCACACAGGTAGGGCTGGAAGCCCCCAACGTTACAGTACCCCCTTCTCCACGGGAGGCCACCGGACGACCAACAGGACGAGCGGCAATACGACCACCAGGGCGATCGGGGTGCGAGGCATGGAACGCCCTGACCAACCTAGAGGCAGACATGTCGGAAGCTGGAATCCAGGACCGGTCTTCCGGGCCCACCCAATCGACCAAGTACTGCAGAACACCCCTGCACAGCCTAGAATCCAAAACCCTCCTAACCTCATACTCTGATTCACCATCAACCTGAACAGGTGGAGGAGGAGGAACGACCCGCGTGTACCTGTTACACAACAAAGGTTTCAGTAGGGAGGTGTGAAAGACGTTGTGCAAGCGAAGATGTTTAGGAAGGGCAAGAGCATAAGCCACAGGGTTAACGCGGCGAATGATCTTATATGGACCAATAAACCGAGGTGCCATTTTCATAGAAGGCACCCGTAACTTCACGTTCCTAGTAGACAACCAAACTCTATCCCCCACGTTATAGGAGGGAGCTTGTAACCTATGCCTGTCAGCCTTGCGTTTCTGGACAGCAACATTGCGCTCCATATTTACGCGAATCTGTCTCCAAATCTCTTGTAGTTGAGTGAGATGGTCATCGAGGGCCGGGATGGCCTGTTCAGTAAACTGAAGCGGTAGAGCCGGAGGGAAAAAACCATAGATAGCAGAAAAAGGAGAGTGGCCAGTGGTCTCATTAACGGCGTTATTACGTGCATACTCAGCCCAGGGCAACAACTCCGACCAATTGTCTTGTTGTTGTGTGGTAAAGCAACGTATGTACTGCTCGAGACCCTGATTTGCCCTCTCTGCTGCCCCATTGGTTTGTGGATGGTATGCTGAAGAGAAGGCCAATCGCAACCCCATCTCCGCACAGAAAACCCTCCAGAAAAGAGAGACGAACTGAGCTCATCTCTCAGAGACTATTTCAGACGGAACCCCATGTATTCGTACAATCTCTCTAGCAAAGACAACCGCCAGTTCTTTGGCTGTAGGAAGCTTAGGTAAAGGGACAAAATGAGCCATTTTGGAGAAGCGGTCTACAACTGTCAGAACCACAGTATGACCTTTGGACTTCGGCAAGTCCACAATAAAATCCATAGATAGATGAGACCAAGGCCTCTTAGGCGTGGGTAAAGGCTGCAATAGACCGACAGGCAAGGTTTTACTGGTTTTGCTTCTGGCACAGACTTGACAAGCCAAAACAAACAGGCGTACGTCCTGTCGCATGGTGGGCCACCAGAACTGTCTGGAAATACTGGTAAGAGTCTTAGTAATACCAGGATGACCTGCTGGTTTAGAATCATGAAACATTATGAGTAATTCTTGTCTTTCCTTTTCAGGTACAAACAACATATCTGGAGGCTTGTCAGGTGGAGCCCCCACTTGAGCTGCCTGGAGGCGTTCCAGGAAAGGCGAGGAGACAGACAAGACTGTGGAAGCCACAATACGTTCAGGAGGAACTATAGGATTGTGGTCTTGTGTATTAGATTCATATGGGTCATATTGACGAGATAAGGCATCAGCCTTTACATTGCGGTCACCTGGTCTGTAAGTCAATACAAAATTAAACCGAGACAGTAGCAATGACCACCTGGCCTGTCTCGAGTTCAAACGTTTAGCATCCCCGATGTACGTAAGGTTCTTATGATCAGTGATTATCAACAAAGGATCAAGAGTACCTTCCAACAAATGTCTCCACTCTGACAGGGCAGACACAATAGCAAGCAATTCTCTGTTGCCAATATCATAATTGCGTTCTGCTGGTGATAATTTTCTTGAAAAGAACCCACAAGGATGTAGTGGTTTCCCTGGAGATTCTCTTTGAGACAGGACAGCCCCAATGCCTATCTCAGAAGCATCAACCTCAAGAATAAACGGAATCCTGGGATCAGGATGCCGTAACACGGGAGCGGAAGTGAAAGCCTGTTTGAGGGCTTCGAATGCTTGTTTAGATTGAGAAGACCAGGTCTGGTACTTCAGACCTTTACGTGTCATATTAATGATAGGAGAGGCTATAGCGGAATAATTCTTGATAAATCTCCTATAATAGTTAGAAAACCCCAGAAACCTCTGTATGGCTTTGAGACCTTGAGGAAGAGGCCATTCTGAGATGGCCGTGAGTTTAGAAGGATCCATCTCAAAACCCTCTGGAGTGATAATGTACCCAAGGAATTTCACAGTAGTAATGTCGAATAAACACTTCTCTAGTTTGCAATAAAGACCATTGTCCAGTAATTTAGCTAATACCTGTCTGACATGTGCATGGTGGGTTTTCAGATCGGAGAGTAAATCAATATATCGTCTAGGTATACTATACCAAAGGTTTGCAAGAAATCTCTGAGCACATCATTAATAAAATCCTGGAATACCGCTGGAGCATTACAAAGACCGAAAGGCATGACCAAGTATTCATAATGCCCACTCCTGGTGTTAAATGCTGTTTTCCACTCATGCCCCTCTTTTATGCGTATCAAATTGTAAGCTCCTCTTAAATCAAGTTTAGTGTATACTGCTGAACCTTCTAACCTGTCGAACAGTTCCGATATGAGAGGGATAGGGTACACGTTCTTAATGGTGATCTTGTTAAGCCCCCTATAATCAATACACGGGCGTAAATCTCCCTCTTTTTTCGACACAAAAAAGAATCCAGCCCCTGCTGGAGAAGAGGAACGTCGTATAAAACCTCTCTCCAAATTCTCCTTGATATACTCCTCCATAATTTGGTTCTCCTTTATGGAAAGAGGATATACTTTGCCTCGAGGAGGCATGGTACCCGGATGAATATCAATAGCACAATCATATGGTCTATGTGGAGGTAGTTTGTCTGCCTCTCTTTTATCAAATACAGCCCTGAGGTCTGCATATTGTTCAGGAACTTCAGTAGACAATGGAGGGGCTGTGGGTGTGTTCAGGGCACCGACATGCTGAATGGGTATTAAACAAGTCCCAAAACATGCAGAACTCCAAGACAGTATCTCTCCTTTAACCCAATCAATAACGGGATTGTGTTCCACCAACCAGGGGAAACCAAGTACAACAGGATTGGAAGGTGAGTGGATAACTTGGAATATGATCTTTTCTTTATGCAAGAGACCAGTAGTAAGAACTACTGTAATCGTATCGTGAGTAATCCTAGGGCAGGATAACGGCCTGCCATCTATGGCTTCAACGGCTAAGGGTGTCTCTCTTACAACCAGAGGTAGAGAAATGGAAGAAGCGTAGTTAACATCAATAAAGTTACCAGTAGCCCCAGAATCCACAAAAGCGGTGTTATGTGTGGTCTTGGTCTCCCAAGCCAAGGATACTGGTAACATAAGTTTAGTGTCTTTGATAGGAGACATGCATGTCACACCCAAGGCCTGTCTCCTCAGCTGCCTTAGGTGCGGTAGTTTTTCCGGCTTATCATGCAGCTTAGGGCGAGTAGGACATTGAAATCATACATGTCCCTCCAAACCACAATACAGGCACAATCCCTCACGAAAACGCCTTGTTCTCTCCTCCTCTGTAAGCCTAGTACGGCCTAGTTGCATAGGCTCTGAGGGAGGAGATAACTCTCTGGGTGGTGCTTGAAAGACAGGGCCAACCTAGGTAATGGTCTCTTGGGTCTCTCTCTTGGAGTCCTTCTATCCCTTATCTGATTATCCAGATCTATACAGTAATCAATGAGTTCACACAATACCTCAGGTAGTTTACGTGGAGCTAATTCATGCATCAACGACTCTGATAACCCCTCCATAAAAGCCAGAACCAGTGTCTCATTTGTCCAGTTCACATCAGAAATTAAGGTTTTAAATTCTATGGCATAATCAGACACAGTCCTGTTCCCTTGACGTATGCGGAACAAGGATTTGCCGGCTATCGTGGCCTTTCTGGTAGGATTAAATGTACGTTGTAACTCGGCTATGAATTCTTTATAATCCCGTACAATAGGTCTTTCTGCCTCCCATAAAGGAGTCGCCCATGTCAACGCTCTGCCAGACAGATGGTTAATAATAAACCCCACTTTGGCAATGTCAGAGAAAAACATTTGTGGATTTAATTTAAAATGAATATCCACATGGACCAAAAATCCCCGGCACTCAGAGGGAGTACCGTCAAACCTCATAGGAGCGGTCATGTGTACCTGGGATGTCTGAACGACAGGGGGCAAAGGTATAGCAGGCGGGGGTGCAACCCCAACTGGTTCCAGGTGTGCAGTACGATTCAGGATAGTTTGTAAGGCAATGGCAAACTGATCCATCCTATGATCCTGCTCATCCTGTCTGGATACAAAGGTAGCCAAGTGCTGTGTTAAATCTGCGGGATCCATATTGGCAGGATCGTAATGTCACGGTTCCCGGATCCCACCACGCAGTACTTAACCCCCAACACTCCACAAAACCCAGAAGCTACCAACAGTGTAGCTGTGAATGATCCCTATCTGTCTGGTCCTTAGAATTGGCCAGGTAAACTAGCTAGACAGAAAAGGGTTAACAATACGGAGAGGAGTCAGCCGAGCCAGAATCAGGAATACAGAGTTCAGAATGGTCAAATGGAATAGCCGGGTCGGTATCAGAGCAGTAGCGTAGTACAAGAAAATAGTCTAGGGCAACAGAAGGCAGAATGGTCAGAACACAAGCAGAGGTCAATAACAGGTTAAATCAATATAGCAGTCAGGTACAAGGAGCTCAGGTATGGATAACCACGATCTGGCAACTTCTGAAACTATACTGAGGGTTTTTAAAGACCTTCACCAGACCACGCCCCCCACTCAAGCCACACCTCGTGCAATCACCTCCCTGCCTGTCTCCATTTAAACCGGGCAGTGGTCAGCGAGCAGCATCAGACTTGCTGTCCTCAAGCACACAGGTAGGGCTGGAAGCCCCCAACGTTACAGCTATTTGCATTTGGAATCTGTTGCTGTCAACTCTCAAGATGAGATCCAAAGAGCTGTCACTATCAGTGAAGCAAGCCATCATTAGGCTAAAGACAAACAAACCCTTCAGAGAGATAGCAAGAACATGAGGCGTGGCCAAAACAACTGTTTGGAACATTCTCAAAAAAGAAGGAACGCACCGGTGAGCTCAGCAACACCAAAAGACCCGGAAGACCACGGTAAACAACTGTGGTGGATGACCGAAGAATTCTTTCCCTGGTGAAGAAAAGTCCCTTCACAGCAGTTGGCCAGATCAAGAACACTCTCCAGGAGGTAGGTGTATGTGTGTCAAAGTCAACGATCAAGAGAAGACTTCACCAGAGTGAATACAGAGGGTTCACCACAAGATGTAAATCATTGTTGAGCCTCAAAAACAGGAAGGCCAGATTAGAGTTTGCCAAACAACACCTAACAAAGCCTTCACAGTTCTGGAACAAGATCCTATGGACAGATGAGACCAAGATCAACTTGTACCAAAGTGATGGGAAGAGAAGAGTATGGAGAAGGAAAGGAACTGCTCATGATCCTAAGCATACCACCTCATCAGTGAAGCATGGTGGTGGTAGTGTCATGGCGTGGGCATGTATGGCTGCCAATGGAACTGGTTCTCTTGTATTTATTGATGATGTGACTGCTGACAAAAGCAGCAGGGTGAATTCTGAAGTGTTTCGGGCAATATTATCTGCTCACATTCAGCCAAATGCTGCAGAACTCATTGGACGGCGCTTCACAGTGCAGATGGACAATGACCCAAAGCATACTGCAAAAGCAAGCAAAGAGTTTTTGAAGGGACAGAAGTGGAATGTTATGCAATGGCCAAGTCAATCACCTGACCTGAATCCCATTGAGCATGCATTTCACTTGCTGAAGACAAAACTGAAGGGAAAATGCCCCAAGAACAAGCAGGAACTGAAGACAGTTGCAGTAGAGGCCTGGCATAGCATCACCAGGGATGAAACCCAGCGTCTGGTGATGTCTATGTGTTCCAGACTTCAGGCTGTGATTGACTGCAAAGGATTTGCAACTAAGTATTAAGAAGGGAAAGTGATTTATGATTATTATTCTGTCCCGTTACCTTTGGTCCCTTAACAAGTGGGAGGCACATCTGCAAACTGCTGTAAGTCCTACACCGTTCACCTCAAATTAAAGCTGACAGTCTGCAGTTAAAGCATATTGTGTTTGTTTCATTCCAACTCCATTGTGGTGGTGTATAGAGTCAAAGATGTTAGAATTGTGTCGATGGTCCCAATATTTCTTGACCTGACTGTATACAATATGAAAGGTGAAACCTAAACTCTACACAGGGTGAGTACTTAATCTTATCTGATGGGCCAAATTGCTGTGAGCACCTTGCTCCCTTTCCTCCTTCTGGGGTATAGTCAGAGGGCTAATTCAGCCATCCAGGTGTATGTGCTAAGTGCCATCAGAATCCCAGTTCAAGGATCCCTCTGCTCAGGTTGCCCGGGCTTGGAGTACTTCAGATACCAGCCCCATCCCATTTTATTGACATTTTGGAAGCTGCATTGTCAATAATCTCACTATGATCACTTCAAATCTTCATAAGCAGGATATCTGACCATTTTACTATCTATCTGTATCATGTTTACTGTATTGGACACAAAGGTCCATATAACATTCATAGCGCTAACATTAGCGCTCACCCGTGTGAGCGCTAACGTTAACCTTGGTTGCCCTAGCAGGGGCGAACCGTATTACAATCCGAACGGTAACAGTCTAAAAAAACAGTAGCGATTTGGATCTTGCGCTTTTCAGTGCGAGGTTACTGTACTTTGCGCGCCCTATGCTTAACATGGGGAGCACATAGTACTAATTAGCGTTAGTATTAGTATAGTATTATTATAAGTCCTAACGCTAATTACCATCCTGCTGCAATTCACTCAAAAGTTAACCACAGCTAGGACCTGGTGCCAGGGCCGTCTTTAACGCGGGGCAAAAGGGGCAGCTGCCCCGGGCCCAGTCACCTGAGGGGCCCAAAGCAGCTGCCCCCTTGGGCCCGCGGCAAAGACCGCCAGTGATGCCAAAAACTACTTGTGAATGTGTTACTATTTGTTGTCCTCCTCAGGCTCCGCTCCCTATGAAGCTGCCGGTGGCGGCGCCATCTGGCTGTGTGTGTCACTCACACAGGGGCGGATTGACCACTCGGGCACCGCCAGAGGGCCCGTGGCCACCCGCAGCCAGGGCCAGACTGACGACCCATCGGGCCCTGCGTGTACCCAAGAGGCACAGTGCTCAATCTAAGAGGCTGAGCGGCGCCACAGCGTGCCTCCATAGCTGCGTGCCTCCCATATTCATATCATGCTCAGCAAATTGCAAATGGCACCGCCCCCTTCATCATGTGATGCATAGTGCAAACTGCACATGCGTAACGGCAGAAGAGGGGGGCACATCACAGGGTGCGGTGCGGTGCAGTTGCAGCCTGTGGATGGAGGTCAGCGATGAAAGCAGAGCCAGCCCAGCCCAGCCTGTGTCCACTCCACACAGAGGCAGAGAAAGGAGGACAGGGGCCGAGAATTTTTTGTAAGTCCAGATTGCCTCTTGAGACATTCACCCAACCCACCCTTGGTACCCTGCTGGGTTAGCACTCTGTAAAGGCAAATAAACCAGATTTATAAACTTTGAGTAGTCCCAAATTTATCCTGCAGCATGCAGCAGGATGAGGTGTCCATCCCTTAACTACTTACATGTTTTCTTGGGATGAAGGAACCTGTCACTTTACTGTTTTTATTTGTATATTTTATTTTATACTTTCTAGCCTATAACAGCTATGTATTTCTTCCACCACTTGACCTGTTGAAGGATAAAGTCCTTGTTGTTTTTCCTTTGCTTTGTGTGTCCAAGCCCAAGATATTTCAGTGTTCTGGAATAGCAGCAATAGATCATATTGCTAATGCTGTATTTAGCACTTACAGGCCTTCTTACTACATTTTAATTGTGACTGCCTCTCCAGGCCATGCTTATCCCAGTGTTGTGATTATCTGCACTCTATTGTTTCTAGGTTGCATTTATATTCCCTATATTATCTCTGTTTTCCTGGTGCCTTGTAGTGAAATATCTAAAAAAACATCAGACCTTGATTTTTTTTCCTGCAGTTCCAGAAGTGGGAATCTGAGGGAGTAAGAAACTGGTGGGACCCACTGGGGGGGGGCAGTAAGGTGAGGGAGGCATGATAGGGGTGAACAAGGTGGGGGAAGTAAGGTGAGGGGGCATGCTGGGTGGACAATAAGGTGAGGGGGGCCTGCTGAGGGGGTGAAGTGAGTGACTTGCTGCGGAAGGGGTGTAAAGAATAAGATGGGTCTAAGAAAAAAAGTGTAAACCCTGGGGTACTCTGTGATATGTTCATACACACTGCACATTACTGTGAGTTTTATGTCTGTGGAGCTCTGTGATACACTCATATACACTGCACATTGCTGTGAGTTTTATGGCTGTGGAGCTCTGTGATACGCTCATACATACTGCGTGTTTCTTTTGTTTTTTTTGGGGGGGGGCAGCATTTCATCCTTCGCTTCAGGCAGCACAATGTCTTGGGCCGGCCCTGGTGTGTGTGTGTGTGTGATTTATATATACATATATACAGTTGTGTTCAAAATTATTCAACCCCCACTGAAATTGAGTGTTTTGGCCAGTTTGACATTGATTTTGATCATTCAGTCATCTTGCTTACAATTAAATCAAAGAGGCACGTGTAGGTCAGACAAAAATAACATAACATTTATAATGAAATAACCACAAATGTCTTTTCTGTGCTCACAACATTATCAGTTTTATTCAACCCCCAAGTGACATTCAATCTTAGTACTTATAACTGTAAAAGGATGTTGTACTAACAGCTTTTAAACGTGAAGCATAGCTTGCACAAGTGTCTTGCAGCGATCTACGGGTATCTTCGCCCTTTCGTCAATGGCAAAAGCCTCCAGTTCAGTCACATTCTTAGGCTTGCGCACTGCAACTGCTTTCTTTAAGTCCCACCAGAGGTTCTCAATCGGATTTAAGTCAGGTGACTGTGATGGCCACTACAAAATGTTCCAGCCTTTAATCTGCAACCATGCTCTAGTGGACTTGGAGGTATGCTTGGGATCATTGTCCTGTTGAAAGGTCCAACGTCTCCCAAGCCTCAGGTTTGTGACGGACTGCATCACATTGTCATCCAATATCTCCTGGTACTGAAGAGAATTCATGGTACCTTGCACACGCTGAAGCTTCCCTGTACCTGCAGAAGCAAAACAGCCCCAAAGCATGATTGACCCCCCGCCATGCTTCACAGTAGGCAAGGTGTTCTTTTCTTCATTGGCCTTGTTCTTCCTCCTCCAAACATAGCATTGATCCATGGGCCCAAACAGTTCTAATTTTGTTTCATCAGTACACAGAACACTTCTGTAGTTTGTCCACATGACTTTTGGCATACTGCAGTCGACTCTTCTTATTCTTTGGAGACAGCAAGGGGGTGCGCCTGGGAGTTCTGGCATGGAGGCCTTCATTACGCAGTGTGCGCCGTATTGTCTGAGCTGAAACTTCAGTACCCACATCTGACAAATCTTTTCTCAGTTCCTCAGCAGTCACACGGGGACTTTTCTCCACTCTACGCTTCAGGTAGCGCACAGCAGTCGAAGTCAGCATCTTCTTTCTGCCACGACCAGGTAGCGTTTCAACAGTGCCCTTTGCCTTGAATTTGCGAATGATGCTTCCTATGGTCTCTCTTGGTATGTTTAACATCTTTGCAATCTTCTTATAGCCATTGCCCTTCCCATGAAGAGTAATCACCTCTTCTCTTGTCTTCCTGGACCATTCTCTTGACTTCACCATGTTTGTAACCACACCAGTAAATGTCTAGAAGGAGCTGAGTATCACAGTCATTTTAAAGCTGCCTAATTGGTGCTTATTATACTTTATTGCTGCTCCGTGACATCCACAGGTGTTTTCAATAGCTGATTGAAAACACTTGAATAAACCTCTGTGCTTCAGAGTGGTAGTCTTTAAGGGGTTGAATAATTGTGTCAATGAAGAATTCACAAAAGAAACATTTAATACTGTATTACAAAACCAATTGATGTCATTTTAGTTGCATATGGCTCTTTAAAAAGTCCTTGTAGGATTTCATTCTGAATACAATTCCAAATGTACACTAAATTCCCTAAAACCCTTTACAGCATTGGGGGTTGAATAATTTTGAACACAACTGTATATGATGTGGTGATGTTTGGGTGTAAGGTGTATATTCTGTGTAAGTGTATGATGTGAAAATGTGTATATGATGTATATATTCTGTGTACGTGATATATACAGTATATAGAATGTTTATGTGTACAAAGAATGTATATACAATAGTACGTGTATATAGGATGTGTATGATTGGAGTGGAGAGCAAAATTCTAAAGGGAGGGGCCCAAGAAAATATTTGCCCAGGGCCCAGTCAATATTAAAGACGGCCCTGCCTGGTGCTAACTGATTCCGCTTCTGGACTCCATGGAGAGGATGCTCGTGATGTTATGATGTTAGTGTTGTCTAATCCAGGTTGCTGGATTAACACCTGCACCGTAATATTACACTAAAACGGGGACGCTAAGGAGAAACCTGCAAGTGCACGTTTTCCTCCTTAGCGTTCCCATTTTAGCGTGAACATTGCTTTGTAATAGGGCCCAAAGGCTGTTCTGCCTTTACGCTGCTAATGCAGATCCTATTTGAAATTGTGCACGGTAATGGACACCATCTTGAGCAGGGCTGCCTAAACTTCCCAGAATTCTTTGAATGCAATAGATGGCCAAAGAATCAAGGGGAGTGGTATTTCATAAACATCTGGGGGGCGATAGTTGGACAGCCATAATCTAGACTCTAGAGTCTATAACAGTTACCAGTAATGCCACTTGGAGCAACTCATGGAGTTCATAGGACTCCGTGGAGATCATAGACAGTCCCCCCCCCATGTGTATGCGATCTCACAGGGTCTGGTGGAGGAAGACTGATATTTGTTTGTTCCCAGTTTCCTTCTGCAAGCCATGAGAGTAGGCAGCATATCTCGCTATCGCTAGAAATGTCAGAATAGCAGCTCTGTAGAAAATAGTTACCACATTATCCTGTATTGGGTAATATTACATTCATTTTATTCTGTGAAGTAAAGAAGATCACAACAAAAGTCCTATCGCTCTGTTTAATCTGCAAATCTGACCCCCCCAAATTTATATTCAGCTCAGAAAATATTTTTGCTAGAATGTTGGTTATATTTTGTTGACTTGAGCTCAGGTCTTTTGAGTTCCATATCAGATCACTTTTGCTTATTCAGTCTTTTATTTTTTTTCAGATAATATTTGGTTTCTCGGTTAATCGATTGAAAGGCGAACAATTTGAAATTAAAATTGCTCTCCAACACCTGTCATTAAACCTAGTTCCCTTAAAGTTTACTTGGAGATTGCTTATGTACATTAAACAAAAAACATGTTAACTATAGCATCGTAGCCAACCAAACCCTAAAATATATTTTCTCACTAACCTCAAAGCCTTTAACCCCTTCACTATCAAGATCGACTATATTTGATCTGCAAGGCACCTTCTGATGCCCCATATTAGTTTACTATAGATTGCAGCATTGTCTCTACCAATGCTTTAGTTGAAGCAGTCCAGCGTTATTCTATACCATTGTTTCTGTAGAAGTCCTAAGGAGATCGCCACTTTAAAATCGACGAAGTATATTCTACAATGTTGCAAACAAAGGTGAAATAATGGTAAATTGAGAATAGCTGCAGTTGATACATCTTCCATAAGAATAGCAGTGGTACCCAGTGCTTTTTTTCTCTCACACCCGGGTAAAAACTGATTATTATGACTATTTTCATGTCCTAATAAACAAAAGTTGTAGTTCACTTAAAGGAAGACACTATAAAAGGGAACCATATTTTTTTAATACTGTGTTCCTTTAAATGAACTACAGCTATTGTTGTAACCCTATGGGGGTTATCCACTAAGTGCCTCTGTTGCAAGAAAACTCTGTATTGCAGGGCTGTTAGCTGTTTTTTGGGGGGGGGTTGCAACAATGGCACTGAGTGGATAATCCCCTAGCATTTGTGAGCACCACAGCAATGAAACTCAGTTTTGCTGAGTATGTATGAACTCCACAGCAATAAAACTCACAGTAATGCGCAGTGTGTTTCAGCTCCACAACAATAAAACTCACAGTAATGCGCAGTGTGTTTGAGCTCCACAGCAATGAAACTCACAGTAATGCACAGTGTGTATGAACTCCACAGCAATGACACTCACAGTAATGCAGAGTGTGTATGAGCTCCCCAGCAATGAAACTCACAGTAATGAGCAGTGTGTATGAGCTCCACAGCAATAAAACTCACTACCGCCTTATAGTGCCAGCTCCTCTGATCACACCGCTTGCCTGACAATTCGCAGCTCTGGCAGATGTGTGTATACATGCTGCATCCCCCTCCCCATGCTGTTCAAAGTTTCAGCGGCTGCAGAGAGAGAGTGGAGCAGCCCTCCCATGTCGCTTACTGGGGGAGGGGTGTTATCAGTCCCTACATACACTCCTGACAATCGGAAGCATTCAGGAGCAACATGAGCTGCAGAGCGCTTCCGATTCTCTGCCTGCCACTGCAGGAGGAGGGAGGAGCATCATGCTCTCTCCTGTTAGTTCTGGTTGGTGGTGAGGTGCCTGTACTGATTGGTGAGGTGCCGGTACTGCGTACCCCCGAGTACCCCCTGAAAAAAGCCCTGGTGGTAGCATATTTAGCACCAACCTTGCCTGCTGTTCTTTTCTGCATAACTGAAGTTCATTGTAGTTTCAAACAACAGTGAACATCAGCCTTAGTGAATTATCCCTAGAGTCATAATGAGGATGCTCTAGATTTTCTATGTAATTACTACTTAAAATAAATTTTAAATATTGATTAGTACAGGGCTCAAAATTTCCACTCGCCTACTAGCATTTGGCGAGTGGAAATTAAGTGAGGGTGAGTGGAAATGTACACACAGGCAGCACAGTAAATTATGTCGTGGTGTGTATTCCAGCAGTGCCAACGTGCAGCCCCCCCCCCTTCCCCAGGCTGCATGGTGGCAGGGAACAGCTGCCTAACCTGACCAAGCTCGACTCTGGCACTGGCAGGGGGTGGAAAGGAGCTTCCCTGCCTCCTTGCTCCACTCACACTGGGGTCTGATGACTGGGTATACATGTATCTGGGGTCTGATGTCTGGGTATTAATGTTATTTTTGTAACTTTATTCTAAATAAAACCTGTAACAGTGTAATTTCATAAGATGATTTAAGGGTTTGTGTTTAGGGGCAGAGTTAAAGGCTGGGTAGGGGGTTAGGTGGAGCAACTGGTGGCAAGTAACTCGTATGGCATGTTTAGTAGCTTGGGACTTGAAATTTTGAGCCCTGGATTAGTAGTAGTATTCTAGATATTTTATGTAATCTAGATCCAGAACGTAAGGAGAATGTAAAATGGAAGGTTATGCAAGGCTTTACCTGTACTGAACAAAGAAAAGCATAAATTTGGGACTAACAATTCAAATGCTTTAATGCATACTATCGAGTGCAGAGGAATATTTGTCTAAGAAAATTCACCTTTATTTATCCATCTCCCAGCATGGTATCCTTTTAGCAGCCCGCAAAATTTCCACTCGCCTGCTCGCAAATGGCAAGTGGAAATTGACTGCGGGCGAGTGGGGTACATTGACCTGTCGGGCCCGCGGGTTGCTGGGACCCAGAATAGTGGGCCGCCGCCTTGCTTCTCAGCTCTGGTATCGGACTCTTGGAGTCCGAATTCGGAGCTGACTGATCGTAGCTGCCCCCTCCCGTGTGGCGTTGGCCCACTCCCATGCAGGACTGCGGGGTCACCTGCCCACCCACGTGATGCATCGCACACACACTGCTGCAAGTTGACAACGCATCACGTGGGTGGGTCAAGTGATGCACGGGAGGGGCGGCACCAACACAGCGGCCGTGCTGCAGCACCTCTGAATTGGTAGGTGACTGCTGAAGGGAGGGTTAAAAAGTAGAGGAAGATGAAGAGGGGGGAGAGAACAAGGGGAGAAAGAATGATAAGGGGTAAAAAGAAAGGGGGAAGAATGAGAATGAGGGGGAAAAAGAAAGGAGTAAAAAGAATGAGAATGAGGGGGAAAAAGAAAGGAGTAAAAAGAATGAGAAGGTGAAAGAGGGGGGAAGAATGAGAAAGAGAGGGCGAAAGAATGATAAGTGTTAAAAAGAAAGGGGAAAAGAATGAGAATGAGGGGAAAAAAATGAGAATGAGGGGGGAAAGAAAGGGGTAAAAAGAATGAGAAAGGGGGGGTGAAAAAAAGGCAGTGGAGCTCCTACACACTGCACATTATTGTGAGCTATGGCTGTAATGCTCTGATACACTCATACACACTGCACCTTTCTGTATCAGAGCACCACAGCAATAAAACTTGCAGTAATGTGCGGTGTGTATGAACGTGAGTTTTATTACTGTGGAGCTCTGTGATACAGTAATGTGCCGTGTGTATGAGAGTATCACAGAGCTACACAGCAATAAAACTCACGTTCATACACACCGCACATTACTGTGAGTTTTATTACACATTACTGTGAGTTTTATTACTGTGGAACTCTGTGATACAGTAATGTGCCGTGTGTATGAGAGTATCACAGAGCTACACAGCAATAAAACTCACGCTCATACACACCGCACATTACTGTGAGTTTTATTACACATTACTGTGAGCTTTATTACTGTGGAGCTCTGTGATACAGTAATGTGCCGTGTGTATGAGAGTATCACAGAGCTACACAGCAATAAAACTCACGCTCATACACACCGCACATTACTGTGAGTTTTATTACACATTACTGTGAGTTTTATTACTGTGGAGCTCTGTGATACAGTAATGTGCGGTGTGTATGAGCGTATCACAGAGCTCCACAGCAATAAAACTCACAGTAATGTGCGGTGTGTATGAGCGTATCACAGAGCTAAACAGCAATAAAATTCACAGTAATGTGCACTGTATGAGCGTGAGTTTTATCGCTGTTGAGCTCTCATACACGCCACACATTATTTTTCTTTGTTTTAACTGCTTTATGTTAATGATAATTAAATAATTTAAGAGAGCGTGTTTAAGGGCAGATTTAGAGGTAAGGGTTGGGTTGGGTGGGGCAACTGGTGGCGAGTAACTCTTAAGGCCTGGCTAGTAGCTCAGGACATGAAATTTTGAGCCCTGCTTTTAGTATCCTTCCTATTTGGCTTCATCTGTCAAGAATTTATATATTTCTTTACATTACTATACTCTATACAAATGTAAAACATTTCTCATTTGAATTTTATGTTTATTTTATGTAAAAGAAAAGAATAGAAGATTAAAATAAATGAAAACAGTCTCTCATCTTCCTTTAGCAATATCTAGTTATCAATCATGAGAAACCATTACGGCCATTCAACTTGAAATCAAGTTGCAATCAGTGTTAATTTCGTCGACAAAATATTTTCGTCATAATTTTCGTCAGGCACACTTTTTCCTTGCTAGAAACGAAATTGTAACGAGACGAAAATGATGTGTGCCTGACGAAAATCATGGCGAAAATACTCTGCCATTTTCGTCAATGAAACGATTTTTGACGAAAGTGCAGCGTCGGACAGACCCATCAAGGCACTCGGGCGCTGCCCGAGTGCCCCGCGGGTCAGTAGGGGCCCGGTTTGGGGCCCCCGCCGGTTCCTCCTCTGCTAATTTAAATTCATAGGCAGCCAGCGGCGCACTGTAAAAACATTGCGGTGGCGCCTGCACCGCCCCCTTATGTAAAGTGTCACGTGAGGGGAGGTGCCAGCGCAACGTGCCTGCTCCAGTGTGGGAAGCAGGCACGCTACAGGCATCACCGTGGCGTTTTTTCAGACTGCGCTGCTGGCTGCCTGTGAATTTCAATCATCGGAGGCAGAGGGAAACCGGCGGGGGCTCACTGTGGCACCCCAAACTGGGCCCTACCGACCCGCGTTCCGGTAAGCAACGGGGGGGGGGGGCAATTCATAACCATGTGTGAGCTAATGGGGGCAATTCATATCCATGTGTGAGCTAATGGGGACAATTCATATCCATGTGTGAGCTAATGGGGGCAATTGATATCCATGTGTGAGCTAATGGGGGCAATTCATATCCATGTTTGAGCTGCACATTAGTGTGGGTTTTATTGCTGCGGAGCCCTGTAATACGCTTATACACACTGCACATTCCATTGAGTTTTATTTCTGTGGAGCTCTGTAATGTGCAGTGTGTCAGGATTGTACAGTATCTTTTAAAATGATCGTCAGTTTCCCACATTTTCCCCTGGGACTTTCTGTGCTGGGGCGCAGCCTTAGCTGCAGTGAGTGGGTGATGGCTGCTGCAGCAGTGTGGTGGCCATCTGTTAGTATGGAGGGGGGGCACAATTCGCTGCTAAACACATTCGATTTTAGTCGACTAAAATCTATTCTAAATTTAGTCGACTAAAATTAGACTAAAATTAATAATAATTCTGACGACTAAAATACGACGAAAATTAAGTGGTATTTTAGTCAAAAGACTAAAATTAAGACTAAAATTAAATTTGCTGTCAAAATTAACACTGGTTGCAATATAAGTATCCTCCATTTTTTTTATTCACAGGGGTGGTTTTCTTTTTGATTTTGTTGCTATGTGCTAGGCTTGTGTGCCGTCAATAAATTTGTTTCGTTTCGTATTAGCCGTTATTTCGTTTTTTGTAATTCGTGTCCGAAACTCAATTCGGATTCGTACGAAATACGAATTTTCGTTAGATTCGTTCACTTTTCGTATCAATTATGACCATTCATTATGATGAATTTAAAAAGCAAAAATGCATTTCTTAATATGGCAATCGATGATAGTTTTTTTTATACGAAATTCCGTTGAAGAATGTCGGTGGGTGAAACGTAAACTAATCTAATATACTGTACATTAGTTTAGTACCTCTGTCTCTGACTGAAGTTAAACAACATAATTTTTTTTTAAATCAGATATACAAAACTGCGTTAACGAATTTAGGTTCTGAACTTCGTAATAACGGAAACGTGACTGGTGGATGACCAACCAGAGGTTTTCTTCGGCTGTGTGACTGCAGTTGCATTACAGGGTATGAAATTCAGTTAACGAATTTTGGAGGTTTTCTTCTGCTTTGTGACTGTGTGTGGTTGCACTCTGTACACCTGCTGTGCCCATTATGAGGGGTTCTCACCATCCCTGTGCTGTGCTGACTTCATGGGTCCGTACTTCAGCTGTGCTCATTTTGAGAGGTTCCCACCATTCCTGTGCTGTGCTGAGTTCCTCCTGGGTCTGTACTTCAGCTGTGCTCATTATGAGGGGTTCCCACCATTCCTGTGCTGTGCTGAGTTCCTCCAGTGTTTGTGCACCTGCTGTGCTCATTATGAGGGGTTCCCACCATTCCTGTGCTGTGCCGAGTTCCTCCTGGGTATGTCCTTCTGCTGTGCTCATTATGAGGGGTTCCCACCATTCCTGTGCTGTGCCGAGTTCCTCCTGGGTATGTCCTTCTGCTGTGCTCATTATGAGGGGTTCCCACAATGCTCGAACGAACAATGTTCAATTCATACTCATGTTCAAATTGAACCTGTGGACCCTACCGGTGACTCCCATTTCAAATATTAAAAAAAGTAATTTAATTTCATCATAACGAATAATCGTAATTATTATGATAATAAAATGATATTAACGAACATTCTTATTTCATCCAATTCTGAATCTCCCATAGACTACCAGTCTCCCACTCCCATATTAAAAAAGGTAATTTTCCCGACCCTCCCTCAGCAGCAGAAGAAAACCTCTGATTCGTCAAACAGTCACTTTTCCGTTGTAACGAAATTAGGATTCGTATCCGAAATTCTTTAACGGAATTTCGTATTTCGGATACATGCGGAAGCATAGCAATTCGGATTTCGGATGCTCCGAATTTTTACGAATTTTAGGAAATTCGTACGAATTTCGATTCGGAACGAAACAAATTGCACATGTCTACTATGTGCTATGCTTGGTCATTTAGGTCTTAGGTCATGTGTTGCACAGACATATGTCACCCTATAGCATTTTTATCTCTGATATATCACATAATTTTGTTTTGACCTTACCTTATTTATTTTTTCATCAAATCCCCATACGCTTCTATGAAGAACCGATTTTTGCATTTTCTTCATCAGTTAATACTGCTCTATTCCTGAGTAATCCTAAATGGAACTAAAATCCAGACAGCGTCAGAAGAAGCTGCACTGTTAAGATTCTCCTGTCGCTCTTTGGATTTTAGTTTTGGGAAATGCTGCCATTTGTCAGTGCTACAATACCAGTAATTTTACCTGGCATTGGCAGCACCAGTAAACACTGTCACTTTGAATTTTTGGTAATGGTTTAGACTCATTGGGTTAGTTACATAGGTAATGCTAAAATGGGGATGCTAATAGGGAAAACCTGTGCCTGCAGGTTTCCCAATAGCTTCCAATTTTAGCGTTAGATTCCATGGCAGGCACTGTCTCAATAAGTCGCCCTGGAACACAGTGGTACTTGCAGAAGCACTTCTGCGCTGCCACGAGTATCACCCCCTTTAGTCCATAGGACTCCATGGAGGCGTGCACCTCCGGGCCGCGAGTCCTGCGTGATCTTGCTCCCGTGAGATCGTGGCGAGAGACTGTGAACTATTTGTCCCCAGTTTCACTCTGCTCCTGGCATCAAGAAGCAGCAGATTGGGCCACTGTTCTCGCAGCGGGATGAGAAGTGAGTATAAGATTTTTGGGGGGGTTTGGGGGGTGCCAATAATTTTGCAAAATCGGAATCTGTTAGCACCAGCTTTTAGGTGTAGCTAAAATTTTCGATGCGCGTATCCCTTCGTTAATTAGCACTTGGATTTTGTAATACCTTACTTATCGAAACGCTAATTACTCATTGCGCTCCCCATGTTAAGTATAGGATTTGCAAAGTACAGTAAGCTTGTGGAAGTTAGCGCAATCACTGATGCGCTAATGGATTTTTCATGGGTATAGTGTCAGGAATATAACATGGGGGGGCATGCGTTAATGTGACTTATACTAGTGTTAACGTTCACAATTCAATTTAGCCCATTAAATTTAACAGCAGGTCTCCAACATGGTTCCCAATTCCTTTTTGGGGTATAAATGGCTTATTCAAATTATTTTTCTATATTTCCAGGCTGCAAAGGATCATAAAAATATAATCACTACTTAACATAATAATGGTCGCCCAGAAACTGCTACCCAATTACTGTTAATTTTGATCCTATTTTCTGATAAGAAGTGATTTTTTTTTCCACAGCTGCAGCAGTTATCAACAGAGGCCATCCTAGCCCCATATCATATGCAACAATATGCCTCCTTATAGTATTTGCAGTGTCTCTTTAATACAGTTTATGTTGCTGAGAGAGACCTCAGTTACTAAATAAGGTAAGGTAAGCAATACTCTTTCAGCAATGAAAGTGTAAATCAAAATGTGTCCCTCTAAACACTGGATTAATTTATAAATACAGTAAGATTATTTTGCTGTCACCACACTTTGGGATCACCTGTCTAAACATCAATTTACAATTCAAACTTCCTGTTCCAGTGGTTTTTGAATTAAATGACTAAGAACTCTATTGTTGATTTGAATTTTTTCGTTTCAAATTGAGTTATATTGAATTCCGCTGTTAACAATTGATTTTTATTTGCTGGTATATTGGAGCAAGTTATCTTCCCTAGCATGATGAATAGGCACATCTTTATTTGGCAGCTTACTTTAGATGCTGTTGTCTGTAGGTTTTTTTATCAGTTCATGTAAGGTAGTAAATAATATTATTCTCTTTCTGCCAAAGCAAGCAGAGTATTATGGTAAATGTTGCGTTATAATCACTTCAGAATTCATAGAATTGAAATGCCAGCTAAACGTGCCCTCTGTATTGTGTTTCCGTGTAATGTAAGCTTGGATAGTAGGGACAAGAAGTAAAATGATTCTATATAAAATAAGACTGCACATCATTCGGTTGTTCATTGTGATGTACTGTACTGATATGCACACAATGCAGTTGTTATGACTCATACTGCTCAAGTACTTGTTTACTTACTCTGGAATTGCAAACAAAATAATAAAACTCTTTGGATGCAAACTTTACTTTTAATTCTAAACTTGATGATATAAATGTGGCATTGCATAGAGTTTATATTACTGTGGAAAGGCATTCTCAAATACAGTCAGTCAGGCAAACTATGAATGTTTACTCATTGGAGGTTATTCAGAGAGGACCGAAGTGTCGCCGACATTTCAGTGCTCTCTTGTTCCCCACACTTTTCTGCACTTCGGGGAATCAAATTTCCCCACCCTGCAGTGAATTCAGCATTCACCACAGTGTCCCCTAAGTGCAAGGAAAACCCATCGCAAACCCACCAAAAACCCGCCGGAACCGTTGCAAAAAGTATGCTGAACACGTCAGAAAAAGTCGACGAGCCACCGAGCACAGCACAGACCAGCAGCCGGAAAATGCCAACTGAAAAAAAAATATTATTTTTTAATTTCCTGTATAAATATATATATCTACTGTGATTCAAATACATATCTTAGGCAATATGCCCCCTATTTAGTTTTCATAGTATTTGCACATATCCTCTCGAAAGAAGCTTGTGGAATGTTAATTGAAACTATCCATCCTTAGCAGAACGGAGTGCCACACCCCTGTTACCGAGCAAAATATAGTAAAAAAGTCTTTGTGCTTTCAATGTATATGATATATGGTTGTGGGTTGAACTATGTCTGACGTTGAAACTGTCTATTGGCCTGTAATCTGAGAATCTATGTACATCATGTATACTACATAAGAAAATGCAACAGATAAACTCAGAGAGAAAGATGCCTGACTAAGGACCCTTGTTTCAGTGTCTTTTTTATCTATCTCTCTCGCTCGAGCTGTATCGAAATCGTGTCTACAAATGCAACAGAATCCCTTAAATATCTCTGTCTTGCTATCCTGACAAAGTTATTTTAATGACCTACAGTATTTCACCAACAAGCTGACAAATTGGGGTAAAAAAAACAAACAATACGATTGAAAGTGTCAAAATGTAAATGCTGTTTGCAAAACAACTACTGAATGAAAATATTACATAGGACGCACCATTAGAAGTCTTGAGAATACACAAGCACATTAATAATATCAAAAAGGGCGTGGATACTCATACTGTCTCACAACATTACAAAGATGTCCATCATAGAGATCCAAAGGGCACCCAATTTATGGCGATTCAGCAGGTAGAGAAAAATTGGAGAGGAGGTGATTTCTTGAAACAGATCAATAAAACTGACATGAGATGGATCTCTAACCTCAAAACCTTAGTCCCCAATGGATTGAACCAAGACTTTGAACTTTGCCATTTTCTACAATATCTACCTTAATTATAGTATTTATTCACAATCTTCTTGAAAAAGCCTATAGCCTTTCATTCATATTAGAGCTATTCGTACGTCTCATTCAGACATACACTATTCCCCTCCCTGTTATCCAATGGTTTACTCTAATCACCAATCCATTATTCCTATATTTATATATTTATTTACATTTGTATCCCAGCTCCATGAGAACTGAAGATAGATGTCTAGAATAATACCTCCTTCATTTACTAACACATGATACAATAGATTCATTTTTTCCCATTGGTATCTTCCCAAATGCTCTTTTATCCATTAAATTATTTATATACTTTTACTCATATATCATGGACATGTTCAAAACTATTTTTAATATTCATAATTTTAACCTTTTAATATCTTGCATATTCCTTTATCCTATACCTATATACTCCCTATTTTTTACCTCTCATGAAATATATTTCCATATTTCTGGTTTATAATGCTCTAAATGATATCATGTGTTTTTGTTTTATATGTATACTATTATTGGATAATCCATGCGATTAATTAACTTTATACAAGAATTAAGTTATGCTTATGCCTATTTTGTCAGTTTGCATGTTGCATAACCGATAGGTTTGCAGGTTTGCACATTCCACTTAAGCTATGCTTTGCAGACTGCAGTAAGGCTTTTTCAGTCACATAAATATCAGTATCTTTCCTTCAATAGCGATATTCCACACTTAAGAATTAAACTGGAAGATCTATCCCCTTGGAACGCACAACCATTTTGTGCGCTTTTTTTTTTCTCACACCAGGACTCAATTTTCCCATCCAATTTCACTTTCAATTTTGGTTATATAAGACCTAGGTACTCTCATAGCAAGACACTAACAGAGGAAGCGGTTATACCCACGAAATGCGTTTTAGTGTATTTGCTACTTTAACTTTTATTGATGTTATTGGCTTATTTGTACTATTATTGAAAAGGAATAAAACGTTTTAAACCACAAGTGTGAACATTTTTTCCTTACACTACTGCTGAGGCTGAACTCTCCAAAGAACGTGGCACCAACCCTGGAAAACCAGCTGACCCACTCCCTGTGAAGGATAGGACTGCTGAGATTCCTACAGCGTTGGAAACCCCACATTTGGCACCCTCTCAGACAACAAAAGGGAAATCTGGCATTCCTTACTAAAGCTGCTAGCTGCCTTTACATTGTGTGTCTGATTTGAGACACCATCTCATGTGAGTGTAACTCCTCTTTTCTTAAATATCACACCCATGGTAACTGTTCTATGTTCATACTGTTCTATGCCCTGTCTACATTTTGTTTTTGAGGCTCTGAGAACTACCCATAATTCGGCATCAGACAGAGGATTAACCAAATGACCATTTACTCAACAAAGGAATCATCAGAAAGAAGTGCTGTTTCTGCCCACTCTTCCACCTTACTGAACGAAAATGTCTGGAATTGACATATAAGACACTATGAATGATAATTAAAAGGTCTGTTACAGAAAAAAGAAAAACTGCTTTTAAAAAAAATTGGAAAAAAAAATTGCCAAAAAATCCTGAAAAATGCCTAAAAGATCCTAAAAAAAATCATTAAATAAAGAAACGTTTTACTGCAGATTAAAATAATAAATGGTTTATTAGATATTGCATTAAAACGGGAATATTTTTAACATTGAAGCTTATGGGTTTCACCTGAATAAACCTGTTGAATGAAAGCACCGAACAGCAGGGCACTTCGGCAACTTTTCACTGCTGTTCATTGTTCTCTGAATAGATTAACCATTGCTTGTCTATGGGGAATTTCACTACCTTCGAACAGGCATCGTACTTGCTGGCAGTTCACCAAAATTTGGTGAACTGACAGCTTTCTGAGTAGCCGAATGGCCCCGAAATGTCACCAAACTGAGAAATTCTCTGTTCGGTGACATTCCGGGGCCAGATCGGCTCTCTCTGAATAACCCCTATAGTAACCCACCACTGAGATCCTTCCAGTTCCAAAAAGTGTAATAACACACACACATATATATATATACTGTAAAATCAGAAAACTGGGGGGTGGTGACTGGTCCCCGGCATGAGGACCAGATCTGAACCTGTTACAGTGTCAGGCCCCTCTCGCAAGTAAAGCAGATATGCAGATTAGACATGTGCCACAGCACAAAATTCGTTTTGAACTAATGGATTAGTCTAAAATGCAATTTAATTTTTACTCTAAAGAAATTCGTTTTCAGTTCTTTAGTATGAAAACTAATTTCATTCATCATCCGAAATCCAATGGATACAATTACTTGTTGTAGTGGCTCCTCAGAGGGCTGAGATCGCTGCTTGTTAAGTAATCTCTCACTCTCAGCACAATGTGGGCCATATTATATAGTTGGTGCTAACTTAACAGAGCTGTTGTAAACTTCCCAGAGCCATTATAGCCTATGGAGGTTTTCAGTTTACAAACAGCTCTGGTTAAGTTAGCACCAACATTGTAATACTGCCCCGTGTCAGGCAAAGCTGTTACAGTAACTGACTGCTGCTCATCACAGCGCTCAGAGTTTCAGGAAACTAGTAAATAATATTTTTAGATATAAGAGGTTAGAACAATATTATTTCCTTGTTTTACTGAAACTCTGAGCGCTGTTACAGTCAGCTACTGTAACAACTGAGCCTGATACATTGTACTGAGAGATAATGTAACAAGCAGCCTATCTCAGCGCTCACAGCCACTGGATTTAAAGGGCTGAAAAAAAGTATCCTCTCTGTATAATTTTTAGAACATCCTCCTGCATTAATTAATACCCCTCTCTGTATAATGTATACAACATCCACCTGCATTAATTAATACCCCTTTCTGTATACTATATATAACATCCTCCTGAATTAATTAATGTCCCTCTCTGTATAGAACATCCTCCTCAATTTATACCTTTCTCTGTATAATGTATATAACATCCTCCTGCATTAATACCCCTCTCTGTATAATGTATAGAACATCCTCCTGCATTAATTAATGCCCCTCTCTGCAGATCTTCGGATGTTGCGATGTTGCACTCTTCATTGCTGGTCTCCTTCACTCATCAATGTAATATCACAAAAAGGACTGAAACTAAAATGTAGTGCATTTTATTTTAGTTTCTTTCGTTTTTTGTACTGAGCAGTTTCGTTTCTCTTGAGTCATACTAAAACTAAATTATCCCAAAATTCTGACTAAATCGTTTTAGTACTAAAACGAATGCACATGTCTAATGCAGATATGCAGCTTTCCGTCCTTCACAACCCTCAGCCAAAACTTGAGGCTAGGGTCAGACTAATGCATTTTTCGCGTTGTCTGTGAAAAAGTGCGTTCGAACGAATGGACGCATTTGTTCACGGAATACGCGATAGCGGTCATACAATGTGCCTTTTCGTCCGTGATTTTGTACGGATCATTAATAAAACACTTTTTGTGTCTGGACGTTATGTTGGCCGGACATTAGCAGCGTCTGACGTCTCCCAATCACGCACACATGCCTCTAGCGGACGCAGCGCACTCTGTACGTCCGTACTAGCGGTTTGACGTTCTGGAAAAAATGCGTTCGTTTGCCACTTGCGTTGCGCGGACGAACTTTCGTGCGGCCGTACTTCGTGTGTTCCCCGGCATTGGACGTCATTTGCTGCTAGCACGGCCGTGATTTCGTGCGTCTAAACGCACGTTAAAACTGCTTTCGTCTGACCCTAGCCTTAGGGAGTGCTGTATAGTCCTTGGTATCTCTCCCCAAGCACCAGACACAACTTAGTGCAGCGAAGAATAATGTTGTTTTAATTGAAATGGAGCCTAGTTTATATGAGAAACACAGGAGGGTGTTGGTAAAATGACACAATCAACAGAATAAAATGTCTACATGAGGGGAACGTGAATTCCTTCAGGAGAGACAGAAACTTGATTAGTTTACACTAGAGAGGATTAGCAGGGAAAAGTTGCCAAAATGCCCTACTGTTTGGTGTCTCTGAATAGACGAACCATTGCTTCTCTATGGGGGATTTCACTGTCCTCGAACAGGCACCATATGTGCAGGCAATTCGCCAGAATTTGGTGAACCGCCTGCTCTCTGAATAGCCAAATGTCCCTGAAATGTCCCCGTTCGCTGAAATTCAGTGTCCGGTTACATTTCGGTTCTTTCTAAATAACCCCCATAATATATAATATTATTATAATATATTAATTGTGGGTATAAGCTGCTTGATCTAAAGAGAAATTAAACTGCCATTCTGGGGTCTAGAAGGAATTTTTTCCCAGTGTGTTAAATATTGGCGAACGATTTAGACTGGGTTTTTTTTTCCCTTTTTTGGATCAACAGCAGTAGGTGATGTGGGAAAGGCTGAACTCGAATGATGTTTGTCTTTATTTTCAGAACTATGTAACTATATAATATATTATTCTAACCCATGATGGAATGGGGACGTAAACTGGTCTTGGAGGGGGTTTGGTTAGGGATTGGAGAGCTGGAGCCCAGAAAGATGCCACATACATGAAGTATTGCTTGGGGCTAGCAGGGATTTGGCTGACTACCACAGGGTTTGGATCAATCTGGGAGTGGCTTAGTCAGAACAGAGAGGAGTTTGACCAGGTCCCAGTTTGGGTTTGCAGCTGGCCTCACCGTCAACCATTGCGACCTACCAAGTGTTTGCCATATGGCCAATCTGGGCCTGACTCTAACATGTCTGTAGTGCTTAACTCCTTCACTGCAGATGACGTGTGGGGAACATCCTCATTGACTCCCGGTATATGCGGAGGACGTTCCCCACAAGTCATCCACTCAGCAGGAGACTGGAGAGATACTCACCTCTCTCCTCCGGGGTCCCGCGGCAGTCTGACTTTTAGGAAGTCAGACGTGTCTTTTAAGGTCCGCCCCACGTAAATGACGGCATCGCGCCATGTGCGATGATGTCATTTTCGGATGACCCCGGGACATCGCTTGGAAGGGAGGGAGTGATCATTTCAGATCCCTCTCCCTCCTGATCGGGAGGTCGCAGCCGCTCAAACCAGGCACCGCTTAAAAGGGGAGGGTCTCCCCTTTTAAGCAATGCCTGGTTTTAACCCTTTACTTACCGGGCTGCGATCCAGCACCATCCGGCGCTGGATCGCAGCCTAGCTCCGGTGGGGCAGCCATCTTGGATGGCAGCTCCACCTCCGGGTCCCCCCTGGCCACCTAACATCATCGCGCATGACGCGACGATGTCAGTTAGCCAGGGAACCCCTAGCTGCCTGGGGATTTTCTAAGGAAATCCACTAGTAGAGATAGGGGGTTCCTTTGAACCCCCATATATTCCGAACCGTGGCAGCTAGGAGCATGGCCTTTCGAATGATATCAAACATGACCATGTTTGAAGTAAGCAAAAAATAAACTAAAATAAATAATTTAAAAAAAAAACATTTTTTTTTATTTGTGTGTTGTTTTTATTAATACAGCAATAGTGTTCCCATTTCAATTATAATGTGAACAATAATAAAGCATGGCTTCAAATCGCGTTTAAACATGATGAGCAAAAGCGGTTAAAATGAGCTCAGCACACAGGCATGAAATGGCTCAGCAGTGAAGGTGTTAAAGAAAGTATTGTACTTTATATAGTGTATCTTTTTTGCTCTACCTATAAATATATAAGAGGTATAATAAAATGTAATTACAAACGTAAATGTGTATCAGGCACGTCAAACCTGTGACTCAATGTGGTGAGTACAGTGTGTCTTTTATAATAAACATATCTAAATATCAATCCTTTATTTGTATAGATTGTGCTTGTATTTGGAGTAGGTGCAAAATTGCCCATGTTTTAAAGGGGCCACATATCTTCTACTTGCTAATGGGCAGCAAATGAAAGTGCTCCCCCACAGCATTTACGTTACTTATGCTGCAGGAAGGAAATCACATACAGGGTTATTCAAAGAGCTCCAAATTGCTAGCGAAAAGTAACCGAACGCTGAAATTCAGCGTTCAGTTATCTTTCCTGGCCATTCAGCTATCCAGAGATGTTGGCGAATTGCCTGCACATACGGTGCCTGTTCGAAGGCATTGAAATCCCCATTGCTTCGTCTATTCAGAGAACAAAAACCAGCAGTGAAAAGTTGCTGAAATGCCCTGCCGTTCGGTTGCTTCATTCGACAGATTTATTCAGGCGAATCCCATAGGCTTCAATGTTAAAAATATTCACTTTTTAACTCAATATCTAATAAACCATTTAATATAATATTCTGCAGTAAAAAGTCTCTTTATTTTTAGATTTTTTATGATCTTTTAGGTTTTTGTTTTTTTTTGCTAAACAAAGTTTTCCCCTTTTTTATTTTTCATTTTTTTTAAAACGTTTTTTCTTTTTTCTGTAACAGCCCTTTTTATTATCATTCATTGGACCTCATATGTAAATTTCAGAAATTTTCGCTCAGTAGTTTGTTTGCAACCAGCGTTTCACTTTTCAAACTTTTTTTTTTTTTTCACTCCATTCGTCTGCGGTGTCGGGTTTTTCCGGTGGCTGCTCTGGCTGTGATCGGCTCCTGCTCGGGTTTCTCCGGCGTCTCCGGCGGGGTTAATCCAGATGTTTTTGCGGCTTTCGGTGTGCATTCGCCTGGGTTTTGCAGTGAGTGTTCTGCAGCTTTTCGGCAGCTTTTCCCTGCACTACAACAGCCCTGTGGTGCTTGCTGAATACACCGCAGGGTCGCCGAAATGGGATCGCCGAATCAAGCCGTATTGAAGAGAACGAAAAGTCACAAAAACGTGCGGTGACTTTTCAATTCTCTTTGAATTACCCTGATGGACTCAATAAGTGGATTGAATACCTGGTTGTAGACTATTGAACTGTTATCATGCAAGCCATTAAAGGATATTTGCAGTCAAAAACATTTTTGCATATATCTACTGCTAGCTTTTGAGGATCTTTTGGTCTACTTCACTTTGTCATTCAGGTCTTATTTAAGTGATTTCTTGATTGCGAACAGGTGTGGCAGTAATTAGGCCTGGGTGTGGCTAGAGAAATTGAACTCAGGTGTGATAAACTACAGGTAAGTTATGGTTTAACCGGGGGGGTTGGGCAGACACTTTTTCACACAGGGCCATGTGGGTTTGGATTTTGTTTTCCCTTAATAATAAAAACCTTCATTTAAAAACTGCATGTTGTGTTATCTTTGACTAATATTCAAATTTGTTTGATGATCTGAAACATTAAAGTCTGACAAACGTGCAAAAAAATAAATAAATCAGCAAGGGGACCAACACCTTTTCACACAACTGTATGTAGGGCTCTCTGCACAGAAAAAAATATATAGCCTGAGCTATATTGTATATAGCCTGAGCTGAGATTGTGTTATAGCTTTGAGTTTGCATTTACCATGCAAGATCATGGACACGCCAATAAGATTAGATTAGTAGATTTAGGACAGGACGAATGTGAAAATGTTATTACAATTTCCCTATGCTTTCTAGCTTAAATATTATTTTAATCAGAACACAAGCATTCCCCTCTGAACCCCCAGTTTTCAATTTGAATAGTAGCCTATTCTGCAGAACCATGTCAAATGCGTTACCATAGCAAATATTATGTTGAACAACACATAATAAAACCACAGGTGCCATGATACTAGCTCTCACAAGATACAGAAAAATAAGATACATTCTCTCTGAATGGTTGTCATGACAAACTCCGTGGAAATATTCTGTATAATGCAAGCAGTCTCATACATAGATGCTCCATAATGGTATGACCATGAAGTATATAGACCTTTTTTTGTGTGTGGTTTTTTTTCCATGCCAGTATTATTAGTATTATGTTAAAAGCAAACCAGTGTCCAGTGCTGCATCTTGGCCTAGGATGACAAGGCCTAGGGCAGCACGATCCAGGGGCGGCAAAAAAAGCCACCTTCTGCACAAAACAATCTACCTGAAAACTGCATCCTCGGCAAAGCGCTACATTTTAACCCCTAGTGACTGGGCAGTTTTACGCAAATCCGTCCTTTAGTGCTCGCTGCTGTTTTTTACGTTTCTGCGCTGTTAGTGCTTAGGTCAAATTCTCCTCTTACTCATTTATGCAACCCCTTCACTGCTGAGCCAGTTCACCTATGTACGCTGAGCGCATTATGACCGTTTTATGCTCATATTTTTATCATATAATTTCATAATTTTTAGATGAAAACCTAGGTTCTGTTTAATTAAACCCCCAGACAATTTTTTTTTTTTTAACTTCCCAGAAATAAGACCTGCAAATACCAAGCTCCAGAGAAACTTGTTTTCCCTATCTACCCATCGTGTTTCCCTTGCTCCAAGACCCCCAATACCCACCGTGCTCTCCCAGGAGCAACTACCCTCGCATCTGGACTCAAGGATTGCTTTCCTCATTACCCTCAGCCAACCTGTGAGTTCCATTGTGCCCTGTCCCACAGCCCTCCTGTGTTGTTCTTCTCTCCCACGAAGTGTGTGCATATCAGCCTCATCACCTGTAAGGTCAGTACCTATAAGGTACCTACCCTGACAGTTATACACCGCTGAAAAGGGGAGACTCTCCCCTTTCCAGCGGTGCAATTTTTTTTTGTAAGTTAAATGGTTGGGGAGATAGAGGGCTCCAAAGGAGAACAGACAATCCTGGGAAGGCTTTTAGGCTTTAGTTTTATTAGCTGAATTTTTATTCCCAGACGTCAAACACTGGGACAATGGACCATTTAACCAACCTGTTCATGATGAGGAGCACCTTACCTGGGGGCTTCCCTCCTCTCAGCGCTACTGGCACAACACAGAGCCCTGGGAGGAAGTTACTTAAATTATCCTCTCTAAATAAAAAAAAAAAAAAAAAAGGGAAAAAAATAAAGATTTTTTTTACTAAAAATAGATTTGCAAAATGGGGACATTTAACGCGAAACTATAAAATAAAATAGTTTATCATACTAATAAAATAATATACATTCAAATTACAAATATGCACACTGCTTATAATAAAAAGTATTACATAAATATAACTAGTTTATCTCAAAACTGAATTTAAGGTTGAAAATGGTTGAACCCTTGGTGCGGCGTTACTGCTCACGTGACTGACCACGTGCTAATTCAACCAACTAGAGGGCTGTGATCCAGTGTACTTGACATGCATGACTGATCTTTGTAAAAATGGTTGAACTTACACATTTCATTATTTTATTTGATGATTATCTCTTAAAATAATAGATTTAACATTCGGAATGGTATACAAAACAACTAAATATACAAGTGGTATGCACTTTTAATATACAGAGAGGAAGAGGTGGATCTCTAAGAGGAAAAGGTGGAGCCTAAAGAGGAAGGTGGGGTTTAAAGTAAAAGAGATATGGCATTGGCAGAAGGGGGTGTGTCAATTTTAAATTAGGGGGCCACAAGTTTAGTCAGGCCTAGGGCAGCACAAAACCTAAATACACCACTGCCAGTGTCTTTCTGATTTTTAAAGACTTTTAAAAAGGAGTTTCAAAGTTTCAAATATTTGTGGAACATTTATTCCACTGCAGAACTATCAGACTGAACAGCATTGTCAGATTGGCCATGTGTCCCGGAACACATATTACTATTGTTTGCATGGGGAGAGCACAGGAAAAGTGTTAACCTGTAACATGCAGAATTGACATGCTTCAGAAGCAAATTTTTTACCTAATCAAGACTGGACACCAGAACATGTTCCAAAAGTTACAGAACATCAGACATTGTAACTGATTTTCTGCAATTCTCACAACTGTTTTCAAAGTTCAGAAAGGACATTTACAGTATATGCAGGGTCTGAAGGAAGAGGCATTGTCCACTTTTCACGTAGAACTTTTCATGTAGAACAATGCCACTGCCATTATTCATCTTCTCAGTTCCTGCACTAAGAACAAGTGCAGTGTTTTACAAAGTCATGTTATTCATAGCGTTGTTCAGCCTGCTTAAAAAATTATATAATATGTCTGGCTCCCTTAATAAAACATGACTTTAAATAGCATTTATATATAAATAGCTTTTGCTCACTGCTTCGATCGTATGGATTACAGTATGTGATTTGTTACAACCGATTTTAATAGAAACATGAGTTGTTCAAACTGTACAAAATATAATTTACAGGTTGACGTCTTAAAGTACTAAGTAATGTTTATTGCAGACGTTAGTCAGGTTGTATTGACTACAAAACAAAGTTGTTTCATTCATATGCATACATGAATTTTTTAAATGTTGTTAAGTCGCCGACTGATGACCGAGTCGTACGCAGGGAGACAATAAATACTCAAAAATACACGAACACATAACTGTGGAATAATATATATATTTATTATATATACCGGCCACATCTAAAACTCCACACAATATACCCACGACCATGACATAAAAATTGCCATAACAAAATAATAATACAATAACCCAGTGCTGAAAGAGGACTCCACACAACCACCACACACCTCCAAACCAACCAACCACAAAAACCTCCCATCTCACAACCATCTGAACCAAAATTAACCTAAATAAAAGGAACCCCTTCCCAGCACTGCCTACAAGCCCCCGCCGTGACAAAAAAGGGGCCCAAGAAAACTGATACCCTAACTAAAAAACCAAACCTATTCGTAACTGAATAAAAACAGGGTGGGAGGGTGGAGATTTTCACCAGCTCTACCTCAGGAGAAAAAGGCGCGCAGAGCCTCCCTTCACGCACCTTAAGTACCCTCCTGGTAACTCCACCCACACCTCTCCGCTCAAACCCCCCCACGCGCTATAACAGTTCTAGAAAAATCCTCCCTGCGTCCTGGCATCAGAGGCAACTTAAGGGCTCTACGCCTTAGGTGCTTCAGGCCTTCATAAGTCACCGACTGATGACAAAGTCGTACACAGGGAGACAATAAATACTCAAAAATACACGAACACATAAGTGTGGAATAATATATATATATTTATTACTGTATATATACCGGCCACAGCTAAAACTCCACACAATATACCCACCACCATGACATAAAAATTGGCATAACAAAATAATAATACAATAACCCAGTGCTGAAAGAGGACTCCACACAACCACCACACACCTCCAAACCAACCAACCACAAAAACCTCCCATCTCCCAACCATCTGAACCAAAATTAACCTAAATAAAAGGAACCCCTACCCAGCACTGCCTACAAGCCCCCGCCAAGAGCTCCTCACATAACCCCCTTATGGGAGAGCTCCCCCACCAAGGAAAAACAAGGCTTGTTCAATCCCCTCCTTTAAACCCAGGATGAACAAATCCTTGCCCACATCAGTCAGGTGAAAGCCATCCTCCATAAAATGGAAAAATGTGGTGACAGTCCGCGCTTCCCTCTTTTTTTCCTTTCCTTTTCTCCCCCTAAAATCTTGGTCGAGGATCTTCTTTAAGCAGTTAATTGCTTTCTTTTATGCAGTCCTCAATTCCCAAGATATATGGGGATAGAAATGAGAAACATAGTGTGATCCATAAAAACACATCCAAGTCCCCAAAATATAATAATTCAACTCACATTTGGAGGTGTCATAAATCAGACACTAGATGTATCTCACAACCGATATTTTTAGGAGATATCGGGCTCCCCTTTTCCTCCTCTGTCCGATGATGTTGCTCCAAATGAAAAAATAAGGTTGCAGGATATCGATGAACAAAATTAAAATTTATTAAAATTTTAAATTTATTCCATAAAACAATAAATAGACAAACACCAATACGCGTTTCGCGATGCACTCGCTTCATCAGTTGGCATGTAAATCAATTGTGTAAATCAAAAACTCCTTTTTCTTCGATAAAGCCGAGCCATCCGCGTGACATAAAAGGCCACTCCAGATACCACCCGTACCTCCAAAAATTCCTTAACATTCTTAACGGACAAACAACGCAGTTATTCACTCTGGATAAACCAACTCTACGCCCCCTACCCAACTGATCAGTCTTGGAGTTAGAAACCCAAATAACAACTTCCTCAACTCCCACCAAACCGCATCAGCTCCCAAACCACCACCTCCTCTGATAGAATTGCAAACCAGCTCACCCACTGAAAATGCACCAAAAAACCCAAACAAAAATCCACCCTCATAAGCAGAACCTCATAAGGTGAGGAACAAAAATTCCTGATGAAATCCCATAGACAATAACTGCTTTGAAACCGGACGCCGTGCGTCCACCCTGCAGCTCCCCCACACATAACCCCGAACTGCACACCTGATAACAAAATCCTTGGTGACATCTCTTTTCCCCGATACCTGGAAAAGGAAAGCCAAAACGGCCAACGACTGCCGCACCACCCCAGGAGATGCCCCTGATTCGAATAACCGGATGAGGTAAGCCCTAAGCAAGCTTTCCTCATCCCATCCACCAACCAAAAAGTACCTGAAACGTTCAGTCAATGCGTCCCAATCCTTCCATACTCGCGAGTAGGCCTTCCAAGTGGAATCAGACAAAGAACCTCTCACCCATCCTCCAAAAATTCTGAGCCTAGTTGCCAAAGGCCCTCCGGACATGGGGTGCCCACCTCCTCCGTCAGCGGAGCCAGAGAACGAAACCTGTCCCACTGCAAACGAGACAAAGCATCCGCCACTGAGTTAAAGAGTCCTGGAACATGCCTTGCCCTGCACAAAACATTAAATTTCAGACAAAGTAATGCAAACCTCTTAAGCAACCTGATGACTGGCAATGATGACAAAGAATTAACCGCCGACACCACCGCCATGTTGTCAGAACGGAACAAAATCCTTCTACCCTCCAGAACACCTCCCCACAGCTCCAAGGCCACCACTAACGGAAACAACTCCAAAAATGCTAAATTCCGCACCAATGCAGATGCCAACCAACGATCAGGCCAACGAGAGGCACACCAACGCCCCCAAAGTATACCCCGAAACCAACAACTCCCGAGGCGTCCGTGAAAAATTCCAGTTCCCTCGCCAAAACTTCCTTTGAAGGGAATATGGCCACCCCGTTAAACAAAGTCAAAAAAGGATCTCCACACTTCCAAATCCTCCTTCATGGCACAGATATTCTAACAAAATGATGACCTTCGTGAATACCCCGCGTCGCCAAAGCCAATCCTCGCAAAAAGACTCTACCCACTGGAATGACCCTGCACGCAAAATTCAAACGACCAATCAGCGATTGAAGCTCTCTCAACCGCAATTTCCTAACCGACAGGGCCCCTTCCACTTGCCTTGAAGCTTCCACAACTTTCACCAAAGGTAGACGACACTCACCCTTAACCGAATTAATCTCAATCCCCAGGAAAGTGATGACTGACGCCGGACCTTCCGTTTTATCAGAAGCCAGAGGAACACCAAATCGGTGCGTTACCCACCGAAAAGACCGAAGAATGTGCAGACACTCTCCTGTCCCTTCCCTACCCACGCAAATAAAATCATCCAAATAATGTGTCAAATTATCCGACCCTGCCACCACACGACCCACCCATTCCAAAAATGTACTGAAACACTCAAAAAAGGAACAGGAAATGGAACAGCCCATAGGCAAACATAGATCCACATAAAATCCACCTTCAAACCGAAACCCCAGAAGATGATGACACGAAGGATGAATATGTAAGAGCCGAAAAGCCGACTCAATATCCACCTTAGCCATCAAAGCCCCCTTTCCTGCATCCCGTACCAAACCAACCGCTGAATCAAATGACACGCACGACACCGAGGCCAACTCCTCACCAATATCATCATTCACCGATCCTCCCAGCGGATAGGATAAATGATGAATCAACCGAAACTCCCCAGCCTTCCGCTTAGGCACCACCCCCAAAGGGGATATCCTCAAATCCCGCACCGGCGGTGACAAGAATGGACCCGCCATCCTACCGGCCCCGATCTCCTTGAACACCTACTCCCGGACTACCTCCAGATAATCTCTAGCCGACTTCAAATTCCTCAACTTGCCACCCCCTGGCCTTTCCACAAAAGGAATCCGGAAATCATCCCCGAAACCGACCGGCAGAAACTCTGCATCGATATGTCTTCCATAAAGCCTTAGCCACGGTAACATTGCGTCGAGTTTCACTGGGGAAGCCCCCATCTCCAGACCCTCCAAAAGGCAAACCACCCTGTCTCGCCCTCTTAAAACATCTGGACAATTTGAACATTTGTGCTTAAACTTGCACCCATTACCAAACTTGCACTGACCCTCGTTAAACTGCCAGCAAGATCCCTTTTTAACACCTGCCAGTGGAGAACTGGCCCCTCCCCTACCAGCAAGCCCTGGAAAGGGCAAAGTCTTCTGAGCCCCCATCAAACGCAACCACAACGTAATGTCCATCTGATCCCACCCCATCCTTGGGTGAGCCGCCAAACGTTGCATAAACTGTTCATCATATTTCCGAAACGCCCAACCACCATAAATCCGATAAGCCTTCCAAATCCCATCCACATAACAAAACAGAGCCGAATAATGCGGGTTCTTCTCTCCAACCACACTGACCAAAATACAAAAAGCCCGGAGCCAATTCCCAAAAGACTTAGGAATCCTCCGATACCTCTTCCTTCTTTCCTCTTCCTCCTTTAAACCTTCCGTAGACGAATCGTCCTTAACCCCTGCCACCTCATCCAATGGAAGCAGGGAAAAGAGCTCCACATACTCACCCCACCAGATACATTCCTTAACCTCTTGTGTCAAATGTAACCCCAAAGGACCAGAAAATGACACATATGCATTCCTCCTGGCTACATCCGCCACCCCTGAGGACTCACCAAGTGACCCCAACACACCACTCATCCCTCTTGAAGCAACTGCTTCACCACTGAGAGCTCCACCAGCTCCCCCAACTGATCCACCTGCAACCCTCGATGCCTGAGCCAAATCGACTCCCTGGCTCACACCCCCTTTAGAACCCGACCAAGCTTCAAAGGCACCCTGTAATAAAAGACATGAAGGAATTCATATCACCCCCACATCCATTACCTGTCGCCACACTAGGCCCAGCTGAACTTCCTGGAACCTCCTGAGCCACACTCTCCATAGCTGTTCCTCCAGCTCCACCGACTCCACCAGCCTGGAAACCACCAACCGGCTGCGGACTGCGCTCCCGTACCATAGGAACTGTGGACGAAAAAACATTTGTGCGATGAGCCTCAGAACCCGAAGTGCCATTACCATCATCCCGCTCCACCACACCAAAACCCAGAGCCACTTCACCATCACCATCTGAACATCAATCCCCTTCGGGCTCCTGAGTAACCTCATCCCGCACAACACCACCTTTTGCCTCACCACCGTCCAGACCCCCATCCACCAAATGCCTAACCGCCGAAACCTCCGTCCCTGAGACAGACCTCGCTCCACTTCTGGCACCCCTGGCGGACAACCGTACTCCTCTTCTACCCGAGTAACTCCTCGACCTCCGCATTCCTTCTCTCCTGGTAGCACTCACCACACCACCCCTCCGACCAGAAACCGAAGAATCCTTAGCACCCGAGACCGGCCTCGAGCTCCTACCTGCCACCCTTCTTGAAATGCTCCCGCCAGCCTCAGTCCCAACTGCGCCACCTCCAGCCAACATCCGCCAGACCAACCGACCTCAACCTCTCAGACGCTGGTCCACTCCTGGATTCTCCTCCTGGACTGAACCATTCCGGAGGCCTAGAAACCCTGACAGGCACGCTCCGACTTCCGACTCCACCGCCAACACCTCCGTCAAACTCCTTCTCGCCCACTCCACACCACGATGCCGAGCTGCCTCCCACACTTCTGCCAACAGCGACTCCAACTCTCCACCTTTCGCCATACTCAAAGACAAGTAAATGTTGAAAAAGGCCGAAAACACCGCTCTCTGACGCATCTTAGATTTTCACCAGCTCTACCTCAGGAGAAAAAGGCGTGCAGAGCCTCCCTTCACGCGCCTTAAGTACCCTCCTGGTAACTCCACCCACACCTCTCCCGCTCAAACCCCCACACGCGCTATAACAGTTCTAGAAAAATCCTCCCTGCGTCCTGGCATCAGAGGCAACTTAAGGGCCCTACGCCTTAGGTGCTTCAGGCCTTCAAAATACAAAGACAATGTAGCAGAAAAAAATTAATTTTGTTTTTTGGCATCTGGAACATAGAAAAATTAACTATTTGAGTACTTCTTTTTAAACTACATTAGTGGTTCTTCTTTCAGGTGCTGGGATCACCAGAGAGTTCGGTGAGCTCACTCTGGAACAGTCAATGTAAAACTACCTATGTGAGAAGCAGTCTTCCCTTAGGTCAATCCCTGCTACCTTTAAAGTCTGTCCTTGAGACTTGTTGATGGTCATCACGAACAAACCTTTAGGGTGAACTGAAGTCTTTTGAATTGAAATGGATATTCTTAAGGTATAAGAGGTATTCGTGGTTTGAACACCAACTCCTCTGGCCACAACTGGTTAGCATCGTAACCTCAATCACATTTCTGTGGATTGCTTTTACTTGCAATCTGGTGCCATTATAGATCTTAGGTGGGTTGAGGTTCTGCAATAATATCACAGGTTCTCCTATGTTGGAGCATTGAAGGTGTGTGTGAGGCCTGGCTGTGAAAGGGAAACAGACATTCTGGAGCAGTGAGGAAGCGGGCGAGCCCTGGCTGTGAGAGGAGCTGTATAGAGACTCCATTCTGTGTGAAGTAACAGCATCAGTCTGGTCTGCTGATCCAGTGTATCAACTGGATTTTCAGAAAATGGTAAAACACGTGTTTTTTTATTTTTTGAGACGATTGTAAAAAACAATTTCCATGCCTGTAACATGTTAGGTATACTGATAATAATATTCACCCTCCTTTTTCACCCCTCCAACTGGATTCTTTGAAAATGGTAAAATCTAAAGACCTATTTTCACATCTGTAACATCTTTTGTTTATGAGATATACTGTAGGTATCATGTTTAAAATATTCACTCCTTTTTCACCCTCTTAAGTGGATTTTTGGAAAAATTTTCAAAACTGTAAATACCAATTTTCACACCTGTACCATCTCTGGGTTTTGAGATATAGGTATCCTGTTTAAAATATTCATCTCCCTTCTTTCTCTTAGGGGCAGAATTTCCAAAAAAAAACTTACTTAGAAGGCACCTAAGTCATAAAAACAATGTACCTTCAAAATTTCACATTCCTAGGTTAAACGGTTTGAGCTGGGCATTGATGAGTCAGTCAATCAGGACTTTTTTATATATAGATGATCAAAATATGGTCAAAATGGGCTCAACCAATGGGAGAATTTAAATGAACCATGGACAAAAATGACTTGTTTTTTAAAGAACATATAATTGTGTTGGTACATTGTGCTAGTTACATTACATTTTATTACTAAAAATGTAAGGCCTGATTCCACCCTAGGCGTTATTATCATCTTGTAACTTCAAAATATTTGCACTATCCTTTTTTCATTATCACTATCTATGAATATCTTACAATGGTGTGTATGAGCATATCACAGAACTCCACAGTATTAGAACTCACAGTAATGTGCAGTGTGTATGAACGTATCACAGAGCTCCACAGCAATAAAACTCATAGCAATGTGCGTTGTGTATGAGCGTATCAGAGCTACACAGCAATTAAACTCACAGTAATGTACGGAGTGTATAAGCATATCACAGAGCACCACAGCAATAAACCTAATTAATTATTAATGTGCAGTGTGTATGAGTGTTTCACAAACCTCCAAAGTAAAACTCACAAATTAGTATAAAATATTATTAAAATAATATTTAATTTATTTAAATACAATTAAAGTACATTAACATAAGTATATTTTTTTATAATATAAATTACCTAACTTTTTTGCAGGGAGAAGGCTGCACAAAAGGCAACACTGGTGTCTGCTAACTAAAATCATACCTTGTGGATCCAACATAAAAAAACAGCATACTATGAATATAGGAAGCCCCACAGGGAAGACTCAAAAGGCTAAGACCCGGTACCCCCAACATTTCAGCGCAATTCCTTTATCAAAACTGGGGGGGGGCACTAATAATTTTCACCACTAAGGCTAGGGTCACACGAAAGCATTTTTCCCCGCTAACGTGAAAAAGTGCGTCCGAACGCATTGACGTATTTTTTCACGGAATGCGCAAAAACGGTCAGACGATGCGCGTTTTCGGGCGTGATTTTGTACGGATCGTCAATAAAACTCTTTTTGCGTCTGGACGTTATGTTGGCTTGACATTAGCAGTGTCTGACATCTCCTAATCACACACACACGCCGCTATGCCGCAGCTGCGCACTCAGTACGTCAGTACTAGCGGTTCAGCGTTCTCAGAAAAATGCGTTCAAATTCCACTTGCGTTGCACGGCCGGACTTTTGTGCGGCCGTACATCGTATATTGTCCGTCATTGCCTGGCATCTGCTGCTAGTGCGGCCGTAATTATGTGCGCCAGAACGCACATTAAAAGTGCGCTGGTCTGACCCCAGCCTAAATCATACCACTGAAAAAAACTAAGGGCCCTATCACCTGGTGTGAGCTAAAACGCCATCACTAAAGGAAAAATTTAGCACGAGTTGCTAAAATTTAGTGCCTGACGATCTAATAACAAATCACTTTGTCCATAGTAGTCCGTGTACAAGGTGGTTTGGCGCACGCCAGGGAAACGCCAAGACTCGGGCTGAGACCCAGCGCTAATGCGGTTGTGTACAGGATAGAACAGTTTTTTTCCGGTCAGAGTGACGGGCCATACCTAATACCTATCCCCTGCCTTCACAAGCTTGAATAAGTATGAACACATCCAGGGAAGAGCCCTCACACCCCTGCATTATTAAAATCCTCCAAGCTGGCCGTATCATCCATGTTTATATGCACACATACAGTATATTAAGGCTGATGGACATTGCATGATAAATGCCACCCAACAGCATGTAGAATCATTACACTGCATTTAATAAATCCAAAAGGAAGGCCAGGTGACAGGAGTGACAATAACTTCCCTGCTGTAGCATATAAATAATACATGTTTCAGGGCAAGAAAGACTTATCCATGTGTCCCTTTAAACCTGGTCCTAACCCCTAATACTCAACCACTTACATACTATGAATAACCCCAGCATAAAATGTTTAAAATTAGCCAATATATTAGAATTAGGATATATGTAGATAAAGGGTACATTTTTAATAGAGCCTACTGCAACAACAGCGACATTGCTGACCAGATCCATTACTATGTGGATGGGGCCAAGAGAACACCTGCGCTGCATTCCTTTCAATTGCCTGTTAATTTTGGGTGAGGATCTGTATTTTTCTGTTTTTTTGGAGTTAGCACCATGGTTGAGCAGTAGGTAAAATGTTGCAATTAGCGCTCCTCAAAAAAATTTGATCTGGCACCAAGTGATCTGTTAGTTGCAAAAAGCGCTAGAGGTCTCTAGCTCTCCCCATGTTAAGTAAAGGACGCGGAAAGAACAGTAAGCTCGCGCTACAAACCGCTAATAGTGATTTTTCCCGTTTCTAGAAGAAGGCAAACTATCTCTTTGTCAGGCGGTAGACTGAATTAACCTGGCGCTAACGCAAAACCATGCCGACGCAAGGGTTAGCTCACACCAGCTAATAGGGCCCTAAATAGGTATATATAAATAAGGTTCCTTCCAAAACCCCACAGTAATGTGATGCAATGATACCTTTTTATTGTACTAACCTGATACCTAAATTAAATATTTTATTTGGCGGTTTCCGCTGAATGTCCAATAACGGCTTAAGCGACTCCAATTTTAGCAATTTACAGTGACCATTCTCTAAATAGGGAATTCACCATATTTTCGGCAAAATTAATTACCTGAAATGTGACGGAAAGCAGAGGATCAAAATATGATTAGACCCTTTAGATTCTAACTTCCATAGTAACCCCTAAAATGCCATTAGTCAAGGAAAAAATAAAATGTATACTTTGAGGGATGACGCCTACCCATTAACCCTTAATATACAACTAAACCAAGGCAAAAGCGAATGTAATACACAATGTACTGTCTAGTCTGAACATTAACCACTTCACTGGTGAGCCATTTCAACCCTGTGAAAATGTATACGTTTACAAACACGTTTTTATTTATTGTTTTATGACTTTTGTTTTATTCTGAATATGGTCATGTTAGGTATCATTGGAAAGGCCAGATTCTGCCCTTTCGAATGACACCTAGATCATCCATACACGATGCACCGGGACGGAGATATCGCAAAAAAGTGTGGGAACCTGGAGGCTGATTTTTGGTGGGGGGGCACATGGGGGGGCAAGGAATAACCTAGGGGGGGCAATTGCCCCCCCTTGCCCCCCTGTAGAGGCGCCTATGCCTGTGGGGTTTCCTATATTCATAATATGCTGGTTTTTGATGTTGGATCCATGAGGTATGATTTATTTAGTAGACACCAGTGTTGCTTTCTGTGTTCATGGTTGGCTACCACTTCTAATCAACTGTTTTTTATATAGTGTAAGCAATCCCGTATTCTCAGGGTTATTCAAAGAGATCCGAATTTCTTGAGAAAGGTAACCGAACGCTGAAAATCATTGTTCAGTTACCTTTCTTGGCCATTCGGCTATCCAGAGAGCAGGCAATTCGCCAAATCCTGGTGAATTGCCTGAACATATGGTGCCTGTTTGGTGCCTGTTCGAGGGCAGTGAAAACCCCATGAAAAAGCACTGCTTTGGCTATTCAGAGAACACAAACCAGCAGTGAAAGGTTCCCAAAATGCTCTGCCATTCGGTGGTTTAATTCGGCAAATTTATTCAGGAGAATCTCATAGGCTTCAATGTTAAAAATATTCCAGTTTTAATTCAATATCTAATAAACCATTCATTATAAAATTATACAGAAAAGAGTCTCTTTATTTATCGATTTTTAGGATATTTTAAACCTTTTTTTTTTAAAAGTCCGATTTTTTTTTTTTAAGCTTACTTATTTTTTCTGTAACAGCCCTCTTTATTATCATTCCCTGGACCTCATATGCAAATTTCAGACATTTTCGCTCAGTAGTTTCTTTGCAAACAGTGTTTCACTTTTCAAACATTCATGCAAACTGTTTTCCTAATTTATTCACTTCGCTCTGTCTGCGGTCTCGGCTTTTTCCGGCGGCTTCACTGCGGGTGATCGGCTCCTGCTCGGGATTTTTCGTGGTTTTCGGCAGGTTAATCCAGATGTTTTTGAGGGTTTTCGGCGTGCATTCGCTGGGTTTTGCGGTTCGTTTTCGTCGGGTTTGCGGCAGCTTTTCCCTGCAATTCGGGGACCCTGTGGTGCTTGCTGAATACACCGCAGGGTCACCAAAATGGGATCGGCAAAAGGAACCGAATTGAAGAGAACGAAAAGTCACCGAACGTGCGGTGACTTTTCGAATCTCTTTGAATAACCCTGTCTGTGTTTTTTTCTTTCATATCCATTACAGACCACTGTGGGACTATTTGTGGCTAGCATTTGGAACTGTATTGTACAAATTGGCATATTCATTACACTTGGTTTTCTGCCGTTTTTATTTTTTGTTTGCTGTAATTAATAAAATAACTCTTTTATTTATTGGTGTGCACTGTGCAACTGACCTCTCTGTTTGTGTATCAATTTCAGCTATAAGGGCTAGCTGCTTGTACAGATAGCACTCACACATTGTTTGTTTCTATATTCCGTGTGCAGCACAGTCATTTATTTACTGGTTACCAGATCATAAGCATACAATCTAGATCTGTAAAGGACGGTTTGTGAGATTTTCCAGGACTTTTGCAATATAAGTATTGTTTTCTGTGCTTTTAATCACTATCAGACGCAACATCCCAACACAAACCAATAATATACCACCTCCAATCCCAGAAGCCCCCTCTGCAACCCTCTGCTGCTTCCTTCCAGCCACTTTTGAGGAAGTAATTTCCTTACTGTCCTCCTCTCATCTCACCACGTGCCCGCTTGACCCCATTCCCTCACATCTAATACCTCCACTCTCCTCCTTCATCACCCCTGCTCTCACACACATCTTCAACTTATCGCTCTCCACCGGCTCCTTCCCATCCGCCTTCAAACATGCACAGATTACCCCTATACTAAAGAAACCCTCCCTTGATCCCAACTCTCCATCCAACTACCGTCCTGTATCCCTGCTTCCATTCACCTCTAAGCTCTTGGAAAAACTCGTTTTCAACCGCCTCTCCCTCTTCCTGTCCTCTAATTCCCTACTAGACCCCCTGAAATCAGGCTTCTGTCCCCTACATTCAACTGAAACTGCACTCAAAGCCACCAACGACCTTCTAACCGCTAAAATCCCACGGCCACTATTCTATTCTCATCCTTCTTGACCTCTTGGCTGCTTTTGACACTGTCGACCACCCCCTCCTTCTACAGATTCTTGGTTCTCTTGGCCTCTGTGATACTGCACTCTCTTGGATTCACTCTTATCTAACAGGTCCTTCTCTGTGTCATTTGCTGGTAACTCCTCTTCAATGCCTTTATCAGTTGGTGTACCCCGAGGCTCTGTCCTAGGTCCTCTGCTCTTCTCTATCTACACCTCCTCCCTGGGAAAAAAAATCATTAACAGCTTTGGCTTCAATTACCACCTCTATGCTGATGATATACAGATCTACCTCTCTACCCCTGATCTCTCTCCTTCTGTCCTTTCCAAAGTCAGCGACTGTTTATCTGGCATCTCCTCCTGGATGGCCTCTCACCACCTAAAGATTAAAATGTCCAAGACTGAGCTCCTACTAATTCCTCCCTCTAATGCCTCCCCACCTCAGGACTTCTCCATCATGGTTGATGGTATCACTATCTCCCCATTTAGGGCTATATTACAAAGTTGGTGCTAACTTTACCAGAGCTGTTGTAAACTGAAAACCTCCATAGGCTATAATGCTCTGGTAAATTTACAACAGCTCTGGTTAAGTTAGCACCAACTATGTAATATAGCCCTTAACCAGGTTCGCTGTCTCGGAGTTACACTCGACTCGGCTCTTTCCTTCATCCCCCACATCCAGTCTCTTTCCTCCTCCTGCCGCTACCAACTACGTAATATTTCCAGAATTCTACCATTTCTTACCGCTGCCACCACAAAGCAACTCATCCACGCCCTTGTAATCTCCTGATTTGACTATTGTAATAATCTTCTTGCTGGCCTCCCTCTCTCTTGCCTCGCCCCCTACAATCCATTCTGAATGCCTCTGCCAGGCTCATCCACCTCACCCGCCGCTCTGTCTCTGCTGCTCCTCTCTGTGAATCCCTTCACTGACTCCCCATCCACTGCAGAATTAAATTCAAAATTCTTACACTGACCTACAAAGCTCTCACTAACTCAGCTCCCCACTCCCTGTCCTCACTAATCACGAAACACACCCCAGCCCGCTCCCTAAAGGTCTAACAGTGACCTGCGCCTAGCTTCTCCCTGCATCACCTCTTCCCATGATAGACTGCAAGATTTCTCATGCACAGCCCTCATCCTCTGGAATGCTCTCCCTCGTACGGCCAGACTTTCCCCTAGTTTCCCTTCCTTCAAACGCTCCCTTAAGACATTCCTGTTTAGGGAAGCCTACCACCCGACTCACTGATACACCTCACTGACGCAACCAGTCCATCACTTTCACCTTGGAGTCCTCTCCTCCTGTTTCCTCCCCCAACCCTTCTAGATTGTGAGTTCCCACGAGAATAGGGCCCTCGTTTACTATTGTACCAGTTTGTCAATTGTTGTTCAATGTATTGTAACCCTGTCTATATGGTGCCCATTGTACAGCGTTGCGGAATATACTGGCGCTATATAAATAAATAAAAATAATAATCACAATTTGTAATGGTTAATTAAAGAATGCTTTTGTTGTGCACAAAGTCATATGACACTGGGGTCTCTGGAAATTCGTGAGAAGTTAAAACTACAAAGTTTTAACTCCTCACGAATTTCCAGAGACCTCAGTGTCCTATGACTTGTTGCCATTTTCTCCCAGGGCCCCCTATCAAGGCCACTGGGGCTATAATGCTGTACTGATCTCTATCTCAGGTCTTTCTCTGCTTAGCTTGACTGTACACTATTAGGAGATACAATGTTCCTCTTTTTGTTGTGCACAGTAAAAACACCTTTCATGTAAAAAGATATAATCACATCATATAAGGTACGCTGGGAGTTTAGGTTTTATTTTTATGCAGTGTTTTCTCTCATTAGAACTACATTTACACTAATAAGAGTTGTAGTTTCACAAAATATTATTCATAGCGTTTTTGTGGACACATCACTGTTTTCTTGTCAAGTTTAACTGTGGCTGTTGTTTCTGAGTCACAACTGCGGCGGCAATCACATATGAGAGGTGTAGCCATTATTTCTATGACAGAGGAAACCACTCCATCATAATTACGCTTTCTATGAAAGAAATCTTAATGAATCTTTCATTCATCTAGCTAAGAAGCCCTGGAGTCATTTCAATTCAATTCTAGATCTAGTAAATAGAAATGTACACAAACAGGAAAAAAAGGACCTGATTAGGCCAAAATGTCGTTGTGTTTACAGATAATAGCCATCTGTCCTTCTAATTCTACAAATGTGTGTATATGTATATATATTCGATAGGCTGTGTTAGTCCAGATGCCAAAATCATGAGTATAGCAGTACATAGTGATACCTTTTTTATTGGACTAATGTTACTTTTAAAAGACAAGTTTTCGAGAGTATTCCTCTCTTCTTCAGCTTCCAGACCAGGTGTAGATCTAAGGAGTCGCTGCAGGAAAGGTGCTGCCAGACCTCAAGCCGTGAAGAGGGTGCTGTGATCACATGTCTTCCTGCGCTTCCTCTGTTTAGCATCCTGACATACCCCAATCCAGTGTCAGGTGTCGCCATCTTTACCTCTCCAGTACTTCTTAACCCCTTTACTACCAATATCGAGAGATCTTGGGCTTCAAAGTCACCATCCGGTGCCCCAATATTGAGATATCTCGATCTGCAGACCAAAAGTAGGGATGAGACGAACACCCCCGTGTTCGGTTCGCATTCGAACTCAAACAATTTCAAAAGTTCGAGTTCGGACGCGAACACGATCCGAACTCAATGCAAGTCAATGGGACTCGAACGTTCGATTTTTAGAGTGCCCTGCAAGAGGGCATTTATACAAGATATTTGCCATAAAAGGTGTATGGGGGTCCGGGTAGTGCCCTGGGGGACAGGAAACAAGGGAAAAAAGTTTAAAAATATACGTTTTTAAAGGAACAGTGATTTTTCCATGAAATAAAGGTTAAGAATAAAAACGAAAAATTCCTTAAAATATCGTGCCTAGGAGGTCCCCATAAGCTGCCCGTGAAGTGCGGATTTGTCGGATGTTTAGAGACATTTAAAAAGAAAAAAATGACATGTCAAATGACGGTAAATGTTTTTCCTTTAATCTATTCATAAACAACTGCTTGGGGCGGCAGCCTGTATGAAAAGAGGAGACGTTTTAGGACACGAAGAACAAGTTTAGTGATTTTTTGGCTAAATTATGGTGAAACTTATGCAGGCTTTGGATAAAAGTAACAACAGGTGCTTTAAAATTGGACCTTTGGTGCCAGCTAGTGCCTTCACACCGTAACCCCTCTGAGGTATTGTGGAAGAGTGCAGGGGTGGACTCTGCATTCAAATATTAAAATGATTGGATTCTGGTACAAGCGTCAGTGCACCCAAATATTGGGCCTTTGGTGCCAGCTAGTGCCTTCACACCGTAACCCCTCTGAGGTATTGTGGAAGAGTGCAGGGGTGGAGGTTTTGGGAATGCACAAGAGATCCCCGATCTTTTCAGTTACATCAGCATCAGGGGAGTGATAGCTGCTGATCCAGGACTGATTCATTTATATAAATGTCAGCCGGTCTACAGAGTCGGTGGACAGATGCACTCTTTTGTCTGTAACAAAACCTCCAGCGGCACTGAATGTCCTTTCAGAAAGCATGCTGGATGAAGGGCAACCTAGTAGCTGCATAGCATATTGGCTAAGTTCTGGCCAGTGATCCAATCTCAACACCCAGTAAGCCAGTGGATCATCTGCTGGAAAGGTATCCAGGTCTGCCCTTGACCCTAGATAGTCCTACACCATATGGTGAAGACGCTGGCAATGGGTGCCTACATTTGACGTCACTGGGCGTCGTGGACAAAAAAAATTGGAAAAGTCATCAGTCAAGCGGCCCCCTTCGCCGCTCTTCCTCTGATAAACAGCAGCCTCAGAAGCACCTGTGTCATCAGTTGGTAACCTACCAGTGTCTGGAAAGGTGTTACACAAGTGTCGCTTTAGAACGTCCTCAAGTTGTTTCATCCTGTGCTCCCTCTGTGAGGGCAGGATGAGCTCTGAAACCTTACCCTTGTATCGTGGATCAAGAAGGCTTGCCAACCAGTAATGATCCCTCTCCTTGATAGCACGAATCCTGGGGTCCTTTAGCAGGCTTTGCAGGATAAGGGAGCCCATGCAGCGTAGGTTGGAGGTGGCATTAGCTTCAGAGTGTTCCTGGTTGCTGAGGATAACCGTATCATGCACTACCTCCTCCCAGCCACGTACTAGTCCTTGGGTTTCTGGGGACACAAAACCCTCCCTTAAGGAATCCCCACCTTCAATGCCCCCACAACTTAAATATTCCTCCTCCTCCTCCTCACCTTCCTCCTGTCTGATCTGAGGACCCGCTGGAATGCTGTCTGTGAAAAGACTGGGGCTAGGGAATGCCTCCTCTTCCTCCCGCTGCTCTGCCTCTAGTGCCACATCTATAATTCCCTGCAGAGTGTGCTCCAGCAGGAACATTAAAGGAATTGTGTCACTGATGCATGCACTGTCCCTGCTCACCATCGTCATTGCCTTCTCAAATGGTGACAGTACAGTGTATGCATCCTCGATTATCAGTCACTGCGGGGGGAAAAAAACCAAGTTGACCTGAACCTGTCCTTGTGCCATACTCACACAGGTACTCATTGATGGCCCTCTGCTGCTTGTGCAGATGCTGCAGCATTGTTAATGTCGAGTTCCACCTGGTGGGCATATCACAGATCAGACGGTTTGTGGGAAGGTGGAATTCTCTTTGAATTTCTGCCAGGCGAACACTTGCTGAGAATGACCGTCTGAAGTGGCTGCAGACTTTTCTGGTCTGGCTGAGAAGCTCTGCCAGCCCTGGGTACCTGGTTAGGAAACGCTGTACCACCAGATTTAGGATGTGTGCTAGGCATGGTACATGCGTCAACTTACCCAGGCATAGAGCGAAGAGAAGGTTGCTGCCATTATCACAGACGACCATTCCCAGCTCAAGCTGGCATGGTGTTAACCATCTCTGCGCCTGACCCTGCAGAGCTGACAGAATTTCTGGCCCGGTGTGGCTCCTGTCCCCTAAACAAACCAGCTCCGTGACAGTATGGCATCTTTTTGCTTGAGCCATTGCATGGCCCCTGCCATGCGTCAGTTTAACTGCCACTTCGCCAGAGACATTGAAGGAGGAGGAGGAAGAGGAAGAGGTGGTGGAGCAGACAGACCTCATATAAGCAGCTTTCTGGAGGCGTGGTGGATGAGCAAGCTCCAGCACAGAGCTCCGTCCTGGATCCCTCCCAGCTGCAAGCAGAGTTACCAAGTGTGCCATGAAGGAAATGTTATAGCCCTGTCCATGCTTGCTGGACCACGTGTCTAAAGTAATGTGCACCTTGCTGCTGACTGCCTTTCCCAATAACTCCATAACATTGTCTTCCACGTGCTGGTATAGTGCTGGAATGGCCTTCCGTGAAAAGAAATGTCATTTTGGAACCTGCCAATGTGGTACAGCACATTCGGCAAATTCACGGAAGGAAGCAGAGTCCACCAGCTGGAAAGACATCAGCTGTAATGTGAGTAATTTTGCAAAGCTGGCATTTAGACGTTGTGCATGTGGATGGTTGGGACAATATTTTTTTTTCCGCTGCAGCAGCTGGGGCAATGAAGTCTGACTGCATAAGTCTACAGCTGATGGGATGCTGGCAGATTCAGAGGAAGGACGTGGTACACCCATTACTGTAGCATCATCCCTGTCTGTGGAGGTTGTAGGCAATGACATGGCAGGACATATAGTGGGGGTAGAGACAGAGGAGGATGAGGAGGAGGACCTATGCAAAGTGTTGTGCCAACGGGATGCGTGCCAGGTGGTCATATGTCTTATCAAGCACGTGGTACCCAAGTGTGTGATGTTTTTCCCACGCTTGATCCTCTTCAGACATAGCTTACAAATAGCAATGCTGCAGTCTGCTGCACATTTTATGGAAAACTCCCAGACAGCAGAGTTCCTGCACATGTGCTTTGAGACAACAGTGCTCTGCACCTGAGCAGCTCTGACTTCTGATGCCTTGGACTGGCTACAGTTGGTCATAGAGGACGTTCTGCCTCGTTTCTGTTGCGCCTCCTCCTCCTCACTTGACTCCTCTGTTCGATCAGGCACCCTGGTGGAGTCAGTGATCTCATCATCATTGTCATCACCCCCTATCTCTGCATCACTGGAGCCAACGTGGCAATATGCTGCAGCTGCTGGGGGAACATGAGTGCCAGTTCTTTGTGTGTCACTGGCACCCCCTTACTCTAGGCTGATTTTACTCCCTTCCTCCACCTCAGAGTTTGAATCGGAGCACTGGAGTTGCTGCGCATCCTCAAGCAGCATGTCAATGTCACTGTAGTCAAACAATTCAGCTGACTCCTCCGTGTATGATAGTGAGGCTACGGCAGGAGTAGCTGTGGACATGGAGCCTGAATTACATGTTTTGGCAGCTGAGGTGGACCGTAAACCACTACAAGCCTGGCTGGCAGAGGACTCGGAGGATGGCCCGGTTAGCCAATCCTGCAAATCCTCTGTATGTTGCTGCTGCTTATGATGGCTAGCAACAGTTAGAAACAAGGACAAGCGTGCCCCTGCAGAGGATGCACCACATCCGCGATGACCAGGGGCACAGCTTTCCGACACAGAGGCTGCTTGCCCTCTTATCTGTGTCTGGGAGCGTCTGGCTGTCCTTTTTGGTCTTTCTGACATGGTGAGTGATATATAGATTAAAGATATACAGATTTTCCAGAACAATGCTATAAATCAGCGATACACCCTGATAGCTGGCAACACCCAGATTCTACTCTGAATAGATAAACAGATGAACTCTGATTAAACTGTGTTATCGTATGGTATCTAGAATTAGATTAAAGATATACAGATTTTCCAGAACAATGCTATATGTCAGTGATACACCCTGATAGCTGGCAACACCCAGATTCTACTCTGAATAGATAAACAGATGAACTCTGATAAACTGTGTTATCGTATGGTGTCTAGAATTAGATTAAAGATATACAGATTTTCCAGAACAATGCTATAAATCAGTGATACAGCCTGATAGCCTGGCAGCAGCGCCAGCTGAGAAGACACAGATTACAATTCCCAGATATCTGGTAGAAGTCTGGGAGACCCCAATATCTGGCAGTGCCAACACACAGATTACAATTCCCAGATATCTGCTAGAAGTATGTGGAACTGCCTGATAGCTGGCAGTGAGAAGACACAGATTACAATTCCCAGATATCTGATAGAAGCATGTGAGACCCCAATTGCTGGCAGTGAGAAGACACAGATTACAATTCCCAGATATCTGCTAAAAGTCTGTGAGACCCCAATAGCTGGCAGTGAGAAGACACAGATTACAATTCCCAGATATCTGCTAGAAGTATGTTGGACCCCCTGATAGCTGGCAGTGAGAAGACACAGATTACAATTCCCAGATATCTGCTAGAAGTATGTGGGACCCATTGATAGCTGTCAGTGAGAAGACACAGATTACAATTCACAGATACCTGCTAGAAGTCTGTGAGACCCCAATAGCTGTCAGTGAGAAGACACAGATTACAATTCCCAGATATCTGATAGAAGTCTGTGAGACCCCAATAGCTGTCAGTGAGAAGACACAGATTACAATTCCAAGATATCTGCTAGAAGTATGCGGGACCCCCTGATAGCTGGCAGTGAGAAGACACAGATTACAATTCCCAGATATCTGCTAGAAGTCTGTGAGACCCCAATAGCTGGCAGTGAGAAGACACAGACTACAATTCCCAGATATGATAGAAGTCTGTGAGACCCCAATAGCTGTCAGAGAGAAGACATAGATTACAATTCCCAGATATCCGCTAGAAGAAAGTGAGACCCCAATAGCTGGCATTGAGAAGACACAGATTACAATTCACAGAAATCTGCTAGAAGAAAGTGAGACCCCAATAGCTGACAGTGAGAAGACACAGATTACAATTCACAGAAATCTGCTAGACATCTGTGAGACACACTGAAAGAACAATCTCCTCTCACTCCTGCAAAAAAACACGTGCTGGGGCTGCGGGGAATCCTTATATAGTGTGCTGCGGGACTTAACTCTGTGAGGCCATGATTTGGCAAAATTTGCCCAATCAGGACTCTGAGCCGTGATTGGTATAGTCTTGCACCTGTGGTCAGGTGCAAGGCTGTAGCCAATTAAAAGCTTCAGGGCAGTGGAAAAGTGCATTGTGGTCCATTGTGGTGCATTGTGGGCGAACACGCGGCGAACACGCGGCGAACACGTGGAAATGTTCGATGTTCGATGAACGGGCAATGTTCGAATCAAACTCATGTTCGGATCGAACCGCCAGCCCATCCCTACCCAAAAGTTAATGAAATTTGTTTGCTGCAAACGAATTTCATTTCCACTGGTTTATGCTTTTTTTGGAAAATCACTTGGTAGTGAAGGGGTTACGTATCCAAAGGTTTGTATTTTCTCAACCTTTTGTCGGTAAAAGTTTGGGAGTAGCTCTTCCTCTTATGTGATATTTCCAGATTTTCCCAATGGAGAGACCAGCAGTAATCTCACATCATGTTTACATTCCAACAGCCTTCATATCGCTTTTCCATCTCTTTAATATCTTGGTGGAACCGCTCACCTTGCTCTTCACTAACTGATCCAAGATTTTCAGGAAACAAATTCAGGTGTGAATGTAAACAATGTATCTTCAGACTCATTTTACACCCGAGTTCTTCAAAAAAAATTAACATAATTTCAACTATTTTTTCATAATTAGGGTCTTTGTTGCTCCCCAGAAACTTCAAAACTACTTGTATAAATGCAGTTCAAGCATCCTTTTCTTTTGAGTTCAGCATTGCCTTGATCTGATTTAAAAGTGTTTGATTTCAGCAAATTTAAGTAAATTGTTAAGTCCCTAGATACTTTCTTTAAACATTTCCGATACATAAGTTGTGTAGAGTAAAAATGTATTTTGTGAAAAAAATGGTACGTCCTATGACAATTTAATGGTCATTTAAGATTCAGCATGCAAAAAAATGAGTTTGGGTCGAAATCCCTACAACCAGGTTCCCTAATGCCAAAATCCCGACGGCCAACTTTCCTACACAGACAACTCCCTGACGGCCAAATTCCAGGCATCTAAATTCCCAGCGACTAACACTAACCCTACTCCCTAACCCCCCTAAATCTAGCCCTAACCCTAACCCCCTAAACCTAGCCCTATCACTAACTCCCTAAACGTAGCCCTAACCCTAATCCCCTAAACCTAGCCCTAACCCCCTAAACCTAGCCCTAACCCCCCAGACCTAGCCCTAACCCTAACCCCACTAAATCTAGCCCTACCCTAACCCCCTAATCCTAGTCCTAACCCTAACCCCCTAAACCTAGTCCTAACCCCCTAAACCTTGCCCTAACCCCTAAACCTAGCCCTAACCCTAACCCCCCTAAACCTAGCCATAACCCTAACCCCCTAAACCTAGCCCTGACCCTAACCCCCTAAACCTAGCAATAACCCCCTAAACGTAGCCTAACCCATGCCCCCTAAACCTAGCCCTAACCCACCTAAACCTAGCCCTAACACCCCCAGACCTAGGCCTAACCCTAACCCCCCTAAATCTAGCCCTAACCCCCTAAATCTAGCCGTAACCCTAACGGCCTAAACCTAGACCTAACCCTAACCCCCTAAACCTAGTCCTAACCCCCTAAACCTAGCCCTAACCCCCTAAACCTAGCCTTATCCCTAACCCCCCTAAACCTAGCCCTAAACCTAGCCCTAACCCCCATAAACCTAGCCCTAACCCTAACCCCCTAAACCTAGCCATAACCCTTACTCCTTAAGGGTTAGGGTGTTAGTATTAGGGTTAGCCGCTGGGATTATGGATGTCTGGAAGTTGGCTGTGTAGGGAAGTTGGGATGTCCGGCACTTGTTGTGTCTGGAAGTTGGCTGTCGGGATGTTGGCATTATGGAACCTGGCTGTAGGGATTTTGTCCGGCACCCAAAAAAACATGCAAGAGAGCCAAAATTATAAAAAAAGTGTTTTTATGGTCAGCCTGTGTTATTAATAATCCATCCTCACTTAAAATTCTCAGGGTCCTATTCCACATGGGGCAGTAACCTATGAGTGAAAGCAGGCAGAATTACTGTGTTGGGTCTATCTGTCTCTCCCAGTGGTCTGGTCACTCTGTACGGCTTCTCTCGGGTCTGGATTCTGGTTTGTTCCCTATAAGCAAGTTTCAAGTACTCGGGAAATAATAATGACACGAACACAACGGGTTACGTCATAAGATCTTGTTTCATTGCATCGTGTCTCTCAATATGTACACACACGTAAACAAGGGCGAATAGGAGAAAACACCCACTCAAATTGTATACATGTAAGCATTTTTCCTTTAAATATCCCTTGTGACAAATTTGCAAACAGCTAAAATGTAGATTCATGATAGTTCTCTTATTGGCAACAAACGGGGAAGGGCGGGGGAGCAGGAAAAACAAAAATTGCTTATGCTAAAACACACAGAGTAAATGGAAAACAACAATAATTAAGCTTAATTGAACACTCCTTATCACACAGCATTAACTCCATAGGTCAAAATCTTTAAATACTGGTCCTGGCATTAGAAGTTAATTTAGAACGGAATAGCTATCAATGTTACTTTCAGGTCACAGTCGTATTTTGTAGTGGAGCAACCCTAAGCAATAATACAAAGTCTTATGCCAATCAGGGGCCTAATTGCAAGTTCAACCGTAACCTGTGAATGGCTGCTATCAAAATAGCAGAAACACATTACTTCTAGCAGCTTGCAATAGGAATTCTAGTTCTTCAAGGCTTCAAAATTGATGCGTCCTTTGAATGTGTAGATACTAGCAAGTGACTGAAATTGCTTTGCAATCAAGACTAAAATCAATATCAGATCAATGAATAAAACAAATGAGCACTCCTTTGTTTGATTTAAAGTGTACCTATTTCGTTGAGGTACTGTTTCCCTGTGATTCCCATCAGGGGGATAGATATATGTTGGTCATAAAGATCAGTGCTATACCTCTATCACTTGATGAAATATTGCAGGTTTTAATCAGCCTGTCAGGTTGCTGCTCAGTTTAGGTGAAAGAGCCCGAGTTGCAGCAGATAGACAATAGGTTGGGGTAGACGGAAGGTGTATCTACAATGGTTCACAGGAGGAACAAGGCAACTTGAAGAGGGTAATCGGGGACATAGGTAAGAGGTACAGCAAACTTGACACACATCTTCTTGGACACACCAAAACACGTGCAATGCTGAAGCACTGCTGCAGGGGTGTGACTTCCTTATGTGGCAAGTACAATGTTAATTTAGGAGCTCTGGTGGCTTCCCTAAGGATGAAAGACCAGGTGTGGATCTAAGGAGTCTGCTGCAGGAAAGGTGCTGCCAGACCTCAAGACGGGGAGAGGGTGCTGTGACCACATATCTTCCTGCTCTTCCTCTGCACCCCCGGTTTAGGATCCTGACATACCCCAATCCAGTGTGTCAGGTGTCACCGTCTTTACCTCTCCATGGAGGCCACTGCACAGTGCTGCACCATTGTTTCTCATTGGTGATGTCAACATGACAGAGCTGCTAAAGGGGTAATAAAATTAGCGATATAAAAGAGATGACTTTCAAAACTATCATGACATACTTCTGGGACTGTGCTACGATCTGTTTTTGTGACTTAAATGAAAAGGTTATGTATATTAGGGATGAGCTGTTCGGGTTCGGACGGTTCGGAGTTCGGCCCGAACTTTGGCAGTTCGAAAGTTTGTGAACTTCGAACTTTTTGGGTGTGTTCAGTTCGAGTTCGAAAAAAAAGTCCGAACACATTGCCGTATTTTTTCACGGAATGCGTGAAAACGGTCATACGATGCGCATTTTTGTGCGTGATTTTTTACGGATCCAAACCAGGAAACTTTGGGTGTCTGGACGTTATGTTGGACGGACATGAGCAGGGTCTGACGTCTCCAAATCACGCACACACGCCGCTAGTGGACGCAGCGCACTCTGTACGTCCGTACTAGTGGTTCTGCGTTCTCAAAAAAATGCGTTCATTTTCCACTTGCGTTGCGCAGCCGGACTTTTGTGCGACCGTACTTCGTATATTGGCCGTCATTTGCTGCTAGTGCGGCCGTGATTAAGTGTGCCTAAACACACGTTAAAAATTCGCTAGTCTGACCCTAGCCTAAATGGGAGAATATTTCTGGTTTGGCTACTTTGACCGAGAATTTTCCATTCTCCAGTCATTCTCCTGCTCTTCACCGCTCTCTGAATAACCCTGATAGGGTTATTCAGAGAAAGGTGAAACTCAGGAGAATGACTGAAGAGAAAATTCTAGGTCAAAATAGCCAAACCAGAAAAATTCTCCCATTTATCTCACTTTCCAAATCGGCTATTTGGTCTAGATTGTTCTCTTCTCTTGCCAGTTCTCCTGACTTTCACCTCTCTCTCAGGGTTGTTCAGAGAAAGGTGAAAACCAGGAGAATGGCAGGAAAAGAGAACAATCTGGACCAAATAGCTGATTTGGAAAGTGAGATAAGGCTAGGGTCAGACTAATGCATTTTTCACAGCGACCGTCAAAAAGTGCTTCCGAACGCATTGCCGTGTTTTTTCACGGAATGCGTGAAAATGGTCATACGATGCGCATTTTTGTGCGTGATTTTTTACGGATCCAAACCAGGAAACTTTGGGTGTCTGGACGTTATGTTGGCTGGACATGAGCAGGGTCTGTCGTCTCCAAATCACGCACACACGCCGCTAGTGGACGCAGCGCACTCTGTACGTCTGTACTAGCGGTTCTGCGTTCTCGAAAAAATGCGTTCATTTTCCAGTTGCGTTGCGCAGCCGGACTTTCGTGTGACCGTACTTCGTATATTGGCCGTCATTTGCTGCTAGTGCGGCCGTGATTAAGTGCGACTAAACGCACGTTAAAAATTCGCTAGTCTGACCCTAGCCTAAATGGGAGAATTTTTCTGGTTTGGCTATTTTGATCTAGAATTTTCCATTCTCCAGTCATTCTCCTGCTCTTCACTGCTCTCTGAATAACCCTGACAGGGTTATTCAGAGAAAGGTGAAACTCAGGAGAATGACTGAAGAGAAAATTCTAGGTCAAAATAGCCTAACCAGAAAAATTCTCCCATTTATTTCACTTTCCAAATCGGCTATTTGGTCTAGAATTTTCCATTCTCCAGTCATTCTCCTGCTTTTCACTGCCAAAAAATCAGTAAACTTTTTCTGCTTGTCCGAAAATGTCTCCTCTTTTCATACAGGCTGCCGCCCCAAGCAGTTGTTTATGGATAGATTAACCCCTTAGTGACCGGGCGGTTTTACACAAATCCGTCCTTTAGTGACCGCTGCTGTTTTTACGTTTCTGCGCTGTTAGGGTTTAGGTCAAATTTTCCTCTTACTCGTTTATTCAACTCACACATATTATACACCCTTTTTCCCGCCATTAAATGGACTTTCTAGAAATACCATTATTTCCATCATATCCAATAATTTACTATAAAAAAAATATGAAATATGATGAAAAAAATGGTAAAAACACACTTTTTCGTAATTTAATCCCCTAAAGCTACAACCACCAATAAAGACCCCGGCTAAATAGTTTCCAAATTTTATCCCGAGAATAGAAATACCCAATTTTTACATGTTTTTACCTTTTAACCCTTTCACTGCTGAGCCAGTTCACCTATGTGCGCTGCGCTCATTCTGACCATTTTGTGCTAATTATTTTGAGATGTCAGCCTAGGTCCTATTTAATTAAACCCCCCCCAGACAAATTTTTTTTAAAAAAAAACACATTTTTTTATTTTATTTAATTTTTTTATTATTTAATTATTTTTTTTAATTATTTTTTTAAATTTTTTTTTTAAACCAAACCTGGTCATGTTTGGTATCATTTGAAAGGCCATGATCCCCTTATCTCTACATGGCAGCTAGATGGTTAACTGGCCCACTGACATCCTCACACATATGGTGAGGTTGTCAGTGGGTGGGGGTGGACCTGGAGGCTAGGCTGACATCCAAGATGTCAGCCCCCCTCCAGGTTCGAATCGCGTTTTGGCGCCAATTGGCGCCGCAACGTGATCCGGCGGCGAAACGGTTAATGCCATACACCGCTGGAAAGGGGAGGCTCTCCCCTCTCCAGCGGTGCAAACGGCATCTCCCTAGCTTCAATGGTTGGGGAGATAGAGGGCTCCGAAGGAGCCCCCCCTCCCCTCCATTGAAACACATGGGGGCACCTTCTGATGACGTCACCACGCAGCGTGGCGACGTTATCAGCCTCGCCTGCCCATGTAAATCACATGGGCAGGCTTCCTCCCTGTCAGATCGCCGTGGGATCCGACGAGGGAGGTGAGTATCGGGCGGGAGGGGGATTTGGCGCCGCTGACGTACCCTGTACGTCATCGGGTCTAAGGGAGACCCGAACACAGGACGTACAGGGTACGTCAGCGGTCGGGAAGGGGTTAAAGGAAAAGCATTTGAAACGTCATTTTTTGGTTTTTACATATTTCTATACATCTAGAAATCCGCCACTTCACGGGCAGGTTATGGGGACCTCCTAGGCACGATATTTGAAGAAATTTTTCGTTTTTATTTTTAACCCTTATTTCATGGAAAACTCACTGTCCCTTTAAAAACTTTTTTTTAAAACTTTTTGTCCTTGTTTCCTGTCCCCCAGGGCACTACCCGGACCCCCATACACCTTTTATGGCAAATATATAGCATATATTCCCACTTGGAGGGCACTCTAAAAACCAAATTTTCAGCCCCATTGACTTGCATTGAGTTCGGGTTCGGGTTCGGATCCGAACATTTGGAAAGTTCGGGTTTGGCTCCGAACCGAACTCGGGGAGTGTTCGGCTCATCCCTAATGTGTATCTCTGTCTTGTTTCTTTCGTACCTAACATTTTACCAATTGTTGAATAAGAAACTGTTAGTTACTGGCTCACTGCCCAGTATTCCCTTATAGAAATTAATATCACATAATGCTTTCTGTAACAATTACAGAGATATTCTCATCTATCTGATGTTTTAAAAAGAGATGTTTAGTCTGGAAAAGCCTGCCTCAAAGGGATCAGAGACTGCCGAAATGTCAGTGAAATGCCCTGATTTTCTGTAATTCAGTGCGACAGGTTTAAACAGGCAAATCCCATAGGGATATCACCTACTGGAATTAATATGTGATTTGAGTTCACCTGTTTGAACCACTTATTACAGGGCTCAATGGCAAAGCTCATCTTGGGTTTCACACATTAAAGCATGGGCGAATTGCTGTAAATTTATGAATGTACGAGACGTTGCTTATAGCTTACATGTGCTTTGTTTTTCTATTGCTTATTTAGTTAAGAAAATAGTTTACCCTATATGTGTCACTGGGTGCATCCATTTTGTGTTGTAAATGCCGCCCCTTATATGTTTACATCACTTGCTCCTCACTGTGCGACATTGGTCATATAATGGAGTCTATAAGTCGATCATTGACTCAAATCATTGTATTGCGTGAGATGTATTCAAAGGGCATCACCAGGGAATAGATTAAACATTTTTTTTAAGCTCCTGGTCATATCTTATTCAGCTGTCATCTCTTACCTCAGTTAGCCTGGTGAACAATACCCTCTTGCCAGTTTACCTAGACATTCCCTTATTCACCTCATTAACTGTTAAATAATGTGGATTACATAAACAAGACCCACAAAGCTTTTGGTAAATGTTGCATCATGGGAAAAATACACATGAAACATGAAATAAAAACCTTACTTTATTTTTCCTTTTTACATGCAATTACTTCAAGCAAATAAAAAGAAATAGAATGGGTTTTATAATGTGATTTTATTTGTAATGCACAAGTAATCTAGCTCCGGTTTATGTAAGTGGTATTGTCCCTTAAATGAAGAAAAAAAGCTTTTGGCAGCACTCATGACTTAAGAGCAGATCTGTACCACGGAGCAGAATAAAGTCAAAAATACCAAAAAGTACCACTACTTGTGGGCTCTGTTGAAGTCTCTGTTTATTAAATGCTTTACACAATAGGATACCAGCAGCGTTTCATCCTACTGGCCTTTATCAAGCTCTTGGTAAGAGCCAGTAGGCTGAAACATTGCTGATATCCTACCCAGTGTTATATGCATCTAACAAAAAGACACTTCAGCAGAGAGTGGAAACATTCTGCTTACTCGAAATAAGTCAACATAATTAAACCAGGCGAGGTTGTCATCATCTTTATAAGGCAATATAAGCTTCTATTTTTTTTCAAAAGTTACGCTTGTAAAGATGCAAACTGCTCGGAGCCAGTTACTGAAAGATTTATGAATTGGCCTGCATCTATCATCTTCCTTGTCCTTATTCTGCATCATTAAAAATGTCTTGTGACACTGGGTGCAATGAAAATAAATCAATATACTCACCTTTCCAAATCTTTTCTTTCACTGATGCATTTAATTGAAATTCTAATGGGGAAATATCATAGACCGTCACCTCTTTCATACACTACTCATCTGTTCACTTTGAAATGTCACCCTTCCTAACTGGACCTGCCTGCATACATCTTTTACTGCTAAGCCTCTTTTTTCTTGGGTGCAGGAACAGGAAATGGGTAATACTGAGCCCCGTTCAGTTCCTCAGCAGCTGCTGAATTGCTGCAGCGCAGCAATTTAGTTTGCTGCAGCAGTGTCATTGAACGCTTTGGATGCGAATTTCAAAGCAAAATGGCCGATTTCTTCATGAAAGATTCAGATTGCTTTTCGTTCACACTTTCGTATGACTCGGACAACAGGTGAGGTTTATATGATAAAGAAAAGCAGTCAGCACAATTCCGTTTTGGATGCACACACCACAAATGATAGTTTTTATTGAATAAACGAAATGTTTACTTCTGAAACAAAATATAATTGAACTGTAATATATGTCTATGTGCAGGGGTAAATAATAAATAAATATTTTGTGCTTTGGTGAACAAAAACCTCAAAATTAACATTGCCGTACTGAATTGTTACTTGCTTCATGGCGGCGGCCATCTTTAATATGTCACACTCAGCTACTCGCAGCACCTCTCCGGGTCGCTGCAATTGCTAAGTTAGCAGTTCTGAGCGCTGAGTGGCAGAATGGCTTTCAGTGGCAAGTTGCTAACTTAGCACTTGCAGTGGCTGAGCAACTGAACGCGCCACTGCTTCATTGGAAAAGAAAGCCACTTCTATTTTGCCTGGTTGGCTCCATTCTGCATTACTTCCTGGTTATTACAATGAGGCTGCGTGTTCCAAGCCTCATCCTTGCGTTGACCCTCCTTTTAAGTGATGTCAGCTGTCTCACCCTATAGAAGAGAAATGTCCAGCCCAGTACCCGCCTACTCATATTCTTCATAGACTGCAACCATAGGGGCTGAGGATAAGCCACTTTTGACCGACAAACTTACTGTTCTGGACAACAGAGCAGCTACCTCATATTTGGACTCGAAAGCTGAGGTAAAATCACAGCAAAAGCCTGGGAATAAATGGCTTTTAGACCATATCTAATGCACTCACACAGCTTGCTGTAAGCCAATGAAAGGTACTGGAAATTGGCACCACATAAGCTAAATTGGACACAACACTCCTACTTGGCTTTAAACTTACCTCTATCTGACCCTTGAACTACACATGTCCCTCAGTTGACATTTACAGTGCTGTCTATCCATCCAGGGCCTGTACATATAAATCACAGGATTTTAGGCATTCCTGTGAGTGGAATTTTCATACTGGGCGTTAGCATCCACGGTGCTTTGCACCAAAATGACTTGGTTTCAACACCATGGGAGGTGCTGCTGTACTCAGAATGTATTTTATAGCTGTAGGGTACATCTTCAGCATGTTGGGATAAGACAAATCCTGAGTAACTCACTCATGATACTAGAGTAAAATGAATCATCATGAAGTAGCTGACAGTAAGCCAGTTTTCATAGGAGTTTGTGTCTGCCTTGCTTTTCAGAGATCACAACCAACCTCTGCTCTCAAATCTAAATCAATAAAAAACTTATGCAAACTCCCAAATTCGTTTCACAACAAAATACATATCTTCAATGCTCCAAGAATGTCTCCTCTAGGCGTTCACAGGTAAAACCATCATTGGGTTATTCAGAGAGAGACGATCTGGCCCCGAAATGTCACCAAACAGGGAATTTCCCCGTACGGTGACATTTCGGGGCTATTCGGCTATTCAGAGAGCAGGCAGTTCGCCAAATTTTTCTGAACTGCCAGCAAGTATGGTGCCTGTTTGAAGGCAGTGAAATCCCCCATAGAGAAGCAATGGTTAAACTATTCAGAGAACACCGAACAGCAGTGAAAAGTTGCCAAAGAGCCCTGCTGTTCGGTGCTTTCGTTCGGCAGGTTTATTCTGGCGAACCCCATAGGCTTTAATGTTAAAAAATATTCACGTTTTACCCAATATCTAATAAACCGTTTATTATTTTATTCTGCATTAAAAAGTCTCTTTATTTATTGATTTTTTTGGATTTTTAACCCCTTAGTGACCGGGCGGTTTTACACGAATCCGTCCGTTCGTGACCGCTGCTGTTTTTACGTTTCTGCGCTCTTAGTGTTTACGTCAAATTTTCCTCTTACTCGTTTATGTAACCCACACATATTTTACACTGTTTTTCTCGTCACTAAATGGACTTTATAAAGATACCATTTTTTTCATCATTTCATATAATTTACTATAAAAAATATTGTGAAATATGACACAAAAATTGAAAAAACACCACTTTTTCGAACTTTGACCCCCAAAATTTCTTATGTATCAACAACCGTCAAAAAAAATTAATTCTTTAGTAGTTTCTAAATTTAGTACTGAGTTTAGCAATACCCAATGTTTACATATTCCTCGCTTTTTTCCTTTTTTATGCAACAATAAGTGCAAGTAGCACTTTGCCATTTCCAAAGAGTTTATTTTCAAAACTAGTGATAGTGACATTGTAACACTGATATCTGTCACTAATTCCTGAATAACCCTCCACATATACATATTTTTTTAAAGTACACAAATCAAGGTATTAAACTTGGGGTATTTTGACTCTTTCCATGCAAACCATTTTACCACAAATCTATGCCAAAGTTTGAGAAAAAAAAAAAATTGGTGATTTTTTTTTTTGAACGCAATTTAAGAATACATGTACTGTGAACTTTAAGGTTTACTGCCAAAAAGCACCCCAAAATATGTTCAGCAACATCTTCTGAGTAAATTGATACCACCCAAGTATAGGTATGTCGGGTCATTTGGGGGCTAAAAGGCCTTATTTGGGGGGTGCGCATTTCAGTTTTCCAACTTGGAATTTTCACATTTCGTCATCATGCACCCATGTCCTATTTGGGACATTTTTGAAGCCGGCCAAAGTAATTTACCCCCATCAAACCATATATTTTTAGAAAGGGCACACCCTGGGGTGCTTCAAAGAGTTGTATTTTAACACTTTCCATGCACTAGCTCTATGTCAAACTTTCAGGTAGTCACTTTTTGTGTTATTTTTTCACACACATTGTACTTTAGGCATGAATTGTCAAATCCAGTTATGGGTTACTGCCAAAAAACACCCCAAAATATGTTCAGCAACATCTTCTGAGTAAATTGATACCACCCATGTATAGGTATGTCGGGTCATTTGGGGGCTAATAGGCCTTATTTGGGGGGTGCGCATTTCAGTTTTCCAACTTGGAATTTTCACATTTCGTCATCATGCACCATGTCCTATTTGGGACATTTTTGAAGCCGGCCAAAGTAATTTACCCCCATCAAACCATATATTTTTAGAAAGGGCACACCCTAGGGTGCTTCAAAGAGTTGTATTTTAACACTTTCCATGCACTAGCTCTATGTCAAACTTTCAGGTAGTCACTTTTTGTGTTATTTTTTCACACACATTGTACTTTAGGCATGAATTGTCAAATCCAGTTTATGGTTTACTGCCAAAAAACACCCCAAAATATGTTCAGCAACATCTTCTGAGTAAATTGATACCACCCATGTATAGGTATGTCGGGTCATTTGGGGGCTAATAGGCCTTATTTGGGGGGTGCGCATTTCAGTTTTCCAACTTGGAATTTTCACATTTCGTCATCATGCACCCATGTCCTATTTGGGACATTTTTGAAGCCGGCCAAAGTAATTTACCCCCATCAAACCATATATTTTTAGAAAGGGCACACCCTAGGGTGCTTCAAAGAGTTGTATTTTAACACTTTCCATGCACTAGCTCTATGTCAAACTTTCAGGTAGTCACTTTTTGGGTTATTTTTTCACACACATTGTACTTTAGGCATGAATTGTCAAATCCAGTTATGGGTTACTGCCAAAAAACACCCCAAAATATGTTCAGCAACATCTTCTGAGTAAATTGATACCACCTATATATAGATTTGTTCTGTTGTTTTTGGGGTGCTACGCCAATCTTTGACATGTGCTTGTCAATTTTCTAATTTGACATACAGTATCTTCTTTGCTTATCTTCTTTTTAGGGGCCTTTTTACATACCCCAGTTTTATGAACGTGCATATATTTGGTAAGCTAACACCCCAAAGTATTGTAAATGGAGTGTTTTTATGCTATGGATGCAACCGTTTGCTCCAAACAAATTGGATACTGTTTGGTGGTCATTTTTCATTTTCACACCCACATCAGTTTTGGACTGTGATTTAGGAGACACGGTTGTTTGTTACTGCATGAAAACTCTCCAGGTTGTTTTCTGCAAGGTCTCCTGAGTACACCCATGCCCCCCATGCATAGGTTTGCCAGGATTTTGGAAGGTTCAAATACAATTTTTATGACTTTGTCATTGGAGTTGAAATTGAGATTATTTCTTCAGCTAGGCCTAGCTTTGGTTTTGGGTCTACCGCATACCCCAGTTTGAATTATTGCCAGAAAATTGTTTATATTTGTTATGTTGACACCCCAAGGTATTGCATATGGAGTGCTTTGATGCCATGGATGCAACGGTTTTAGCCCAAAACATTTGAGAAGGTGTGTGGTGTAATTTTTCAATTTTCAGATTTTCACACCCACATCAGTTTTGGACTGTGATTTAGGAGACACGGTTGTTTGTTACTGCATGAAAACTCTCCAGGTTGTTTTCTGCAAGGTCTCCTGAGTACACCCATGCCCCCCATGCATAGGTTTGCCAGGATTTTGGGAAGGTTCAAATACAATTTTTATGACTTTGTCATTGGAGTTGAAATTGAGATTATTTCTTCAGCTAGGCTTAGCTTTGGTTTTGGGTCTACCGCATACCCCAGTTTGAATTATTGCCAGAAAATTGTTTATATTTGTTATGTTGACACCCCAAGGTATTGCATATGGAGTGCTTTGATGCCATGGATGCAACGGTTTTAGCCCAAAACATTTGAGAAGGTGTGTGGTGTAATTTTTCAATTTTCAGATTTTCACACCCACATCAGTTTTGGACTGTGATTTAGGAGACACGGTTGTTTGTTACTGCATGAAAACTCTCCAGGTTGTTTTCTGCAAGGTCTCCTGAGTACACCCATGCCCCCCATGCATAGGTTTGCCAGGATTTTGGGAAGGTTCAAATACAATTTTTATGACTTTGTCATTGGAGTTGAAATTGAGATTATTTCTTCAGCTAGGCCTAGCTTTGGTTTTGGGTCTACCGCATACCCCAGTTTGAATTATTGCCAGAAAATTGTTTATATTTGTTATGTTGACACCCCAAGGTATTGCATATGGAGTGCTTTGATGCCATGGATGCAACGGTTTTAGCCCAAAACATTTGAGAAGGTGTGTGGTGTAATTTTTCAATTTTCAGATTTTCACACCCACATCAGTTTTGGACTGTGATTTAGGAGACACGGTTGTTTGTTACTGCATGAAAACTCTCCAGGTTGTTTTCTGCAAGGTCTCCTGAGTACACCCATGCCCCCCATGCATAGGTTTGCCAGGATTTTGGGAAGGTTCAAATACAATTTTTATGACTTTGTCATTGGAGTTGAAATTGAGATTATTTCTTCAGCTAGGCCTAGCTTTGGTTTTGGGTCTACCGCATACCCCAGTTTGAATTATTGCCAGAAAATTGTTTATATTTGTTATGTTGACCCCCAAGGTATTGCATATGGAGTGCTTTGATGCCATGGATGCAACGGTTTTAGCCCAAAACATTTGAGAAGGTGTGTGGTGTAATTTTTCAATTTTCAGATTTTCACACCCACATCAGTTTTGGACTGTGATTTAGGAGACACGGTTGTTTGTTACTGCATGAAAACTCTCCAGGTTGTTTTCTGCAAGGTCTCCTGAGTACACCCATGCCCCCATGCATAGGTTTGCCAGGATTTTGGGAAGGTTCAAATACAATTTTTATGACTTTGTCATTGGAGTTGAAATTGAGATTATTTCTTCAGCTAGGCCTAGCTTTGGTTTTGGGTCTACCGCATACCCCAGTTTGAATTATTGGCAGAAAATTGTTTATATTTGTTATGTTGACACCCCAAGGTATTGCATATGGAGTGCTTTGATGCCATGGATGCAACGGTTTTAGCCCAAAACATTTGAGAAGGTGTGTGGCGGTAATTTTTCAATTTTTTATTTTTACGCCCACATTAGATTTGGACTGTGATTTAGGAGACACGGTTGTTTGTTACTGCATGAAAACTCTCCAGGTTGTTTTCTGCAAGGTCTCCTGAGTACACCCATGCCCCCCATGCATAGGTGTGCAAAGATTTTGGCAAAATACAGCACCAATTGTAGAACATAAAATGGTACGAATAAAATGTAAAAGTCTGGAGCAGTAAAAGAAAAAAAAAACTAAACTGAACTAACTAACTGGAGTGTGAGAAAAAATAGAAAGGAAAAAAAAAATCACAGATCACGCACAGTGTGATATAGCTTGAAACAGTCCCCAAGACACAGACCGGGTTGTCCAGGGCATTCTGGGCAGTAAAAGATTGTGTCTCTCCTCTGCCCCCTCTTGAAACACACCCTGCACCTTTTTTGGGGTTTCTGTTTGCCCTCAGTAGGGGGGATTTTATAAATAAAATGCGTAGCCCCAACTCTGTCCCCCATCACCGCCCGGGGAGCAGGTGCATCCTGGTACAAAAGCCCCGAAATGACCTGGAGCTGAAACTGTAAAAAGGACAGCGTCACTCCGGGGTTTGCCTTTTTGCAGAGCAAAAAGGCATTGTGGGTTGCAATTTGCATCAGGTAAATTGCAACCTTTTTGTACCAGGCCCTTGACTTCCGCATAATCTGGTAGGGCTGGAGCAGCTGATCTGCCAGATCAACCCCACCCATATGCCGGTTATAGGCTTTGATGCACACTGGTTTCCTGATGCGCTCAGCTCTGCCACGTACAGAGACCTCCACAGACCTCTCAGTGTGGATGGTGGATAGAAGGTATACATCCTTCTTGTCTCTGTACTTGACCGCCAACAGCTCCTCTTGGCGCAGAGCTGAGGTCTCCCCCCTTTTTAGCCGGGTGCGGACAAGCTGTGCTGGGAAACCTACGCGGTTCTTGCGAACAGTACCGCATGCTGCTGTATCAAAACAATACAGCAGCTTGAACAAAGGGACACTTGTATAAAAATTATCAACATACAAGTGGTACCCTTTGTTCATCAGGGGAAAAAGTAGGTCCCACACAATCTTGCCACTGGTTCCCATGTGTTCTGTGCAACCTGGAGGGTCAAGGCTACTATCCTTTCCCTCGTACACCCGGAAGGCCTGAGTATACCCACTCTCGCTGTCACAGAGCTTATACACCTTCACTCCATACCTGGAGCGTTTGGAAGGAATATACTGCTTGAATCCCAGCCTTCCCTTGTATTTCATTAGGGATTCATCCACGCAGATATTCCTTCCAGGTGTATAAGCCTCTGCAAACCTGGCGGCGAAGTGGGTAATCAGGGGACGGATTTTATACAGCCTGTCAAAATGGGGATGCTCTCTAGGAGGGCACAGGCTGTTGTCACTGAAGTGCATGAAACGCAAAATGTTTTCATACCTTCTACGTGACATTGATTGGGGGTAAATGGGGGTAGAGCAGATGGGGCTACTGCTCCAGTAGGAGCGAATTGAGGGCTTCTTTATGATGCCCATCAGCATAGTAAGTGCCCAGAATTTCAGAAATTCTGGCACATCTAGCGGGGTCCATTGCTGCCTTGCCAAGTAGGAGTCTGGCTTCGCAGCACAATGCTGATGGGCATACAGATTTGATTGGGCCACGATGTGGCCCAACAAATCATCCCCCATAAACACCTGCAAAAACTGTGTGGCGGTAAATCCTGCAACATCAATATTGATGCCAGGATTTGCCGTGAAAGGAGGGATATCTGGCCTCTGGCGATGAGGCACTACCCACTCCTCAGCTGGAGCTGTGCGTCTCCTGCTGGCAGGTGGTGACCCAGGATCTGCATCAGAAACATCACTAGATACATCAGCCAGCGTAGATGATGTATCTAGCGACGTCTCTGAGCAGTTGGCGGGGTCAAAATCAGGGTCAGAGTCTGACGCAGATGCCTCAGATTCTGATGCCAGGATGGCATATGCCTCCTCGGCGCTGTACACCCTCTCAGACATTATATATAATAGATTATAAAATTTTATAATTATTATATATAATAAGCGGATTGTTGGTTCTTAGAAGAACCGTTGGGTTTCACAAGAAAATACAAATAAACACCTAAATCTCTCTAAATCACTCTAAACCTGCCTCAATTCTTCTAAATCTCCCTAAAATCTCTCTAAATCTGCCTAAATTTTTCTAATCTCACTAAAATCTCTCTAAATCTGCCTCAATTTTTCTAATCTCACTAAATCTCACTAAAATCTCTAACCTGTCAAATCTGATCTCTCTCTCTCGCTCACCAAAACACAAGTGAGGAGAGGGAGGGAGAATCACAGAGGTCAGAGCCAATATTTACAAAATATTGACCTGACCTGACAAATTAGAAATTTTATTTTGATTTTTTCTAACTTCTGATTGGATGTTGCTAGCCTGCCTCTCTGATGAGGCAGGCTAGGAACATCCCACTCAGCCCCAAGATGACCCTGCCCTTAGAAGGGCAGCGCCATCTTGGCTGTCAGTTTTCTTTTCTTTTATTCATTTTTATTTATTTTTATTTAACTTTTTTCTTCTTTTTTTACACTTTTTTTACTCTGCTGGGTGCCTTGATCCCTCGAGGCACCCAGCAGAGCACCTGATCACTCATGTGATCTTTTTGTACTGAGTGCCACGATACCTCGTGGCACTCAGTACTTCCTGCCGCTACCGGAAGTGATCGCTCGGGGGGAGCGATCACTTAGCGGACCGGCGGCAGGTAAGCATATTGCAAGGATGCCTCGATGTCGAGGCATCCCTGCAATATACACAGAGCAGCTGGAAGCGATACCGATCGCTTCCAGCGCTCTCTAGAAGTGCCGGGCACCTCTCCGGTAAAACCGGATGTTGATCGCTCCCGGGGAGCGATCACAAGGTGCCCCGGCACTTCTCACCGCCATTGCACGGATGCCTGGACTCCCAGGCATCCTGCAATGGCGTTTGAGCTGCTGGAAGCGATCCGATCGCTTCCAGCGCTCTCTCTTAGTGCCGGGCACCTCTCCGGTAAAACCGGATGTTGATCGCTCCCGGGGAGCGATCACATGGTGCCCCGGCACTTCTCACCGCCATTGCACGGATGCCTGGACTCCCAGGCATCCTGCAATGGCGTTTGAGCTGCTGGAAGCGATCCGATCGCTTCCAGCGCTCAAAAAACCGCAGGACGTACCATGTACGTCAGCGGGTCTAAGAGAGACCCGCTGCAATGACGTACATGGTACGTCCAGGGTCCTTAAGGGGTTAAGGCATTTCTCAGTATTATTTCAGCAATTTTTTTTTGGTTTTTTTAAAGCGTTTTTTCTTTTTTCTGTAACAGCATTTTTATTATTTGTTATTAAACCGTTTATTTTTTTAATCTGCAGCAAAATGTCTTTTTATTTACAGAATTTTTAGAATTTTTAAGAATTTCTCTGGATTTTTTAGGCGGAAATTTTGGGTTCTGACTTTTTTAAAAAGTCAAGTTTTTTTTTCTTGACTGCGTACTTTATTTTCTCTGCAAGCCGGCTGCATTCAGTGTTGCTGCCCCTGGTGCTGAAACCTATTTCAGCACCAAGGACAGGGGGTTATTTGCAGAATTCAGAGAGGATTTTTCCTGCTTCTGCGACGTTCGAAGGGGCTGTCCTTGGTGCTGAAATTCTGGGGATTTTTCTCCCTGCAGCGGCACCGCAGTGGGGTTTTTTCTTCCCACAGTGGGGTTTTTCCTTTTTTTTTGTCGGCCGGCTTGTCCATCAGCTGATCTGGGTTGTCCACAGATGCTTCCAGTGCACAACTCTGATCAGCCAATTGCGTTGTCTATAGTCGGGTGACCAAGTCGATCGCCCGATTACATTGCCAGTGGATGGCCAGCCTAAGACCCCTAGTGTATAATATGTTTATGCATGTTTTTTTCTCTACTCTGTAGGAGAAAATGGATACACAATTTTGGTATCAGATGAGTGCAAAGCTGGCACTGGCAGTAGCAATCGTAAGATCGAAACCTGAAGGAAAGACAAGCCAGGAGTATACAATGCATTTGGCAAATCTAGTTTCTGCTCAAGATAGCACTTGGAAGACAAAGGTTGAAGCTCTTGAATCTGAAGTTCTTCACTTGCGTCAGCAAATTCTTCTCTCAAAAATTCATTCATGTTCCCATTTCGAAAAAGGTAAGATCTATTTGTGTTAAAATGTAATGAGAAACCTTAAAAACCAGGGATTTTGAATTGTCCATATCTTGCAGTCAAAAAGCAGAGACACGTCCCTGTATATGACCCCAAATCCTCGCTTCTGAAAATGTACAGGGTTATTCAAAGAGAATCGAAAAGTCACCGTACGGTCGGTGACTTTTCGTTCGCTTCAATTCCGCGCGATTTGGCGATCCTATTTCGGCGACCCTGCGGTGTATTCAGCAAGCACCACAGGGTCCCCGAGGTGCAACGAAAACCTGCCGAACACTCACCGCAAAATCCGCCGAACACTCACTAAAACCCGCAAAACAGCTGGATTAATACCGCTGAACACACCGGAGAAACCCGAGCAGCCGCCGATCACAGCGCAGAGCAGCCACCAGAAAAAGCCAACACAAAGACGAATGGAGTGAGAAAAAAAAAACTGTTTGCTTGAATGTTTAAAAAGTAAAACAATGCAAAGAAACTACAGAACGAAAATGTCTGAAATTTACTTATAAGATCCAATGAATGATAATAAAAAAGGGCTGTTACAGAAAAAAGAAAAAAACAATTTAAAAAAAAAAAAGGAAAAAAAATTCGCAAAAAAATACCAAAAAATGCCTAAAAGATCCTAAAAAAATCTATAAGTAAAGAGACTTTTTACTGCAGAATATTATAATCAACGGTTTATTAGATATTGGATTAAAATGGGAACATTTTTAACATTGAAGCCTATGGGATTCGCCTGAATAAATCTGCCGCATGAAAGCACCGAACAGCAGGGTAATTCGGCAACTTTTCACTGCTGGTTTTTGTTCTCTGAATAGAAGAAGCATTGCTTCACTATGGAGATTTCACTGCCCTGGAACAGACAACGAACAGGCACCGTATGTGCAGGTAATTCGCCAGGCGAACTGCCTGCTCTCTGAATAGCCGAATGGCCAGGAAAGGTAACCGTACGCTGAATTTCACTGTTCGGTTACCTTTCGGCCACAATTCGATCTCTTTGAATAACCCTGATAGTTAAAGGTCCAGACTTTTTTAATTATAACTTATTTTATTCCTATGGGAACAGTAGTCTCAATCCTAAAAAAACCATCTCTGGATCCAACTGCTCCCTCCAACTATCGCCCCGTTTCCCTGCTCCCTTTTGCCTCCAAACTCCTCGAAAAGCTTGTGTATGCCCGTGTGATTGACTACCTCAACACCCACTCTCTCCTTGACCCTCTGCAATCTGCCTTTCGCTCACTGCACTCAACAGAAACGGCTCTTGCAAAACTGACCAATGACCTTGCTACTGCTAAATCCAATGGGTGCTACTCACTGCTGATCCTTCTTGACCTCTCTGCCGCCTTTGATACAGTTGACCACTCAATCCTCCTTCAAACTCCTACAGGGTTATTCAGAGAGCGTGAAAAGCAGGAGAATGACTGGAGAAGGAAAAATTCTAGGTCAAAATAGCCAAACCAGAAAAATTCTCCCTTTCATCTCACTTTCCAAATTGGCTATTTTGACCTAGAATTTTTCATTCTCCAGTCATTCTCCTGCTTTTCACGCTCTCTGAATAACCCTGTTAGTGATATAGGCTTTCACGGTTCTGTTCTTTCCTGGTTCGCTTCCTACCTGTCCCAACGATCGTTTAGTGTCTCATCTGCTGGAAGTAACTCCTCCCGACAGCCTGTCTCTGTTGGGGTGCCCCAAGGTTCAGTACTGGGCCCTCTACTTTTATCATTCTACACTGCCTCCCTAGGGAAACTGATCAGCTTCTTTGGATTCCAGTACCACCTATACGCTGATGACACTCAAATTTACCTCTCCTCCCCGACCTCTCTCCAGGTCTCCTGGATCGAGTCACTGACTGTCTCTCTGCTGTCTCAAATTGGATGGCCTCCCGCTTCCTTAAACTCAATCTTGCCAAAATTGAAATTCTCATCATTCCGCCCTCCAAGAAAAACCCAATACCACCTATCTCTCTACGAGTAAATTAACACCCATTAGCCCAACACCCCAAGCTCGCTGCCTTGGCGTCACTTTTGACTCTGCTCTAACATTCTCTTCCCACAGCCAGACAGTGACCAAATCCTGTTATTTTCAACTCAAAAACATTGCCCATGTCTGCCCCTTTCTGACACAAGATACCACAAAAGTGCTGGTTCATGCTCTTGTCATTTCACGACTTGACAACTGCAACTCGCTCCTTATTGGCCTCCCCAACTCCCGTATCGCCCCTTTGCAATCTGTAATGAATGCAGGGGCCAGGCTTATTTTACTCACTAAACGCACCTCGCGTACTTCCCCACTCTGCCAGTCCCTCCATTGGCTTCCTGTATGTTTCAGGATACAGTTTAAAATACTGATGCTCACGATCAAATCACTCAATAACTCAACCCCTCCCTACATGTCTTCGTTACTCCGCAAGCACGTCCCATCTAGACAACTCCGTTCAGCAGGTGATCTCCACCTGTCATCGGTCTACACACGCACAGCCAACTCTCGCCTCCAAGACTTCTCAAGGGCAGCACCAGTCCTATGGAATGACTTGCCTTGCCCTATCAAACTCTCCCCTGACCTTCAGGCCTTCAAGAAATCCCTCAAAACCCATCTCTTCAGATTAGCGTACCACATCACTGATGCAACTCATCCCTCTGCTCACCTACTCACACTTGATTGAAGCCGCTTCTATTGACCCACCATTCCCGAACCACTGGCACTAATGGTCTCTTCCATCTAGTGCAATTCCTCTTGTCTTCCTCAACCCCTATCCCTCTAGACTGTAAGCTCCTATGAGCAGTGCCCTCTACACCTCTTGTTTCCATCCTATATCCGTTTATATGCATTTCACTCCCTTTGGTTATTGTAAAGTGCTGCGGAAACTGTTGACGCTATATAAATGATGACAATAATAATAATTTAAAATTTTTGAATGCTGGTCACTCCTGTTGATTTGTTGCTGTACATAAGTAGAGTAACTCAAATCAATTTGAGTGGTTTCGCCACATATTATTATTATTATTACAATTATTTTGCATTTGCATGATGCCAAATTTTTTCACCATGCAATACAAGCACTGAAGGATACATTAAGAGCAAGGTTTTGTCCTTTTTACAGATAAAATTGTATAATATTTTTTCCATCATGTGTCACTAGATTAACTTTTAAACCGCCAAGCTTTGTTTGTTAAAAATATAAGAATGTTCAATTGAAATATGCAATGTATAATTACCACTTAAAATGTTCTATGGTCGTCACTCAGCCCAATGGCTGAAATCGGGACCTTTTTCGGTCATATTTTGGCCATTGTTTAGTTGGAGAGATTCAAATGCTAGTTTACTGCAATTTCGAATTCCAAAAAATTCTGAGCCAAATATCACATCTCGTGGCTATATATATTGATGGAAATATCGGCTACCCCTTATCCAGAATGATTGGGCCCTGAGCATTCCCAATTTCAGAATCTAAAAGAATTCAATGTTTTAGAGCACTGTTTCTCAAACCTCTCCTCGGGACCCCCAACCAGGCCATATTTTGTAGATATCTGAAGCACAGCACAGATGATTTAATTTGCTGTTCGGTGATTGGAGAACTCATTCTGCATTTCCCCAAGATGATTTGCAAAATCCGGGCAGGTTGGGGGTCATGAGGAGAGGTTTTAGAAACACTGTTTTAGAGGAAGACCCTACAATCCTCTTCCTGCAGCAGTCACCAGAGTGTACACATGCTGGCAGCGCTGTGTGGGTTTATTTCGTGGACATGCTGCTCTGAGTCAGCAGGACTCTGAGCAGCATGTCACATGCTGGGGCTGTCCAAAGGCTCCCAGCATGGCCAGTACCAGGCATTGTGCTGCCTGGGTCCAAGGTTGAAATGTTTCCCCCAAACCACGCACACCAAAAAATTCCCCTGTGTATCACAGAGCTCCACAGCAATAAAACACACAGTAATGTGTGATTTGTATGAACTTAGCAGAGAGCTCTACAGCAATAAAACCCAGTAATATGCAGTGTTTATAAACGTATCACAAAGCTCCACAGCAATAAAACTCACAGTAATGAGTATGACGTATATGTGTATCACAGAACGCCATAGTAATAAAATGTGATAGTGTGACACACCAAGGAGCCATAAAGATAAAGAAATCCATGCAGTGCAGTTTGTGGCACCAGTCATTATTTATTGTATTTTGCTTCACTTCAATGGGTAATGTGAGGTTTAACTTGAACTGTGATTTTATGGTTGTATTTGCTAGCAAATCAGTATTCAAACCAGAATACAAACCCAAAGGTTTGCTTGGATTCATTTTCATAATCTAGAGATAGTTAGAAATTATTGTATATTCGTTTATGACTTCTGCTTGTCTGATTTCTTTCCTGTAACGACTGGAGGGGACCTGACTTGACATGACCAGGAGGTTGTGAGCTATTTTGCAGTGACTAGACATGAACAGACATTACTAAAGAGTAAATAAAGGAATTTATTTACAACACTAAGATACAAAGAGGAACAATTATAAACAGACAGAAGATCCAAATAAAGATCCAACTAAATACACATGAAACTAGAGACCAGGGAACTTAGCAAAACAAACAGAAAGGGAAACAGACCTGAACTAAATATACAAAGAATACTAGACTAGATAAACATAAACAGGACTAGACATGGGAAAACATAAGCGGGATAAGAATGAGGCTAGAACTCAAAGGGATAACAGAACAGACTTGACTAGACTTGAACATGAATTAACTAGAGGCTAGAATCAGAGACAGTACATATCAGAATGAGCTCCAGAAACGAATGAGGCAGCGTCCTTCTTTGGGCGCTGCCTGCTTTTAAGCACATGAGTTCATTGAACAAATAGAGTACAGGTGTTGTTCCATGGCTTGAATCAAAAAGAAACAGAATAACCAGACTAGATGCAGAAATCAAAGAAGCCAGAAGTGGCGCCAGATGCACTGAATGTCCAGATTCTTCACTGGCAAAGTCCGCCTCTGCCAGAGGGGGCGCAGGACGTCACATCTCCTGGCTCTTAACCCCTTGGCTCCCATTTTGACTACTCTCTCCTGGCGATACTGAACCCTGGCATACGGCTGACACTCTCTCTGGCGATACCGACCCCTGGCATACGGCTGACACTCTTGTAGCGCTCACTCCCGGAGGAGCCGCTGAAATTGAACCTCGGGTCAGTCTCCCCGCACTAGGGAATAAATATACTCCAGCACCGTTGTGGATTTTATAAATTATATAGTTTACTAGAATAAATGGCATATAATGAATAACACGGTGTTCGAATATATATTTACAGTACTTCGTAATGCGGGAAACGCGCAGCGGAAAAGAAATACGATGCTTCGTATTTCGAGGAAACGCGCAGCGGAAAAGAAATACGATGCTTCGTATTTCGAGGAAACGCGCAGCGGAAAAGAAATACAAGGTTTCGTAATTCGAGAAACGCGCAGCGGAAAATAAATACGATGTTTCGTATTTCGAGAAAACGCGCAGCGGAAAATAAATGGAAAATTATCTTTAACCCCTTTTTGATTGGGGAGTGAGTCCCGCACAGGTTGTGTCCCGGAATGTAAGTGTGTGTGTGTGTTATGGTACCCGGGTACACTATTCAACTGGCCAGTGAATTGCTTAAGAGGTATCTTCGACTAGTCAAGTTGGGGCCCTGTGGGTTTTGGAAACAAACAGCAGCGTGCTTTCTTGGTTTTACAACGGCCTAGAAGGCCTCTCACCCATCCGCCAGATACTCGAGGCTCCGCTTGACCCAGGACGTCTCTCCGCTCGATATTGACTGGGGTTCTCTTGGCTTCTGGATCCGAAGTCTGGCTTTCTGCTCCTGCCGCGACTTGTCCAGCTTACCGCCTGCTCTCCCTGTCCGATCGACCTGCGGTACTCCTAACTCGGGGTCCTCTGGCTTCCTCAATAGCAGCTTGGGTAATCTTGTGGATCACTGGGTCTCCCTTTGGTAAGGCTGAGTAACCCGATCTGTAACTCCGTTAGGCCGCACCTGCGCTCCGGCCTGGACACTGTTACGTTCTGCAGCACTGTGTCTTGTCTCTCTCACTCCCTGGCGCGCTCTGCCAGCTCTCTCCACGAGGCTCAGGATGTAAGCGTCTGTGTCCCACCCACTTCCTGTGTCCGTTCCCAAAGCATGCCGTGAAATGTAGTCCCAATGTAATATTCAGTGTCTCACATTGCGCTTGTCTCCCTCCGGTGGCCAAAAATAGGTACTGCCACAATAAGGAATTAAACACAGCGCTACACTCTCTCTGGTGATAACAACCCCTGGCATATGACTGACACTCTCTGGTGATACTGACCCCTGACATATAGCTCACACTCTCTCTGACGATACCGACCCCTGGCACACGGCTGACACTCTCTCTGGTGATAACAACCCCTGGCATATAGCTCACACTCTCTCTGGCGATACCGACCCTTGGCATTCCTCTTTTAACTCTGTGTGTCAGGCTCCTGTTTATCTTGCATACCTGGTTACTGTTAACGACTGTGCCTAGGTAAGAAGGGATGACAATTTTGCTGTCAAATACAGGATAGTCTCTGCTACGAATTTGAAGAAGCCACCTGCAGATACATCACCTCGCAAATGAACCCTCATTTTCTTTTTGAGGGCTCTTTTTTGTATAACTGGCCATAAATAGGATGATTCTATTTATGCCTTTACTTCATCAGCTTGCGTTCCTCTAGGAAATACAGGCAAAGTCAGGCGAAAGTCCCCAACCAGTAGCACGGTGACACCCCCATCACCCCATTGTCTCCCCTGATGACTTTTAAGAGTTCTGCTTAAAGTCTCACAACCTCCCTTATGCACCATAGTGCTCTCGTCCCAAACAATAAGTTTGCAATCCCAAAGTACTTTGGAGATGTTGTTTTGTTTTGAAATATTGCACAGAGGAGTTTGTGGGTGTATTAGATTAACCCCATAGTGACTGGGCGGTTTTACACAAATCCGTCACTTAGTGCATGCTGCTGTTTTTACGTTTCTGCGCTGTTAGTGTTTAGGTAAAATTTTCCTCTTATTCGTTTATGCAACCCACAAATATTATACACCGTTTTCCCACCATTAAATGGACTTTCTAAAAATACAATTATTTCCATCATATCCTATAATTTACTATAAAAAAATGAAATGATGAAAAAAAAGATCAAAACAAATTTTTTCGTAATTTAATCCCCAAAATCTAAAAAAGACCCCAGCTAAATAGTTTCAAAATTTTGTCCCAAGAATAAAAATACCCAATTTTTGCAGGTTTTGCTTTTTAACCCCTTCACTGCTGAGCCAGTTCACCTATGTGCGCTGAGCTCATTATGACCATTTTATGCTCAAAATTTTTAGATGCCAGCCTAGGTCCTATTTAATTAAACCTCCCCAGACCAATTTTTTTTTTTTAAAAAAGCAATTTCTTTTTATTATTATTATTTTTTTATTATTATTTTTTTATTATTATATATCTTTACACCAAACCTTGTCATGTTTGTATCATTGGAAAGGCCAGGATCAGGCCTCTCCAATGAAAAAAAAAGACCTTCTAGCTGCCACAGATCAGGAGATAAGTGGATCCAAAGGATCCACTTGGCAGCTAGGGGGTTAACAGGTCCACTGACACCCTCACACATAGGGTGAGGATGTCAGTGGGTGGGGGTGACCCGCAGGCTTGGCTGATATCCAAGATTCGGCGCTGATTCGTTTCGAATCGTGATCCGGCAGCGAAAATGTTAACACTATGCACCGCTGAAAAGGGGAGACTCTCCCTTTCCAGTGGTGCAATTTGTGTCTTTCTAAGTAAAACAGTTGGGGAGATAGAGAGCCCCCCTCCATTTCCTGTTTTTTACACTGGGCGCCTAGTGATGACGTCATCACGATGCTGGGCCCCCTGAAAAGGCGGGGCAAGCTTCCAGCTTGCCAGTCCACCGTGGGAGCCCAGCGGGGAAGGTAAGTATTGAGCGGGAGGGAGGTTAGGGACCCGGATGTGTACATCCGCGGGTCTAAGGGAGACCCATGGCCATGACGTATATGGTACGTCTGTGGTCCCTAAGGGGTTAATAGACAGCATGAGCCGTTTTACCACCCTACAACAACGTTGTTGCAATGCCAGATGAAGCATCAGCTAAGGCTATGCCACTGTCACTCCTTACTGTCACAGGGGCACCAGGCCTGAGCCATGGTGGGGCCCCAGTTCAAGAGGAAAGCCCAAATTGCAGGAAATACTACTGCAGACAACAGGTGGTAAGAGCAACACAGGGTTAAACAGAGACTCTTGCATGGCAATACCAAAGAAACTCTAAACTGATAGGCCGGTCTTTAGGCTAGCCAGATCTATGCTAAATGGAAAATACCATAGAGCCGTGCAGAGTGTTAAGATATACACAGATACCAGGAACCAAGGAATCAGTATAGTCTGGGATAATACATAATCATAGTCATAAGGAAAGCCAGGAGTCAGAAAGCCAGAGAGAGTACATAAACCAGATGCCAGGGTTCTAGAGCTGGATGGGTATCAAACAAGCCAGATCAGTACACAGGATATCAGCATGAAATAATAAACAGAAAACCACGGACATAGAAATCTTTCCTTGGGGAGATTCACTCCCGTGAATAAAATTTCATCCTCTAGCTGCCTGAGACCCGGATTACTTGGTTTACTGTATGAGGAGGGGGGTTTCTCGGCATCCCCACACACGGTGACTCTGCGCTAGATTCGGCGGGCTCCCGACATTGTGGATTGTGGCGCTTGAGGAGTAACAAGCAAACAGGATATTATAGTGTATATGAACAAAATATACAAACAGAACTGGAACTTGAAGCAGGAAGCACAAATGAAGGCAGAACTCAGAATGACTCAGGTAGACTCAAAATACTGGAGCCATGCACTGTGGGAGCAATGCTCTTAAATAGGGAGTGGAACAGGACATGACAGACAGATGAGCTGAGCAAAAAACAATTTATCCATGGACTGCAACCCAGGAATGGCAACATAAATCAAAGCCTGAACAGTATATCACATACACAGAGGACAGGGCTGCTAACGTGGAACGTGACACTTACTTTCACCAATAGCAGGTTAATGAGAAAGGTTTTGCCAGTGCCACCGGGAGCATCTAAAAAAAACAATTGACCAGATCATGTGTCAATGCTGTTAAGGACCTGCTTATAGACAGCAAGTTACTCATCTGTCAAGGAAGCTTCATTAACCGTCTAGTGCTAAAGATTTCATATCGTAGTTGGTCTCCCTTAAATAGTCTGTTAATCAAATCTCCTCCAGTCTAGACCTTTGCAGATGAGGCAGGCTATTATGTGAAAACCCTTGCCCTCCCAAAGCTAATACCACATCCTCGATCATTAACATGCACCTGTTATATACCACGCCCATCATAGGCAGCACATTGTCTTGTAATTTTTTGCTATCTGCGACTTGATGTCTTCAGTGAGACTGTTGTTATACTTCTCCAAAGATTTAAGGGATTGGACAATTGACAATTTAGATTTTCAGAAAATGATAAAACACATGTCTTTTTTATCTTTTAACAAAATTGTAAATACCAATTTTCATGCCTGTAACCTCTTTAGTTTTTGAGATATAGGTATCATGTTCAAAATATTCACCTCCTTTTTCATCCACTTAGGGGTGTAATTTCCAAAACTCCTTCCTTAGTGGGTGCTTGCATCATAAAACAATGCACCTTCAAAATTTCACATTCCTAGGTGAAACGGTATGAGGTGGGCGTTGATGAGTCAGTCAGTATTTTTCTTCATATAGATTGAATAGAAGTGGTCCTATAACAGACCCCTGAGGGACATCATTTACCAATGTTGGCTGTCTTGAATGAAAAAAAAGAAGCTTTGCCAAAACTCTAACAGGGTTATTCAAAGAGATCTGAATGGCTGCCGAAAGGGAACCGAACGCTGAACCTTTCTTGGCCATTCGACTATCCAGAGAGCAGGCAATTCACCAAATCCTGGCGAATTGCCTGCACATACGGTGCCTGTTCGGTGCGTGTTCGAGGGCAGTGAATCCCCATAGAGAAGCAATGCTTCGGCTATTCAGAGAACAAAAACCAGCAGTGAAAGGTTCCCGAAATGCCCTGCCATTCGGTGGTTTAATTCGGCAAGTTTATTCAGGCGAATCCCATAGGCTTCAATGTTAAAAATATTCCCATTTTAATTCAATAGCTAATAAACCGTTCATTATAAAGTTCTGCAGTAAAAAGTCTCTTTATTTATAGATTTTTTTTAGGATATTTTAAGCATTTTTTGGGATTTATCTTTTTAAAAGAAAATTTCCGATTTGTTTTTTTTTTTTATCTTTACTTATTTTTTCTGTAACAGCCCTTTTTATTGTCATTCCCTGGACCTCATATGTAAATTTCAGACATGTTCGCTCAGTAGTTTTTTGCAAACAGCGTTTCACTTTTCAAACATTCAAACAAACTGTTTTTTTAATTTATTCACTCCATTCGTCTGTGGTGTTGGCTTTTTCCAGCGGCTGCGCTGCATGTGATCGGCTCCTGCTCGGGTTTTTCCGGCAGGTTAATCCAGATGTTTTTGCGGGTTTCGTGTGCGTTCGCCCTCATTTTGCGGGTTTGCGGCGACTTTTCCCTGCATTTCGGTGGCCCTGTGGTGCTTGCTGAATACACCGCAGGGTCGCCGAAATGGGATCGCCAAATCGCGCGGAATTGAAGCGAACGAAAAGTCACCGAACGTACGGTGACTTTTCGATTCTCTTTGAATAACCCTGTACATTTTCAGAAGCGAGGATTTGGGGTCATATACAGGGACGTGTCTCTGCTTTTTGACTGCAAGATATGGATTCGGCAGGCTCCCGACATGAAACAGGAAAACAGGATATTATAGTATATATGAACAAAATATACAAACAGAACTGGAACTTGAAGCAGGAAGCACGAATGAAGGCAGAACTCAGAATGACTCAGGTAGACTCAAAATACTGGAGCCATGCACTGTGGGAGCAATGCTCTTAAATAGGGAGTGGAACAGGACAGGACAGACAGATGAGCTGAGCAAAAAACTATTTATCCATGGGCTGCAACCCAGGAATGGCAACATAAATCAAAGCCTGAACAGGATATCACATACACAGAGGACAGGGCTGCTAACGTGGAACGTGACACTTACTTAGTAATCGCAGGTTTATGAGAAAGATTTTGCCAGTGCCACCGGGAGCATCTAAAAAAAACAATTGACCAGATCATGTGTTAAGGACCTGCTTATAGACAGCAAGTTGCTCATCTGTCAAGGAAGCTTCATTAACCGTCTAGTGCTAAAGATTTCATATCGTAGTTGGTCAAACAGCGTTTCACTTTTCAAACATTCAAACAAACTGTTTTTTTAATTTATTCACTCCATTCGTCTGTGGTGTCGGCTTTTTCCAGTGCCTGCGCTGCATGTGATCGGCTCCTGCTCGGGTTTTTCCGGCATTTTCGTCATGTTTATCGAGATGTTTTTGCCGGTTTCGTGTGCGTTCGCCCTCATTTTGTGGGGAGTTTTCGGTGGGTTTGCGGCAACTTTTCCCTGCATTTCGGCGGCCCTGTGGTGCTTGCTGAATACACCGCAGGGTCGCCGAAATAGGATTGCCAAATCGCGCGAAATTGAAGAGAACGAAAAGTCACCGAACGTGAGGTGACTTTTAGATTTTTGAATAACCCTGTAAGTAAATCACATCCACTGCGACCCCCTGATCTATACTTCTACTTACCTCTTCATAGAATGCAATTAGGTTAGTCTGACATGATCTGTTTCATAAAACCATGCTGATTTCTGTTAATTACAGTATACCTCCCAATATTATCCCTTAGTAACAGCTCCCTCAAATACTTTCCCAGCCACAGATGTTAAGCTCACAGGTCTATATTTTCCATGCTGACATTTTAAACCTTTTTTGAATATGGGGACCATATAGTATCAACTTTTCTCCAATTCTCTGGTACGATTCCTGAAAGAATGAATCTTGAAAGAATAAAACCAGATTAGATGTTTCAAAACTTAGCTTCCTTAACACAGACTGAAAACATACTTTTATTTCAATAGGTTTTAAATTCAATTCAACTGAGTATTTTTTCATTTAGGCAAATTTACATCTGTCTGAGGTTGAATATCCATGTTTAATGTATTTCAGTGCTATTATTAAACGCAATGTACAAATGTTACATGGGATGCTTGCAGTGTGTGCATAGGCCCCCTGTTAACTTTGTTCGGCACAACAACCTTCAGTACATCATCCTCAGAGGTCAGCAACCTACCACAGAGGTCAGCAACCTTGGCCCTCTAGATATTTAGGAACGACATATTCAATGATGCTCAGCCAGTCCATAGGTTGGCTGGATTTGGTAAGAAATTAGATTCCAGAACATCTGGAGGGCCAAGGTTCTTAGCCCCTGCAATACAAGATGATCTCTTATGGTTCCTTCTGGTTATTGCATTTTCAGTGTTATCATTCAGCAATAATTGTATGCTTGATCATGATGGCAGCCATTCACTGGCATGGCTGTTTGGCTGCATCAATGAATCAATTTGCTGGCCAATGTATTACTAACCAGATATAGATTTTTATTTTATTGTGAAAAAGGCTAAATGAGGATTCTGTTTAGGGATGAGCCGAACACCCCCGTGTTCGGTTCGCATTCGAACTCGAACAATTTCAAACGTTCGAGTTCGAACTCGAACACGAACCGAACTCAATGCAAGTCAATGGGACTCGAAAGTTCAATTGTTAGAGTGCCCTCCAAGGCATATATGCAAGACAATTGCCATAAAAGGAGTATGGGGGTCCGGGTAGTGCCCTTGGGGACAGGAGACAAGGGCAAAAAGTAAAAAAAAAAGTTTTTAAAGGAACAGTGAGTTTTCCATGAAATAAAGGTTAAGAATATAAATGAAAAATTCCTTCAAATATCAAGCCTAGGAGGTCCCCATAACCTGCCCACGAAGTAGCGGATTTGTAGGATGTATAGAAACATTTAAAAACAAAAAAATGACATTTCAAATGACGGTAAATGTTTTCCTTTAATCTATTCATAAACAACTGCTTGGGGCGGCAGCCTGTATGAAAAGAGGAGACATTTTAGAACACGCAGAACAAGTTTAGTGATTTTTTTTGGCTAAATTATGGTGAAATTTATGCAGGCTTTGGATGAAAGTAACAATAGGTGCTTTAAAATTGGGCCTTTATTGTCAGCAACAGTGCCGTCACACCGTAATCCCTCTGTGGTATTGTGGAAGAGTGCAGGGTTGGACCCTGCGGTCAAATATTAAAATGATATGAATCTGGTACAGGCATCAGCGCACCCAAATATTTTGCCTTTGGTGGCAGCAAGTGCCTTCACACCGTAACCCCTCTGAGGTATTGTGGAAGAGTGCAATGGTGGAGGTTTTGGGAATGCAGAAGAGATCCCCGAGCTATTCAGTTACATCGGCATCAGGGGAGTGATAGCTGCTGATCCAGGACTGATTCATTTTTATAAATGTCAGTCGGTGTACAGAGTCGGTGGACAGACGCCAGCGGCACTGAACGTCCTTTCAGAAAGCACGCTGGATGAAGGGCAACCTAGTAGCTGCATAGCATATTGGCTAAATTCTGGCAAGTGATCCAATCTCAACACCCAGTAAGCCAGTGGATCATATACTGGAAAGGTATCCAGGTCTGCCCTTGCCCCTAGGTAGTCCTGCACCATATGGTGAAGACGCTGGCAATGGGTGCCTACATTTGACGTCCCTGGGCGTCGTGGACTAAAAAAAATTAAAAAGGCATCAGTCAAGCGGCCCCGGCCTTCACCGCTCTTCCTCTGATCATCCGCAGCCTCAGAAGCACCTGTGTCATCACTTGGTAACCTACCAGTGCCTGGAAAGGTGCTACACGAGTGTTGCTTTAGAGCGTACTCAAGTTGTTTCATCCTGTCCTCCCTCTGTGTGGGCAGGATGAGCTCTGCGACTTTACCCTTGTATCGTGGATCAAGAAGGCTTGCCAACCAGTAATATCCCTCTCCTTGATAGCACGAATCCTGGGGTCCTTTACCAGGCTTTGCAGGATAAGGGAGCTCATGCAGCATAGGTTGGAGGTGGCATTAGCTTCCGAGTCTTCCTGGTCAATGAGGATGACCCCATCGTGCACTTCCGCCTCCCAGCCACGTACTAGTCCTTGGGTTTCTGGGTATACAAAACCCTCCCTTGATGAATCCCCACCTTCAATGCCCCCACTACTTAAATATTCCTCCTCCTCCTCCTCCTGTCTGATCTGAGGACCCGCAGGAATGCTGTCTGCGTAAAGACTGGGGCCTTGAGAGCTAGGGAAGGCCTCCTCTTCCTCCCGCTGCTCTGCCTCTAGTGCCACATCTATAATTCCCTGCAGAGTGTGCTCCAGCAGGAACACTAAAGTAATTGTGTCACTGATGCATGCACTGTCCCTACTCACCATCCTCGTTGCCTCCTCAAATGATGACAGTACAGTGCATGCATCCTTGATCATCAACCCCTTCCTCTAGGTTGATTATACTCCCTTTCTCAACCTTAGAGTTTGAATCAGAGCACTGTAGTTGCTGCGCATCCTCAAGCAGCATGTCACTGTCATTGTAGTCAAACAATTCAGCTGACTCCTCCGTGTGTGATAGTGAGGCTACGGCAGGAGTAGCTGTGGACATGGAGGCTGAATTAGATGTTTTGGCAGCTGAGGTGGACTGTAAACCACTACAAGCCTGGCTGGCAGAGGACTCGGAGGATGAGGATGGCCTGGTTAGCCAATCCTGCAAATCCTCTGTATGTTGCTGCTGCTTAAGACGGCCAGCACCAGTTAGAAAGGACAAGTGTGCCCCTGCAGAGGATGCACCACGTCCACGACGACCAGAGGCACAGCCTCCCGACACAGAGGCTGCTTGCCCTCTTATCTGTGTCTGGGAGCGTCTACCTGTCCTTTTTGGTCTTTCTGACATGGTGAGTGATATATAGATTAATGATATACAGAACTCTGATTCAACTCTGTTATAAAAATTGGAGATATGCAGAACTCTGATTCAACTCTGTTATCTAGTTTAAAGATTTCTAGAACTCAGTATAACTCAGTGAGACACCCTGATAGCTGGCAGCCAGTAACAAGACACAGATTAAAATTCGCAGAAATCTGCTACAAGTCTGTGAGACTCCCTGATGGGTGGCAGTGACAAGACACAAATTACAATTCCCAGGAACCTCCTATAAATCAGTGAGACCCCCTGATGGGTGGCAGTGACAAGACACAAATTACAATTCCCAGGAACCTCCTCAAAATCAGTGAGACCCCCTGATGGGTGGCAGTGACAAAACACAAATTACAATTCCCAGGAACCTCCTATAAATCAGTGAGACCCCCTGATGGGTGGCAGTGACAAGACACAAATTACAATTCCCAGATATCTGCTAGAAGTGAGACCCCCCAATAGCTGCTGGCAGCGAGAAGACACGGATTACAACAATTCCCAGATATCTGCTAGAAGTGAGACCCCCCAATAGCTGCTGGCAGCGAGAAGACACAGATTACAACAATTCCCAGATATCTGCTAGAAGTGAGACCCCCCTAATAGCTGCTGGCACTGAGAAGACACACTAACATAACAATTTCCTCTCAAAAAACACATGCTGGGGCTGCGAGGGACGCCTTATATAGTGTGCTGCGGGACTTAGCTCTGTGAGCCCATGATAGAAACATAGAAAAATGTCGGCAGATAAGAACCTTTCGGCCCATCTAGTCTGCCCGATTACATGGATACTTTACCTGGATTTATCTTTTGTTTAGGATAGCCTTATGCCTATCCCATGCCTGCTTAAATTCAATCACTGTTTCAAAATTTGCCCAATCAGGGCTCTGAGCCGTGATTGGCATAGTCTTGTACCTGTCTTGCACCTGACCTGTGGTCAGGTGCAAGGCTGTAGCCAATTACAAACTTCAAGCCAGTGGAAAAGTGCATTGTGGTCCATTGTGGGCATTGTGGGCGAACATGCGGCGAACACGCGGAAATGTTCGGAGTTCGACGAACAGCAGAACGGGCGATGTTCGAATCGAACACTGAACAGATCGAACCGAACAGCTCATCCCTAATTCTGTTATCTGATGTCATTTTGTGCTGGTTCGCATGCTCAGTTCACTTTTCAGATGTCACCTCTTTTTTTGCCCTTGATGTTTTCATTTGCAGAGACAGTCTCCATATGTTTTAATATTTTATTTGTGAGCATTCTCCTCAGGTTACATGATATCAGCAAATATAATACAAACAGTACATATCAAATAATAGTATATAGCAAGGTTCATAGAGCAGGAATAAGAGAGGAGGGCTGAAGAATTTTCCACAGCTCACTTTTTGCCCCTTTTCTTTTTGTCTGTTCTACATTCTCCATGCTTTATGATCTGTGTTTATGTAGCTTCCTGAAAAATTTAAGTCCAGTCACTCTCGCCTTTTTATGGACACTGCTGCTACAGGTGCTTATTTTCATTTCCCCCCTTCCTTCCTATTTTCCCTTTTTTTCACCTTTGTGGGCGCTCATATAATTGCTAATAAGCCTTTATATACAACCTTTGCTTTAAAGTCTCCCCAATTGATTACATTATTTTGCTTTTTCTTAATGAGACGTTTGGATGTCTCATCTTGTCTTGTAGCTAAAGTACCACATTTGGGACATGCAAATTAATTCCCATACTACACCATATACAGTATATGCATTTCCGTATCGGTTTAATTGCACAGTTAAGGGGTTACTCAGAGACCACCGAAATTTTAGTGCTCTCTTCTTAATTCGCCAACCCTGCGATGAATTCTGCAGGGTCCCTGAAGTGCGCTGAATCGATGCACTGAATGCCGCCGATAAACCCACAGAACATAGCCACAAATCTCTGAAAAAACACGGAACGAATCTAAAAACCGCCGAATCGATCCGAAAAACCGCCAAACACATCCTCAAACCCCTGAAAAAACACCAAATTGATCCAATAACCCACCGAAAAACCTCTGAATGCATCCAACAATCTGCCAAACAGACCACCGAACACATCCGAAAAAATCTGACCAGCCCTCGTACGGGGGTAAAAAACACAACTTTTAGGCCCGTGTCAGACGAACGCAGTGATCACATCCGTGTTGCTGCACAGTTTATCGTCCGTCGTAGCATAGAATCATGATCAACAGAGACCCACACAAGAAGTACGTGCGCACTGAACTGCGCACGCACAACGTACGTACAACGCAGGTGGCAAACGGATGCAAGTTAGGCAAGAATGTAAAACCGCTACCATGGACGCGCAAAGTGCACCAAGTCCACGTAGCATTCTGTGTGAATGATGAGGAGATGTCAGATGGACCGCATTTGTGACGTCCAGCACCTTGACGCATACAATGGATAATCATATCCTTTTCAAATTTTTATCATTTTTCATATTATTTTTATTTCCCATAGTTCCCTTTTTTTTCTACGTCCGTCAACAAAATGGACCGTGTGGTGTCTACAGTATCTTCCATCAGTACGTCTGTCCGTTGTGCATGCACGCAGAGTGCACTCAGACTACGTTTGTCTGACTCTAGCCTTAAAAGACGTTTTAAAAAAAAATACTGCACGAAAATGCCTGGAAATAAAATATAAGGTCCTATGAATAAAAATAAAAAGGTCTGTTACAGAATTTAAAAAAAAAACATGTAAAAAAATCTGAATCGAAAATGTCGCCGAAAAAAAATCGCAAAAAATCCTTAAAAATTGTAATAGACTTTTAGTTGCAAATGAAAATTATAATAGAAACTGAATAAATATTTAAGAAAAACTGAGTTTTTTTTAACATTGAAACCTATTGGATTTGCCTGTTTAAAGCTGTTGAATGAAACCACTGAAAATCAGGGCATTTCGACAACTTTTTGGTGCTGTTCGGCGTTCTCTGAAAAGATTTACTGCCTCTGAAGACCACCTTATTTCGCTGGCAATTCACTAATATCTGGTGAATTGTCAGATTTTTGGATAGCCAAATGGCCACAAAATTGCACCGTATGGGGAAATTCACCGTTTGGTGCAATTCGGTGGCCAATTTGGTGCTCTTTGAATAACCCCCTGTAATGTAATTTCAATTCTAGGCATAAACATGTTACGCGTAAACAAAAAAAAATTCTTCGACTTTCTTCAAAACTACCAAATTGAAATAGATTGCTTTATTTACTGATCATCTCAAAGAAATGTAATTGGAAAAAAAAATAAACTGTATCATTGATGTATTGTGTTGCAATTTCATTGCTACATTTTTCGTAATATATCTGTAATTTGAACTCTTTTTTTATTACAGAGAACACTGCCCTTATAACAGAACCATGCGAACATTTAGGGGAGCAGATGAGCCAATTAAATGATGACTCAGGGTGTGATATTTTTAGTCAAGATATTGTTAAAGCATCGAACAGTTCTCAAGTTACAAGTACATGTGAACAACCCTGTACAAGTCTGTCATATTTTGCATCTCCTTCAATTAACCTCCCAATCACAGATTTCAGTCTCAATTCTGAAAAACAACTTTCTGACCAAATGCAGTTTCTTAATCACTTCCTTGCACTCAGAAAACTAACACCAGTACGACATTTTACAAAACTCGAAAATGAATGTAGTGTCATAGAAGAATCCGTGTCTGGGCTGTTGAATGGCTTACTTAGCTTGTACAAAAAGCCTATGCCATCTGTTACAACATACCAAACAGAAGCAATCCGGACCATTATAAGACTTTTAACGGATTCATGTTTATCCATGCATACGATTGAAAAATGCATCGAGAAGTTAGAAGATTTTTCAAAAAGTTTAATTAACACTATCCTGACAGGCAACACCATTAATAGGGTAAGTTGTATTTCACTAAAATCCATTTACTTCAAGAAAAAAATAATTGTGGTCACTTTATAGATTATTTTCAACTTAATGCTGCGCTGACCTAAATTTTTTTGTGTGTCTGTAGCAGAAGGCTTTGACTTATTGCTGTTCCATGAAATGCCTACACAAACCTATGTTTTTTCATTTGCATATTTATTTAGATATAGTAGAAAAAGTTGCACTCATCCTAAACAAGCAGTATCGGGCTACGTTCCATAGCTGTCGTTAAGCTAACTGCAGTAAACGTTACACATTAGAAGTGTGCATTCATTTCTTAACTAATCTCAATTCATTTGAAGATTTGTTAATTCATATTTCGGTAGTACTTCCGAAATAACGATTTGGCTTCATCCGAATTGAAACAAAACGAAACGGCATATAACAAAATTGATTCATTATACTTTTTCAGAAGAGAACCGTTGATTGAATGATTGATTTTTTTAGTGGTCTGAATCGATTTCGAATTGATACCAAATTACTAATTAAATTATGAAAACTAATCAGTTTCGTTTTACTGTTTCACAAATCACCCCGTCCCTGTCAATTGGCTGTGGTGCTGAATCTGTTGTATTCAGCACTACATGCAAATAGACAGCTCAATATTTAACCCTAGCTTGTCTTTTAACCCTCATGTTTAACCCTAATGTAGCAGTAATTGAGAAGGATTTGATTTTTTTTTTTTTAGTGATCCGAATTGATTTCGAAATTGATACCAAATTACAAACGAAATTACGAAAAGAATCAGTATTCAAACTAATTCGGTTTCAGACAAAATTATTATCAAATGAAACAAGACAAATATTTCAGCTGTGCACACCTCTATTACACATAATGTTATGTACAGATTTTCCTTCTTACCGTCTCTATGTTACCACCAACTACAGAAAAGGGCCCACTGCTGGGTGCTTCTAAGAAAAAATAAGCATTCAATATCAGAGATCACTCCACCTTACAGATCACTCTACTTGTAAAGATTTTTAAAGGCTGTTTAATGTTCCGATTTAGTGAACAAACAATGGGAATTTATTTCACAAAACATGACCATATGATCTGCAGAGAGCTAAAGGAAAGAATCTGTCACCAGTGAGTGATCCCATAAGGGCAGTCATTAGGTTACGAAAAGTAGGACCTCAACAATGGGATACATTGACGTGACAGGCGTAAGCAACATATGGTCATATATTGTGAACCAAATTCCCATCATTAGTTTTCTAAGTCAAGTGCTCGAACATCTTTAAAATGGAGTGATCTTTGAAATGAATGGAATTCTCTTTTCCAAAAGATATAAAATAAGAGTATTATGTTTACAAACAGTGATCCAAAAACAACCATAATTGCAGTAACCAAGCAATATTTCTTATACAATTGCACACAGTTTTTCAAATCTGGAAAACGAAATTGTGTCAATACAACATAGATTACCTCTGACACCAATCCACACCCAATAACCCCTGTGTCAGGGGTCTGCGCCGGTGGGGTACTGACCTTGGTGGTGTGAGTCCGGTATGCAGTAGCTCTTGCTGGCTGGGAGTGATGACAGGCACAGTGGGATATCAGATGCAAGAGGGTTTAACAGGAGGCTTGGAGTATAGCAGAACTTCAGATGATACATGGGTCTGAAGCAGAGCAGGGGTCTAGGAGAAGGGTATTGGGAACTTGGAAGGATACGCGGGTCCAGGAGAGGGTACAGAGGGAGGTAGAGGGTGAGAGACTAGGGGCTAATTTACACATATCGCGCTAAAACGGGGGCACAAAGGAGAAAAACCTGCGCCTGCAGGTTTCTCCTTTCCGCCCCCGTTTTAGCACGATATTACAATGCAGGCGCTTAAAAAGCTGCCTGCATTGCCGCAAGATTCCAAACGCTAACGGGTTTCTTAACCCGTAAGCGTTTTTATTGCAATATGCGGTGGCTACCAGGGCTAACATTAACGCTCAGTCAGGTGAGCGCTAACGTTAGCACCAACAATGTAATGTAGCCCTAGGTGGGTATTCAGGAGCAGGATATTCACGACTTGACTGAGCATGAAAGCTACAATAATGGAGCAATGTTAGGAGGGGGGCATGGTGCTTTTATTCTTGGATGTGTCATTTGACCTGTGGTGTGCTTTAAACTGTTTCATGCACTGAGCAGGAGGGCAGCACTTTTCATGTAGCTGCCTGAGCACAGATGTAGCCAGCGGCAAAACAGGCATGGCATAGTCAGCATCATGGGCATGACACCCTGCCATACATCCACAACCAGTAATCCTAGACAACCTTCAACACTTACCCGCAGCCTTCCTCCCACACTTAGTAACCCCTGCAAGCCACCCAGTCCACAGCTATTTTCATTCAGCCATAATCAGACAACACACCTTCCAAAGAGACTGTCAAAATGTTGCCATGCCTATCAATGCATCCATCTCAGCTTCACTGAATTTCTCTTTTATTTTGGTGCTGCAGCTTGAGTCATCTATTAATTTCCTTTAGTAATAATCGCTGAGGTAACTTCATAAAAACATGGCTTTCAATGCAGAATAGTGTCAAGCAGCAATCAAGCTAACAAGGACAGCGCATACAAATACCTCAGAATAAAAATATGTGTAACGTTTAAGGCTAGGGTCAGATGAGCGCATTTTCTACGGACTGTGCGTCCGTGCAGTACGGACGTACTTACTGACTGACGACAAGGTAGTGGCCACACAGTCGGTTTTTTTCACTGACGTATTTTTTGACTGATGTAGCAGGGAAAATAAATTACAATGATAAAACATTCTGTCCGTCAAAAATGCTGGACGTATAAATGCAGTCCATCTGACCACGTTCCATCACTCACACACAAAGCTATGCGGACGTTGTGGACGTGGCGCACTCCGCACGTCCGTTCTAGCAGTATTACGTTCTTGCCTAACCTGCGTCCGTTTGCAGCGTCCGTCAGCCCCCGCACTTCTGTGCGGACGTACTTCGTGTGTGGGGCTCCATTTAACACAATTGTATGCTATCACGGACGTACTTATGTGCAGCAACACGGACGTTAACACTGCGCTCGTCTGACCCCAGCCTTAAGTTACTTTCAATAGTAGATGTAAATCAAGAGTAAAATACATAAATGATATCCTACAAGATGGAAATCGCAAGCAGGGTCTGCAGTAAAAGAACCAGAAGCAAGGCATGAAAACCACAAAACAAAAAAAGCTCTCTTTTATCTACAGGATGTAAATACGGCTGTAATTGGGCACCTAGATTATTCTACCTATTGATTAGGAAAGCTTTATGATGTCTTTCAGCACTTAAACATTGTGTATTGTGGTCTCTTAAAGAGGCACTACCACCAAAAAATGAAATGTTCATATTGTATTTATTTGTTGCTGATATCTTACATTTCCTGTTTTTTCTCATATATGTTAAGAAAATATTTTACTCTAAATGGGTCTCTGTGTGTGCATCCATTTTTTGTTGTAAACTGCCCCCACCATGGTATATTTACAGCACTTGTTCTTCATTGTGTGGCATTGAGCAATGGAGTCTATGGGTCTGTAGTCATGGAAACTGACTCAAATCATTGTATTGTGTGGAATGTATGCAAGGGAATCACCAAGGGGTAGATTAGAAATATTTTAAGCTCCCTGTTTTATTTCATTCAGCTGAGAGATCCAGGTAGCATACACCACACAATAGACCCCTGCAGCCTTGTTTAAACATTCCCTCCTCCAACCAATTGACTATTAAATACTGTAGAATCTAATCCGTATCTGTAAAGTAAAACTCACTATAAGATTTTGCTAAGGCTAGGGTCAGACAAACGCATTTTTCGCGTCCTCCGTGAAAAAGTGCGTTCGAACGAATGGACGTATTTTTTCACGGAATACGCGATAGCGGTCATACGATGCGCATTTCCGTCCATGATTTTGTACGGATCATCAATAAAACACTTTTTGCGTCTGGACGTTATGTTGGCCGGACAATAGCAGCATCTGACGTCTCCCAATCACGCACACACGCCGCTAGCGGACGCAGCGCACTCTGTACATCAGTACTAGCGGTATCACGTGCTCGAAAAAATGCGTTTGTTTGCCGCTTGCGTTGCGCGGCCGCACTTTCGTGTGGCCGTACTTCGTATATTGCCCATCATTGGCTGTCATTTGCTGCTACTACGGCCATGATAAAGTGCGGCTGCACGCGCGTTCACACTGCGTTCATCTGACCCTAGCCTAATTGTTGCATCATGGGAAAAATCCACAAAATGGAAACGAGATAAAAACCTACCTATATTTTTCCTTTTTACATGCAATCACGTCAAACTAAGGTGGTTATTCAAAGAGATCCGAATTGTGGCCGAAAGGTAACAGAACACAGAAATTCAGGATACAGGTACCTTTCCTGGCCATTCGGCTATTCAGAGAGGAGGCAGTTCACCAAATCTTGGTGGATTGCCTGCACCTACGGTGCCTGTTCGGTGCCTGTTCGAGGGCAGTAAAATCCCCATAGAGAAGCAATGCTTCATCTATTCAGAGAACACAAAACAGCAGGGAAAAGTTGCCAAAATGCCCTGCTGTTTGGTGGTCTCATTCAACAGATTTATTCAGGTGATTCCCATAGGCTTCAATTTTAAAAATATTCCCGTTTTAAACCAATATCTAATAAACCGTTTATTTATTTATAAGTCTTTTTATTTATATATTTTTAGGATCTCTTAGTCTTTATTTGGCAAACTTTTTTCTGTTTTTTTTTTAAATCGTTTTTTCTTCTTTTCTGTAACAGACCATTTTATTATCATTCATTGAATCTTATATGTAAATTCCAGGCATTTTCATTCAGTAGTTTTTTTACAAACAGCGTTTCAAATTTCAAACTTGTAAGCATACTTTTTTTTTTCACCTCATTCGTCTGCGGTGTCGGGTTTTTCCGGCGGCTGCTCTGCGCTGTGATCGGTGGCTAGTCAGGTTTCTCCAGTGTGTTCGGCGTGGTTAATCCAGCTGTTCCTGCGGGTTTCGGTGAGTGTTAAGTGAGTGTTCGGCAAGTTTTGCAGTGAGTGTTCGTCGGGTTTGCAGCGGGTTTTCCCTGCAGTACGGCGGCCCTGTGGTGCTTGCTGAATACACCACAGGGTTGGCGAACTAGGATCGCCGAATTGCAGGGAATGAAAAGTCACCAAACGTGCGGTGGCTTTTCGATTCTCTTTGAATAACCCTGTAAGAAAAAATCAGCAGTGTGTGTTTTATAAGGTGGTTTTGTTTGTAATGCACAAGTAATCTAGTTACAGTGTATGTAAGGGGTTAAAGGGACACTACCGCTTAAGGACCACTGATGTACATAGCACGTCCTGGGAAAAAGTGCCCTTAAGGATCAGGACGTACTATGTATGTCATGGTCCTTCAACCCCCCCCCTCCCTACCTATACTCACCTCTCTGCCTGGGCTCCCACGGCATACTGGCAAGGTTGAGGCCTACCCCACGTCATTACAGGGCCCAGGCCGTCGCAATGACATCATCGCTGTGTGCGTTGATGTCACTAGGACCCGGAAAGGGGAGGGGGTCCTATGGACGTCTCTCCCTCCCGAACGGTTAAGGCTAGAAAAAAGCAGAAAGGTACCGATGGAAAGAGGAGAGGAGGTGAGTCTCTCCTTTTCAGCAGTGCCTCCCCCTTAGGTCCTGGATCACGATTTGGCGCCAGATCGTGATTTGAACTCGGAAGTGGCTGACATCTTGACATGTCAGCCAAGCCTCCAGGTTACCCTCCACCCATTGACAACACTGCCATCAGTGGGCCAGTTAACCACCTAGCTGCCAAGTGGCCCCCATTATCTTCGAATCCATAGCAGCTAGAGGTATCATGGCCTTTCCAATGATTCCAAACATGACTAGGTTTGGTGTAAAAAAAATAAGAATTAAATAATAATAAAAAAAAAAATATATATATATATTTTTTTTAAAAAAAAAAAAAATCTTGTCCAATTGACGTTTAACCATGAGCATAAAACGGGCAAAATGAGCGCACAGAGTTGTACTGACTCAGCAGTAAAGGGTTTAAAAAGCAAAAACATGTAAAACGGGGACGCAAAGGAGAAAAACCTGCACCTGCAGGTTTCACCTTTGCGCCCCAGTTTTAGTGCGGAATTACAATGCAAGCGCTAGAAAAGGACTTTGTAATCCTAACGCTGATTAACACTTTGCGCTCCCCATGATAAGAGCGCAAAGTACAGTAACCTCGTGCTGAAAAGCACAAGGTATCAAACGGTAATGGGTTTCTTAACCAGTTAGTGTTTGGATTGTAATATGGTGCGCCCACGTTAGGGCCACCAGGGCTAACGTTAACGCAGGTTAGCGCTAACGTTAGCAACAAGTATGTAATTTAGCCGTGGATATTTCTAATCTCAGGACAAAATTTCGAAACTATTTAGCCTGGTGTTTTTTTGGCGGTTGTAGATTTTAGGGAATAAATTTAGAACAAGTGTTTTTTTTCCATTTTTTCATCATATTTCATATTTTGTTATATAGTAAATTAGAAGATATTGGCTAATTGTCTGTGTTTTATTTTTACTTTTGTGTGGATTTGTTATATATAATCTAATAAAATTATTTTCTTGTTTATACATATATTGAATTTCTGGTTCACCCCCTCTTTTCCTAGTATTGTTTCCTCCCCTCTTCTTTGCTGTATAAATTATAAGATATGATGGAAATAATGGTATCTTTAGAAAGTCCATTTAATGGTGAGAAAAAAGGTATATAATATGTGTGGTTGGCATAAACGAGTAAGAGGAAAATTTGACCTAAACACAAAGCGCAGAAACATAAAAACAGCAGCGGGCACTTTCGGATTGACAATTGTAAAACCTCCCAGTTACTATGGGGTTAAATAGCTTCACATTATTGTCTTTCAAGTCTGTCAGCACAAGCCTTTTTTGGGGGGAAAAAAGATGTCATCTGCGCTCGTTTCTATGTATTTCCATGTACAACAAAACACTATCAGGAGGTTTTAGTTTGTTTTAACCCCTTAAGGACCGAGGACGTACCATGTACGTCATTGCAGCGGGTCTCTCTTAGACCCGCTGACGTACATGGTACGTCCTGCCGTTTTTGAGCTGCTGGAAGCGATCGGATCGCTTCCAGCAGCTCAAACGCCATTGCAGGATGCCTGGGAGTCCAGGCATCCGTGCAATGGCCGTTAGAAGTGCCGGGGCACCATGTGATCGCTCCCCGGGAGCGATCTACATCCGGTTGCACCGGAGAGGTGCCCGGCACTTCTACAGAGCGCTGGAAGCGATCGGATCGCTTCAGCTGCTCTGAGCATATTACAAGGATGCCTCGACATCGAGGCATCCTTGTAATATACTTACCTGCCGCCGGTCCGTCCGTGATCGCTCCCCCCGAGCGATCACTTCCGGTAGCGGCAGGAAGTACTGAGTGCCACGAGGTATCGTGGCACTCAGTACAAAATCGATCACTTCAGTGATCAGGTGCTCTGCTGGGTGCCTCGAGGGATCAAGGCACCCAGCAGAGTAAAAAAAGTGAAAAAAAAGTAAAAAAAAAGTGTAAAAAAAAAGTAAAAAAAAAGTGTGTAAAAAAAGTGTAAAAAAAGAAAAATAAATAAAATAAACTGACAGTTAGGGGTAGGGTTAGGGTTAGGGTTAGGGTTAGGGTTAGGGTTAGGGTTAGGGGTAGGGTTAGGGGTAGGGTTAGGGGTAGGGTTAGGGGTAGGGTTAGGGGTAGGGTTAGGGGTAGGGGTAGGGTTAGGGGTAGGGTTAGGGGTAGGGGTTAGGGGTAGGGTTAGGGGTAGGGTTAGGGGTAGGGTTAGGGGTAGGGTTAGGGGTAGGGTTAGGGTTAGGGTTAGGGGTAGGGTTAGGGGTAGGGTTAGGGGTAGGGGTAGGGGTAGGGTTAGGGGTAGGGGTAGGGTTAGGGGTAGGGTTAGGGTTAGGGGTAGGGTTAGGGGTAGGGGTAGGGTTAGGGTTAGGGTTCTAAGGGCAGGGTCAGGGGTAGGGTTAGGGTTCTAAGGGCAGGGTCATCTTGGGGCTGAGTGGGATGTTCCTAGCCTGCCTCATCAGAGAGGCAGGCTAGCAACATCCAATCAGAAGTTAGAAAAAATCAAAATAAAATTTCTAATTTGTCAGGTCAGGCCAATATTTTGTAAATATTGGCTCTGACCTCTGTGATTCTCCCTCCCTCTCCTCACTTGTGTTTTGGTGAGCGAGAGAGAGAGATCAGATTTGACAGGTTAGAGATTTTAGTGAGATTTAGTGAGATTAGAAAAATTGAGGCAGATTTAGAGAGATTTTAGGGAGATTTAGAAGAATTGAGGCAGGTTTAGAGGGATTTAGAGAGATTTAGGTGTTTATTTGTATTTTCTTGTGAAACCCAACGGTTCTTCTAAGAACCAACAATCCGCTTATATATATATATAATAATTATAAATTTTTTATCTATTATATATAATGTCTGAGAGGGTGTACAGCGCCGAGGAGGCATATGCCATCCTGGCGTCAGAATCTGAGGCATCTGCGTCAGACTCAGACCCTCATTTCGACCCCGCTAACTGCTCAGAGGCGTCGCTAGATACATTATCTATGCTGGCTGATGTATCTAGTGATGTTTCTGATGCAGATCCTGGGTCACCACCTGCCAGCAGGAGACGCACAGCTCCAGCTGAGGAGTGGGTAGTGCCTCATCGCCAAGAGGCCAGATATCCCTCCTTTCACGGCAAATCCTGGCATCAATATTGATGTTGCAGGATTTACCGCCACACAGTTTTTGCAGGTGTTTATGGGGGATGATTTGTTGGGCCACATCGTGGCCAATCAAATCTGTATGCCCATCAGCATTGTGCTGCGAAGCCAGACTCCTACTTGGCAAGGCAGCAATGGACCCCGCTAGATGTGCCAGAATTTCTGAAATTCTGGGCACTTACTATGCTGAGGGCATCATAAAAGAAAGCCCTCAATTCGCTCCTGCTGGAGCAGTAGCCCCATCTGCTCTACCCCCATTTACCTCCAATCAATGTCACGTAGAAGGTATGAAAACATTTTGCGTTTCATGCACTTCAGTGACAACAGCCTGTGCTCCCCTAGAGAGCATCCCCAGTTTGACAGGCACCAGACTTTTACATTTTATTCGTACATTTTTATGTTCTACAATTGGTGCTGTATTTTGCCAAAATCTTTGCACACCTATGCATGGGGGGCATGGGTGTACTCAGGAGATCTTGCAGAAAACAACCTGGAGAGTTTTCATGCAGTAACAAACAACAGTGTCTGCTAAGGCTAGGGTCAGACGAGCGTGATTTCTACGGACTGTACGTCCGTGCAGTACGGACATCGTCAGTACGGAAGACGCAGTAGTGGTCACACAGTCCGTTTTTTCACTGACATTTATTTTTTGACAGATGTAGGAGGGACAATAAATTCAATTGCAAAACCATTTTGTCCGTGAAAAATGCAGGACGTATAAATGCAGTCCGTCTGACCACGTTCCATCACTCACACACAAAGCTATGCAGACGTTGCGGACGCAGCGCACTTTGTGCGGCCGTTCTAGCGGTTCTACGTTCTTGCCTGCCTTGCGTCCGTGGGCCGCGGCCGTTGTGCGTCCGCAGTTCAGTGCGGACGTACTTCGTGTGTCGGGCTCCATTGGACTTTATGTCATGCTATCACGGACGTACTTTTAGGCGCGATCACGGACGTGAACACTACGCTCGTCTGACCCTAGCCTAAATCACAGTCCAAAACTACTGTGGGCGTAAAAATCTGAAATTTGAAAAATTACCGCCACACACCTTGTTGCCAAATGTTTTGGGCTAAAACCGTTGCATCCATGGCATCAAAGCACTCCATATGCAATACCTTGGGGTGTCAACCATAACAAATATAAACAATTTTCTGGCAATAATTCAAACTGGGGTATGCGGTAGACCCAAAACCAAAGATAGGCCTAGCTGAAGAAATAATCTCAATTTCAACTCTAATGACAAAGTCATAAAAATTGTATTTGAACCTTCCCAAAATCCTGGCAAACCTAGGCATGGGGGGCATGGGTGTACTCAGGAGATCTTGCAGAAAACAACCTGGAGAGTTTTCATGCAGTAACAAACAACAGTGTCTGCTAAATCACAGTCCAAAACTACTGTGGGCGTAAAAATCTGAAAATTGAAAAATTACCGCCACACACCTTCTCAAATGTTTTGGGCTAAAACCGTTGCATCCATGGCATCAAAGCACTCCATATGCAATACCTTGGGGTGTCAACATAACAAATATAAACAATTTTCTGGCAATAATTCAAACTGGGGTATGCGGTAGACCCAAAACCAAAGCTAGGCCTAGCTGAAGAAATAATCTCAATTTCAACTCCAATGACAAAGTCATAAAAATTGTATTTGAACCTTCCCAAAATCCTGGCAAACCTATGCATGGGGGGCATGGGTGTACTCAGGAGACCTTGCAGAAAACAACCTGGAGAGTTTTCATGCAGTAAAAAACAACAGTGTCTCCTAAATCACAGTCCAAAACTGATGTGGGTGTGAAAATGAAAAATGACCACCAACAGTATCTAATTTGTTTGGAGCAAACGGATGCATCCATAGCATAAAAACACACTCCATTTACAATACTTTGGGGTGTTAGCTTACCAAATATATGCACGTTCATAAAACTGGGGTATGTAAAAAGGCCCTAAAAAGAAGATAAGCAAAGAAGATACTGTATGTCAAATTAGAAAATTGACAAGCACATGTCAAAGATTGGCGTAGCACCCCAAAACAACAGAACAAATCTATATATGGGTGGTATCAATTTACTCAGAAGATGTTGCTGAACATATTTTGGGGTGTTTTTTGGCAGTAACCATAACTGGATTTGACAATTCATGCTAAAGTACAATGTGTGTGAAAAAATAACACAAAAAGTGACTACCTGAAAGTTTGACAAAGAGCTAGTGCATGGAAAGTGTTAAAATACAACTCTTTGAAGCACCCTAGGGTGTGCCCTTTCTAAAAATATATGGTTTGATGGGGGTAAATTACTTTGGCCGGCTTCAAAAATGTCCCAAATAGGACATGGGTGCATGATGACGAAAATGTGAAAATTCCAAGTTGGAAAACTGAAATGCGCACCCCCAAATAAGGCCTTTTAGCCCCCAAATGACCCGACATACCTATACATGGGTGGTATCAATTTACTCAGAAGATGTTGCTGAACATATTTTGGGGTGTTTTTTGGCAGTAACCCATAACTGGATTTGACAATTCATGCCTAAAGTACAATGTGTGTGAAAAAATAACACAAAAAGTGACTACCTGAAAGATTGACAAAGAGCTAGTGCATGGAAAGTGTTAAAATACAACTCTTTGAAGCACCCTAGGGTGTGCCCTTTCTAAAAATATATGGTTTGATGGGGGTAAATTACTTTGGCCGGCTTCAAAAATGTCCCAAATAGGCCATGGGTGCATGATGACGAAATGTGAAAATTCCAAGTTGGAAAACTGAAATGCGCACCCCCAAATAAGGCCTTTTAGCCCCCAAATGACCCGACATACCTATACATGGGTGGTATCAATTTACTCAGAAGATGTTGCTGAACATATTTTGGGGTGTTTTTTGGCAGTAACCCATAACTGGATTTGACAATTCATGCCTAAAGTACAATGTGTGTGAAAAAATAACACAAAAAGTGACTACCTGAAAGATTGACAAAGAGCTAGTGCATGGAAAGTGTTAAAATACAACTCTTTGAAGCACCCTAGGGTGTGCCCTTTCTAAAAATATATGGTTTGATGGGGGTAAATTACTTTGGCCGGCTTCAAAAATGTCCCAAATAGGACATGGGTGCATGATGACGAAATGTGAAAATTCCAAGTTGGAAAACTGAAATGCGCACCCCCCAAATAAGGCCTTTTAGCCCCCAAATGACCCGACATACCTATACATGGGTGGTATCAATTTACTCAGAAGATGTTGCTGAACATATTTTGGGGTGTTTTTTGGCAGTAACCCATAACTGGATTTGACAATTCATGCCTAAAGTACAATGTGTGTGAAAAAATAACACAAAAAGTGACTACCTGAAAGATTGACAAAGAGCTAGTGCATGGAAAGTGTTAAAATACAACTCTTTGAAGCACCCTAGGGTGTGCCCTTTCTAAAAATATATGGTTTGATGGGGGTAAATTACTTTGGCCGGCTTCAAAAATGTCCCAAATAGGACATGGGTGCATGATGACGAAATGTGAAAATTCCAAGTTGGAAAACTGAAATGCGCACCCCCCAAATAAGGCCTTTTAGCCCCCAATGACCCGACATACCTATACATGGGTGTATCAATTTACTCAGAAGATGTTGCTGAACATATTTTGGGGTGTTTTTTGGCAGTAACCCATAACTGGATTTGACAATTCATGCCTAAAGTACAATGTGTGTGAAAAAATAACACAAAAAGTGACTACCTGAAAGTTTGACAAAGAGCTAGTGCATGGAAAGTGTTAAAATACAACTCTTTGAAGCACCCTAGGGTGTGCCCTTTCTAAAAATATATGGTTTGATGGGGGTAAATTACTTTGGCCGGCTTCAAAAATGTCCCAAATAGGACATGGGTGCATGATGACGAAATGTGAAAATTCCAAGTTGGAAAACTGAAATGCGCACCCCCCAAATAAGGCCTTTTAGCCCCCAAATGACCCGACATACCTATACATGGGTGGTATCAATTTACTCAGAAGATGTTGCTGAACATATTTTGGGGTGTTTTTTGGCAGTAACCCATAACTGGATTTGACAATTCATGCCTAAAGTACAATGTGTGTGAAAAAATAACACAAAAAGTGACTACCTGAAAGATTGACAAAGAGCTAGTGCATGGAAAGTGTTAAAATACAACTCTTTGAAGCACCCTAGGGTGTGCCTTTCTAAAAATATATGGTTTGATGGGGGTAAATTACTTTGGCCGGCTTCAAAAATGTCCAAATAGGACATGGGTGCATGATGACGAAATGTGAAAATTCCAAGTTGGAAAACTGAAATGCGCACCCCCCAATAAGGCCTTTTAGCCCCCAAATGACCCGACATACCTATACATGGGTGGTATCAATTTACTCAGAAGATGTTGCTGAACATATTTTGGGGTGTTTTTTGGCAGTAACCCATAACTGGATTTGACAATTCATGCCTAAGTACAATGTGTGTGAAAAAATAACACAAAAAGTGACTACCTGAAAGATTGACAAAGAGCTAGTGCATGGAAAGTGTTAAAATACAACTCTTTGAAGCACCCTAGGGTGTGCCCTTTCTAAAAATATATGGTTTGATGGGGGTAAATTACTTTGGCCGGCTTCAAAAATGTCCCAAATAGGACATGGGTGCATGATGACGAAATGTGAAAATTCCAAGTTGGAAAACTGAAATGTGCACCCCCCAAATAAGGCCTTTTAGCCCCCAATGACCCGACATACCTATACTTGGGTGGTATCAATTTACTCAGAAGATGTTGCTGAACATATTTTGGGGTGCTTTTTGGCAGTAAACCTTAAAGTTCACAGTACATGTATTCTTAAATTACGTTCAAAAAAAAAAAATCACCAAAATTTTTTTTTTTTTCAAACTTTGGCATAGATTTGTGGTAAAATGGTTTGCATGGAAAGAGTCAAAATACCCCAAGTTTAATACCTTGATTTGTGTACTTTAAAAAAATATGTATATGTGGAGGGTTATTCAGGAATTAGTGACAGATATCAGTGTTACAATGTCACTATCACTAGTTTTGAAAATAAACTCTTTGGAAATGGCAAAGTGCTACTTGCACTTATTGTTGCATAAAATAAGGAAAAAAGCGAGGAATATGTAAACATTGGGTATTGCTAAACTCAGTACTAAATTTAGAAACTACTAAGGAATAAAAAATTTTGACGGTTGTTGATACATAAGAAATTTTGGGGGTCAAAGTTCGAAAAAGTGGTGTTTTTTCAATTTTTGTGTCATATTTCACAATATTTTTTATAGTAAATTATATGAAATGATGAAAAAAATGGTATCTTTATAAAGTCCATTTAGTGACGAGAAAAACAGTGTAAAATATGTGTGGGTTACATAAACGAGTAAGAGGAAAATTTGACGTAAACACTAAGAGCGCAGAAACGTAAAAACAGCTGCGGTCACGAACGGACGGATTTGTGTAAAACCGCCCGGTCACTAAGGGGTTAATGGCCATTGATACTTAAGCTCACTCGCCCCATCAAGGCACCTCTTTGTAGAGTGAGTACCTAACCAATGTACCAAAAGCTGCTCTTCTGAGCAACTACATGCCCCTCCTGCTGCTTTTCAGCTAAAGGAGAGGCAGACAAAATTGTGGGTTTATTTATACACGCACCAAGCACTTCCCATTTGGGGGTTGAAAACAAAAACATGGAAAAGGAACAGCAGCAGAAATCACGAACTGGTTTTAGAGCATAATATACATACATTTTTCCCCCCAAAAAAAGGCTTGTGCTGACAGACTTGAAAGACAATAATGTGAAGCTATTTAACCCCATAGCAACTGGGAGGTTTTACAATTGACAAGCCTTTTTTGAAATAGCTCAGTGTCTGTGTCCTGTTATTTTGGTGATATCTAAGCATATTTGTCAGAAGCTTTGTAAGTGCAAGTGATTGGTTTGGGTAGTCAAAAATAGACTGTCAAGGTATTGCTGTAATAGTAATTAAATACACAAACATAAAATAATGACTTCATAGCTGTATGTACAGTATACTGCCGTCAAAGAAAAATGGATGGTTAAGTAGAGTATATTCTACGAGAACAGGTATCTCTAGTTCAAAAGATGTTGCTTCATAAGCATATAAACTCATTTTATATCAGTTTTCACAGAGCAGCTAGTCAATTAACTATATTTTCTGATCTCAGACAAGCCATACCCCCAGACCGGGTGAGAGAAATGGTGGCGGGGTCGGAATCCTGCTCTCTCCCACCTGCACCTACCAGCATCTCCCTCCACCCCCATCCCTCTCCTTCTCCTCCTTTGAGACACACTGCATCCGCCTGTTCTCTCCTCTGGCCCTCAGGGTGGCAGTCATCTACCGCCCACCGGGACCAACCGCCCAGTTCTTTGACCACTTTGCTACCTGGCTTTCTCACTTCCTGTCTTCTAATCTTCCATGCCTAATTCTCGGGGACTTCAACATTCCCATTGACGATCCTTCCGCTCCTGCTGCCTCCAAACTTCTTTCATTCACGTCCTCCCTTGGACTCACACAATCCTCCTCCTCCCTACCCACCGCAATGGTCACGTTATTGACCTGGTCTTTTTCCAACCTCTGCTCCATTTCTGAGTTCAAATGTCGCCCTTTCCCCATCTCTGACCACCACCTTCTCTCTTTCAACCTATCTGGACTTCCTAAACACCCTGCTCCCCCACCCCGCACACACACTCGCAGAAACCTACATGCTGTGGACCCCCATCAATTCTCCAACCTACTTCACCACCTCCCTCATACCTCATCCTTCACCTGCCCTGATGCTGCCACTAATCACTACAACACTACGCTTATCTCTGCTCTAGACACTCTTGCTCCTCTTCAACTCTGTAAGGCCCCACGCCGCCAGCTTCAGCCCTGGCACACCCTCCAGACAGTGGTGTATTTAGGTTTTGTGCTGCCCTAGGCCTGACTAAACTCGTGCACCCCCTAATTTAAATTTGACGCACCCCTTCCTGTCAAGGGCACACCTCTTCCTGGTTAATCCCCACCCTTCATCTTTAAGCTCCACCTTTTCCTCTTAGAGCTCCGCCTTTTCCTCTCTTTATATTAAAAGTGGATACCAAGTGCCTACTTGTATATTTTGTATACCATTTCAAATGCATCTGTTGAGATAAAGAAAGTTATGAAATGTTTAAATTCAAGCATTTTTACAAAGAACAGCCACGCATGTCAAGTAAACGGGATCACAGCCGCTCTAATTGGTTGAACAATAAAATCCACAGAAACGTGCACTGCATACAGTTGTGTTCAAAATTATTCAACCCCCAAATTGAGTGTTTTGGCCAGTTTGACATTGATTTTGATCATTCAGTCATCTTGCTTACAATTAAATCAAAGAGGCACGTGTAGGTCAGACAAATATAACTTAACATTTATAATGAAATAACCACAAATGTCTTTTCTGTGCTCACATCATTATCAGTTTTATTCAACCCCCAAGTGACATTCAATCTTAGTACTTAGTACAACATCCTTTTACAGTTATAACAGCTTTTAAACGTGAAGCATAGCTTGACACAAGTGTACCTGATTGAAAACACTTGAATGAACCTCTGTTCTTCAGAGTGGTAGTCTTTAAGGGGTTGAATAATTGTGTCAATGAAGAATTCACAAAATAAACATTTACTACTGTGTTACAAAACCAATTGATGTCATTTTAGTTGCATATGGTTCTTTAAAAAGTCCTTGTAGGATTTCATTCTGAATACAATTACAAATGTACACTAAATTCCCTAAAACCCTTTACAGCATTGGGGGTTGAATAATTTTGAACACAACTGTATGAGCATATCACAGAGCTGCACAGCAATAAAACCCACAGAAATGGGCACTGTGTATCAGCATATCAGAGCTGCACAGCAATAAAACCCACAGAAATGTGCAGTGTGTATGAGCGTATCCCAGAGCTCCAGGGCAATAAAACTCACAGTAATATGCAGTGTGTATCACAGAATCCACAGCAATAAAACTCCCAGCAATGCAATGTTTGGTGTGTGTCAGCGTATCAGAATCCACAGCAATAAAACTCCCAGCAATGCAATGTGTGGTGTGTATGAGTGCATCAGAATCCACTGCAGTAAAACTCCCAGCAAACCGAGTGTATATGAGCACACAGCAATTATGCTGTGGAGCCATCTTGTCAGCAGTGGGGTGCCACTGTCAGAGGGTGCACTGTAGCTTTGATTCCCTTCCCGGTGGCGGGTGTTCAGTCCAGAATAGAGTCTGTGTTAACGAAAGGGCGGGCAGCTGCGCGCGTGCGTTTCACGTGGTTCAGCCAGTCATGTGGTACTGAGACTCAGAGAAATGGCAGTGAAATGCCCTGATGTTCGGTGGTTTCAATCAGCAGGTTTATTCAGGCGAACCCCATAGGTTTCAATGTTAAAAATATTCCCGTTTTTATGCAATATCTAATAAATCATTTATTATTTTAATCTGCAGTAAAAAGTCTTTACTTATTGATTTTTTTTTAGTACCTTTCAGTCATTTTTCAGATTTTTTTGGGCAAAATTCCCCCCTCCCTTTTTTAATAGCAGTTTTTCTTTTTTCTGTAACAGAACTTTTTATTATCAATCATAGGATCTTATATGTAAATTCCAGACATTTTCGTTCAGTAGTTCTTTTGAAAACAGCAGACCACGGGTTTGCGGTGGCAGCATTCAGCGGCCGACTCCATGCACTTTGGGGACCCTGCAGTGAATGGTGAATTCACTGCAGGGTGGGGAAATTTTATTCTCCTAAGTGCAGGGAACTACAGAACACCAAAACGTTGGCGTCATTTCGGTGCTCTGTGAGTAACCCATTTAGTGGTGAGGTTTATTGCTGCCCCCTGGAAAGTGAAATTGAAAGTGTAAATTAGTGAAATCCCCTGGAAAGTGCCGCCCTAGGCCTGGGCCTAGTCGGCCTAGGCCAAAATACACCAGTGCCTCCAGACTCGCTACCTGCAAAGATGCTCCCGCACCGCAGAGCGTGCCTGGAGGAAATCCCGCTCTGAAGCTGATTTTGTTCACTTCAAGTTTATTCTCCGGTCATACACCTCTGCCCTCCACTTGGCCAAACAATCCTTCTTCTCATCTCTTATATCTACGCTGTCCTCCAACCCTAAACGGCTCTGGTCCACCTTCAACACCCTCCTCTACCCACCTGCACCTCCCCCCTCAGCTGCCTTCAGCGCTCAAGACCTGGCAGACTACTTCCTCAGTAAAACTCTAACTATCAGAAGAAACATCCCAACACAAGATAGTTATCTGCCACCTCCACTCCCACAGGTCCCCTCTGCCACCCTCTGCCGCTTCCTCCCAGCCACTGAGGAGGAAGTCAATTCCTTATTGTCCTCCTCACATCTCACCACGTGCCCGCTCGACCCCATTCCCTCACATCTAATTCCTCCCCTCTCCTCCTCCCTCACCCCTGCTCTCACACACATCTTCAACCTATCTCTCTCCACTGGCTCCTTTCCATCCGCCTTCAAACACGCGCTAGTTACCCCTTTACTAAAGAAACCATCCCTAGACCCCAACTCTCCATCCAACTACCGCCCTGTATCCCTGCTTCCCTTCACATCAAAGCTCTTAGAAAAACTAGTCTCCAACCGCCTCTCCCTCTTCCTGTCCTCCAATTCCCTACTTGACCCCCTGCAATCTGGCTTCCGTCCCCTACACTCAACTGAAACTGCCCTCGCCAAAGTCAGCAACGACCTCCTAACTGCTAAAAAACACGGCCACTATTCTATTCTCATCCTGCTTGACCTCTCGGCTGCTTTTGACATTGTTGACCACCCCCTCCTTCTACAGACCCTCAACTCTCTGGGTCTCGGTGACACTGCACTTGCTTGGGTTGACTCCTATTTATCCAAGAGGTCCTTCTGTGTGTCCTTTGCTGGTAACTCCTCCTCTTCATTGCCTCTATCTGTTGGTGTACCTCAAGGCTCTGTCTTTGGTCCTTTGCTCTTTTCCATCTACAACTCCTCCCTGGGCAAAATCATCAACAGCTTTGGCTTTAATTACCACCTCTACGCTGATGACACTCAGATCTACCTCTCTACCCCTGATCTCTCTCCCCCTGTCCTCTCAAAAGTCAGTGACTGTTTATCTGGCATCTCCTCCTGGATGGCCTCCCACCACCTAAAGATCAACATGTCAAAGACTGAGCTCCTACTTATTCCTCCCTCCAATGCCTCCCCACCTCCTGACTTCTCTATCATGGTGGAGGGTATCAACATCTCCCCATCAAACCAAGTTCGCTGTCTTGAAGTTACACTTGACTCTGCTCTTTCCATCATCCCCCACATCCAGTCTCTTTCCTCCTCCTGCCGATACCAACTGCGTAATATTTCCAGAATTCGGCCATTTCTTTCCGCTGTCACCACAAAACAACTCATACACGCCCTGGTAATCTCCCGACTCGACTGTTGCAATAATCTCTTATCTGGCCTCCCTCTGTCCCGCCTCTCCCCCCTACAATCCATCCTGAACGCCTCCGCCAGGCTAATTCACCTCACCCGCCGCTCTGTCTCTTCTGCTCCCCTCTGCGAGTCCCTTCACTGGCTCCCCATCCACTGCAGAATTAAGTTCAAAATCCTTATCCTTACCTACAAAACCCTCACTAACTCAGCGCCCCACTACCTGTCCTCACTAATCACCAAATACACCCCAGCCCGCTCCCTAAGGTCAAACAGTGACCTGCGCCTAGCTTCTCCCCGCATCACCTCTTCCCATGATAGACTGCAGGACTTCACACGCGCAGCCCCCACTGTCTGGAACGCTCTCCCTCGTACTGTCAGACTTTCCCCTAACTTCTCTTCCTTTAAACGCTCCCTTAAAACGTTCCTATTTAGGGAAGCCTACCACCCAACTCACTGACACAACCATCAATAACTCTCACCTTACAGTCCTCTCCTCCTGTTTCCAACCCCAACCCTCCTAGATTGTGAGTTCCTACGGGAATAGGGCCCTCATCTCCTCCTGTACTGTTTGTCAAATGTTGTTCAATGTATTGTAACCCTGTCTATACTGTGCTTATTGTACAGCGCTGCGGAATATGCTGGCGCTTTATAAATAAAGAATAATAAAAAAAAAAAGTAAAGACTCAGCCAGAAATATTTGCTTGACAAATTTGCTTTGAATCTAGGTGCCAGTTACAAAAATTAGGAGCCAGTTTTTGCTTCAGACTAAAAGCTTTACTTTCCAACAACTAAAGATACACAATACCATTTAAAAAAAAAAAAGACTGAGGGCCATATTACAAAGTTGGTGCTAACTTAACCAGAGCTGTTGTAAACTTAAGAACCCATTGACTATGGGCTACTTTACTCTTGGTGCTAACGCTAGCGCTCACCTGATTGAGCGTTAACGTTAGCCCAGATAGCCACCGCATATTACAGTCCAAACGCTAACGGGTTAAGAAACCCATTACTGTTTGGTACCTTGTGCTTTTCAGCGCGAGGTTACTGTACTATATGCTTCCTATGCTTAACATAGGGAGTGTAAAGTGTTAATCAGCGTTAGGATTACAAAGTCCTAACGCTAATTAACGCCCGGCTGCAGTTATCAAAATGTTCAGATTTTGTGCCAAATATGCAGCATATTTCTGACTGGTGAAGCCGTATGCACGAGCGGTTTGACCGCTGTCCATGATAGCCATGGGAGAGTACACAACGTACGACCCGCCAGCTGGTTAACAAAATGTTAACCATAGCCTGGACTTGGTGTGAACGGATTCCGCTGGTGCAGAATCCGTTAGCACAAGCCAACCCCCCCCAAAAATCCAGATACTTACCTCCTATCCTGCAGCGAGGACTGCGGCTCCGTCCACCTCCTCCATCCGGTGGGAGCAGGGAGAGACTGGGGGAAAAAGTCCCCCCGTCTCTCCCTGCGGATCACTACGCCGACCTGATGAATCTCTCGAGGCGAGATCTGGCAGGTCATGTGACTGCCACAGTCTGTTTCAATGGAGTCCTATGGACTCCATTGAGAGGATGCGCATGGCAGCGCTTAGCGCTGTGGCACGCATCCTGGGGCTTAGGCCCCGCTAACAATGTAGGCAGCTTTCTAAGCGCCGCATTGCAATTTCACAGTAAACCGGGGGTGCTAAGGAGAAAACTGCGGGCGCTCATGAAGCCCAAGTAAACCTTAAGCAAGATAAGTGAATTATCAGCCACAAAACACTGCAATCCTAAACATTTGCCAAGAATAACCACAAGGACATAACTCTATGCACACTATTTCCAACGGCGAGATGCAGTTGCTGATCTACAATGGTATGTAAACTTATACAGATTGCTACATCAATATGGATACAAATTCCTCATCTATAACAATATCTAGTCCTTAAGTAGGAAACCAGGCCTTCATGGGATGGTGGGTATAGGATAGTTGAGAAAAATGAAGTATTCAGAAGCTCATAGAGCCAAAAAAAGCCATAAGTAATATAAGTGAATTATCAGCCTCAAAACACTGCAATCTCAAACATTTGCCATGGGTTATAAAGAAAATATGATAACTCTACGCGTTTCGCTGCATGTACAGCAGCGTCATCAGGAGTTTAAATAATAAGGGCAGTATTATATAGCTGGTGCTAACTTAACCAGAGCTGTTGTAAACTTACCAGGTATGTAATACTGCCCTAAGTGTGTAGAGGAAAATCATTAAATGAGCGTGAGAGCTCAGTGTGTATATATGCAATACCTTAACAAGGGGATGAACAGCATTTGCTGTAGCAGGTAATTGCTTTGGTCCTCCCAAATCAAGGAGTTACCTCCTTCTCATAGGTGAATTCAGATTCATTAACATCCATGTAAACCAATCAATGTGGAGTATCTGGTTCCTTAGTTCATTAGTCACAGAGCTCACTTGACTTACCAGGTGGCATGCTTTCACGGTACCACCGTCTGATGGGTACATAAGATTGATTGAATCCATGTAAGCCAATCAGTGGGGAGTATGATTCGTTAGTTCATTAGTCACAGAGCCCACTTAAATATTCAGGTGGCGTGTGTTTAGGTGTTTAGAATACCACCTTCTGATAAATACATCTGATTGATTTGACATCCATGTAAGCCAATCAGTGTGGAGTACCTGGTTCCTTAGTTCATTAGTCACAGAGCTCACTTCAATTACCAGGTGCGTTTAGGGCTGCAGATCAGCAACCGCATCTAGTTGTTGAAAATAGTGTGTACTGACCAACCGTGTGTGGCTTTTATACATCGGTAATTGGAGCTATTTTTTAATATGTTTAATAAATGTTATGTTTTATTTATTACAGTCACACATCACGGTACTTACCTGATTTCCAAAGAATCAGCCAGCCATGCATACCCAGGACATACTTGAAAACGAGAGAAATCTCAATGTATCCTTCCTGGTAAAATACTTTATAAATAAACACATATTCAACAGTTAGTTGATATAGCATCAGGTGCACACCACTGCTATTTGAAACTACTGCAACGTTGTATAAGCCTTTAAAAAATGTTATACAATTCCTTGACATGTGGTTTCTTTGAACTCCAGCTTATGTGGCTGAACCAATTCAAGTAGGCATGGGAGTTACCAATAAAATAGAAAAAGCATTTCATAAGTTGGACAATAAATTCACTTTTCTGTCCCACTGCAAGTTCGCACTTTTTCCATGAGCCAGTATGTCACCTTTTTGATTCAAGTTGTTGGCCTTAGGTGTACTACATAAATTTATTTTTATATTCTATATTTAGTGTCTTTTTAAAACACAGTGGGCCCTATCACATGCCCTAAGCTAAAATGGGGGTGCGGTCACAAATCTCCCCTTAGCATCCCTGGTTTACAAGCACATTACAAGGCAGGCGCTGAATCCAGAAGTCTGCCCCATAGCAACTGCTAGCCTCTAGGATGCTCGCGGCAGCACTAACGTGCTGTCACGAGCATCCACTCCATAGAGTCCATAGGACTCCATGGAGGCTTCTCATGCCGGGTCACATGACAGCAGGCTCATGAGATCCTGCAGGTTGGCGGAATGATCGCGGAGAGAGACTAGGGACTTTTTCCCACAGTCTCACTCTGCTCCCGGTGGCCAGAAGTAGTGGATCAACTCGGGATGAGAGGTGAGTATTTGAATTTTTGAGGGGAGTTCCAGTTGCTGCTAACTGATTACACAGAAGCGGAATCAGTTAGCTAAAGCTCTAAGCTGTAGCAAATGTTTTGATTTAGTGACCACAGTTCGTAATTAGCGTTAGGACTATGTGATCCTAACACTAATTACTCTCTGCTTACTCTTTGCGCTCCCCATGTTAAGCATAGGGAGCATAAAGTACAGTAAGCTTGCGCTAAAAAGCACTAATACCGATGAGCTAATGGGTTTTTTAACCCGTTACCGATCGGGAGGTGATACAGGCGTCCTGCTATCACTTCAATTAACCTAGCGATAATGCTCATTTATGTGAGCGTTATCGAGGGGATAGGTCCCAGAGTCTTCACAAATACTTTGTCTCGTTATTAATCTGCACTACACTATTTTTGTTAGAATAGTAGTTATTGATTTGCTACTTAATCCTCTTCAGCAATTATTTTAGTTAACCAATATAGTTCTGAGCAGGGCCGGTGCTAGACCGTTTTGCGCCCTAGGCAAGACCAGCTACTTGCGCCCAGGTGGTCGGCCACAACTACGCGAACAAAGAAATGGCACTGAGTTGCAGGACTTCAGTGACGTGATAAGCACATTCTCTGCACACAAACATGAAACCAGAAGATGCGCTCAGCACGACGTCAGCAGCAGCAAGAGGTTAAAGGGAAAAAAGGGGTAAAATTTGAGTAGAGTGCCCATTTAACCTCTTGCTGCCCCGCAACAATACCCCCCGTTTCCTACCTGTACCTCATGATGCTGCCAAGACGCCCCCTGTCATTTTTACTTTGTGCATTGCAGGCAGCAGATATTGTGGCGATTCTAAACCTTTTGGGTGCAGGGCAAGGGGGCAACACCGAGCTGCGACAAGGACACAGGCGCAGAAGTTTACGCACAGCAGCCTGTTTAAAGACAAATACATGCATTTACACACACAGAAAACAATTTTTTAACAACTTTATTTTAAATAATAATGCAAACAATTCAATACAAGGTTTAAAAAAAACACAAATAGAATAATGAATTATACGTAATGGTATATCTGGAAGGTAGTCCAATGACCCACAATGTGTACCACCAATACGGCTGTTATTTAGGTAAGGGATTATAATATTAATAACATATGTGGGTATCGTAAATAGAAGGACTTAACCTATGGTCACGTGAATGCAAAATAAGGAGTTATCCACTAATTCAGCATAAAGCAAGATACATAGCAATTAATGCTCCAGATAAGGGGCTAGGTCTCTAAATAGTTCCGAGGGACACTTGATTGTGGCTGTCCAGTAACAATTTCCTATAAATATAGAGCGCTCTGCTTCTCTTGTAAGTGCATAATCTTATTAGTTCCCAACAGTATAGTGCCAATATATATGATGTAACAATTTAGTATCCCAACTAAGGAACTTAGCCTAGATGTACTTATAGATATATATCTATCTGTGGTCCAACAATTCATTGATATAAACAGTGCGCTATAGATCTCGTCAATGCATATGAAAACAACCATGCGGATTCAGATATAAATAAGTGCCTGACCGTGTATAGTTCATACAGAAAGGGCCCACATTAGGATTATAGAACAAGGCCCCTAAAGCAATACACCAGCTAAAAGGGGTTTGATCCAACGTATCTATAGAAATACCAGCAAGGGGCATATGTTGGGACACTTGTGATCATGTATATCGAAAAGCAGCCTAACTGAATGGTACATATAAAAAAAAAAAAAAAAAAAAAAAAAGGGACACTGTGGATTAAAGCAATACGATAGTAGCCAAATAAATCAATTCCAGAAGCAATTCACTTATATAATTAGCACACCGCTGGTTTCGTCAGTAGCCGTGTTAGGTCCGACATACAAAGGATTTTATGCTAAAATTGCAGAGAGGACGCCCCACCAAAGAAACATCAAGACGTTGGTTGGTCAGTGTATTTCTGGAGCTAAACCAACCCTTATGCTCAAAAAAATGATGAGAGTATGGGGTAATCGCACCTACAGAGTTAACATAGCTAGAGCAATTGAGACTGATTTATATCGTAGGTGCGTATCTCTACTTGGAAAATACTGGTTGGCTTGATTATAAACGTTATATGAGAAAATATACTTATAGATGCACGTGGAGAAGGTCTAATCACTGAAAATGAATATAAATTTATGAAACCAATTAGTCCAAGGATTGCTACTTTTTATGCTCTGCCAAAAATACATAAAAAGGTTTCACCTCCTCCAGGACGCCCTATAGTTTCTGGTTGTAATAACCTTACACAGAATGCCAGTATCTACATTGATCAAATTTTGAAGAAATTTGTTTGTGAACTCCCGTCTTATATCAGAGATTCCACTCAGATGCTCCAATTCGTGTCAAATCTTACCCTAACCGAGAATGTACTTTTATGTAGCTTAGACGTTGAGTCGCTATATAGTTGCATTCCCCATAATTTAGGTTTGGAACATACTAAATATTTTTGGGATCAGAGGGGCGAACGACATAAGAAACATACGGATTTCGTGTTACGATTGTTACACTTCATACTGACACATAATTTCTTCACTTTTGATCACAAGTTCTATAGGCAAATCACAGGTACAGCCATGGGTACATCTATGGCACCGTCCTACGCCAACCTACATCTTGGCTGGTGGGAACACTTTGTCGTTAATGGTCCAGAATTTGTAGAATTTCAACACAGAATCATTGAATGGAAACGTTACATTGACGACGTCTTTATACTATGGGATGGGAACCGTGATTCCTTCATTGACTTTGTAAACAAACTGAACCACAATGATTTAAATTTGAAATTTACATTTGAAATACAAGAACAAACCATTAACTTCCTAGATGTTTCAATCAATAAATCATCTCATGGACAAATAATGACTACACTATATAGAAAAGAAACAGCTACAAATAATCTTCTCAATTGGGAAAGTTTCCATCCTTCCCCTCTGAAACGTGGAATACCAACAGGACAATATATCCGTCTGAGAAGAGCCTGTTCATCCCTTGAAGACTTTAAAACTAAAGCTAGGGATTTGAAGATGATGTTTAAACAAAAAGGATACCCTAACAGATGCCTTAAGAGAGCATATCAAAATGCTCTTCTTACTGATCGTGATATGCTCTTACAGGACAAGCAAAAAAATACAGAAACCTGTATTAGAATGATTGGCAATTTCGACACTGGTTGGTACGAAATTCGGAAAATTTGTGATCGTTACTGGCCTCTACTTACTCAAGATTTACACCTTCAAAAAGTGTTGACAAAACATGCGTCTATTACCTCTCGTCGTTGCTCTAATATTGGTGATCAGGTTGTCCATAGTCATTTTGCAGAAAAAAATATGTCTAAGACAAATTGGTTAAATAAACCACCCACCGGAACATTTAAATGTGGTAAATGCAAAGGGTGCAAATACATACAAAAAGACTCAAAAGAATTCACTAATTTTGATAACACAAAAAAATTTAGTGTGAAAGATCTTTCAAACTGCAATACATCTGGCATTGTGTATCTCCTTACATGTAGCTGTGGGATTAAGTATATTGGGAAGACGTTTCGTCCCTTTAAATTGAGAATTCTGGAACATGTACGTTCAGTCCGATATCTACGGGAAACCCCGGTATCTAGACATTTACGTCTTAAACATCATAACAGTGCTGAAAGTCTTAAATTTATGGTGGTTGAAAAAGTTCGGATTGGCCCCCGGGGGGGTAATTTTGATAAGAAACTTCGTCAGAGAGAGGCATATTGGATCTATAAGTTAGGAACCAAAATTCCTGGTGGTCTAAATGAAGGATTTACCTTCACCCCATTTATTGACAATACCACCTAACTTCTAATCTTATCTGCCAGTTCCTAATTGTATATGTATGTATCTCATATATATACTTCCTCCCCTTTTTTTCAATTTTATTTTATTTTTAATTTATGTATAATAAACTGTTCACATACTGTAATTTTTTCTATGTCAGGATACCAATGTCACTATGTATTTTCAAACTTGATGCATGTTTGGGGTTCCTTCCTTCCTTAAAATCACAAGGTGGCCGTTTGGACAATTACTGTATTTAGTGGGGGTTAGATGGGTTTATTAACTTATCTGCCTCTTATGATCTAACAGAGAACCCTTCCGTTTATGGCATGCTTTACAATCTATGTAGACCGGTTGGATAATTCCGACGGTCTCTGTCACCTAGCAATAAGCAGTTGAGAATAATTTATTCCAAACGGAAGTGATGGTATCTGGGAGGTCACATGTCTAGCTCACGTGCCTAATTTGCATATTAATTACCGTTTCTCCCAACATGCATCACAAAATAGTATATATTGACGCTCCTGTACAGAGTAATACCACTCTTGATGAAGCCGTGATTGGAAACGGCGAAACGCGTTGAGTCTTTACTCTGAGTATTATACTCCAATTTTAACAGACACTATGATTATTTCAATCTCTATACATTTTTGGTAATCTGGCTAAATCCCGTTTGGGGACCACGTGATGCGGTCGCTGTGCATATGTACATATGTACTCATGTTATAAATCAGTTATAAGTGCCTCTGTTGCTACATTTTTGCAGCAATTACCGTCTAATATCCTTACCGGGAAATGCCGTTGGTTTTACCATAAAACGCTATATGACTAATTAGGTAAACCTTCTGGTGTTATGCGGTGTGACCGCTGCATTTATGATATAAATAATTTCAATTGTCCTTAATTGTGATAATTTTGTAGCAATCACTGTTCAATATGTTTATATGGTAAAAACGCTGTTTGGTTTGACTACAAATGCTATACGATCTATTAAGTTAACCATTTTGGTGGACTCGCGGTGCATATGCACCTACGAGATAAATCAGTCTCAATTGCTTTAATTGTGTTGCAACAATTGCCGTTTAATATCTCTACTTGGAAAATACTGGTTGGCTTGATTATAAACGTTATATGACCAATTAGGCAAATCCTTTGGTGTTATGCAGTGTGACCGCTGGGCACATGCACTTGTGATATAAATTAATTACAATTGTCTCAACTGTGAGAACTTTGCAGCAATTACTGTTCAATATGTGTATATGGAAAAACGCTATTTGGTTTGACTATAAATGCCATATGACCTATTAAGTTAACCACTTCGGTGGCCACGCTGTATATACGCACCTACGATATAAATCAGCCTCAATTGCTCTAGCTATGTTAACTCTGTAGGTGCGATTACCCCATACTCTCATCATTTTTTTGAGCATAAGGGTTGGTTTAGCTCCAGAAATACACTGACCAACCAACGTCTTGATGTTTCTTTGGTGGGGCGTCCTCTCTGTAATTTTAGCGTAAAATCCTTTGTATGTCGGACCTAACACGGCTACTGACGAAACCAGCGGTGTGCTAATTATATAAGTGAATTGCTTCTGGAATTGATTTATTTGGCTACTATCGTATTGCTTTAATCCACAGTGTCCCTTTTTTTTTTTTTTTTATATGTACCATTCAGTTAGGCTGCTTTTCGATATACATGATCACAAGTGTCCCAACATATGCCCCTTGCTGGTATTTCTATAGATACGTTGGATCAAACCCCTTTTAGCTGGTGTATTGCTTTAGGGGCCTTGTTCTATAATCCTAATGTGGGCCCTTTCTGTATGAACTATACACGGTCAGGCACTTATTTATATCTGAATCCGCATGGTTGTTTTCATATGCATTGACGAGATCTATAGCGCACTGTTTAGATCAATGAATTGTTGGACCACAGATAGCCTAGATGTACTTATAGATATATATCTAAGTTCCTTAGTTGGGATACTAAATTGTTACATCATATATATTGGCACTATACTGTTGGGAACTAATAAGATTATGCACTTACAAGAGAAGCAGAGCGCTCTATATTTATAGGAAATTGTTACTGGACAGCCACAATCAAGTGTCCCTCGGAACTATTTAGAGACCTAGCCCCTTATCTGGAGCATTAATTGCTATGTATCTTGCTTTATGCTGAATTAGTGGATAACTCCTTATTTTGCATTCACGTGACCATAGGTTAAGTCCTTCTATTTACGATACCCACATATGTTATTAATATTATAATCCCTTACCTAAATAACAGCCGTATTGGTGGTACACATTGTGGGTCATTGGACTACCTTCCAGATATACCATTACGTATAATTCATTATTCTATTTGTGTTTTTTTTAAACCTTGTATTGAATTGTTTGCATTATTATTTAAAATAAAGTTGTTAAAAAATTGTTTTCTAAATTGAATTTTGGGTTATCCCCTACATTGGAAGTTTAACTTCCGTTATATCGTTATTTACACACACAGCCATATGTTTAAATAGATAACCATATATCCCCTATACCCCGGGGGTATGTAGCAATAAAACTCAGTAATGTGCAGTGTATATGAGTGTATCACAGAGCTCCACAGCAATAAAACTCACAGTAATGTGCAGTGTGTATGAGTGTATCACAGAGCTTCACAGCCTTTTTGACAACCCAGCCAATCCCAAAAAATAAGAGTGGTAACTCACCCACAGATGCAAGTTTGATACTAATGTTTAGACAGAAAGATTGGCTGGGTATTATGCAATCATTATGAAAATTTCAATAAACATCATAGATTTCTGTTAGCTATTAATCAAATGTTTCCTTTTTAAGTTAACAAAAGCTTCTCAGAGTGTGGCCCAAAGGGAACTCCGTTCCTTCGGAGAAAATAGTCGAGGAACTACTTTCCAACATATTCTCGTTCAGCTTGACCCCTGGACAGAATACTTAATTTAACATATTTGTATACAGCCGGAAAGGAGGGTATTGAGGAAGCAACTGGCATCAACGAGACAGAGATGGACGTCATCTGGTTTGCCCAGTTTGAGAGTGTCCTCTAAGGTCTCAGTCACAGAGAAGAGCTTGCGTATTTGTAGTTTTTCATTCTTTTATGAGTACAATAGTGGATAAAGTAACCAATACACTTATGGGCTTCCTATAGAATTGGTAAAGATAAAGGGCAGTATTACAATGTTGGTGCTAACTTAACCAGAGCTGTTGTAAACTGAAAACCTCCATAGGTTATAATGGCTCTGGTAAGTTTACAGCAGCTCTGGTTAAGTTAGCACCAATATTGTAATACTGCCCAAAGTGTGGGACTGTTCTCATGAAAATGGCATTTGATTGTTTAGCTAATTCCACCTGGTCTTCAAATCCAGGAGGATAAAATTATAAAAACATTAGAGTATTGTCAGGAATGCCTCTTGACCTTTATCATCCTTGCATCAAATGTGATATGTTATTAGCAAAGAATCCAAGAAGGGCGCATGGCATTTCTAAACAATGGGCTCAACTCTTTTTAAATAAAAAGCTTCTTTAATGACATCCCCAAGTGGCATCCTAAATGGACGTTTAGAGTTGATTTCCTGGAGTTGCGAGACTGGAGGAAGGAACTGCAAGGCCCACTTTTTACTCTGGGTAAACACACGTCTATATCATGCTTTCTCTCACGCTTCTACTCTTTACTTCTACCTTTCTCCTTAAATGGAACTCCTGCCCCTCTACCACCGACCCCTACACTATCTGCATCTCTCCCTCCCTCCTCTCGTCCCACATGATGGCCTCACATGAGCTCCTTTGTTTCCTCAGAACATGGTCTCCCTCTAACTCTCATGCTGCCAATCACTCCCACTCCCACAAATCCCATTCCCACCTTCTCTTTCTCACCCTCCTGCTGTTACTCTATGCAGGTGACATATCCCCTAACCCTGGCCCCACAACACATCTAATACTTCCCTCTCATCCTATCTCCATCGCACATAAATCACCTCCCTGCAAGCCCAGCAACCTCATTCCCATAATCCCTCAGCGCCTGTCCTCTTTCTCCTGCGCCCTCTGGAACGCTCACTCTGTGTGCAACAAACTCACAGGAATCCATGACCTCTTCCTTTCAAACTCCTTCAACCTCCTAGCTTTAACTGAAACCTGGCTAACTCCCTCTGACACGGCCTCCATTGCCGCTCTCTCACATGACGGTCTACACTTGAGCCATACCCCCAGACTGGGTGAGAGAAATGGTGGCGGGGTCGGAATCCTGCTCTCTCCCACCTGCACCTACCAGCATCTCCCTCCACCCCCATCCCTCTCCTTCTCCTCCTTCGAGACACACTGCATCCGCCTGTTCTCTCCTCTGGCCCTCAGGGTGGCAGTCATCTACCGCCCACCGGGACCAACCTCCCAGTTCTTTGACCACTTTGCAACCTGGCTTTCTCACTTCCTGTCTTCTAATCTTCCATGCCTAATTCTCGGGGACTTCAACATTACCATTGATGATCCTTCCGCCCCTGCTGCCTCCAAACTTCTTTCATTCACGTCCTCCCTCCTCCCTACCCACCGCGATGGTCACGCTATTGACCTTGTCTTTTCCAACCTCTGCTCCATTTCTGAGTTCAACTGTCGCCCTTTCCCCATCTCTGACCACCACCTTCTCTCTTTCAACCTATCTGGACTTCCTAAACACCCTGCTCCCCCACCCCGCACACACACTTGCAGAAATCTACATGCTGTGGATCCCCATCAATTCTCCAATCTACTTCACCACCTCCCTCACACCTCATCCTTCACCTGCCCTGATGCTGCCACTAATCACTACAACACTACTCTTATCTCTGCTCTAGACACTCTTGCTCCTCTTCGACTCTGTAAGGCACCACGCCGCCAGCTTCAGCCCTGACACACCCTCCAGACTCACTACCTGCAAAGATGCTCCCGCACTGCAGAGCATGCCTGGAGGAAATCCCGCTTTGAAGCTGATTTTGTTCACTTCAAGTTTATTCTCCGGTCATACACCTCTGCCCTCCACTTGGCCAAACAATCCTTCTTCTCATCTCTTATATCTACGCTGTCCTCCAACCCTAAACGGCTCTGGTCCACCTTCAACACCCGCCTCTACCCACCTGCACCTCCCCCCTCAGCTGCCTTCAGCGCTCAAGACCTGGCAGACTACTTCCTCAGTAAAACTCTAACTATCAGAAGCAACATCCCAACACAAGATAGTTATCTGCCACCTCCACTCCCAGAGGTCCCCTCTGTCACCCTCTGCCGCTTCCTCCCAGCCACTGAGGAGGAAGTCAATTCCTTATTGTCCTCCTCACATCTCACCACGTGCCCGCTCGACCCCATTCCCTCACATCTAATTCCTCCCCTCTCCTCCTCCCTCACCCCTGCTCTCACACACATCTTCAACCTATCTCTCTCCACTGGCTCCTTTCCATCCGCCTTCAAACACGCGCTAGTTACCCCTTTACTAAAGAAACCATCCCTCGATCCCAACTCTCCATCCAACTACCGCCCTGTATCCCTGCTTCCCTTTACCTCTAAGCTCTTAGAAAAACTAGTCTTCAACCGCCTTTCCCTCTTCCTGTCCTCCAATTCCCTACTTGACCCCCTGCAATCTGGCTTCCGTCCCCTACACTCAACTGAAACTGCCCTCACCAAAGTCACCAACGACCTCCTAACTGCTAAAAAAACACGGCCACTATTCTATTCTCATCCTGCTTGACCTCTCGGCTGCTTTTGACACTGTTGACCACCCCCTCCTTCTACAGACCCTCAACTCTCTGGGTCTCGGTGACACTGCACTTGCTTGGGTTGACTCCTATTTATCCAACAGGTCCTTCTGTGTGTCCTTTGCTGGTAACTCCTCCTCTTCAATGCCTCTATCTGTTGGTGTACCTCAAGGCTCTGTCCTTGGTCCTCTGCTCTTTTCCATCTACACCTCCTCCCTGGGCAAAATCATCAACAGCTTTGGGTTTAATTACCACCTCTACACTGATGACACTCAGATCTACCTCTTTACCCCTGATCTCTCTCCCCCTGTCCTTTCCAAAGTCAGTGACTGTTTATCTGGCATCTCCTCCTGGATGGCCTCCCACCACCTAAAGATCAACATGTCAAAGACTGAGCTCCTACTTATTCCTCCCTCCAATGCCTCCCCACCTCCTGACTTCTCTATCACGGTGGAGGGTATCACCATCTCCCCATCAAACCAAGTTCACTGTCTTGGAGTTACACTTGACTCTGCTCTTTCCTTCATCCCCCACATCAAGTCTCTTTCCTCCTCCTGCCGATACCAACTGCGTAATATTTCCAGAATTCGGCCATTTCTTACTGCTGTCACCACAAAACAACTCATACACGCCCTGGTAATCTCCCGACTCGACTATTGCAATAATCTCTTATCTGGCCTCCCTCTGTCCCACCTTTCCCCACTACAATCCATCCTGAACGCCTCCGCCAGGCTAATTCACCTCACCCGCCGCTCTGTCTCTGCCGCTCCCCTCTGAGAGTCCCTTCACTGGCTCCCCATCCACTGCAGAATTAAGTTCAAAATCCTTATCCTTACCTACAAAACCCTCACTAACTCAGCTCCCCACTACCTGTCCTCGCTAATCACCAAATACAGCCCAGCCCGCTCCCTAAGGTCAAACAGTGACCTGCGCCTAGCTTCTCCCCGCATCACCTCTTCCCATGATAGACTGCAGGATTTCTCATGCGCAGCCCCCACTCTCTGGAACGCTCTCCCTCGTACTGTCAGACTTTCCCCTAACTTCTCTTCCTTCAAACGCTCCCTTAAAATGTTCCTATTTGGGGAAGCTTACCACCCAACTCACTGACGCAACCATCAATCACTCTCACCTTACAGTCCTCTCCTCCTGTTTCCAACCCCAACCCTCCTAGATTGTGAGTTCCTACGGGAATAGGGCCCTCATTTCCTCCTGTACTGTTTGTCAAATGTTGTTCAATGTATTGTAACCCTGTCTATACTGTGCCTATTGTACAGCGCTGCGGAATATGCTGGCGCTTTATGAATAAAGAATAATAATAATAAAAAGGCCACACAAGCTTGCCTGGGACACTGTTTCCGGAGCAAGCAGTAGTGTTACTCAGGTAAACTGAGGACCGTCACATCAAATTGTGGAAAAGGGCAGAAGAAAAAGTGATGGAACACAACTGTAAGAACATATATATGAAAATGTATATATGAGAACACAAGCAACTGCATAAGACAGAAAGGTGACAAATCAAGTACTACAGAAGCAAATAGGTAATTAAGCAAAAGTTCAAGTATTTTTCAGAAATCCTTGTCAACAGACCTCTGGCTCTTGTCTGGAGATAAAACAAATTTGATGCCTACCATCCTTTCATTGACAGCAACTGCACCCACCCAGGGTGACTCTAACCCTAGGGAGGAAAGCACAACCAGTAAAGAAGAGCAGGTTGCATACTGTTCACTGATTTCAGTAACCCCTGTTGTGGTGGAAAAAGAGAAGGGAAAAGGCCTCTCAGTTCTCCCCCCCCAACATACAAATATCCTTGTGATCCAGTCCACACATACCAAACGCCTACTCACTCCACCTAACCATGGTTTCCCATACCTAGAAGACACCAGGGGGTTATATAATTTGCCGTTACTGTCTGGAAACCCAAGAACATGCCGTGTCATCCTCGCCCAGGAAGTATCAACCAAATGATTGAATTGACTCTTGTAAAGGGATTCCAGCCTCAAGCTACCACAGGGTTTATAGGCATGGAAGAGTGGATGCAGGGGAACTCCCGAATCTTCCCTGTCATAGATGTGGATAGACAAGGTGGTGGGTTCATCCAAGGCCTCAACAAGTGGCATGAAAAACAGAGCAGCAATGTATTTATCCTCTATATCAGGACTCTAAGGTAGTAAACTGGGGATAGTGTCTCAGCAATGGCAGCTGCCAAACAACAGATGACACAGCCAAAACATCTAAAGACCCACTAGGAGTTGGCCAACCACAACTTCGCAGAGTGTGAGGATGCACAGAAGATGCAGCTACACAGGAAAATTCAGCTAACCATTGGAAGAATTATTTCTCAGCTCCCTGAAAGTCAGTGAGTAATACAGTATAGGAGTGTGATAGAATAGGATCTCTATCCGAACTGTACGCATAGGCAATCTACCCATTATGCCACTGTTTCTTGGGTTCAGGCGACTCTGACCACTTTGACTTCTGCGGATTGCCTTGGCCGATATCAGGTCGCAGAGAATGACGCACACAGACACAGATTTTGAATATCATCTCTATGCAAGCAGCCTCAAGGCTGTGTCCCCTGCATAGACTATGAATACAAATATATATATATAAATATCTTTACCAAATAACGACAGACACCAATAAACTTTGGAATAGTTGGCCATAGCTTTTATTTAAGGGTAATTTGGAGGCATAAAACTTCAACCATAAAACCGAACTTAAAAACCTGTAAAACCTTATAAATAATATAACAAATTCCCAAACCGCCCCTGTTCTCAGCCAGCTTGGAACCCTTCTGCCTCCATCCACCCCAATAAGGGGCGACCTTTACCCTTATTAAACAACTACGACAATATGCATAAAAAAGGGAGGGGGGGGAAACGCTGCTACAGGATCCAATCTTCTAAAACAGCTGAGGTAAAACTACCTCAGACTCTCAATTTATAAAACCTTTGGAACTTGCCTCGAGCTCTCAAACAGCTGATATCCAATCAGCTGTTTGAAATTTCCCGCTCTTGATTGCACGTGCAACGGCTCGTGCTGCTGAACAGCTGATTCACCAATCAGCTGTTCAGATTTTCCCACTGCAAAAAACCAGCCCAGAAGCAGTTTCAGCTGGCTGAAACCACCTCTGAGCTACCAAACTTGACCTCTAATTAACCCCAGCCTATCAATTGTCCAGCAATGGACACTTGCAGCGCCTCCTATGCGGTTGTCGCTTTAAAGTGCATATCTTTTTAAATTCTGAGAGGGAGACAGATTATTCTTTATTTATAAAGCGCCAGCATATTCCGCAGCGCTGTACAATAGGCACAGTATAGACAGGGTTACAATACATTGAACAACATTTGACAAACAGTACAGGAGGAGATGAGGGCCCTATTCCCGTAGGAACTCACAATCTAGAAGGGTAGAGGACCCCAGCAATGTCATACGTCAATCAGTAACCTTACACAAGTTACATTGTTATCGAAATCTAACTATCCTGCATGGTGGGAACATTGGGAATTATGACCTGAACATCTTTATTATCTTGACACAAGGATATTAAAACCACTTTAATTGTAAGGCAAAGATTTTAACTCTTAGGCTAGGGTCAAATTAATGCATTTTTCGCATTGACCGTCAAAAGGTGCATCGGAACGCATTGACGTATTTTTTTACGGTGGATGCAAAGTGGTCAAACGATGCGCATTTTCATGCGTGTTTTTTACGAATCGTCAATAAAACACTTTTTGCGTCTGGACGTTATGTAGGCCGGACATGAGCAGCGTCTGACGTCTCCTAATCACGCACACACGCCGCTATGCGGACGCAGTGCACTCTGTACGTCAGTACTAGCGGTTCGACGTTCTTGCAAAAATGCGTTCGTTTGCCGCTTGTGTTGTGCAGCTGAACTTTCGTGCGGCCGTACTTCGTACATTGCCCGTCATTGGCCGTCATTTGCTGCTACTACGGTCATGATAAAGTGTGGCTCAACGCACGTTCAAAATGCATTAGTCTGACCCCAGCCTTAAGACTCTATAAGGAGACGTAGCTAATTACATTACTATTCTGCTTTTACAGAATCTTTATTCACTATAACACATCTTATACTTTGTATAGTATACACAAAACTACTTGTAGCAGAAAAATGATTAGCAGTCTGTGATTCAACTGGCTTCTGCAAAAAGGCATAAAATTACTATCATTTTATGCACCAATAACTGAGACTGATCATGAGCAATTTGAAGCATCATTTTAATCCCCGTGTCTTCAGGAGTTCCTCCATGATATCTCTGGCAGAAAAAAATACTTTCTATTTCCTATTTCCATGTAGTAATAATGAGATAATTTTGATAAACAGATTTAAAAAGTTACATTTAATTTGAATATTTCTCATTAATCTCTGCATCATTTCAGAGCCTTAAAACAGAGTTTTGCACAGTTTACTTGGGCAATATGATGAGTTCCGACAAAATCTATCTGAAGCCTTTCTGATAAGCGAAAATATTTGAAAACCAGTAATTGAATTTATTGTATCGTATAACCCTATTGTTAACACTGCAAAGTTGGCAATTATTCGAAATTCCACAAATAAGTTTATTTACTATATCTTAAGTTGAATTTGTGAGAAAGGTACACATTGAAGTAGGTTACTCAACTAAAATATTCATTTAATACTTTCCTTAGTGGAGCTCTATCAGTTTTGTAGAAAAATATAAACAGTATATCCAACATACGTACGTTTGCAAATCTGGTAATGTTAATAATAACTCTGCAGCTGATATTATTTAGAAAGCATGACGCATTTTATTTATTTAGCCTTAACTCTGGGAGAAACATGAGTGGCTTACTGATAAAAAAGAGAAAATTGCGTGAATGTATCACACTATGACAGACTTGTTTTCTCTAATCCTTTGTATGCAATGCTGAACAGTTGCAGTATGATTAGGTGTAACACTAAGATAACAAGATTTTTTTTAATCATCTCTTTTCATTTCTTCCTCCTGTATTTGTTGTCTGAGCAAACAAGAGTCATGGTCTGCTTTGGCTACATTTCAAATAGAATCCTTTCTGTGTAAACAGCCTTCTTAATTGATGATGCTTTAATTAGGAGAGGAGAGGTGGTGGGCGAGTTGGAGCAATTGTAAGTCCATATCTAGTTGTTTTATAAATGTTTGCCTTCATTTTTCTTAATATAGATAAGAGCTGTAACCATATAACGCATTTGTTGGCTTATACTGATATATAACTACAGTAGAAGCTAACAAAGGTCTAATGATGGCAATAACCTGATGTGATTTCCACATAGGAGCTCTCAATCTATTGCATCTACACGTACATACGTAGATCTTTATTATGGAGTTCATGAGTAGTATAAGTAAGTAATGTCACTGGTAAATTGGTAAATTAAAGCCTTGCTTTTTAACCATTTGCTTTGAAATTATGTAGTAACACTGTGTCTTGGGTTGCCATGTTTTCCTGGACACATATTACTGTTTCATCCAGAGGGGAGTACAGAGAAAAGTTTTGCCCTGCAACATGCATATTTCATATGCTGCAGGAAAGAGATCAAAGCAGGTCACCTGGGATTCTTTTTAATTTTTTGCGTGCAGAATATGGATTCTATATGCTGTGGGGTTGCATTTTTCATGCATTGTCTGTCAGCATGAAAACATTACCATGGTTATTCAAAGAGCACTGAAATTCCACCAGAATGTCGGTGCTCTTTCGTTCCCCGCACTTCGAACAGAAAAAACGTCGCAAAAAAGCTGAAACAAATGCTGAACGCACACGACGATGCACCGCAAAACTCCTGAAGGCTTTCGACAAAAGCCTATGATCCGCCAAACAGCGCGCTGACCAGCCGCTGGAAAAAGCCGACAAGTTGACGAACAGGGAAAAAACTATTTGCCCAAAAAAAGCCTAAAAAAATCCTAAAAAATAGAGACTTTTTGCTGCGGATTAACAGAATAAATGGTTTAATAAATATTCAATAAAACTGGATTAACCATTACTTCTCAATGGGTAGTTCACATCTGCCTAAGATTACCATATTTTGCTGGCAATTCGCCAACATTTGGCGAACTGCCAGCCTTTTGAATAGCCAAATGGCCACGAAATTGCACCGTACTGGGAAATTCACTGTTCAGTGCAATATAAGGGCCAATTCGGCTCTTTTTGAATAACCCCTTATATGTGTCTGGAATACCATGCCTAATCTGGCAGCCCTAATAAAGTCTAATAATCCTCTTGACTGGGTCCCTGTGAGCACTGATTAATAGCTAGTATGAGCTATAGCAACGGGTACATTTGGCATGTTTGTTCCTCCTCATTTTTCTTTTATTAGCACATTCCACTCTTTACCACAACTGTTAAAACTTTGAAATTATCTTGGCTAAAAGTATCCACACACAAATATCTTCTCTCTTTTTCCCCTTGGTTGCAAATCCAAAGTTTTGTGGGAGACAAGGCACTACAGGCTTTTAATCATGGGAGGAAGGGAGTCTGCAATTCCTTTACCATTTCATGAATGTAAACACGGAAACCATATTAACATCCTTGAAGGCTAAATACCCTACTTTAACAATTCCATGGTTCACTTATTTTCGTGTTCATTCATATATCCAAATGGTCACAGCCACTTTTCCAGACAAAGACTTGATAAATCGTCTTGGTAGCCATATTAGAAACAAATGCAGGAATGACTACACATTTTCTTCCCTACACAATATTTTATGCTACATAACAGACTGGCCGAACACAACCTCTGGAACTTCACAAAGGCTCCCTAATCTACCACAAAGCACTACAGACGATCTCACATCAGCTCACGCCTACATTGCAAGACTTTTGCCCATGGTATCATACCATGAAATGTTCTCATGCGGCAGGTTTGCGGCAGTTTTTCCCTGCACTCCAGGGACCCTGCGGTGAATGCTGAATTCACCACAGGGTGGGGAACTTTGATTCCCTGAAGTGCAGGGAACTGCGTGGAACGAGAGAGCACTGAAATGTCAGTGACATTTCAGTGCTCTCTTAATAAGACCTTTTATCCGCACGTGAAAAGATTAATCAGCAGATGGAACCCTCTTACCATCAAATATTGCATGCATTCAGTAAAATAATTCTACTGATAATTAGGGGTATTTAGAGTATGTATGTGTGTTTGTCTAGATTCTTATACGTATGGTGGTTATATATTTTCTAGGTTTGACTTACATTGGTTTTGCATGGAATCAATTATTTCTGTCAGTGGTGTAATAGAAAACCATTTGGCAGCGGAGGAGTCAAATAGGATTTCTCTATAGAAAATTGCAGTAACATTATCAATTTTCTGTTTACTTTAAAAAGAGCATGTAATAAAATATATATCCACTAAGGTTTTGATGGCTAAATTTGGAAAAATATGTATATACTCTGTAGGTTATTGACATCCAGACAAGGACTATACAATATATCGTTATACCTACTTGGCATTTAAGATTTTTCTTTTTTAAATAAGCAAAGTAGAGTTGGCAATTGCTTCTTATCTATCTTCACATTTAAAGTTGCAGTATTTATTGTCTCGATATATAATAGTTAACATTTGTCATATTTTATAAATAGATATTACTTTTTTATTGTAAGGCAAACATGTTATAATACAGTGACATAATTAATTTTGTTAGACATTTAATGCTATGCTAATTAACGTTTCTTTTATTATATTCCTTTAATTATGCTGTAATTATGATGACAGTGCTTTGAAAGTGTAGTCAAAATAAAATTGAATTAATTAGTAATGGAATTAAATTCTAAAGCTTTTGTTTTCCAGACATATTTTTACATTTGATATTGTTATTGGGCCGAATGATCTTAATTTCAGACACTTCTTTTTATGGCACTAAAACATTTTGTAAATGTAGATATGTACCAATACGTTATTTATAAATAATGTGAAAGGTAAACTGTCAGCATTAAAAGAATGGTACATGCAAAGTTGACGCAAATAAATGCGGGATATTGGGCTTTGAAGCTAAAACTTAACTTTTATTAAAACGCCAAGCTAAAATGGTTATGTGCATATGTTCACAAGCAGACTACAAACAAACAAAAGTCAAAGCCTTAAAAACAAAGTATTGCTTTGGCCTCCTCCTGCATAAACCATGGCTCACTATAGACACATGCATGCATGCAACAGCCGCATGCACGGTTTACGCTGCCGTCTCCCCTCTGATTTACACATGCACACTGCGGTGGACACGTTAACACGCATGCACCTTTAAGCACTTTCCAGGTGGTGATTTGCGACAGACACACTCATGCATGCACTTGTATAGTATAGTATTGTATAGAAATTTCAGTCACCGAATCATATTTGCCGAAAACGTTATTTTCGGCTTTAAGCCAAAAGAAAAAAACCTCCAAAAATAAAAATCTAAAATGCAGGATGCAATGATTGCTGGCGCCTCCAGGTAGCACTGTGACAGTACAAGAGCCCAGCGCAGCCTCTGCACGGAAGAAAGAAAAGGAGTGTGCTCTGAGAATTTTTTTCTTTCAAGGCAGCCAGAAATTGAATCACCAGGGAATTACCTCTCAGTGTTTATTCTCCCCCTTGTGGGGACTCCTCCATAGCAGGTAAAAGTGAGTGTTTGCTCTGTGCTCGCCATCTGTCCAGAGATAAGAGTGCACTTCGTCACTGCAGAGTGCCCAAATCACATAGGGTGAAATGAGAGACAGAAAGAGGGCAAGAAAAATAAATCAAGAGAGTGACAGAGAGAGGCTAAGAGGCTCCCTACAGCAATAATACAATTTAAATTGCGGGGGCGTGGCCTGACGCCGAGCTGAAGAGATGTGCCACGAGTTAGCTCCTGCACAGAAATCCTATTTTGGACATTTTCCTGTGGTCCTTTCCCTGACTGAGGTCCGATCTGCCTCCAAGGATCCCTGCTGGAGCACATCGGTGCCGTGGTGAGTGCTCCGAAGCCCTCAAAAAGCTGTAGGGGTCCCACTGGGTCCCCTCTGGCCTACAGCACGCCGAGAGCCTGCTCCGCGTATGGCCGATTTCCACAGTGAGCTCTACTTCCGGGGACGCGGCCGACGGCGCCTTGGGGCCGAAACAATCTGAGCCCGACCTCCAGGAGCACGGCGTAGAAGCCGGCTGATTGCCCCCTTGCTCTCCGTAACAGACTCCTCTTATTACTCGGGACCATGCATACCGGGCACTCACGTGGCGGCGCTTGAACGCGGCCCCTCCCGGTCCCCTTGAGCACCGATCAGACACCTGCTCCTTACCATCGTCGGGTGCCCGGGGGGGGAACGCTGGCAGAAACGTCCCAACACCTTGACCCACGTGAATGGACCCTCATCAACCACCTAGCACCTCCTGCAGAGATCCTCTGGATCCGGCCTACACCTCGCCTCACCTTGACCACCGTAGTGTCTTCCACCCCCTGTGACTCGGCAAGCTGCCACCTAACAATTTTTTTGGGTGATCGCCCTCGGCTCACCTGACTTCTCTCCTCAATTTTTCCCAGATAATTTTTTCGGTGGACCTCAACGGGCCCACTATCCTTGTGCTTTCCGAGTAATATTATTACTGGACTTTGTAACAAACAATTTTTTTGGTGGCCCCTTAGTGGACCACTACCAGAACTTCTCCCCCCCTTCCCCTTTTCTTTTACTCGACGGCTGATTTACATGGCCACCTAGATTAGGTGCTTCCGCTCACCTCTGACTTCTCCCCTGCACTGAAGTATACTAAAGGGACTATGGGCCGTGGGAAAAAACCTCCCAGGTGCCAGCGACCCCCGGATACGGTGGGGACTCTTCCACTCCCGGTATCCGACAGTTCTTTGCTCCGCCGCCAGGCCAGTCTGAGGCACCGGCCTCTCCTCCCATGGAGCCGACCTCACCAGGTGGTTCCTCGTCGCCTTCACATTCAACGACGGACGCATGGGAGGCCCCAGCAGACGTCCTTCAACTCCTGCGTTCTCTTCCAACTAAACAAGACCTGACGGTGGCCAACACCGCCCTCCGCCAATCGCTGGCGGCAGATATCCAGCTGCTTTGAGATGACATAGCGGGCCTTCGAGATCGCCTGGAGTGAGTGGAGAGTGGTCACAGAGACCAGTCCACGTTAATCGCAGAAACCTCATCACGTGTTGAAGCGCACCATCACCTATTACTCACGCGGACACGCCACGTGGAAGATCTCGAAAACCGTGGCCGCAGACAAAATGTCAGAATCTGGGGCCTACCTGAAGGGGAGGGTTCACCTGCAGAACTGGGTAGGATTTTTCTCCACCTATTTAACACCAACCTCGACCGCGATCACACCTCACATATTGACATAGAACGTTATCACAGAGCATTACGCCCAAAAGGGCCTGCGATGCCCCGCCGAGGGATGTTATTTGTTTTTACCTCCGCTTCAGCGTTAAAGAAGAGATTATGTGACGAGCGCGTGAACGGCCACATATCAAATTTGAGGGAGTTACTATCGCCCTGTTCCACGATGTCTCCCCTATCACACTGCACACCCGCAGAGCCTTGAGACCACATACAATGGCACTACAAAAGGAAAACCTACAATATCGCTGGCTGCACCCCTTGGGATACAGGTACGCAATCCACATAGCCCGGTCACAGCCCACAACGAAACTGATCTAGGAGGATTTTTACGAGCTTTACACGTCCCACCTACCACCCTATTGTCCTGGCCGGACCCAACGGTGGCCTATGCACCCGAAACGCCTCTTTCACAGCGTCACCCCAGGCCAAAACACCCGCGTTGGGAACCTCTTCTGTCAGCCACTTTTACTCCCTCCAGTTCTCAGGAAGGATGAGATCGTCAATCTGACTTTAAACCCTCTAAGATGGACACGGCGCTCATCAGCTAGTGGCCACCCTACATGCTAACCTTGCGCATACCTAAGACCCACTCCCCCTTTTTCTTCTGACCACCGCACATGGAGGTAGCGGAACCTTTGACTTACCTCTCAACCTTTTTAACCCTTTTTGATAAGGCGCTCACTCCACGTACCCCACTGAGCTGCAACCCACCCCTGTCCTGGTGGTCCATGTGGTCTCTCCCGACACCTCGATAGGTGCCACGGGTTTGTTCAACGCACAAGTTGCGACAGCTCTGTTGATTTTTTTCTGCTGTTTTACATGTTTGATAGTTTTAAGTATCGCATCTGTTTCTATTAATTAGTACATTCTACTGTTTGTTATTTGTTAATCCTACTCTTGTTTGATGGCATTCACCCCAGACACCCTTAGGGTGCTCACCTTGAATGCAGGGGGCTTAAACGTCCCCACAAAACGACATATTGCCCTTCGGAATTTTTTTTTTTTTTTTATTAAAATATATTTTTATTGGTATTTTTCATGTTACAGAAAATGTACTTGCCAAATATATTAAACATACAGTAACATAAGAGAAGAAAAGAAGAGAAAGGAAGAGGGGGAAGAAGAAAAAAAAAAATAAGGGGGGAGGGTGGGAAGGACCAACATTAATATCTGCTTTTATGCAATCAATCCTGTACTTCAGAAGTAATAACCACTTTTAACCAGAATTAGCCTGAGCGTCCGGACGACCGTTCCTGCTTGTCTCATAAATCTTTTGAATATCCCACAGATGCCAAGGATCTTTTTTGGCTGGTCTAAAGCCATATATCGTATTAGCTTTGGTGTCAAAGTGGCGGTATTGGTCCAGTAAGCCTATCAATTGTTTCCGGGTGGGTAAGTGAACAGTCTTCGAATTCCTAGCTATCAACAAGGCTGTAGTAGAAACCAAGATGAATAACATCTGTATATGTGGGCGTGGGAGATCTATCATTCCTAACAAAAGTGTTTCCGGAGCATGAGGTATCGGCACTCCCAGTACTTCCGTGGCCAGTGCCGAAATGTCTCTCCAAAGCTCGGCTACTCCAGGGCAATGCCACCAAATGTGTCCCATCGTGCCAACTGCAGAGGCACATCTCCAGCATAGATCGGATGCTTGGGGCGAGTATCGTTTCAGTTTGTCCGGTGTGTAGTACCTTCTGTACAAGACTTTCCTGTGTGTCTCTATCAAAGTTGCACACTTGGTTTCTCCCATTGAAAATTTGTACGCCTTATTCCATTGGAAAGTTGAGAAGGACCGAGATAAATCCCTCTCCCACCCCTTCTGGAAAGCCCAACACTCTTTGGTGGTCGGTGTATTTAATATACGATAAAATAGTGATATCAGTTTACTGCAAGACAATGAGTCCAGGCAGAACAACTCCACCTCTGACAAAAGCGGTTTGTGTGTCTCGAGTCCAGTTAGTACCTTATTCGCTTTTAGAAAAGAATATATTTGCATATACGACAAAAACATTGAGTCTGAGATCGAATATTTACAACGGACAGCATCAAAGGAGAGCATGGCAGACGGTGTGAAAAGATGATGTAGGTTATAGATCCCACATCTGAGCCAAGGGTCAAAAAGTGTCTGAGGCAAGAGGTATGACAGAGAAGACAGAGGAGCAGCCATGGTGGTGGCTCGTGATCATGGCTAAATGGCGGTCCCAGATTCCGAGGTGAAAGGCTGTGGATGGCATAGGGGCTTGCAACTTAGGTCTAAAAGGTAAAGGCACCCAGAGCAGGTTGGCTAAATTGTGGCCTTCCCAACAAGAAGCTTCAACCACAAGCCATTGTGGCCATGGTTCTTTATGAAAGATTTCGGATAATGACGCTAAACAGGAGGCTCTATAATATTTGTGGATATTTACCATGTGTAAGCCTCCTTCTGTTTGTCTATAGTATAAGAGGCATCTAGGGACTCTAGGGCGTTTATGGTTCCAAACAAAAGTCATCAGGGTAGATTGTAACGTATCCAAATAGAGTCTTGGTAGCTTAAGTGGTAGGGTACGAAAAATGTATAGAATTTTTGGAAGAATGCTCATTTTTACAGCCGCCATTCTGCCCAGCCACGACACCTCCCGGGATCCCCATTGAGACAACAAGGATTTCACTTCGGTCAATATTCTATCATAGTTATGTTTAATCAGTCCCCCCGGGTCCCATGTTATACGCAGACCTAAATATATGAGATAGTGGGATCTCCAGTCATACATGTATAGACGACATAGTGCGGTCAGTTGTGTCTGGGGGATATTACGAGGTAGAGCTTGCGTTTTGGAGACGTTGACCAGATGATAGGTTAGTTGGCTGTAAGTAGTTAATTCGTCTTGTAGGGCAGGGATGGACGATTCAGGCTCAGTCAGAGTGACTAATATATCATCAGCATACAGATGGAGTTTATATATAGCCGGGCCTGCCTGTATTCCCCTAACCTCATCATTCTGCCTTATGGCTTGTGCCAAGGGTTCTAAAACCAGCGCATATAAAAGAGGGGATAACGGACACCCCTGTCTGGTTCCATTTGTGATCACGAATTCCTCCGACAAGAAGCCCGAAAGGAGCACTCTCGCGGAGGGAGAATCGTATATTGCTTGTATCGCGGCTCGAAACTCGGTGGGAATGTTAAATTTAGTCATAACCAATTCCATAAATAACCAGTTCACTCTGTCGAATGCCTTCTCGGCATCCAACGAAAGTAAGAGACCGGGTTGACCCGAGCGCTGCTGCGCCTCCATAAGGTTAATCCGTTTTTTAGTACTGTCAGGGCCTTGACGTCCGGAAATAAAACCCACTTGATCAGGAACCAATCAGTTTTGGGAGGAATGTTTGAAGTCTGGTTGCTAAAATCTTACTGTACAGTTTCAGGTCTACGTTTAGCAGCGATATGGGTCTCAGGTTTTTACAAGTGTCTGGGGTCTTCCCTGGTTTCGGCAATGTGATAATATGTGCCCGTAAGATATCCACTGGGAACGAACTCGTCTCTCTTGCCCGTGCAAATACTGTCAATAAGTGTGGTATCAGTATGGTTGAGAAAGAGGTATAATATTGATCAGTCAATCCATCTGGGCCTGGTGCTTTATGTTTCGGGAGGGCCTTAATGGCGCCGGAGAGTTCCTCTTGTGATATAGGAGCTGACAGAGCTTCTGCTTGTGTGGTTGTCAGCGACGGTAAATTTAAGTTCACTAGATATGCATTAATGTCGTCTGCGGTTGGGTTGGGCGTTGAGTCGGCTATAGCCAGATTATACAGAGACTCATAATAAGTTGCAAATTCGTTTGCAATGGCTATAGGGTTATGAATCAGACCCTGCGCCGTTTGAATTGCGGCAACCTTAGTGGGAGCCCTAGAGGGCTTAAGCTTGCGAGCCAATAAGCGTCCAGGTTTATTCTGGAATGCATAATACTTTGCTTTTTGCTTTGCCATAGAACCAAAATAACTATCTGCCTCCAGGGTTCGTAGAGAGCATATCGCCCGTCCAACTCCTCAGCCAAAGTAGATGAGGGAGACAATTTATTCTGAGTATCTAATATTTGTGTAGAGGCTAGTAGCTCTAATCGTGCGGAGACATAATCTTTACGCAACTTGGCTGCCCATTTTATGCATTCCCCCCGAAACACCTCCTTATGTGCTTGCCTTAAAGTGAAAGGATTTACGTCGGGGGTGTCGTTTTCAGTGAAGTAATCTTTCAATGTGTTTGTCAATGCTGAAGCGGCCTGGTCGTGTTTGAGCACGTGTGCTGGAAGTCGCCATGGCGGTCTCGTGTAATATTTATAATCATCTGACAGCGTTAGAAGCACAGGAGAATGATGCGACCAAGTAAAGGGGAGAATAACACAGTCGATCACTCGAGGGAGGAGCGTGTTCGATATCAAAAAGTAATCTAATCTGGTATAGCTATTGTGCGCCATGGACCTGAAAGTGTAGTCTCGTTCAAAGGGATGCAGGAGACGCCAGGCGTCATACAATTGGTACTGTTGTAATAGGGACCTGAGTTTATTCGAAGAGGAGGTAGTGGAAGAGGATATCTGTGAGGCGGAGCGGTCCCTAGAAGGATCCATACAGGTGTTTAAATCGCCACAGAGCAGTAGATCCCCCGAGAGAACGTCCAAAACTTTGTCAAGTAATTGAGTCAGAAATTGTGTCTGCGCCGAATTCGGGGCATATGCTGCTACCAGGGTATGTAGCTTAGAGTTCATTGTACAAACCAAAATCACAAACCTGCCCCCTGGATCTTTAATTATCCGATGGGTTTCGAACGCTACCCTATTATGGATTAGGATAGAGACTCCTCGCGATTTAGCTCGATACGTTGAGTGGTATTGTCTGGTGTATTGGGGTGTAAAGAGTTTAGGGTGGTCCAACCTGCGGAAGTGGGTCTCCTGCAAGCATACTATATCTGCGTCGTGAGTGCGCAGATCTCTATATAGGGAATGTCGTTTTACAGGCAGGTTAAGGCCTTTCACATTATAAGTGAGTATCTTCATAAAATGGTTTTAATACCGTGACTGCGAATTGTGAAGCTTGCGCAACTTTATGTGTTAACATTTGCATCTGTCTGTCCCTATGTCTCCAGTCAGGATAGGTGTCGGCTGCGTCAGTAGCCCTTAAGAAAAGAGGGGGGAGGAAAAAAGAATAGAAGAAATAAAGAAACCAGTGCTGGTGCACTGTACAACTATATACATGAAATAACAAACATATCTCCATCCAGGGATCCCTGTAAGGAAGCCTGATCCCTTCCAGTGAAGGGGGAGAGAGGTGGATCATACACTGCGGCAAACAGTGCCATAGTTCTGCGTGTATAACAGAGAAAACAGTTGTATAATCAGAAAACCACACATAACATAACCTAACTAACTAACGAGTAAACTTGAGAAAAAGGCACGGCCACCCTTTAACATAAGTGGGTGTTGAATCTCATTGTCGTTACCATTACTCAGCGGTTATGCCATTCTGCGCGAACTCGTTTGGTCGTTTGGGGTGTGCTCCTGACACTTCGGGTATTTCAGCCCCCAGTTCTCCAGGGCTTCGCGGCCCTCAGCGGGTGATCCAAACACTGATGTGGATCCATCCCGGGTCACTATCAACTTTGTAGGGTAACCCCATCGGTACCTCACATCAGCCTCTCGTAGTGCAGAGGTAATAGGGCGATATGAACGTCGAAGTTGGAGTGTAGCTTGTGAGAGATCCGGAAAGACTGCCAGATGGGCATATTCCTCCCCGAGGGCTGCCGGACTGCGTAGAGCTTTCAGAATGTCTTCCTTGGGACGATAATAATGAAGTCTCAATATAACATCTCTAGGTGCTTTTAGTGGTGCGGATGGTGGTTTTGGCACTCGGTGGATGCGATCCATCAACAGGGATTCCGGGTCTACGATTGGTAGTAAATGAGTAAAGAATTATGAGACGTATGAGGACAATTCCTTTGGAGAGACCGTTTCAGGGATGCCCCGTATCTTTAGGTTGTGACGCCGGGAGCGATCCTCGAGATCCGCTAGTTTAGATTCACATTTCCATATCTGTTCTTCCAGCGTCTCCACTGTGGACACCATGCAATTGTGAGCCGTAGCAAGTTCATCCGTCTTGTTCTCCAAATGGGATGTTCTGTCTCCTATATCTCGGATCTCTTTCCTTATGTCGGCTGAAACTGCGTCAAGGCGGGAGGTCAGTGCAGACGATAGATCTTTGAACATTGCTTCCATCTTCAGTGTGAATGTCGAGAGGTCTGCGTTGTCAGCAGTGGGAAGCCGGTCTGAGGCTGCCGACGGGGATCCTCCTCCCTCTTGGGTGTCCGTGCCGTCGCGGCGCTTGGTGGATTTGGGAGTAAAAAAGTCTGGTTTAGCTCCCGGTTTCTTACTTTTGCTGGAGGCCATGATATGCTGGTTGGTTCGCTGTATTTATGCGTTTCTGTTTATGATGTTGAAAGGTCGGTGTCAGTTGAGTGGCACCGCTTGCCTGCAGAGCCGCCTGATCACGTAGACCCCATGCTCGGTCGCTGACTCTGTCCTTTGCAGAAAATCATAATAAGAAAGTAGTGGGCCCCACAGGGACCACCTAAAAAATTACTTTACTCTGTCAATGTAGGTCAATGTAGAGCGTCCAGAGAAAAATTATATTACTCAGTCTGTGCAGATTGAGGAAAAATTATATTACGCAGACGGTCTGTGCAGATTGAGGAAAAATTATATTACGCAGACAGTCTGTGCAGATTGAGGAAAAATTATATTACGCAGACAGTCTGTGCAGATCGAGGAAAAATTATATTACGCAGACAGTCTGTGCAGATCGAGGAAAAATTATATTACGCAGACAGTCTGTGCAGATCGAGGAAAAATTATATTACGCAGACAGTCTGTGCAGATCGAGGAAAAATTATATTACGCAGACAGTCTGTGCAGATCGAGGAAAAATTATATTACGCAGACAGTCTGTGCGGATCGAGGAAAAATTATATTACTCAGACAGTCTGTGCAGATTGAGGAAAAATTATATTACGCAGACAGTCTGTGCAGATTGAGGAAAAATTATATTACGCAGACAGTCTGTGCAGATTGAGGAAAAATTATATTACGCAGACAGTCTGTGCAGATCGAGGAAAAATTATGTTACGCAGACAGTCTGTACCGATCGAGGAAAAATTATGTTACGCAGACAGTCTGTGCAGATCGAGGAAAAATTATGTTACGCAGACAGTCTGTGCAGCTTGAAGGAAATATTATATTACGCAGACAGTCTGTGCAGCTTGAAGGAAATATTATATTACGCAGACAGTCTGTGCAGCTTGAAGGAAATATTATATTACGCAGACAGTCTGTGCAGATTGTGAAGAAAAAATTATATTACGCAGACAGTCTGTGCAGATTTGTGTAGAAAAATTGTCCTTTTTTTTTTCTTTTTCTATATATGTGGACCATCCATGCGGGCAGTCCAGAAAAATTACCGCATACACGCAGTGTAGTATGATCAGACACAAAAAAAAAAAAAATTCAAATATGGATCTTGCTGGGAATGCTGCAGATGATCATTTAAATTTCTGGGCAATCTCTTGCTTAGATTTGTAAATTTCTGGCCAATCTCTTGCTTAGATTGTCAGAATGCCTCGCTGGGCGGAAGGGTCACTGCTCACCTCAGACGTGCGCTGTAGCCCCTCGAGGACGGCGGAGACAAGGAGAGCGACCGCCGGAACCATCCCCCGCCCGTCCGTCAGCACATCACCAGGCGCCGCCGCGAAGGTCTGAATCCCCGGCGCCACTTGTCCAGCACAGGGAAATCAACCTGACCTCCGGCGCACGCCTATCTGCTCCGTGGGGATCCAGGAGAAGGGGCCAGCACTCACTCCAGCCCGCGCAGCACCGCCTCCTCCAGCCTCCTTAGTAGGCCTCGGTCTGGGGTCCGAGAAGAACTGTGTCCCCGGAGGGCAAACAGGCGCCGGCTCTGTATCCTCCCGCCTCCGCACCTCCTTGGACAAGCTACTTGCCGCTTGTACCTGGGACGGTATTTTTGATTACCCAGCCAGGAGTGAAACTCGGGAATTTTTTAAGCTACATGCTTCTGTGGTCCTGGTACAGGAGACTCACTTCGCTCTTGACAAAGCTCCGAGTTTGTGTAATCACCATATCCCCACAGGTTACTTCGGGAACTGTAAAGATGGCAAAGTTCGCGGTACCGCTATACTGTTCTCCAGACATGTCCCCTTTACGCTGCTGGACACTAAATACGATGAGGGAGGCAGATACACCTTGGTTAAGGGCACCATAGGCTCCCAGACCTATACCTTCGCATCTGTCTACCTACCCAACAAGGGCCAACATCGAGCTCTGCGTAATGGTGATGCACCATAATGTCATTCACAGAGGGGATACTCTTGCTGGGGGGTGACCTTAACCTAGCACTTGACCCCCATGTGGATACCTCCCATGGTACGTCTAGTGTGGCTCCCTCAGTGCACCAACAGGCCTGACTCCATCTGCACGACAACAGACTAATTGACTGCTGGCGAGCTATGCACCCGACAGTCAGAGATTACACATACTATAGCACAATACATGACCGATAGTCACGAATAGACTATCTACTCATCCCATCTAACTTTGCGCACCTTCTGCAGTCGGTTACCATAGGCGCCACGGGGTGGGCAGACCATTTTCCGGCCCTTATGACAATTGCATCCTCACTCTATCGACCCAAATCCGCACATTGGCGGCTAAATGAGACACTTTTGAATGACCCTGTCATATTAACGGGACTGCGTGACACGCTTCGACACTACTTCATTGAAAACACCTCACCTGATTCTCCACCTCCGACAATCTGGGAAGCGCACAAAGCAGTTGCAAGGGGCTATCTGATTTCACAAGGTGCGTGCCTCAAAAGAGAACGGACACATCGTGAGTCCGAACTACACACTCTTATCCGAAATCTAGAACTGTCCCACAAGAACACATTATCAGACCAGATCTATGCAGAACTCTTGGGGCACAAAGCTGCAACTACACTCCCTGCTTAATATAAGCTTAATATAAGTGCCTTAACCGCTGTAAAATGCACCAAATGGCTCTTTTATGACCAGGGGAATAAATGCGGGCAACTCCTGGCCCATGCCCTACGTAAACGCAACCGTGCCATGTACATCCCTAAACTACGCACACCGACTAAAGAGTTGCTTACACACCCACGGGACTTGATGGACCTCTTACTTACTCACTTCACAGATGCTTACAACATCCCTACCCCCTCTACCCCGCTGTTACAACCTGCTATTGATGACTATATACGGGCCCATCTTGACAAATCCCTCCCACCTGAGACTAGACGATTACTGGAACTGCCGATCACGGGGACGGAGCTAACTGAAGCCATTAAAAGGACCCCGGTGGGCAAGGCCCACGGTCCCAACGGACTACCCCTCCAATATTATAAAACCCTCCGGGAAATTCTCGACCCGCAATGGCTTGTGGCCTTTAATTCTATAACGGCGGGGACCCACTGACTGCCCAGACCCTGATGGCCACAGTAACTCTCATCCCCAAACCAGGCAAGGACACGGAGCTCTGTGGCAATCATAGGCCTATCTCATTGTTAAATCAGGATGTAAAACTATTTGCCAAAATCCTTGCTACTCGTCTCAGCCCCTACATCCCACAGCTTATACATACTGATCAATCGGGCTTTATCCCGGGAAGGGAGGGCAGGGCAAACACTGTACGAGCGATTAACTTAATCCATTTAACGTCCAAAAATAAGAATGACCCTATGCTACTTCTCTCCACTGACGCGGAAAAGGCCTTTGACCGCGTCAGTTGGAGCTTCCTTTTCAGCACATTGCGCCGCATTGTTTTGGGTCAAAACATGATGGCGTGGGTTGGATCACTGTACTCCAACCCCTCTGCCAGACTTAATGTGAATGGGGCCCTTTCACCCCCCCCTTTCACATTAAAAATGGCACTAGGCAGGGTTGCCCCCTTTCCCCATTGCTGTTTGCCCTCACCCTTGAGCCTTTTCTACAGGCAATCCGCTCGCACCCCCAATTGCACGGGCTATTGGTAGCAGGGATGGAACATCGTGCCGCGGCATACGCAGACGATATGCTGTTCTTCGTTCGCAGACCGATGGAGTCCTTACCGCATCTAATTAAATTCTTTATGGAATACGGTGCCATCAGCAACCTCCGTATTAATATGGAAAAATCGGAAATCTTACCCATAAATGTCCCCGCTGAACTACAGACGACTTTAAAACATATGTTCCCTTTCCGATGGTGTAATAGTGACCTTAAATACTTAGGGATCACCCTCACTGCGACCTGTAAAGACCTATTCCATGCGAATTACAAACCTTTGCTCACGGCCCTGACAGCAGACCTACAACAATGGTCCTTCCCGCACATCTCATGGTTCGGGCGAATTAATATAGTGAAGATGAACATACTGCCCCGCGTCCTCTACCTTTTCCAAGTGCTCCCTATTCTCTTACCTCCCTCCTTCTTTGCGCGGCTCCACACAATGATTTCCACCTATGTCTGGAACTCTAAAAAAACGCGCATTAGTCTGGCCTTACTGATGGCCCCTAAACAGTTAGGTGGAGCTGCACTCCCACAATTTTGGCACTACTACCTGGCCTCGCACCTACAACGCATAATGGAATGGTCCATTTGCTCACTAAATAGGTCTTGGATCGCGATAGAGCAAGGATCTGCGTGATGCCCCCTGTCCTGCCTCCCTTGGCTGCCAATCTCCACGCAAAAGACCATGACCGACCCTCACCCCCTAATACATGCCACCCTGAGAGCCTGGCGCTCAATGAAGCCTTCAGCAGGCATAGCTCCCTTCCCCTCGCCGCTCCTACCCTGCAATGGTTGCCAGCTTTCTCTCCCCCTGCTTCTGACAAACACCGGCCTGCCTCTCCCCAAGACCTAAGCATTTTCTGAATGAAACAGGCCCAATCCCTTGTGACCACTTACCCATCCCACACGCAAACTCATTCCTACTGAGGTTCCATCATCACAGACTCATTCAGACATTACGAGCCCTTGCCCCACTATCAGACTATATCAGACCGCTCACGCAATACGAGATGTTGATAGAAAGAGGCAGATACCCATCGCACTGCCTCTCTTTAATGTAAAACATGCTCCAAGCCACGTCATCCCTGAATAGTCCCGCTCGCTCTAGCTGGGAACGCAAACTAAATTTAACCTTCGACGATCACCAATGGAGCGCTATTTGCCTATTGGCACACACCAGCTCCACAGCAGTAAGGTTCAAGATGCCAACTACAAAGTGCTCACGAGGTGGCATAAAACTCCCCAAATACTGAGCCATTTTGCTGACGGGGAGGCCGGCAGCTGCTGGAGATGTAATGCACCCTAATGCCTCGGCTCTCCACATATGGTGGGATTGCCCTGTCCTCTCTGGATTTTGGCGCTCCGTTCACGACTGTCTTTGCGAAGTCGACAACCCCCATTGCCCCGGAATATTGCCTACTTAACCACACTGAGGCCCCCGAGGTATTTGGAAATCGATCACCGTCAGACCTCTACACGCTGCACGCCTGGTTATACCGATGTTCTGGCATAAACCCATTGCCCCACCTCTTGCTGTTTGGTTACGTGAAGTGGAAAATATTCGATCGGCGGAAGAAAGGGTCGCCCGGTCTCTAGGTAAAGTTGCTGAACATTATCGCTCCTGGCATTATTGGCTAAACCCCTGCCTGCCCCGGGTAGGCAGGAATGTCCCCGACCTCATTGAGCCCGCCCCATTTCCCGTATACTTCCCGCTGAGTTTCCTCCCTCCACTCATCCCTTCCCGAAACTACACCTACCACTATGAAGTCTATACCACCCGACCATGGGCATGTGTCCCCTGTTCAAGCCCACCGACTTTGTATTCATAGCAAATGCCACGTTTTATGCAATGTTTTAAGCTCTTCATTTATTTACTGCAATACTTGCTGACTCCATAGTTAACCAATTTCCACCATGTAATCAATTCATGGAATATTGATTACATCCCAGGTAGTGATGCACCAAAATTGGTGTTATCGGCTCTCTGTCGAAAGGAAAAAAGTGAAGCCTACGAGAATGCGGGGGCATGGAGAATAGTTGTGACCTGGCTGGGTATCCCTTGAGGGGGCTGCATCAGCCTATGGGAGCCCGGGGGTCTGCCCAGTGAGGGCATGACCACCTCATTCCCTGAATACTGCCAGACTACCATTCCTTCCCTGCTTCAGCATTGTTACAGCATCTCTCTTGCTTGGGTCTGATCCCAAGTAGCTCCTTTAATTCCCGAGTAGTGAACCTTTGGCTTCCCTCCTCAACTTTGAATCCATGCTGCTGGCCATCATTTCAGACACACTTTTTGAACTAGATTTTGGATCATCCATTAGTACCTCGCCTTGGACCTTTGCCTCTGGGTTCCTCCACCTCTTCCCTTGATCCTACTTGGGAGTGACAGAACGCTGAAGCCTTTAACCATCGAGCCTGCGGTGACACAAGCTACTGTGGAGTTAATCCAAAGAAACTTCCAGGAAGTTACCTGGCACCTGGCAGACCTCCTTAGCAATATACTGCTGAGAATTTACAGCTCTTCTAAGGTGTGCATTCTTGCGGCAAAGAAAGTCCAAGATCCATTGTCTGCTGAGGAACGTGCCCGAAGACAAGCCACAGACCGCTGAATGTATTGTAGATTATCTGGCCACTGGATTGGATTCCTCTCTGTCACATTCCCACTACTTTGTCAGAAGATTCTATCTAATCTAAAATGTAGGAGACACCTATATGACCCTGCTATAGTGATAGTTTATTTTTAAGTCTTTGTTATTGGTTTGTAGTCTGCTTGTGGACATATGCACGTAGCCATTTTAGCTTGGCGTTTCAATAAAAGTTAAGTTGTAGCTTCATAGCCCAAATATACCGCATTAGTTTGTGTTTAGAACCTATGGTTACCTCCTCCCCTTTGCTATGACTTTGGATGTAGGTAATCAGGTGATTAGAACATCCAGCTCTTTTTTTTGATTAATTTATCCACAGTTGATTTTGTATACATGCAATGTTGCCATCTGGTATTATTTATAATATATGCATATATACTGTATTTTTTTCAGTATAACTCCATGTTTACTATTGTTCTTTGGGAATGGCCATGGTCTTCGCCGCCCCCCCCCCTCTTTCCGTATGGTTTATGATAGGATTTACTCTGGTCTACTCTTATTCTGGCTGATCGGGTGGAGGCTTCCTTACAAGAGGACAAAGCTAAGAAGGTTTTTCTTAATTGGTCCCCTTCTTATAAAAGTCCTCCCAGAGGAAACATGAACATCGTTACGAGATACCTTTTATTTTTCACCTGCCAGCGAACAATGTGGAATCTGCCAGAGAGCAATGTGGAATCCTGCCAGAGAGCAATGTGCTATTGGGTATTACAATTTCTTGTGGGAATGGAAAGACTGAGATTATGTCTTGATCATCTTAGATTTCCACTTCCCCTTCCCATGTGGCCATAGCGTAGTTTATTTCTAGTGGTAATTTTGTCACTACCACTGATGTTACCATCTAAGGCTAGGGACAGATGAGCGCATTTTCTGCAGCCACCGTCAAAATGTACGTCGATGCGTGCGCACGCATTTTTTCACAGAATACGCTTAAGTGGTCAGACGATGCGCAATTCTGGACGTATTTCATGACGATGGGGTAAAAAGAAGTCTAGGGAAATCCGGCTGTTTGAACGTTATGTTGGCCGCACACTAGCAGCGTCTGACGTCTCCTAATCACGCACACACGCTGCTATGCGGCCGCAGCGCACTCTGTACGTCAGTACCAGCGGTTTAACGTTCTCGAAAAAATGCGTTCATTTTCCACTTGCGTTGCGCGGCCGGACTTTTGTGCGACCGTACTTCGTATATTGGCTGTCATTGCCCGTCATCTGCTGCTAGTGCGGCCGTGATTATGTGCGCCAGAACGCGCGTTCGCACTGCCTCAGTCTGACCCTAGCCTTACACTGTCAATGTTTGGTTGCCTGCATATGTTGTGTTCATGTATTTTTGTCATGTACCTGATCCATTAATAACTATATTTATAAAAAATAATGTACACAATATATTACATATAATTTAATACCAATTGTATTTTAAATTATGAAAACATTTTTTATTTTTTTTTGGTATTTTTTCAAGCATTTTAAAAGGATACTTAATTTATATTCAGTTAACTTTTATTTCTTGCTGCAATGAGACTGACTTTAACCTTGTACTTTACGGACCATTATTTATGATCTCGTGCCAGTCTTCAGCAACATTCATCTCCTGTAGATGCAGTTGACAAGAAATGATAAAATATCAATATAAGCAAGAATGTATACAGTTTGCCTTGTTTATTGATGAAATATTGATGCATTGTTTTAATCTAAAGTGACATACTGGATCATCTCATTCAATTTCAAGTCCACTTGACTCTAAAATTCATCTTGTGTCTCCAGTTTGATGAATACGCAATAAAATAAATATAGTCATTAAATAAAGAAATCTTAACAAAACAATCAAATATAATATATATATATGTGCCCTCTAGGAAGTGAACTGTCATGCTATAAAAATATGCACACAGAGTGATTGATGGTATTAAAAAGGGGTTGCTCACAGAGGGCATTGTATTATCTTTAACCCTTTCACTACCAAGTACAACTTATTTCTAAAAAGCATACTATGTAGTCTTATAGTTAGTGTAAAATGGCATCAATGCACAAAGATACTTATTTTGAGATTTTAACCCATTCTCTATAGATAACCTACTGGACGTTTCATCAGATTTCCTGGTAGTTTGTGTATAAAGCGTCAAAAGGAATCATCTCTTTGCTGCAGCATGGGTCTGATTGGGCACCGATATGGGGTCTCAGCCACAGCAGGCCGAAATCTTGGATGTCAGCCTCTAATATGGGACTGCAGTTTAGATTAGATGTATGTAATTAGGCGATGTCTCAGCTAAAATATAAGTACCTGTGCAACTGGGAGGAGAGGTAGGGGTCTTTGGATCCATGTATTCCCCATTCTAATCACCCCACAAGAGCTCTGGACAGGTCAAGTTCGGACTTTCCAAAGAAGCCACACAAATTACATGTAATATGTAAAATTTAAAATTACCCCCCCACTCATTTTTTCTAAGGGATTTTTCACTTACAATTTGACGAATACCACTGCAATAACTCAACTACTCATTTTTCATGCCTGAAGCAAATGTGGAGGAGGTGACACATTGTGGGGACTTATTTTTCCCATTCTGTTCACCCCACAAGAGCTGTGATTGGACAGGTCAGGATCTGGGCCTTCCAAAGAAGCCACACAGTGTGTATTAATACATTTGTCATCGAAAACATAAACTGAAACACCGCTAAAAGGAGGGGCAGGGGTTCTTTAAACAATTAAATGTGTATGTGACGAGAAGAATATTACATCAGATCAGCACGAACAGCGTGAAGGTTGTTGGTAGTAAAGGAAACATGGTTGAAACTAGCCAATATACTTTATTTTAGAAAACCTGCTGATCTAATGAAATCAAGTCCTTTATTCTGATCAGTTTGCTAAACATGGATATTGTAGGACAGATGATGGACATATGGGGAAGCTGATTTACTCAAGTGTTACAAAGTATATGATGATTTGTATATATGATAAGAACGGTTTGTGCCTATTTAGATTAGATTTAGATTGTAAACTCCTATGAGCAGGGCCCTCTATACCTATTGTTTTCATCATATGTCTGTTTTTCTCGTTCCCTTTGGTTATTGTAAAGCACTGCGGAAACTGTTGGGGCTATATAAATGATGACAATAATAATAATTAGTTGTGAATCAGCAGTTTTTTTCTTTGAATCAATGCATATAAAAAGGAAAAATAAAGTTAGGTTTTTATCTATAAAGTTAGGTTTTTATCTCCTGCTTCCATTTTGTAGATTTTTCCCATGCAACATTTACCGTAATCTTATGGCAAGTCTCGATTTGCAGCTGTGGTATAAGATAAAGTAGTAGTGAAGAGGCAGAGGGTTGGGGGAGGGAATGTTTAGTCTTCCAGGGATCTATTGTGTTGTCTAGGCTATACAAGCTAACATGGTTATTCAAAGAAAGGTGAAAACCAGGAGAATTGGCAGGAAAAGAGAACAATCTAAACCAAATAGCCGATTTGGAAAGTGAGATAAATGGGAGAATTTTTCTGGTTTGACTATTTTGACCTAGAATTTTCACTTCTCCAGTCATTCTCCTGAGTTTCACCTTTCTTTGAATAGACCTGTAAGAGATGGCAGTTGTATGTGATCTGATAGTGGGCTAACAACACTTCAATTTACCCCCTGGTGATGTCCTTTGTATACATACATACCACACAACTCAATCCTTATGAGTCGATTTTATGAACTTCTGCCCTACAAACTCCATTCTATTCCAAATACCACACACTGAGGAACAAGTGATGTAAAGATACTTTGGGAGGGCAGTTTTTGTACAACAGAAAATATCACAAAATTGTTGTACCCAGTGACACATATAGAGTAAAATATTTTCTTAGCTAACCATACAAGCGAAAAACAAAGTACATGTAAAATATCAGCAACATAAAATAAACACAATAAGAGCATTTCGTTTTTTGGTGGTAGTGTCCCTTTTATGAACCAAATAAGGATTTTTGGTACATTTTACCTAATCTGCAAACTTGATTGATATATGAAAATTAGTTATTCAAATGACTATACTTTCTTTTAACACACAAACAAGTCATAGTCTCGAATTGTCACTAGAGATGTGCACTGCTAAAAATGTCGTTTCGTTTTTTTTCAGGTGGTTTTTTTCATTTCTGGTCATTTCGGACCGTTTTCGTTTCGATTTGGTGATTCGATTCGAAATTCCAGGTCGATTCAAAATTTCAGGTGAAATTTCTAATTGATATAAAAAAATAGATTTTTTGAAAAACAAAATGCTCGGAAGATCCTAAAAATCAAAAAATAAAGAGATTCTTTACTGTAGAATATTATAAGCAATGGTTTATTAGATATTGAATTAAAACGGGAATATTTTTGACATTGAAGCCTATGGGGTAAAACATTTCCCACACTATCGAATTTGATATCAACTATCGAATTTGAGATCAATTTTCAAATTGATATTAACTATCAAATTGATTTTAATTTACAATACAAGTAATAGTCAGCAAAGGACTTTATGAAACAAATTAATTTCATTTCACTCTTTAATTTGACTCAAGTACAAAAATCTGTGACACAGCTTGATATTTAACCCATACTTGCCTTTTAACAGCAAGATTTAATTAATTGGGATTGAATTAAAATGGGAATATTCGGATCAAGGTGTGGGAAATGTTTGACCAACAAGTGTGGGAAATGTTGTATCGCATAGGCTTCAATGTTAAAAATATTCCCGTCTTAATTCAATATCTAATAAACCGTTGCTTATAATATTCTGTAGTAAAGAGTCTCTTTATTTTTTAAAAATTTTAGGATCTTTTAAGCATTTTTTTAAAAAAAATCTATTTTTTGGGGTTTTTTATAGATATCAATTCGAAATTTGATTTCAAATTCGATAGTTGATATCAATTCTAATTTTGGATCACTAGATAAAACCCCAATTAATAACATTTTGCTGTTAAAAGGCAATCATGGGATAAATATTAAGCTGTGTCACGGATTTTGTACTGGAGTCAAATTAAACAGTGAAATGAAATTAATTGGTTTCATAAAGTCCTTTGCTGACTATTACTTGTATTGTAAACTAAGATCAATTTGATAGTTGATATCAATTTGAAATTTGATTTCAAATTCCACAGTTGATATCAAATTCCATATTGTGGGAAATTTTTACCCATAGGCTTCAATGTTAAAAATACTCCTGTTTCAATTCAATCTTTAATAAACCATTGCTTATAATATTCTGCAGTAAAGAGTCTCTTTATTTTTTGAAAAAAGTTTAGGATCTTTTAAGCATTTTTAAAAAAAAAAAAAAGATTTTTTTTTAAAAAAAAATTCTTTCTTTATATCAATTGGAAATTTGGCCCAAAATTTCGAATCGACCTGAAATTTCGAATCGAATTACTGGATTTTGGATTCGGGATGCCCTCGGAAGCACGAAAATGGTAAATTTCATAGGAAAAACGAATCTGCACATTCCTAATTGTCACAGCCCTCGCCATCAGCGGCACAAGAAGAGCAAATCCGGTGCTGCCCCACATTGAATCCAATCAGGCAGCACCTTTCAAGCACTGCCCTGCTGGACTTTTGCCTCTGCAGTTGCTCTCCAGCAGAATCAACAGGTGCTCCTAATGATCAGCCCTGTGCATCCTTACTTAGGGGTGGAGCACCCACTACACAGGGCTTCTGCATTGTTTTACTCGGTGTGCTACCTACCTGCTTAGAAGGAAGAATCTGATTTTCTGAACTCTTTGTACCAGACCATTTGGCTTTCCCTACTGTCTTTGCTACTCTCCGCCTGCCCACAAAACTTTGGTTTGCTCCCAGACTCTGCTATATAGATTACCCCTCTGGATTCCGCGCCTAAGTGATGTTGTTCAAAGACCTACTGTTGTTCAAAGACCCCTGCCTTCGTTACAAAGACCCCTGCCATTGTTTAAAGACCTCTACCTTTTTTCCAATGACCCCTGCTGTTCTTCAGACTCCTGTTGTCCTATAACCCTCCTGTTCCAACTACCAGTTCTGAGAGACTACTACTTTAGTGTGGACAGAAATAGACCATTTTAGTATTTCCCCCTTCCTATGTACCTCAAGTAGGGATCACTAATAGGGATGGGCTGCCTGTTCGGTTCGAAGTTCGATTCGAACATCGGCTGTTCGAACGTTCACGAACTTCGAACTTTTCGGGACGTTCGCAGAAAGTTCGAGAAAAAGGTTTTCAAAAAAATTCTAAAAAATGCTTAAAAGATCCTAAAAAAATCTAAACATAAAGAGACTTTTTACTGCAGAATATAATAATAAATGGTTTATTAGATATTGAATTAAAACGGGAATATTTTTAACATTGAAGCCTATGGGATTCTCCTGAATAAACCTGCTGAATGAAACCACTGAACAGCAGGGTATTTCGGCAACTTTTCACTGCTGGTTTTTGTTCTATGAATAGACGAAGTATTGCTTCTCTATGGGGCTTTCACCACCCTCGAACAGGCACCGGCCAGGCACAGTATGTGCAGGCAATTCGCCAACATTTGGCGAACTGCCTGCTCTCTGAATAGACGAATGGCCAGGAAAGGTAACCGTACGCTGAATTTCAGTGTTCAGTTAGCTTTTGGCCACAATTCAGATCTCTTTGAATAACCCTGTTAGTTTCTCGGTGTCGTGCACCACCAAGACACAATTTTTCTGCACTTGAATGTGACAGGTGCATATCATTTCAATATTTGACCGCAGGGTCCAACCCTGCACTCTTCCACAATACCTCAGAGGGGTTACGGTGTGAAGGCACTAGCTGGCACCAAAGGCCAAATATTTGGGTGCACTGACCTGTGTACCGGATGCATACAGGGCAGCCATCAGAAATGATGGGGCGCCTTACTGAACCTCACTATGGGGCCCCCTGTAAACTTCCTCAACCCGTAACAGCTTTTTGCCCCCTTCCAAAACTAAAAAAGGACATAACACAGTTCCACAGCAATAAAGCTCACAGTAATGTGTGGTGTGCATGAGCGTATCTGTCACGTCTGGGGCTCAGAGGGGGCCCTGGCACCCGGCGGCGCCATCAACAGGCCGGGTGCCAGGAGTTGTGCCGGCTTCCGGAGCTCGCAGGCTGGTCAGGAGGTGGGGCACGGCATGATGATGCGCACCTGCCGGGTTTAAATAAAGACAGCGCGATCCGGCTCATCGCCCTGTCGTGGAGTTTGCCTCTGTCAGTGCTGAGTGTCTCCTGGCTATTCACTACTTGGTTGATTTTTCAGTCTCTGTTGTTACCTGGCTTGTATGAGAACCACCCCCGTATACCAGTCCTTGGCTATTCCTTGACCACTCTAACTCTGATTGATTTTTGGCTTATATGATAGATACTCCTTGTGTACCGTTTTGGCTATCCCTGACCACTCTAACACTGATCAATTTGGGCATGTGTTAGAATGCGTCGTTGTATACCGTCTGGCCTATTTCATGGTGAGCACAGAAAAAGACAGCGTTTCGACCTTCACAGGTCTTTGTCAAGTTTAAACATATGAAGTATTTTGCACATATAAATAGGTAACAGCAACAGGTGAAAAGGAAGCAATCAGGTTAATGATTCAATTGCAAGGAGGAGACTCTTTAGTTCCTCTCAAATCTTCTCCAATATTCAGCTCCAAATGGTTTAACCCCTCAGGTTAAGCTGGAACCTATTGCATTAACTCAATACAAAACATGGCCTATTCCAGGTATACCCTGTCCTGTGTGTTGGTCAAACATTTCCCACTTGTTGTTGGTTAAACATTTCCCACTCGTTGTTGGTCAAACATTTCCCACTCATTGTTGGTCAAACATTTCATACTCATTGTTGGTCAAACATTTCCCACTCATTGTTGGTCAAACATTTCATACTCATTGTTGGTCAAACATTTCATACTCATTGTTGGTCAAAAATTTCCCACTCATTGTTGGTCAAACATTTCCCACTCTTTGTTGGTCAAACATTTCCCAATCGTTGGTGATAAAACATATCACATGGCTTTAAATCGCATTGAGCAAAAGCGGTAAAAATGAGCTCAGCGCACAGCGGTGAAATGGCTCAGCAATCAGCAGTGAAAGGGTTGAAAACGATCTTTTTTAAAAAAAATCATTGTTTCCTGTCCCCCAGGGCAGTACCCGGTCCCCCATACACCTTTTATGGCCAATATCTTGCATATAGGCCTGTTATGGAGAAGATATATGTATTTGCTTTTATAACAGATAGGCTTATAGCAAGGCCTACAAAAATGCTCACTTATTTCTTTGGTTCATTTCTTGCTATTATGTATTTAAGAAGAAGAGTTATTTCAACACAAATATTTTGCTTTACTGGCTAAATAGTATCTCTACCGGTTGTTTCTTATTCTGCAAGAAGAAGCAAGGTCGGAACAGAACATTCTGTTCTGTTGAACTGTCCTAAGACTGATGGCAATAACAAAGCACCCACGTCGCTTTCCGGCCTGTCCAAAAATACATCTTGTTTGAATATGTGGTTAACGGTTATAATCTACACCCCAATGAGTGATGACAGAAGAAGAAGTCCAAGGCTAACGCCCTATCTTTCACGGCTTGTTAATTTCGTGCATATAAGCGTGTGCTGGCTGAAACAATAAAGAGAGATCACTTGGCTAGTCCAAGAAAGGCTACATAGACCTATTCATTGTCTGTGTCATTTCTTTCAGTGCGCACTATAATTGATTGACCTCTTCCACCATTTGGGCAGACGCAGGCATCCGAGAAAAAGACTGGTTAAAGTCTTCCCTAACAGGCCTTCTTGGAGGGGATCTTAATTTTCTAACGTTCGAGTCCCATTGACTTGCATGGTGTTCGCATTGTGTTCGAGTTCGCGGTCGAACTTTTTCGGGTGTTCGAGTTCGAATGCAAACCGAACACTGGGGTGTTCGGCCCATCACTAATATTGAAATGATTATCACTTACACTTACTTAGTGTCTATGTAGCAAGATTCCTAGGAAGACCCTAGAGACAATGGTGTCTAGATACTACTCTTCTATGCCAAGCTAAGGTATGCGCTGTGATTCAGCAGAGTCCAGCTTAAGTAAGAAAACAAGTAGTGTTAGCATTTCAAAGAAATTGTTTTGTCCAAGAAAAATTCACTGAATCTAATACAAGGAAAACGAAAAACATAAATTTGTTAGTGCTATAGTGTGATGTTTCTACTTAAATACTATTTGTTATCGTATCAAAATAATTATATATTTCTTTCTCCTGAGCTTAGTGACATGAGCTTTTAAATAGAATCAGTCATTAGAATAGAATTAGTCATAGCATCTCATCTATGAGTTCCTTTGGCCCACAACATGACATTGTTTATGGCTATTACCATCATTCATTATTTAATAACGAATCATTTGATCCTTAATCATGAAGTTATTCATCTACTGTATTTGCATGGTTTCTGAAATTAGTATAATGAGCAAGAATCATGCCTGTATGAAAACAAAAGTCTAACATGTTAACCCTTTCACTGATGAGTCATTTCACACCCGTGTGTAGCGCTCAGTTTGCTATTTTTTGCTCATCATATTTAAACTATATTTTGAAGTTTTATTGTAGGACCTAGACAAATTATAAGTCTTTTTTTCATCAGACTACGGAGATTGAAAATATAGCATTACTATCAGAGTTATTCAGAGAGCACCGAAATGTAATCGACATTTTGATGCTCTCCCATTAGCTGCACTTCAGCGAGTTTGATTCAACGACCCTGTGGTGAATTCAACATTCACTGCAGGGTCCCCGAAGAGTGGCGAATCGACCAGTTGAACTAATTGAAAAACTACCAAATCGATCCGAAACACTGTCAAATGTATCCGACAATCCATTGCAAAACCTTAGAATCGATGACCTGCCAAACAGACCGCCGACCAGCTGCCAGAAAATGTGGCCAAACAGGGGTAAAAAAAAGCTGCAACATTCAAAATGTGTTTTTTAAAAAATAAAAAAAAACAAATACTGCGCGAAAATGCATGTAAATAATATATGAGGTTCTAGGAATAATAATAAAAAGGTCTGCTACAGAACAAAAAATACCTTTTTAAAAAAAACTGAAAAAAAATTGCCCTAAAAATCCCAAAAAATGCCTAAAAAATAAATAGATAAAGAGACTTTTGCTGCAAGTGAAAAGAATAAACGGTTGAATAAATATTTATGAAAAACAGGGTTTTTTTTTTTTTTTACATTGAAACCTATGGGATTTGGCTACTTAAACCTGTCGAATGAAACCACCGAAATTCAGGGCATTTCACTGACATTTTGGTGGTGTTCGGTGCTCTCTGAATAGATTACCTATTACTTCTCTATGGTGAGCTCACTGCCGTCGAAGATCACCGTATTTCACTGACAATTCGCCAATATTTGGCGAACTGCCAGCTTTTTGGATAGCCGAATGGTCATGAAATTGCACCGTACGGGGAAATTCACTGTTCGGTGCAATTTCGTGGCCAATTCAGTGCTCTCTGAATAGCACTGCATGTTTATACGTCATGTTACCTCAGAACGCTATATCAAAAAAAAGAGTATATACTTTACATCTGGTATTTGAAGTTCTGTTGCTCACTTTATAGTCTGGCTCTTATATTTTCCATGGCGATGGATTTATAATTTACTAGGGTAGATCGATTAGTATAGGTTTGGGGTCATTGTACAGGGCTTTAAATTTGCATGATTTTGTTAAGCTATTAAAAGTGTTAATGGTAAATTAATACCCTTTTAGCAGCTGCTCAATTTCAAATTACTGCTCTGTTTGTCTATTTCCATATTGTCAATTTAAGGGGTAATTACACAAAGCACATGCATTGCAGTCCTTGAACCAACAAAAATTGCTCCACTTCCATACACACACTTTTCAGATCAGCGCAGTTGAACCATCTGCTTGTAACACAATTACTTTGTAATTGGTTTTATATTAAGTGAGCTTGCAGTAAACTAATACAATTCAAAGTAATAGATTCAACTGTAATGTGTTAAATGAATTAAATTCACATAATGGCAACTAAAAGGGGAATGGTGTCTTTGCACTTAATAAAGGACAGTTATTGTATAGAGCTTTGTTAATTATGATGGAGTGCTTTTCAAGTGGTGCTATTCAGCTGGCATCACTGTCAGTCTGTGTTTTTTAATGAAATGGCATAAGAAGGATATACTATATAAAAATAAATATTTTTTCTTTATGAACACTTTTCCTAATTCTTTCCAAAGCAAAGTAGCATTGTAGACAAAAATATAAAATATATATAAACAGTTAATAGGTGCATGTGTAATACAAAGTGAGAGAAATAAAATATGGTAGTTCTTATTATTGTGTTATAATTACGTAACCAGTGTATTATATATCAAACACTAAAGGAGTTATTCGGAAAGCACTAAATTGCACTGAATTGCACCGAACGGTGATTTTTCCCTGTACAGTGCAATTTTGTGACCATTCAAAAATCTGGAGATTCGGCAAATATTAGCGAATTGCCAGCAAAATACGGTGACCTTCGGTGGCAGTGAAATCTCCATAGAGAAGTTACGGTTAATCTATTCAGAGAACGCCGAACAGTACTGAATAGTTGTCAAAATGCCTTGACTTTTGGTGGTTTCATTCAACAGGTTTAAGCAAGAGAATCCCCTAGGTTTTAATGAGGGTTATTCAGAGAGATTCGAAATGTCGTCGAAATGTAACCGGACACTGAAATTCAGCGTACAGGGACATTTCAGGGCCATTTGTCTATTCAGAGAGCAGGCAGTTCGCCAAATTTTGGTGAATTGCCTGGACGTACGGTGCCTGTTCGATGGCAGTGAAATCCCCCATAGAGAAGCAATGGTTTGTCTATTCAGAAAAGTTGCCGAAGTGCCCTGCTGTTGGGTGGTTTCATTCGACAGGTTTATTAAGGTGAACCCCTCAGGCTTCAATGTTAAAAATATTCCCGTTTTAATTCAATATCTAATAAACCGTTTATTATTTTATTCTGCAGTAAAAAGTCTCTATTTATAGATTTTTTTAGGATGTTTTAGGCATTTTTCTGAATTGTTTTAGCCCATTTTTTTCCCTTTTTTTAATGTTTTTTTCATTTTTCTTAAACAGTCCTTTTTATTGTCATACATAGGGCCTTATATGTAAATTCCAGGCATTTTCATTCAGTAGTTATTTTGCAAACAGCGTTTCAATTTTTAAACTTTCAATCATACTGGGTTTTTTTTCCAACCTGTTTGTCTACTTTTTGGCTTTTTCTGGCGGCTGCTCTGCACTGTGATCGGCAGCTGGTCAGCTTTTTCCAGCGTGTTCGGTGTGGTTTTTGCGGCGTTTTCTGTGGGTTTTCGGTGAGTGTTCGGTTGGTTTGCGGTGAGTGTTATGCGGATTTGCAGTGAGTTTTTCCTGCACTATGGGGACCCTGTGGTGCATGCTGAATACACCGTAGGGTCAGTGAACTAGAATCGCCAAATCACTCCAAATCGCGGGGAATGAAAGGGCACCGAAATGTTGGCGGCATTTCAGTGTTCTCTGAATAACCCTGAAAGTAAAAAAAACAACTTTTTTTCTTAAATATTTATTCAACCGTTTATTCTTTTTATTTGCAGCAAAAAGCCTATTTATTTACTTTTTAGAATTTAGTTTTTCCAGGATTTTTTCGGCAAAATTTTGGATTCTATCTCTTTTACATCGTGTTTTTTTTGTATTCTGTAACAGACCTTTTAATTGTTATTCACAGGACCTTATATATTATTTCCAGGCATTTTCATGCACTATTTTTTTTTTTTAAACCGCCATTTAAAAGTTGCGTTACTTTGGGTTTTTTTTACCCCTGTTCGGCGGCTGGTCGGCTTTTGTCAGATGCGTTCAGCGGTCTGTTTGGCAAATCAACTCTTCTGCAAGTTATCGGATCGATTCGGCAGTTTTCCAGTGGTTTGAGGATGTGTTCGGTGGTTTATCAGATTGATTTGGCGGTTTTTCGGATCGGTTCAGCGGTTTTTCGTTTCGTTCTATGTTTTTTTGGTGGTTTGTGGCTGTGTTCAGTGGATATATAGGCGGCGTTTGGTGCATCATTTTGACCCTGAAGTGAATGCTGAATTCTCCGCAGGGTCAGCGAAATAAGGGTGTCGAAGTGTGCCGAAGGGGAGAGCACTGAAATTTCGCTGAAACATTTCCCTTAAACATTTCCCTTAAACATTTTTTAAATTTGAATTCATAAATGGCAATATTGTTCTGTTGTCATCAGGGCAGTCAGGAGAAATCTTGGTGCCCCTTGCTGAACTACGGCTCCCTTCCCTCAGCAGCCCATACAAGTAAATTAATTAAAAGTAAATAATTTTGCCTCCTCTACAACTTACCTTACCTTTTCTCTAACTTGGGACCTGTTATAAACTTAACGCTAGCGTTAGTTTGCCGCTATGTGAGCGTTAACGCTAGGTTAAGTGGCCCTAGCGCAGGACCCCCTTACTATATTTCCAGAACGCTAACAGGTCCAGAATCCAATATTCTGTTCGAGATAACTGTTCTTTCCAGCAAACTTTAAATTTCACCTATCATGTAGTACTGTACTTATCTGCTGGCACCTCCATTGTTTGTCTCCTATAGGCCAGCTATTCTTCATTGGTGGCTGTGATTGAACCTTAGATTGCAGTGCCAGTGCTATTAGCACCATATAGGTAAATATAACACCCGTTAACAGTGTTTTAGTGGAGCACCAAAACACTACACCTCTGAGGACCCTTAACTGCTAAATACCATTTAGTGGTTTCCCCAGAACCATTACAAGATAGAAGCTACCACAAAATGTGGTATAGTATACCATAATAGATTTTTGTGACAGTGTCACCCATTGACATGCATACTTTTCCATAATGAACAGATTATGCGTCAGTTGTCTCATTGCCTTGAAGCTTAAAAATAAACACAAAAGAGAAAGCAATATTGTTACTATTTTATATATCCAATGATTCAGAGTAATTTGTTATGGGCACACTCACAAATTTAAGAGCCCTCTACTGGCTCTAGGTCAGGGGTGGACTGGGCCAGGGGGCAGAGGGGCGAATGCCCCCCAGCCGCTGCAATGCTCCTCCCGAGCTCGCCATTTATTTATTTTTCACGTGTGCCCACGCCGCGGACTGCTAAGAGCAGAAGCTGGTTTAGTGCCGGCCCCCCACGCGATGCAAAGCGGGCTGTGCACACGCTGAAGAGGGCACGGTCAAGAGTGAGGTCAGATGGTGGGAGCCTCAGCCTGCAGAGGGAGTGTAGATGCTAGCCAGCCCAGGAAGTGTGCCTCCAAACTGCAGAGGGAGACCGAGGGAGGCAGGAGAAGCCAGGCCAGCCACCCAGGACACAGAGACCCGGGCCAGCCTAGAAAATCATTTTAAAAGGCCTCGCTCACTCTGTCTCTCAAGAGGTCTTGAAGGTGAGTGGCGGCGGCCTTCTGTCTGACTCTGATCTCGCCTGCTGCTGTGGCCCCTGTGGGGGTGAATAAATTTAAGGGCGGCCCTCTGTCTTTGTGTGGGCAGGGCCAGACCGGGATACCGGGAGAAATCAATTTTGGGGCTGCTTTAGGTTGACTAATCCCGGGGTTGGCTTTTTTTTCTGCCGCTGCTGCACTTTTTTTTTCCTACGCATCCACACTTGTCTTAGAGGCAGCTGTGAGGCCGGTCAGAGTCTGGTGGAGAGTGATTAGACCTATGCACGTGGCCAGGAGTAGAAGGATGGGAGAAAAAAATCATGACGTGCAGTGAGTGTATTGGGTGGATCTGCAGGGCCAGGCTGACAGGTAGCTCATCTCTCTGGACAAGACACAAGCACCACCAGGGCCCAGGGAGGTGAGAAATTTAATGTGTGTCTTTACAGCTGCTCTCTGTCTCCCCCGGGTGATCACTGACACAGCCTATCCCTACGATGCACAGCTACAGCGAGCGTCCTCTGTCCTCCTCCATGACTGCTGACCCAAAGCTGAACAGCTCAGGTTTCAGGGCAGGAGGAGGTCTTGGGCTCTGAACTGTAAACCCAGCCCTGACCTGGCTTCCAGTGGACCATCAGGGATGAGAACCAAAAGAATAAAACTTTCCCAACATTAGCAGGAGCCATGCAGTGACATAAAGGCTGCCTATAAGCTCCTGTGGATCCCCCCCTCACAACAGACCCCTCCAGTTTTCTCCCTTTAGCAGTTTTACAGGGCCAGGTAGCATTTGAATGGGCTACTGACTAGCTTATTACTATGTTACAGGGGAAGGGGGCCCATGACACTGACGGCCTTGTAGCCATTGCTACCCCTGAAGAGTCCAGACCTGCTAGTTGTCCCTGGGTGTAAGGTGGCTTATGCTTTATCAAATGAAGAGAAAAAAAAATTCCTATACATTGAGTTACCCAACCATCTTTAGATTATGAAAATAAATCTAAGAAGACATTTGTATTCTCATTTGAATGGTGATTTGCGAGTAAATACACCTATAAAATGACAATTTAAAGTAAACCCTCATGTTACCCACTGAAGTGAAGCAAAATGCAGTCATTAATATTGATCAGTGAATCATACCATGCTGATTTAAGACCTTGATCCATATGCATGTCACAAGATCACGTTTTATTGCTGTGGAGCTCTGTGATACACCATACACACCGCACATTACTGTGAATTTTATTACTTAATTTGCTTCCGGTGTTTGTTTTTTATTTAAACAAGAGCCCGAGTTGCTGCACCATGGGCCTCTGGGTTGCAAATTCTTCCCTGGGCCAAAAGTTGCCAGTCAGCCTCTGCTCTAGGTAGAATCGCCTGTGTGTATCTTCTACTCCCTTCTCAGGTAGCCATACTGTTTGTTATGCTTGGCACTATTCTGCACTCATGGGCTCAGCTTTCATGCGCTCATACGCCATAAAAGAAGACAAAGGGTATCCCCGTGCAGATATATATATGCAGTAAGTAGGTGGCCACTTACTTGAGGTGGAGCTCTATCAGGCTCTCTTTCTTGTGCATAGGTATTTTGTGGAAAAAAACCTCTCACAACAAAAGCTGCTAGGAAGCACCAGATATTAAAACTTTAGTGAAGTTATTATATATACAGTATCTCACAGAAGTGAGTACACCCCTCACATTTTTGTAAATATTTTATTATATCTTTACATGTGACAACACCGAAGAAATAACACTGTGCTACAACGTAAAGTAGTGAGGGTACAGCTTGTATAACAGTGTAAATTTGCTGTCCCCTCAAAATAACTCAACACACAGCCATTAATGTCTAAACCGCTGGCAACAAAAGTAAGTACACCCCTAAGTGAAAATGTCCAAATTGGGCCCAAAGTGTCAATATTCTGTGTGGCCACCATTACTTTCTAGCACTGCCTTAACCCTCTTGGACATGGAGTTCACCAGAGCTTCACAGGTTGCCACTGGAGTCCTCTTTCACTTCTCAATGATGACATTACAATGCTGGTGGATGTTTAAGACCTTGCATTCCTCCACCTTCCATTTGAGGAAAAGATATAACAAAATATTTACAAAAAAATGTGAGGGGTGTACTCACATCTGTGAGATACTGTATATGCACCCTCCAATTATCCAGCAGCTGGTTCTGCTGGAAGACAGTGCTTTTATAACGTACTTGCTTCTCTGTGCTCGATGTTGGCTACTGTTTGGGTCATGGAGGTTTGCAAAGTTGTACACCTAACAACTCCTTTGTAAATAATAATTGCTCTCTCGTATTCAGTTGCTTGCTCCATACATGCAAGATCAAGGTGGCAGTGTCCTTTGTTTAGCTTGTATTATTAGGAGTGAATCTAATGGAGAGAGCTGTCATGCCATACATTTGATGCTTCCTTTAAAAGGTATTTTTTTGTATGAACATTACTTTGTCTGTATATATCTTCAACTCCATATGTGCTCAGGCACTCTTCTGAGGCGATTAAATCCTTGGTCTATAAAATAATAGAGTGCTTATAGTAAACACTCCCTTAGGGCCCCCCATCTGTCCTTCCTGACAATTCTTTTTTAATAGGAATAACTTGCTACAGGTAGAAAACAATTAATGGTTGTAAATTTATTTGTTAAAGCTTGTTTCTAACTCACTGAATTTTTTAGATAAAGTTCAAATGGAATAATATTCTTGAATACAATTTAAAATTATCATGCTATCAAATATAGTAAATGGTGCACCGTTAGTGTTTGATACTTTTTATGCAAATGCCATACTAATTAATTGTTGTATATTTAGTTCCAGATACAACAGTCAATGACAAATTGTCTTATTTCAGTGGGAGAATATATGAAAATAAGAGGACCGTTAATTAACCTACTTTGCTCCGAAACAAAACGCTTTGTTGATGAGCTACTCGTACATCAGCAGGTAATATAATTTTTATGTTCTTAAGTTATATATGTTTGCTTGTGTCTTATTTCCAAACATATCACATGTTGCCAGGCAAACTAGAGGCTGGAGAAAGCAGCTCAGCACTCGCCCCATAAACTTCCTGACAGTTGCAAGGGACCAGCAGAACAACACTCTGTATAACCAAACTTTGGTTCCTGCTCCAATTGCAGAATCACTGGTCGTCTCTATTTTCTTCCTACCTACCAATGTAGTTCCAATACATCTAGAGGACCTAAATTACTGACCCCTGGCCTAAACTGTGCAAAAACACCACACACCTTTCTAATTATAATCCCATTTTTTTTGCTGAGTCCCTTAATTTTATGTAAAAACCCTTCACAGTGAAGGGCTCAAATGAAAAAGCATAGTTTTGTACACAGACTTAAAGGCTGTGATGGTCTACTCCAACTCTCTATATCAATTTAACCGCTTCAGGTCCAACATGTTCACAAATATTCTTGTGACCTGCTGATGTTCAAACATGATCACTGTTTTATATTTAGTGCACCCGTGTAGCGCTGTTTAAAAACTCTGTTGCTGTATTGCTCGGGTTTGGCCACCAGAGGGAGACAAGTGCAATGTAAAGTATACTGGACACAATGGGACTACGTTTTCCATCATGCTTTGCGGCGGAGACAGGAAGTGGGTGGGGGAAAGAGGGAAGGACATCCGTAGCCTCGTGCGAAGGAGGGCCAGTGTGAGCCGAGCGGTGAACAGAGTAAGACGCACGTGAGACTGTGAGCGATTGTGACCAGGCCGGAGAGCAGGCGCTGCCTTGCCAATGCTGGGGATCGATACAGTGACTTGCCAGAGACCTAGTAATCCATCGCTGAGAGGTTTTGCACAGACACAGAGTTCCAGTTTGGACCCCGAGTAAGGAGACCGCGATGATCCACTGGGAGTGCAGGCGGTAGGCCGTAGATGTTGTTGCAGAAATCGGGCAAGCAGGAGAAGCGGATCCGGTGGCACAGAGTTCCAGAAAAATCCAGCGGAGAGACATCCTTGATCGGGCAGCGGAATAGATTGTCTGGCGGATGGGTGAGAGGCCTTCCAGGCCACAGTCAAAGTTTAACAAAGCACACTGCAATACTGTTTAAATTTACAGGGCCCCAATCTGACTAGTCGAAGATTTGCTAAATCCATTCACTGGCCAGTCGAATATAGTACCCGGGCACCTGAGCTCACACACACACCTTTTCTTGGGACATTACCCTCACGGGACTTACACTCCAGAAATGAAGGGGTTAAACTTTTCTTTTACCACTGTGCGTTTCTCGCATTACGAAATCCTGTTTTCTATATACTGTGCTTACATTATATATGCCGCTTTATTGAGAACAGTAAAGTATATAATCTATAAAATCCACAACAGTGCTGGTGTATATTTATTCCCTAGTGCGGAGAGACTAACCCGAGGTTAAATTCAGCGGCTCCTCCGGGAGTGAGCGCTACACCCATATTATCTATTGTTCTATGAAGGACAGAGAGCTTTTATTATTTATTATTATTATTAATCTTTATTTATAAAGCGCCAGCATATTCTGCAACGCTGTACAATGGGCACAGTATAGACAGGGTTACAATACATTGAACAACATTTTGACAAGCCAGTACAGGAGGAAACGAGGGCCCTATTCCCATGGGAATTTACAATCTAGAAGGGTTGGGGGTGGAAACAGGAGGAGAGGACTGCAAGGTGAGAGTGATGGACTGCAAGGTGGGAGTGATGGACTGCAAGGTGAGAGTGTTGGACTGTTTGGGGCAGTGATGTAGGTGTATCAGTGAGTAGGCCGGTAGCCTCCCCTGAATAGGAATGTCTTAAGGGAGTGTTTGAAGGAAGGGAAACTAGGGGAAATTCTGATAATACGAGGGAGAGAGTTGCAGAGGATGTGATACTCCATATTCTAGTTTAGGACAACACCAAAAAGGAAAAAATATTTAACGAAATAGTAAAAGAGGAAAAAAAACATATTTTTTCACAATTTGCCATAAGTACTTTATACACATGTCATGGAACCAGAATCCTTATTTTTTTTTCTCTCTATGATTTTACTTAAAATTGATTATTCCACTCTCCCTGTCTAACCCACATAGTTAGTTTGGCCCAGCCCCATTTTCCTGCATCAGCAAGCAGCTATTCCAGTCAGTTTACCTCAGAGGCAGTTCAGCAAGCATCTGTCTGTACTGGGTGATTGCATCCCATTTTTACCGTACCAGAGCACACCAGAGAAGCCCTCTCTATCCACGTCCCCCCATACCAGAGCACACCAGAGAAGCCCTCTCTATCTACATCCCCCCATAATAGAGCACACTAGAGAAGCCCTCTCTATTCACATCCCCAATACCAAGGTGCACCTGGGAAGATCTCTCTATCCACATCCCCCCATAATAAGGTACACCTGAGAAGCCCTCTTTTTATAAAGATACCTTTTATTTGCTGTTACTTTCCCAATAAAGTGAAGAAAATACAAAGGACATTGTGCGTTTTTTTAAAATTGGCAAGAGTTAAAGATATCTGACTTCAATCATATCCTGCATGTGACATTTACTTCTCTCATATAACCCTGGGGTTCCAGAATAACACTAATTTAAAGCAAATAATGTATATACTTATAGAAGATACACAACACACTGTTGACTTAAGACCAGATTTAATTGAGCTCAGTCGATTGGTATTTATCGAATTCACAGCAAAACTTAGGGCAATTTTTTTATCAAACAAAAGAAAGGGGACAGTGCTTCCCAAAAAGAAAACACTCAGAGATGAAACAAAGAGTGCTTACCTAAATAAATATTAAAAAATCTCTTGAAGAGGCTTCACGATGAAACCCCAATATTTTTTTTTATAGAATTATGTTGTCCTGTGCAGGCTATTTCAAAATGTCATCACGGGACCTGATTGACCTTTTTAGGTCATCGTAAAGACAAAATGATATGTTCAATGGTGCAATATTGTACAATACAATATTGTATTAAACAGTGGTAACAACCATTACTCACACTTTATGAGAGCTACAAGCTTTATCATGAAAGCATCACAGGTTGTTATGGGCAAACCTGTCTGCCACAATCCTCCCGAAGAAAGTGTGTATATCCTCCAAGACATAAAATACATATACCAATAGGTGTAGTTAATTCGGATGTACGTAGGGAAATAATGGAGTTTTCTACTCAAAGTACATAATCTTGACTTGAGGGCAGCAAATCTGAAGCTGGTAAGGGGACCAATTTGATTCCTCCTCTAGTGGGTCCAGTAGGCAGTATTTGGAACATAAATACCAAGCTCTTAGATGGTGGAACAAATATTTAATAATTAAATATAAAAACTAGTAATACAAGCTGAATAAAATAATACAAGCTAGATAAAGATTATTTTCATCCATTTGCCACTGAAGAAGTGCCAGTGTGGTGTGAAACGCGTTTGGTCTATTTATTTTATCTTACTTTATCTCGTTTGTATTATTTTATTCAGCTTGTATTACTAGTTTTTATATTTAATTATTAAATATTTGTTTAATTGATATGCTTGTAATCCAAATCACTTGTATGTTTCCAGAACGAATTATGCTCGCAATGCAAGGTATTACTGTACTTCCTTGGAATATACTGTGGCACAGGGCACGGACAGTGACAATTCAATAGTAAAGTGGCTGATAATTCTGTCCAACAATCTCAATGGACCCCAGAATTCCAAGTTATCAGACATATTTTTTGGGGACTGCTTTTTTGCCCCTATATAACCAGTGCTTCCCTGCAGACAGACCAAAGGATATGGGAGGCTATTCATCATACTCTAAAACTAACCAGTAGCTCATAACACATGGGACGTGCAAAATAAATATGCATTGTAGTTTTTAACCAAATGACATGACTGATGAACACAAGTCAATCTTCTACCTTAACAATCTTTCTGGGATAACCAGAACCATGATCAGGAAACCAGAACAGAATGGAAAAAAATAGAATACCACAAACACTGTTAAGATAACGATGTAAGTGCTCCTTTACGCGCTGTTATCTCATTTCTGATCTATATCTCTATAGTGATTAATATATTAGGCTATATATTATGCATCCCAATTATTGTTTTGCATTAATAACAAAGAATTAAGGAAGGTCTCACAAAAAGATGACCATTGTTTTCAGTGTCATCAATAAGCAAATAAAAGGTTAAACACTAAATACAAAGTGCTCTACTGTTGAATAAAGGGCTTCACTTGAATACAGAATGCCCAAAGATTAATGACATTGATCACCTTGCAATTAGCATTATTTGGAATGCACATAAATCATCATTTAGAGGTTACTTAATTTAGCTGTCATCTGCCCTTACAAAACAATTCTCAAAAAAAACTAATTCTAACAAGAATGTAGCTGGAAATAACGCTGTCATATTGATGGTAACTTTACTGTTTATATTAACTATCATACCTCTCTATGCATGGTCTCTGACAAGTATGTAGTGGTGCTAAAAAGATTAACAGAAAGTTGACTGGTCAACCTGTACAATATTTCTAAGGACTGAAAATGAAATCGAGACTTCCACAATGGCACATCATATGTTTAAAGGACAACTGTGGTTGTTGGCAAAAGAGTTGGAAATTAACTTTACATGGCTTGAAGGATAACATATATAGAATGAACATGCCCTAGCCAATAAATCAGCTGCAGTGTTCGCATCAGAAAATTAGTATTCAACTGGTACATGACCTGATAGCAGCCTTGGTGCAACTGCTATCAGATTATAGATGTCGCTGTTGATGATAGCTGTATAAGGGCAACGGCACACTAGCTGCTTGTAGTGCGTACAGTGCGTCCGTTATGGATGCACTTTTCGACGGGAGATTTTTGTGTACCACGTAAAAAGTGCATCAGTGACGGACACATGCTTTGACGGGAGATATTGATGTCAACAGACGATCAGTAGTTTTACAGACGTTGAAAATAAAGATGTTAAAAAAAAAGGGAGGGAAAAAAGATAAAAAAAAACATGTTTTGTTGTGGGTGGAAGTGTGATCCAAGATGGATCCAAGACCACTGGCGCGCCGAAAAGGAATTGTGTATGTGTGTTGCAACTACTATTTGTTGTCCTCCAGGCTCAGCTCTGTATGAAGCTGCCGGCGGCGCCATCTGGCTGTGGGACTGTCACTCACGGAGAGAGCCCGGGCTGGCAGCAGGCAGCCGCAGAGCCGCTGCAGCGCCAACCCAGCGTGCGTGATTTCCTTCAACCGGACGCAAGGCTGGGATGGGAACGGCACTCCTGCTGTTGGCACCACCCTCTTCGTGTACCACGTGATGTGGGGCGGCGCGCATGCGCAGAACGTCCCCACATGGCATGATATTCTCACTGGTGGCTGCGCAGCATATGCATACCGGAGCAGAGCCTGAGACATCTGAGAGCCGCTCTCAACCAGCGTACCAGGCCAGCAGCAGCACTGTGCAGTGCACACACAGACCAGAAGATTAAAGGTCGGTGGCTCATATGGTCCATATGATATAGTTGACACAACACAGCTAAAGTTCAGTTCTTCTGACTGGGGTCAATAACAATACATAGGTTATAAAAATGAAAATGACGTAAGTACCCCCAAGTACATACATACACTGAGGGTGTTAAACAATAGAGTGACTATTGCTAAGCAGATGATATTATATTTAATGCACAGTGATTAAAAATCATACCAATGCACTCTCACTCACACAATACAATGTGTAGCAGACATATAAAGGTTTCTTTTGTGTCTGAAACTCATACCAGTTCACTCACAGAATACTAGAGGATGCAGGCACATAAAGGTTTGCCTGCATCCTCTAGTTTGTGAGTGTGAGAGTGAACTGGTACGAATTTCAGACACGAAAGAAACCTTTATATGTCTGCTACACATTGTATTGTGTGAGTGCATTGGTACGATTTTTAATCACTGCACTAAACATATTACCATCTGCTTAGCGCTAGTCGCTCTATTGTATAACACCCTCAATGTATGTATGTACTTGGGTACTTACAGTATTTTCATTTTTATTACGTAGCGAGACGTCCGTAGGAAGAGACGTTCACTGAGAGTGTGATCATAACCCAAAGTGATATCACGGTTTATTTATATATGTCAATACATAGGTTAACAGTCCGTGTTCAAAGAAAAAGGTTAAAATTCGGGATAAATGCAGGAGGCTAGCTTTCCTCATGGTCGATTAGATATATATAGCTGTTGGATGAAGTTCACAACCGCCAACGCGTCCACCAGGCCCAAATTAGCTGCCAACGCGCCAGCAGCACTGTCCCCAGGCCCAAATTAGCTGCCAACGTGCCACTGGCGCTGTCCCCATGCTTTCGGGGGGGCGCAAAATTTTTTTGCCCAGGGTCCAATCAATATTAAAGACGGGCCTGCTCACCACATATACTTATTTGCGTAAAACAAAGAAGAGAAAGTGGTGGGTTCATCCTGTAAACTGTGCGCGATACCTTCATCGTGCTTTCGTGACGCTATACAAGCCACTACGGGAGGACCAGTGAAATTCTTTAACTTGCTCCGGATGTCGATACCGTCGTTCCACGAGTTGTTGGCCATTGTGAGAAAGCCTTTGATGAAGATCGACACAAAAATGCAGACCGCCTTATCACCTGAGGAGTTGCTGGTCTTCACATTAAGGTAAGAACTAAAGTATTTTCTTGCCGTGCTCACTCAGTATATTTAAGCCTGAGATACACAGACCATATATACCCACTTCGACCCAAAATAAATACACACATATACCATATATACCCACACAGATCTCATATTATACCAGAACCCCCCCCCCCCTCAACCACCACCATCAGCACCAGGGAGTGAGTGGGGAGCGGCACTGTCCCTCAGGGCAAATTTGGAATTTTCCATCTTCCGCTGAAATCACGCAAACACCGGACATAATAACTTATAAAGCCGACAAAGTTTTGCACCAAAAAATGTTTTACTTTTTTCTTTGTTTCTTATGTTAAAGGCTGCAATTTTAAAATGGGAATTATTTTTTTTAATAAACCACAAATTGCAAGCCATACATTTGTTGACGGTGAAAAGTAAATGCAGAAAAGAATTTAAAAGAATTTTAATTTTTTAATAAACAACAAATTTTAAGTCCTACATTTGTAATCTTTTATCACAAACCAAACTAAAAAAAATTATTTGGGAATAGGCTATATTAACAAAAGAACAGAAACCGACTACAAATTGTCATAGTCTGCCATATCGGTGTGCATTGGTGCTTCCAGGAATCTACCATAGTATCCACTACAAGTTGATGTCTGCGATTGCGCTGCTGTAGTATGTGACATTGCAGGGTTCGGTGGTTGATGAAGCATTCTATCCAGTGTTTGGATGGTTTGGATTCGAAAACTAGCATTCTGTGGTGATGATAAAGTTTTCATCATAGGTATAAGCGAATACAGAAATTCAACATCATCTTCTTCTTCTGCTATCGATTTTACACGTCCGCGTTATCAAGCCAGAGCGAAGTGGATCATTATATACTGTATGAATTACAAACACTTTTTTTCTAATGGTCTGCTGGCAGTAGCTGACGCTAGCTACAGATTCACTTATGTCGACATTGTATCGTATGGCAAAGACTCCGACTCAACAGTTTTTCGTAATTTGACCCTGTGGACTAAAATTCAGAGCAGGAGCGTGAGTATACCAAAGCCACAAAAATTACCAGGCACCGACATTGCTGTGCCATTCACCTTTGTGGGGGACGAGGCGTTTGGACTGTCCTCTAACTTACTGCGACCATATTCGGGAACACAGTTAAGCGAGAAGAAGCGGGTGTTTAACTATAGATTGTCAAGAGCTAGGCGCTATGTGGAATGTTCTTTTGGCATCCTTACTAACAAATGGCGCATTTTCCATCGACCATTAAATGTAATTGTCAATTTCGCTGTTAACATTGTCAAATGTTGCTGCATACTACATACTGTAATTTCGTCCGAGACCGGGATGGCTATAATCTTGATGACTCTTTCTCTTCTGCTGCATTTGAAGACTTTGTGAATAGCACTGCTATGAATGTAAATAGGAAAAACGTTAGGTATAGAGACACATTAGCAGATTATTTTGTGAGAGTGGTCAGATACCATGGCAGATGGGCAAAATTTAAATGTAAATATTTAGTTTTCATTTTCTCAATAACCAGCTCTCCTAAATTAAAGTATTGTATAGTCATTTTTGTATAGTAATTTCTATAGTTTTTTGTGTATATTGATTTGAAAAAAAATTGAAATTAAAAATGTATATAGTTCGGAGTTTTAATTTGTCCTATATTATTCGGTTTCCTGCACTTGGCTAACACGTTTACCGCACTTAGGAGCACAAATTAACCCAAATTAATGGATTAAAGATGTTTATAGGGCGCTACTGGTTAGGTCAAAGTAAGAGATAGGAGGGTGCAGCTCACCAATGGGTGTATCCCTCACCCACATATACTAACAGAGAAAACAGAAGTGCCGAAAAGGCAGCTCAGGGAGCGCACACAGTAGATAATTAAAGCACTCACATCAAGTGACAGAGATGGAATGCAATAAGTTAAATACTCATCTTAGGTATGAACTAGATGGAAAGAGTCATAAACCTAAGAATGGGAATGGAAAAACAAATTGTGCAATATCAGAGGGTCAAATGAGAATATAAAAAAAGAATGACGATTGCACACTCACAAAGGTGGAGCCTGTAGGGCTCTCTATCTTCGCCTGTAAGCCACTAAGGGGGGGTCCTCCCACCAAAACGATGTATTTCTTGTCCAGTTATGCAGGATACATCAAGTAGGACCTCAAAGAATAATGGAAATATAGCACAATACTGTTTGAAATCACAATTGTGATTTAGGCATTCAAGTTACTGTTCTTTCAATGTTCCCTTCTTCCTACCTGTACCAGCGATCGTTTAGTGTTTCATTTTCCGGAATTATCTCCTCCCAGCAGTCTGTCTCTGTTGGAGTGCCCCAAGGTTCACTTCTAGGCCCTCTTCTTTTTTCAATCTGCAATGCCTCTTAGGCAAACTGATCAGTTCCTTTGGATTCCAATACCACTTATGAGCTGATGATAATCAAATCTGCCTCTCCCCCCTGGTCTCTCTCCTGCTCTCCTGGATCGAGTCGCTGACTGTCTCTCTGCCATCTCGAATTGGATGTCCTCTCGCTTCCTTAAACTCTATCTGGCCAAAACTGAAATTCTCGTTGTTCCTCCCAAGGAAAACCAAATGCCACCTATCTCTTTGAGTAAATAGAAAGCTCATTAGCCCGATGCCTCAAGTTTGCTGCCTTGGTTTCAGTTTAGATTCTGACCTAACGTTCTCGCCCCATGTCCACACAGTGACAAAAATCCTGTTACTATCAGCTCAAGAACATGGTCGGTTCCGCCCCTTTCTGAAGCAAGATACTACGAAGGTGCTGGTTTATGTGTTTGTCATTTTGCGACTTCATTACTGCAACTCGCTCCTTATTGGCCTCCCCAATGCCCGTATTGCCTCTCTGCAATCTGCAATGAATGCAGGTGCCAGGGTTATTATCATCACTGGATGCACCTTGCGTACCTTCCCACTCTGCCGGTCCGTCCATTGGCTTCCTGTATGCTTCAGGATACAGTTTAAAATACTGACACTCACATTCAAATTGCTCAATAACTCAACCTCCCCTTACCTGTCTTCTTTACTCTGCAAGCACGTCCCTTCTAGACAACTCCAGTCAGCGGGCGACCTTCTCCTGTCCTACACCCACACTGCGAACTCTCACCCCCAAGATTTTTCAAGGGCAGCTCTGGTCCTGTGGAATGACTTACCTCACCCTATCAAACTCTCCCCTGATTTTTAGGCCTTCAATAAGTCTTGCAAAACCCATCTCTTCAGATTAGCGTACCACATCACTGATGCAACTAATCCCCCTGCTCACCTACTCACACATGACTGATGCTGCTTCTATGGCTCCACCATTCCTGAGCTGGCACTAATGATCCTGATATCCAGTAAAACTCACCTGGTCTTCCTCAGCCCAAATCTCTCTAGATTGCAAACTATTATGAACAGGGCCCTCTACACCTCTTGTTTCCATCCTATGCCCACTTATCTGTATCTTGTTCCCTTTGGTTATTGTAAAGCACTGCGGACACTGCTGGCAGGGCCGGCGCTGCCGCTAGGCGTGCTAGATGGCCGTCTAGAGCGCAGTGCCGCCTAGGGCGCAGCCAGCCCCAACCACTGGAATGCTCCCATCTGTTTTATTTACTTGCATGCAGTCGCAGACTGCCAAGTGTGTGCCTCCCAAATTAAAACGACGAGTTGGGAAGGGAACGGCACATTGCGCTAGCACTGCCCCCCCTTCACTACATGATGCGCAGCGGATGTACGTGGTGCAAGTAGGAGAGGACGGTGCGGCCAAGAGTGATGTGGGAACCTGCGAACAGAGCCAGCCAGCCTGCATACCTCCAAACTGTGAAGGAGGGAACCCGGAGCAAACACTGCACAGTAGAGAAGCCAGCCCAGGGCACATCAGATCAGAGGCCTGGCCTGGGACAGAATTAATTTGAAAGACTATCTTCTTAAAATGTCGTGGTGACTGGTGAGTGGTGGCGTCCCACTTTCTGACCAGGCCTGTTGCGGTGGTTATTTATTTATTTGCAAAGTATTTTACCAGGAAGGATACATTGAGATTTCTCTCGTTTTCAAGTATGTAATAAATTGAGGGGCATGCTGTGGGGTTAATAAATTGAGGGGCATGCCGTGGGGGATGATTAAATTAAGGGGCATGCTGTGGGGATTAATACATTGAGGGGCCTGCTGAGGGGGTGATTAAATTGAGGGGCATGCTGTGGGGTTAATAAATTGAGGGGCCTGCTGTGGGGGTTAATAAATTGAGGGGCATGCTGTGGGGGTTAATAAATTGAGGGGCCTGCTTTTTGGGTTAATAAATTGAGGGCATGCTGTGGGGGTGATTAAATTGTGGGGCCTGCTTTGGGGGTTGATTAAATGGAGGGCCTGCTTTGGGGGTTAATAAATTGAGGTGCCTGCTTTGGGGGTAAATAAATTGAGGGCCCTGCATTTTGGGTGATTAAATTGAGGGGCATGCTGTGGGGGTTAATAAATTGAGGGGCATGCTGTGGGATTAATACATTGAGGGGCATGCTTTGGGGGTTAATAAATTGAGGGGCCTGTTGTGGAGGTTAATAAATTGAGGGGCATGCTGTGGGGGTGATTAAATTGAGGGGCATGCTGTGGGGGTTAATAAATTGAGGGTCATGCTGTGGAGTTAATACATTGAGGGGCATGCTGTGGGGTGAATAAATTAAGGGGGACTGCCTGCTGTGGGGGTGAATAAATTGAGGGGCATTCTGTGGGGTGATTAAATTGAGGGCGGTCTGCCTGCTATGGGGGTGACAGCAGACATCCAGTGGAGGTCATAGGGCACCGATAAAAGCTCCAGCACCCAGGGTTAGATCAGCCCTCGGGGGCTGAGACTCCTGGAACCTCGCCCCATACGGGTCGCCATCCGTCACACTTCTCTCGTCAGCGGTAGCATCCACACAGGCCTCAGTGGTTCCCACCTCAGCACCAGCAGGCTCAATTAGGCCCAGAGGAAAGACATCTCTAGGTGCACCCTTTAGCAGATTAGAGAGACGGGAGATGGGGCAGATTAGATCTGTATTTCTATCTATATAAGGGTCTGCCTGTGTATACGTGTCTATGTGCCTGTTTATACATATCTCCTCCATATAGAGTCATAGTCATATTTGTGTCTGACCATTTCGGGAACGTGTCTCTGTGTCCACAGCTATTGGGAGTGAGTGCTAAAATGTAATTAAAATGGTTAGCTTTCTCCCTGGATATAACACGTGGCTGTAAAATGGAATGTCTTTTGTGAACTGGCGAGTTGTGTAGCCTATTAGTCGCACCTTGGGAGCCAGCCCGGCACCAAGATGCAGGTCCTATTTTCAAAGAAGGAAGCACATCCCTTGATCCCTAAGGGGAGTCTGGGGGGGAAGATAGACACCTTTGGGCAATTAAAGATTAACGACGAAGCGTACGGAGTATGCTCAGGAGAGGGGAATTCTGGGGATTGTAGGCAAAGGCTCTGCCAGCTAGGAGGCTGGACTTAGAAAAAAGGCAGCCCTATATATATTCTGAATCAAGCATGGCTTGAGGCTTTTTCCTTGGAGGTCAATCGAGAACTGAGGGAATATTGCCAGCTCCTAATAGAACCTCCCTATCACTGACACTAGCTTATTGTTTGTAAGTAATGCTCTGTGTTTAATCCTTTTCTTTTATTAGCTGTGTAGTGTGTAATTAATTGATTTATTCCATCTATAATTTTCCTGTAACAAATGCACTATAATATATAGCTTTTGCTATATCATAATAAATATCCCTTTATTACGTTCTGTTTCTGCCTGATATTCGATCCACGCTAACTAAAAGACTGGAGCATTGCTAATTGTTTTAAGCTCGGGTAGATACAAAATTGTGAGTTGGGGTCGCTGGGGACGGCAGGGATTGTTGTCTATGCAGTCACTGTCCGGGTCTAGGGTAGGCAGACAGTGCGTTTGCTTAGCCCTGCGTCTCTTGCTGCGACGCGCGTAGTGTCCACAAGGACTGGTGGCAGCGTAACTAATAGAATAGGAAAGTGAGGCCAGGGATTGTGGGAGACGTAGTCATTACCCGCTTCAAGAGAAGACTTGTACTGCGTTGCAATCCTGGGATCATTGTATCGCACTCTACGTACCTGTTGCGAGAGAGAAGTGTGCGGAGACAGATAGTGGGTGGCTTAACCCGGCGTCTTTCACAGCAGCGCGCGTAGTGGTCGTGACACACCCGTCTCTGGGGTTCTCTCTGCATGACAGCTCCGCAGCACCGCCATCATCTGGCAAAGACCCCTGGTAAGCTGGCCATCATCCTCCTCTGACAGCAGCCAAACCCTCCACACCTCCGGAGGGGGATAAAAATCCTCCCGTCGGCCATCTGCCACTCTAGCCATGGTACAGTCCTCAGGAGCTGCCAGGAGACATGGGCCCACCATTTCCACAGCCCTCAATGTCATCCTAGATGGGGATGGAGTAGGCAGGGCCGCAAGGTAAGGGGACGCCTGGAGCCGAGGGGTAGGCTGCAAGATGGCCGCTGGCTCCACACAGCAGCTAAGGATCGGAACTGTCAGGTTAATAGTCTCTGGTCCAGAGGAGGGAATATCGGGCTCCGGAAAGCTCAATCCCGGTGGCCAGCCGTTCAGTGACCAGATAACATAAAAAAGTCTCTTTAAAATGTTGGCCAGAATGCTCTAACGGGACAAGATAAAGCGGAGCTACCCCAGAAAATGTCCGGTCCCCTCTGCAGTCGGCCACGCCCCCCTTAACTTCCTTTCAAACATCAGTACTACCAATTGTTCAAGTAATGTTGTTTGAGGCTATGCTCAGTTATTTTATGTACTCCTCGTAATATAGTCTACTTTTAAACTCCTGTGACTTTTTCAAATTAGACAAGGTTAGATGACAGCTTTTCACTAGGATACAAGATCGAAGTGGTCTATATAGAAGGTCATATATGTAATTATATATAAAAAACACATGGGGTAGCACTCAACCTGAACTAAGCTTTCAGTGCGGGTGCATCTCAAAAATAAAATACAAACAAACCAGGGAGAGAGCGCTCCAGTCAAAACATTCAAAAACCAACAACAACAGCTTCAAGCATGGGTACATTATACCAGATTTTACCACATGTTAAAAAATTCTTAAATCTGAGCTTTGTTGAAAAAAACAGTGGAAATTTAGTTTGCAATGAACTGCCGCGAATTGTTTAAGCCTGCCAACAACGTCATTGTAAACCATCCTCTGGCAGGTCCTACTCTGCAATCCTAATGACTGCCCTTCATGGTATAAACTCACTTACTGAGGAACAAGTCCTTCCTGGAGCACCCCGCAGATCAAGGTTAAATAGAACCTGGAGGAGGAGTACCTGTGGCAGGGAGGAGTGTATACCCGAAAGATTCATATGAAAAACACATGGGGGGGAAGCACTCAACTGGAACTAAGCTTTCAGTGCGGGTGCGTATCAAAAATAAAATACAAAACAAAACCAGGGAGAGAGCACTCCAGTCAACACATTCAAAAACCAGCAACAACAGCTTCATGCATGGGTACATACTACCAGATTTTACCACATGTTGAAAAATTCTTAAATCTAAGCTTTGTTGGGGAAAATGGTGGAAATGATGTAAATATACTTCAATGTTTCCCAAACCTGTTCTCAGGACCCTCGACCAGGCCAGATTTTGCAGATCACCTTGGAAAATGCAGACTGAATAATGCAATCACTGAGAAGCAAATCATATCACCTGTGCTGTGCTATCTGTCAAACCTGGTCTGTCAGCAGGTCCTGAGGACAGGTTTTGGAAACACTGATATACTTATTACAATTTTTTAAGACTAAGCTCGGATACACAAATTTAGAATAAGCTGTACTATAAAACATGCATGGAAAGAGTGGGTTGCCAGATTTGAAATACCGAGTATGAAGTATTTTGATTAACCCCTTCGCTGTGGAGGACGCGCTGAGCGCGTCCACCCGCAGGTAACGTTCCTTGCGGTGGACGCGCTGAGCGCGTCCTCCCTTTGGGGCCAGCGTTCGGCCGAGTTCCGACCGATCGCTGGACCCCCCGGTGCGGGCTGACATCCTCGATGTCAGCCCAGCACCCGGAACTGCCGCCAGCCTAATTAGGTGTCATCGCGGCGGCGCAATGACACCTAATTCAGGCGCCCCCCCACATGTGCGGAGGAGGCGCCTGAAAGGGAGGGGGGGAAAGCGCCGAAAAGCGCCAGTTCGTGATCCTTTCCCGGAGCTGGCCGACATCTTGGATGTCGGCCAAGCTTCCGGGAATGCCCCCTGAGGACTGGCGTCATCGTGCATAACACGATGACGCCAGTCTTGGAGTTAACCCCTAACTGCCACCAATGGTGGAGATAGGGGGTTCCAATGAACCCCCTATCTCCTGATCCGTGGCAGTTAGGGGTTAACGTTTGATATTGTTGGATCGGCCAGAGCATGGCCGTTCCAACAATACCAAACATGAGTATGAAAAAAGTTTTTTTTAAAAAAAAATAAAATAAAAATAAAAAAATATTTTAAAAAAAATTCTAAAAAAAAATAAACACGTTTTTTTTTCTTTTTTTTGGTTCGTTAATGCAGCAATATTGTTCCCATTTCAATTATAATGTGAACAATGATGCTGCACTAACGATTTTTGTATGCGGTGCGTTTGTTAAAAATCCCGTAATTTTCCCCAAAAAAAATGTAACGAGACCCCATCTCTAATTTTTTTAACAAGCGCACCCCATACAAAATATAACCGCAATTGCTTGCATGTTAAAATGTGAAAAAAAAACACTTTACACGTTGTAAATTATTGAAAATTCATATTTTATTGCATTTTTGTTATAATATACAGACAGGTCATGACGTATACATATAATAATGACATATTATGAATCTGCCGGGTCTGACGGAAAGAACGATATATAATATGTCTGGGTCATATACTTAAATAAGCCTTCAAAACACGTTTAAACATGATGAGCAAAATCGGTAAAAATGAGCTCAGCACAGAGGCGGGAAAAGCCTCAGCAGCGAAAGGGTTAAGGTATATAGCACACAAATATTACGTACTTGCATAAGAGGTCTGGAAAAGAAAAGATTCCAAAGCAGCAAAACTGCCTTGTAATATACCATCCAAAAATTTAAGTAAGAAAGAAAAACTGAAAAAAACAATAGTCTTTGAAATTCAAGAACAAATTGGCTGACGAGCAACTAATTTAAAGTTAAAACTATTGGCACTTCTTTTACAACAGTTAAAATGCCAAATGAAAGTAAGCTGGAAAATGAATAGAAGGTTAGGGAGTCTAAGAACTTATGTCTCTAAATAATTCTTTTGGACATTTGAATTTACTCATTTATGTTTCTCTTTATTTCACTTGGTTTAAACTATCTTTCTTTTGAATGGATTTTTTTTTTAAAGGAACGTAATCCAGACTTTTGAACACCACCATTACTAGAACATAATTGCTGTATACAGATTTCAAACTAAATCAGTGATATAATCTATCATTTAATCGTATTAATGGTATGTAAGATGACTACATGTCCAGTGTACTAGTTCACTGAACCAAATGATTACACTAACCTGAACATAATATAACATATGACTCATTACTTAAGGACACTTCGATTACTAAAATGCATCATTACTTTGAATTAATTTGTCAGGGATTATATCAATTATGACGTGTATTTTTCTTATTTTAGATATATATATATGCATATATATTATTGACAGTGCCTCCAATACCAATGGTATAATTTGGTTATTTACCCTTACCCTTAAAAATAAGGATCAATAACCAATCAATGAATATACGTCTTAACAAATATATGACGCGTTATCCCAAATTCTTTTGATGCTATGTAGATATTTTTAGACACAATAAAATCAATAAAGATGATATGAGACTGCGTAACAGTAAAAAAATTCACATCAAAATTTTATTCACACCGTCAAGTTTCATACAATCATATGTTATCAACTGATTAGCAAGAGATAATTTCAAAAGTAATTATAGATCGTGAGTAATAGCAATACTGCGACACGCAATAATCTAATGGACAAACAGCTGAGGTTTATAGACAGCACCACACATATGCACGAATCAATCCTTAAACACTAAGTTCTATTCTACCCACTTAAACCGTTCCCATTATAAAACAATCCTCCACCTGGCTAAGAACACTCAGTTACTGGGCATCAACTGCAGCACAATTTACTATTGTGGGGGGCAGATTCACTAAATGCAACTTCCTTCAGGGAGATACATAACAAACTCTAGGTAGACTGTCTCTTCCACAGATCAATCACAGAACTTCATTCAATATACGTTAACAAAAGCTTCTTATTGACTTACATGCATTCAATTGAAAGGGCTGCAAGATGTATATGAAAGGGGTTATGTTCGCTTTACTAATGGAGCTGATGGCACTTGATATATAAAAACAATTTCTCAGTTCCAGCGTATCTCACTATGGGTACACAATTGATCTTTAGATGTCCACATCCAGTATTCTTGGAATATAAATAATTTCACTAAATTAGGGTGAGCCACACGGCCGTGCCGTAATAGTTCTTCCTTTAGCGCTCATCTGCAGTAGAGCGGAAAGGCTGATACTATTCTACTGTTTAGGCTTCAACAGCAAAATAATTCATTTAAATTTATTGAATATGTGATGGACATAGAAAGCAGTGACTATGCAATTAGGAACTGGATATCAAGTTATTCAATTATACTTTACCATCTGGTAGTGAAGATAGAGTAGGGTAATATTCGGGTGTGGTCACGTCTTAATGAGTCGAGCGGCTGATGGTATCTGCCCTTTCTCCGCTCCAAGCGTCCCTCAGGTCTCTCTCAAAGCTTTCTTTCAGGGTCTCTTTTCTCCTCTATATAGTGGTTTCCCACTCAGTTCTAGCTCTAGCCCATCACATACAGGGTTATTCAGAGAGCGTGAAAAGCAGGAGAATGACTGGAGAATGAAAAATTCTAGGTCAAAATAGCCAAACCAGAAAAATTCGCCCTTTCATCTCACTTTCCAAATCGGCTATTTTGACCTAGAATTTTTCATTCTCCAGCCATTCTCCAGTCATTCTCCTGCTTTTCACGCTCTCTGAATAACCCTGTATGTGGCCTCATTTGATTGGAGGATATATATTCATTAACTCCAGGGGTCTGTCCAGGTGTTATATTACCTGGCCAGCATATGGCGCTCTCAGATCAACCATCAAGCTTCTACAGGAATTAATTGTGGCCAATCTTTAATGATTTGGGGTCATTTTATACTATATCCGGGTACTTCATGGGTTTATCTAATAATATCAATATTATTGCTATTGTTGAAACGCCGGCATATTTCACCATGGCATGCATACATGATACACTCCTTATTTATATCCAGAGATATGTGTGTATGAGATGATTCTGCAGACAGGCATTCATTCATTCGTGACATATTCCTGAAAATTCAGTCATAGTTAACAGAGTTAATCTGGTTTATAAATGTTAAGCAGGGGGGTCTGTTTGTGAGGGTCCTGAGAACGAGCAACAGCACAATGGCCTGCTCTACGGTGGGTGCCCGCTCAGGTCTCACAAACAAGGTTTTAGCCTGATTGTGCCATTACAGGGATGAATTTTCCATATGCAAATCAGCCTGCTCTCACCCAGAAAGGGTGGCCAGTGCTGACTGCCAAGGACGTCATCCCTGCACGAGAGGTGCAGCAACCCCCGACGATCGTTTTGGCCTTCTTGGGCCTTGTCAGGAGGGTATAGCTGACACCCCTCTAGGCACATCAAGCAAGGGGTCCACGTCTGGATGACCCTTTACAATTATAGTGAGAAGCAAGGGGGGGTGTGTTTGTGAGGGTCCTGAGAACGAGCAACAGCACAATGGCTTACTCTACGGTGGGTGCCCGCTCAGGTCTCACAAACAAGGTTTTAGCCTGCTTGTGCCATTACAGGGATGAATTTTCCATATGCAAATCAGCCTGCTCTCACCCAGAAAGGGTGGCCAGTGCTGACTGCCAAGGACGTCATCCCTGCACGAGAGGTGCAGCAACCCCCGACGATCGTTTCGGCCTTCTTGGGCCTCGTCAGGAGGGTATAGCTGACACCCCTCTAGGCACATCAAGCAAGGGGTCCACGTCTGGATGACCCTTTACAATTATAGTGAGAAGCAAGGGGGGTGTGTTTGTGAGGGTCCTGAGAACGAGCAACAGCACAATGGCCTGCTCTACGGTGGGTGCCCGCTCAGGTCTCACAAACAAGGTTTTAGCCTGCTTGTGCCATTACAGGGATGAATTTTCCATATGCAAATCAGCCTGCTCTCACCCAGAAAGGGTGGCCAGTGCTGACTGCCAAGGACGTCATCCCTGCACGAGAGGTGCAGCAACCCCCGACGATCGTTTCGGCCTTCTTGGGCCTCGTCAGGAAGGTATAGCTGACACCCCTCTAGGCACATCAAGCAAGGGGTCCACGTCTGGATGACCCTTTACAATTATAGTGAGAAGCAAGGGGGGGTGTGTTTGTGAGGGTCCTGAGAACGAGCAACAGCACAATGGCCTACTCTACGGTGGGTGCCCGCTCAGGTCTCACAAACAAGGTTTTAGCCTGCTTGTGCCATCACAGGGATGAATTTTCCATATGCAAATCAGCCTGCTCTCACCCAGAAAGGGTGGCCAGTGCTGACTGCCAAGGACGTCATCCCTGCACAAGAGGTGCAGCAACCCCCGACGATCGTTTCGGCCTTCTTGGGCCTCGTCAGGAGGGTATAGCTGACACCCCTCTCGGCACATCAAGCAAGGGGTCCACGTCTGGATGACCCTTTACAATTATAGTGAGAAGCAAGGGGGGTGTGTTTGTGAGGGTCCTGAGAACGTGCAACAGCACAATGGCCTGCTCTACGGTGGGTGCCCGCTCAGGTCTCACAAACAAGGTTTTAGCCTGCTTGTGCCATTACAGGGATGAATTTTCCATATGCAAATCAGCCTGCTCTCACCCAGAAAGGGTGGCCAGTGCTGACTGCCAAGGACGTCATCCCTGCACGAGAGGTGCAGCAACCCCCGACGATCGTTTCGGCCTTCTTGGGCCTCGTCAGGAGGGTATAGCTGACACCCCTCTAGGCACATCAAGCAAGGGGTCCACGTCTGGATGACCCTTTACAATTATAGTGAGAAGCAAGGGGGGTGTGTTGTGAGGGTCCTGAGAACGAGCAACAGCACAATGGCCTGCTCTACGGTGGGTGCCCGCTCAGGTCTCACAAACAAGGTTTTAGCCTGCTTGTGCCATTACAGGGATGAATTTTCCATATGCAAATCAGCCTGCTCTCACCCAGAAAGGGTGGCCAGTGCTGACTGCCAAGGATGTCATCCCTGCACGAGAGGTGCAGCAACCCCCGACGATTGTTTCGTCCGTCTTGGGCCTCGTCAGGAGGGTATACCTGACACCCCTCTAGGCACATCAAGCAAGGGGTCCACGTCTGGATGACCCTTTACAATTATAGTGAGAAGCAAGGGGGGGTGTGTTTTTGAGGGTCCTGAGAACGAGCAACAGCACAATGGCCTGCTCTACGGCCCCCTTGCCTCTCTTTATAAATGTTAATACACGAGACACTCATTCTGTAATAATTAATTACATTAGGTAGGGGTTCTATCACTTATCAAAGATCAGTCCCATGATTATCTATTATAACTTACCAAATAAATTAAATATTCAAATACAATATAATGTTAAAGATCACATCGCATAGTATAGCATTACAAACTGGTTATGCAGGTAATATAGCACTGTTAAAAACAGAAAATCATTTAACCTTTTCTGGGTTTTTTATTGTACAGGTTATGCAATCCAATGTCCAAGGTCTATATGGCTCCAGAGCTTAGATCTGACCACATATTGCCCTTGAATACATAATGGATTTCACTCAGCCAGGTATCCCTTGTTCCTTGGCTTCAAAGCAATGTGATCTACAATATCAATTTGTTTTACAACCAGAATTAATTCAGACAGTTTCTCTTTCAGTCTCTGAACAATGGATGTTTCTTCCCTTGTTTGCGGAAAGACAACGAATTTAGCTTGTCCATTGTCTAGAAAGCTTAGTCTTGTTACATTTTAACCACATTTAGATATATTGCCTGTTTGAAAGAAATTCTCGGCCCTCATGTACACAGTCCTGTGAAATATAGAAATTTCATATCTGAACTGGTCTGACAAATTGCATACTATTTATTTAAGAACTTGAAAGAATATAACCATTATGATTAAAGAAAATTTAATTTAATGAGGAAGACTGCCACAAAATGTAACATTTCAGTACAAATATCCTTAGCCATGCATACCAGCATCAAAAGTAACAACCATTATATAGATAAAAAGGGATAGGACCTGGTCTGCAGAAATCAAATTGCAAATCCTACCACATATAAGACCTATTTAATATTATCAAAAGGGTAAATTCTATATGGAGATATAAGAAGTACATATGTAATGATGGCATCTATGAAAAGAGGAATATAGAATGAGCATTCATTTTAATCAAAATGTGTAAATCACACTCCAGTTTCCGATTTATTTAAATTTTGGCTTTAAAAAATAAACCAGTCTTCTGTCTCCTAACCCTGGTCTGAGGGAAGGTGAACAATCTTTATCTTGAAATTGTAACCAGTATTGTTATTTGCCTTAAGACACAAACATTTAGGGCCCTATTCCTTTATTGATGTTAACATGGGAACGCTACCGGGGAAAACCTGCGCCTGCAGGTTTTCCCGTAGTGTTCACATTTTAGCACCATATTCCCGGGCAGGCGCTAATTCATCAGGGATATTCGCGGTACCGCTTCTGTGCCACCACGAGTATTACCTCCTGGAGTCCATAGGGGTCCTGGTGGCCAGAAGCAGCGGATCAGGCCATCGTTCTCACTGTGGGATGAGAGGTAACTGATTTATTAGGGGAGAGGTTTACTGATGTTAACTCATTCTGCAAAAGTGGAATCAGCACCAGCTTCTATCAGTAGCTAAATTTTAGGTTTGCACATTGGTGCTGTAATTAGCGCTAGGGCTTTCAGGGTTATTCAAAGAGAATCGAAAAGTCCCTGCATGTTCGGTGACTTTTCGTTCTCTTCAATTCGGTGCAATTTGGCAATCCCATTTCGGTGACCCTGCGGTGTATTCAGCAAGCACCACAGGGCCGTTGTAATGCAGGGAAAAGCTGCCGCAAAGCCGCCGAACACTCACCGCAAAACCTGGCGAATGCACACCTAAACCCGCACAAACATCTGGATTAACCCCGCCGAAGACGCCGGAGAAACCCGAGCAGGAGCCGATCACAGTGCAGAGCAGCTGCCGAAAAAAGCCGACACCGCAGACGAATGGAGTGAAAAGAAAAAAAACGGTACGCTTGAATGTTTGAAAAGTGAAATGCTGTTTGCAAAGAAACTACAGAACGAAAATGTCTGAAATTTACATATAAGATCCAATGAATGATAATAAAAGGGGCTGTTACAGAAAAATGAAAAAAAAATATAAAAAAATAAACTGAAAAATATGTTTCACAAAAAATCCCCAAAAATCCTAAAAAAAATCTATGAATAAAGAGACTTTTTACTGCAAAATATTATCATCAACGGTTTATTAGATGTTGAATTAAAACGGGAATATTTTTCATATTGAAGCCTATGGTATTCGCCTGAATAAACCTGTCGAATGAAACCACTGAACAGCAGGGCAATTCGGCAACTTTTCACTGCTGGTGTTTGTTCTCTGAATAGAAGAAGCATTGCTTCTCTATGGGGATTTCACTGCCGTCGAACAGGCACCGTATGTGCAGGCAATTCGCCAAGATTTGGCAAACTGCCTGCTCTCTGGATAGCCGAATGGCCAGGAAAGGTAACCGTACGCTGAATTTCACTGTTCGGTTACCTTTCGGCTACAATTCGGATCTCTTTGAATAACCCTGATAGTAATACCTTACTTTTCCTAAAGCTAATTACCGATTGTGCTCCCCATGTTAAGTATAGGATGCACAAAGTACAGTAAGCTCTAGCAAGATAGCACAATCACAACACAGAACTGATTTCTCAAAGGTGTAGCGTTAGGAAGGTAATATGGGGGCATGTGTTAATGTCACTTATTCTGACTTTAACGCTTACTCACCCGAACGCTACAGTTTGCATGGGCCCTATCCCCTACTGTGCACTAAAATGGGGATGCTAATGGGGAAAATCTGCACCTGCAGGTTTCCCCAGTAGCGTCCCCAATTTAGTGCGAGATTCCAGGGTGGTGGTGCCCCAGAACGCAGCGCTAACCACTGAGATACTCGCAGTAGCCATGCTGTGAGTATCACCTCCTGGAGTCCATAGGACTCCATAGAAGTTTGAGCTTCCAGGCCGCGAGCCCTGCACATCGGAGTGATCGCGGAGAAAGACTGGGAACTAGTTCTTCCCAGACTCACTCTGCTTGCAGCCAGGAGAAATGGCAGATTGGGCTACTTGCCCTTACTATCTTTTGAAGCTTTTGAACAGATTTTGGTAAATGTTTCATCATGGGGAAAATGCCCAAAAATTCAACCAGAAGATAAAAACCCTAATTTTATTTTTCTGTATTACATGCAACTACTTCTAAAGAAGAAAAAAACAGCAGCATGTGTTTGATAAGGTGGTTTTGTTTGTATTGCACAAGCAATCGAATTACAGTGTATGTAAGTGATAGTGTCCTTTTCACAGTTAATGAGGAGGAGGGGATGTTTAGATAAGGCAGCAGGGGGTCTATTGCGTTCTCCATGCTACCCGAGATAAGAGATGGTGCTGAATGAGATATGACCAGGAGCTTAAAAGACTTCTAATCTTCCCCCTGGTGATGTCCTTTGAATACATCCCACAAAATACAATTATTTGAGTCACTGATCGAGCCGTAGACTCCATTCTATGGCCAAAGCCACAAAATTAGGAAAAAGTGATGGAAAGATACTGGGGGGAGGGCAGTTTACAACACAAAAGATCACAAAATGATACACCCAGTGCCACATATAGAGTTAACTATTTTCTTAACTAAACAATAAGAGCAAAAAAAAGGCACATGTAAGATATCAGCAACATAAATTAAACAAAATAAGGAAATTCCATTTTTTTGGCAGTAGAGTCCCTTTAAGAGTTTTTTTTTCAACTGCACAAAAATTGGAGTATTCCCTGTTGTGAAAGTTACTGTGTATGTTTATCAAATGTTATATAGGTCTCAATTGGAGAAAAACGAAGACTAAAATTTTACTTAAACAATACTATCTAACCTTTGGATCTAAACATTACCGTATTGAAAACATCCTCCATAGTATTGCCTTTTTTCACCAAAAATGCCTTCGATTTGTGCAATCTAAAGTACATCTCTTGAGCCATCCTTAACAAAAATAAATCAATCTGTGGGGTTTGACAAGGGGCTAAACCTTCAGATAACAGTCTTTTCAGTTTTTGACAATGTACAGTGTGAAAATCTCACCTCACTTATCTTTATGATGAGTCTGACTTCTTCCTTGTTGGCTTGTAGATTCAGGGTTGAATAATGTACGGTGTCTTGCCTGGTTTCTGTCTTTCATTTTTGCAAAATGTTGTGATCTCCTTGTTTTGTGGATTTCCCTTTAGAAAAACTTTCCAGTTAAAAGATATGTCTGCTAAATCTTCTACATCTTGACCAGATTTATTTGTCTAGTTTTTATACACTTTGTAAGTTCCTCCATTTAAGTTTTTCAGTTTCATCCAGTTCGACATCAAGTTTATTACTTTATAGATTGAAATGTTATATTTATTTTTGCAAATGTTCCATGGTCAAAAGTATACTAACAAAAGTTATTTAATATATAATAATAATTCAATATTTACTTAAATTTAGCCCCAATTTCTATATTTATTGAGAGAAGTGTAGATCTCGTATGAATACGTGGTTCCCTTTGGATAATTTTTCATTTTAGATACTCTGTTAGAATAATGTTTTGATACATATTTGCTTCCCATTAGCTATTTATCATTACATTTTTACAGTAGTCTCCTCTGGGGAACATAAAAAGTAGTCACACGTGGGGGGGGCGGAGTGACTGGAATGTGAGCGGTCACGTAGCTTGAGAGCTCCGACGGCGTCTGAACAAAAACAGCTGCTTACCAGCCGAATCTGCCTGACAGCCCGAACATCTCAACACCATCCAGGAGGTGAATACCTGGGCATGACAATGCTGCAAAAGCACCGCAATTCGGGGCCACAGGGATCCACCATGGCTCTGATTTCCAACCTCGGAGCCCCATCATGGACTCCCTTGATGGCGTCAGCCAAGCAGTGCCGGGTTCTCAGGGCCCTGAGATGCTGGCCCAGATGTCACCACCAGCCACCCGGCACAATCTGGACAGCATGACAGGCGCAATGCAAGCGTTCATCTCGGCTGAGATGAAACGCTGTGTCTCTGAGGTATCTGGAAGGTTCACTTTTTGTGCACTAGCACAAACGCCATTGAACCCCGGGTAGACGAGCTGATCAACCATCAAAATACTGCTTTCCAGGACATGAACATTATGTGACCCCTTCTTTCTTTACATTTCAAACCTAGTCTGCAATTTCAACATCGACCACAACACATTTGCGGTTTCCTATTTCAGTCCACAGCAGCTACGTGTGTTGTAGCATCAAGTACATATTTGATGGGCTAAATGTACATACAAAATATACCCACGACCTGGATGGTGTGAGCAATGCAAAGAGCTTCACCTCTGTTATGCTATGTAAAAAACCAAACTATAAAAAACAAAATCCCAATAGCCCAATGTGAAAAATAAAACACAGGCAACACAGATACTGTTGAAGGTGTGGTTTAATGAGAAAGGGCGATACATACAATTTGTAACATTGAGAATCAGGCAGCCTTAGTCATACATGCAAATGCGAAGAGAAGCAACTATTAAATGCATCAAAAGAGGAGAAAGCTCTTTGTAGAGTATAGTGGGACAGATTTACGAAATCGGACCTAAACTTCTATCTTTAAGCACGGTTAGATGAAATGACAGATATCCAATGTATCTTTTATTCTCTAATCTTCAGAAAAATTCATTACAGAACCAAGACAAAACGCAAATAAGAATCTTATTCCCCTTCCTAACCTGAACTGGTTTTTGTAAATATTGGAGTATTTTAAAGAAAACATACCCTGATTTTCAAGCTGTTTACTCGTGTTCTGTCAATGCAAGAAAAGTATGCATGATTATCTCGTCAAGGCAGTTATTGGCCCACTTTCTAATTTACGTCAGACAATACTAAGTACATCAAATCTTAACAATGTCTCCTGAGTAAAGTGCAGTTATCAATGGGTATACCTTTATACATCCACGCCCAGGCTAGAGATTCTTTACAAAGGATTTTTAACTTACAGTTTGCAGTTACCAACATAAAATATACTTGGAAGTATAAATAACAAAATAATCACTATTCCCGTTATGCAAGCCAATCAAGAGACACTAATAAGCTCATCTATTCACATTCCATAATACACAAGGATTACTCTATGCATTGTACAACTGAAAATGTATTACTAGAACAGCACAAAGCATTTAAATAAAAAAGGTTCCTTACTAAGCCAGGATCTGTCACGACATTCCTCTGAGAGTGATGCAGTCATAAAATGGTATGAAATGTTAAAGACAAAACCCTTGTACATTTCTTCTGGGCTGCGGCCAGACATCTTCTGAGACAGTTTAAAAAGAAATAAAATGTTTTTGATATGTATCCAGAATACAAAGCATTAATAACCTTGACTCCTTGCATCCAACACTCATTGACATAAAGACCCCATCCAATCAGGGTCATGCACGTCCTGACGTAACTGATGTATATCTATTAAAAATTGGAACAAAATGTTTACCCACATGGAAACTGAATATTTATCCTCATGGATGGCGACCTGCACATGTAAATCCCCCTGTCAGTATGGGCGATCATCATGGTGGTAGAACCTGCAAAAATATATTCATTGGCTGTGCATCCATGGCATCAGAATATGCATGACCCTGACATTTGCAAAAGTTTGACTTTAAATTCAGCTATTCTTTAAAAGCAATGGTTTCCTAATGCCCAAAACAAGAGCATAGCAATAATTGCAAGTTAATCTAACTTCACCTAGGTGATTTCCGATTAATTTATGTAAATTCTGGTGTCCCATCTTTAAAGTCATGCACTTCATGCACTGTAACCTCTCATAGTTCGCACAGCGAATATAGAGTCACTGTATGTGTGTCCACACACGGTCATAGCAGCCAAAATTGCTGCTAAACCTGCCCTATAACAAAGAATTCAAAGGTTATATTTGATCTTCTTCGGGGGCGTGGCCGGACGTTGCAGTGCGCGGTCGCATGTGAGGAGAGCTCCTGTGACCGGCGCTAAACTTTTAACTCCTGCAGCTAATTTACAGCAACCCCGGGGCTGAAACTTCACCCACAGCTGGGTGACATCTCCTGGCCTCCAGATGGTGCCCCGTAAGGCGCAACGAGCGTTGGAACCGGCAAAATCGACAAAAAAAGACCGGGTTCGTGAGGCCCAAGATGGCGGATCTCCCTCCTCTGTTTCCTCTTTCACCATGGAAGCGGCTGTAGCAGGCCCACCCTGCATGTCTGACATCTTACCACCTTCAGAAAGCAGACTCCATGCCATGCTGCAAGAACTTAGAGCTACTATTCAAACGGATCTTAAAGAGGTGCTGCAGGAGCTGAGGCGCGATGTACAAGATCTGGGTGAGAGGACAGACTCTTTGGAGGCTAAGACAGACGACCTATGTTTGGCCCATAACGATTTAGTGGACCGTCATATAGCTTTGCAGACTGCACATGACGCCATGGCAACGAAATTGGCCGATTTGGAAGATCGTTCGCGGCGTAACAATGTACGGATCCAGGTTATTCCAGAAGCAGTAAACCCTGCTGATCTTCAGCCCTATATATTGGAACTTTTCCAGATCCTAGTCCCAACGTACTCGTCACAGGATTTCCTGATGGATCGGGCACACAGATTACCACGCGCTAAGAACCTGCCGCCCTCAGCTTCTAGAGATGTTCTAGTCCGGGTGCACTTTTTCCATGTTAAAGAAGCGTTAATGAGAGCATCACGGAAATCTATGCCTCTGCCTTCTCTGTTTGCCGAAATTTCTTTTTACGCAGACCTGTCAACTGCTACCATGTCTAAAAGAAGGGAATTTTCACGAAAATTCTACGTGATCACAGCATGGCGTATCGCTGGGGATTTCCCACAAAGATCTTGTTATGGCGGGAGGGAGTCTTGCACGTTATCCCTGATCCCCTCACTGGCATGCGTCTGTTGACGGAATGGAAAGTCGTGTCTGAGTTTACTCCCCCCCGGGAGGAATCATCTTCGCCGCTGAAAGTTTCTCCGGAGTGGCATTGGGTTCGACCGAAATGAGGCTCTGGCCCTGTGCTATCCAACACTGGGGCGTGCTTCTACTACTTTGCCATGCTGCTTCCCGTCTTCTTGGGTGTCAGAACTCTTCCACGGATGCTGGACTGACCCCTTTTTTGATCTACCTCAACTGGGCGCTCATGGGGGCCTGTTCTGGTCTCTTAATCGGCAAGCCCCGAGGCCTTCCAATGGCCTGTAAATTGGCGTGGTCCTTCTCAGGTAGAGTTGGGACTGTTGTTTCCCCTACTGGAGTTTTTCTTGACAGTTTTTTTTTTCCCTACTTATACCAATCTGCTGTGTTGATTGACTCCACTCAGCTGCGCTCATGGAGTGCAGTTTTTTTTTTCTGAAGTTTGGTCGGATTTTTTTATTTTTTCCTTTCTTTTTATTTTTTCTTTTTCCTTTTGTTTCCTTTTGGTTCGACCTATGTATGTACTGTATGTATTGTTTGTTTGTTTGGTAAGCACTATGATATACGGTTCCAGGTGCTATTATGTGCAGGCGAGTCCCTCCATTCTCCCGAGGAGGTTGTCTTCACTGTCCACTGTGAGATCTAGAGGGCTGGGCGTAACCACAAATGAGTAAACCTCAATTCCAGATTTATTCCTTAAATGTTAGGGGTTTGAACACTCCGTACAAACGCCATGCTTTATTTCGTGACCTGCATAAATCTCAACCGGCTATTGTTTGTTTGCAAGAGACTCATTTTTGTAAGAGGCGTCCTCCATTTTTGAAATCGCGTATGTACACTGAGGCCTACCATTCCACTGCTCCGACAAAGTCCAAAGGTGTCTCGATTATGTTTCATAGAGATTGGACTTTTGTGTGTTCGGCTCAGTATGTGGATCCGTTGGGCCGCCTTGTGATTCTTGTGGGTACGCTGAACGAATTACCAGTCACTATTGCTAATTTATACCTCCCTAATGATAATCCGGTTTCTTATCTGCGGAAAGCTTTTTGTAGAGTGAAAAAAATGTCTAGTGGTACGATGTGTCACGTTCCCACGTTCCAACCCTGTCTCCCTGCCCTCTGTATTCCTTATGTCTGTGTTTCCATGTGTTTCCCTGTGCTGCTTTCCCTGACATGCAGCTCAGGGGTTAAGTTCATGGCTCGTTGAGCTTCTGTTGGTGATTATGGGCTGATTACTCCCCTATATAAAGCCATGGGCCCATATCACCATGCTCTTGCATCCTGGTTCACTTCAGCCACAGATTTGTTCCTGAGAGCTCCCTGGTTTCCATCCTAGTTCTATCTCAGCGTTTCCCCCTTGTCTGAGTTCTAGGTTTCTGATTGACTTCCTGGTATTGACCCTCTGGCCTGGCTGACGAATTTTCTCTTGTGCTATATCCCCGCTTTGGCTCAAGGTATACGTTTTGGTTTTGACCCCTGGCTTATTTATTGACCACTCTTCTGGATATCCCTAGCTGTCCTGTGCTTATCGTATTATATGTTGTGTGTCCCTGTAGACCACGGCTTTAGTATATTGAAGTCCTGCCCTGCAAGTTGTTGAGTATATTCTCCTTCAGGTGTCTGTGTTTTCCCAGGACTCTGCACGGCTACAAGGTAACCTTTTTCTATTAGTGCAGATTCGGCCACTCTAAGGACCGATCTATCAGTATAGGGCTCCTTTGGTATTTAGCCGTGCAGAGGTCCCCAGTGTCTACTGTGGTTTATTTACTTTTCCTGATCGTTGTGTCACGCATCTCTGCATATAGCGGCTTTTCCTCTTACCTGGGCCCTACTTGGCACATGCCAGGTACCGCCATTGTGGCTGATCGTGACACGATGTTCCTATGTGGGGATTTTAATTGCACTCCTGACCCCGAAGTTGACACTCAGACGAGCCAATCCCGCCCCCATTCTCGCGCCCCCCCGCCCTCTAGTAAACAACTACGGGAATTCATGCACTCATTTGACCTATATGATACCTGGAGGATATGCCATCCCAATACACGTGACTACACATATTTCTCTCATGTCCACTCCTCATATAGTAGACTTGACTTGTGTTTGATACATAGCTCAGCTTTGTCTCGTCTCCTGGAGGCGACCATTGGCATCATTACGTGGTCTGACCATGCTCCGCTTACGCTCACTTTTGAGGCTGCTTTTCCATCGAGGAGGATGGGGAATTGGAGACTTAATGACTCACTCATTGTAGACAGAGAGGACGTGCAAACAACGCTACAACTCCTCCAGGAGTATTTCATGACAAACGTAACTGGGGACGTTGCAACAGCGTCGGTTTGGCTGGCCCACAAAGCTGTGATGCGAGGACATTTTATACAGAAAGGAGCGCAGCGTAAAAGACGTCTTAATGCTCAGATGACTGCTCTTACACGACGCATCACTGACCTAGAAACCCAGAATAAAGCCTCGCCTACCCCTCATATTACCGCTCAATTGACTGCGCAGCGCCGCGAGTTGGAGCACCTGATGCTTCAAGTCACGGCACGCTCAATTAGACGGCTTAACTATGCTCATTATACCCAGGGGAATAAACCGGGGAAATTGCTGGCGTCTAAATTGAAAGGGAAAAGAATGCAAACCAACATACCGTACCTATTGGATGCTAATAATGTAAAAATTTATAACCCGCCCTCATTACTGATGAATTTGCACGTTATTATGCCTCCCTGTACAACCTAGGATTGGACCACACCGTACCGTCCCCTACCCAGGCCGACATAGATCTCTTTCTCCATGCGGCGCACCTTCCCTCCCTCTCTCCCTCTCAGGCTACAGATTTGCTTGCTGCGTTTACAGAGGAGGAGGTACTTAAGGCTATTAAGGCACTTCCAAAAAATAAAGCTCCTGGTCCCGACGGTTTTACGAATCTGTATTATCAGGTATTTGCATCCTCACTAGTTCCGACTCTTACCCTGTTTTTTAATGATATTAAGAACACTGGCACCATCCCCCCGGAGATGTTGCAAGCAACAGTAGTGACCCTGCCTAAGCCTGGTAAAGCCCCGACGCACTGTGCCAACTTCCGCCCTATATCCCTGTTGAACGTAGACGCCAAATTGTATGCTAAACTACTAGCTACTAGGCTGGGCCCCCTACTCCCATCATTGATCGCGACTGAACAGACCGGCTTTGTCCCAGGCCGCCAAACGTGTGACAATACCCGACGATTTTATGATATAATTGATTTGGCCCGTAGGACGAATACCTCCGGACTCCTGCTGGCATTGGACGCCGAAAAGGCGTTCGATCGCCTACACTGGGGGTATATGCGGTTGGTGCTACTAAAGTTTGGTCTACCAGCACAATTTGTACACAGTATTATGGCCCTCTACTCCGCTCCATCTGCAAAAGTTTTGGCATCGGGGTTTCTATCCTCCTCTTTCCACATAACCAATGGAACCCGACAGGGCTGTCCGTTATCCCCGCTAATATTTATTCTGGCCCTAGAACCCTTAGCGCTGCAGATTAAGATTTCCCAGACGATCAAAGGTATGCCGACCCCGCATGGGGAGCACAAGCTGGCACTTTTCGCAGATGACATATTGCTCTTTTTGACCACCCCGGAGATATCGCTCCCTCCCCTGTTTTGCCTCCTTGACAGCTTTGGCGCGTTATCTTACTATAAAAATAATGTGAGTAAAACACAAGCTCTCCCTATAAATGTTGCTGCTTCATCCCTTAGCTCTTTGCGTAGCAAGTACCCTTTTGATTGGCGCTCTACCTCTTTAAAATACCTTGGAATCTCCCTTACTAAATCGCGAGGCACCATCCTAAAGGAAAACTTCATGCCACTTTTGAACTCCATCGAGATGCAGCTCTCTACATGGAGCACAAATGAATCCTCCTGGCTGGGACGTATGGCGGCCATAAAGATGAGTATCTCACCCCAAATTTTATATTATTTCAGAAACATTCCAGTTTTCATACCGGCGCATTTATTGCTCCGGCTGCAAAAACTGCTGCATGCGCATATTTGGAAAGGGAAGCCCCCTCGAGTATCGGCCTCTACAGTCATTGCGCCGCGACGTGCCGGAGGGTTGGGTTTTTTGGATTTACAATCGTATTATAAAGCAGCCTTGCTAGCCCAACTGTTGTCGTCGATGCATCTCAAAGAATCACCTCTATGGTTACAGTTGGAGAATGCCATGATTTTCCCATACAAACTTCATGACCTGTTGTGGCTTCCACTCCTTCCTAGGAATAGCACCATGGGTCTACTACCCGCCTCGATGCTTTCCCTCACGTCCTGGCACCAGTGGGGTCGCCCGTTGGTACGGCCTTATGACTTATTATATCTCGCCCCGCTCAGAGTTCTGTGTCGCTATATTCCAGACTTAAATTTAGATTCTTGGTTTTTGCGCGGCTTGACGCAGGTGTGGCAGCTCTTTACATCCCACTCCCTGAAACCCTTTCCAGACTTGGTACAGGAGATTGCCATCCCATTGAGTGACTGTTTTTCTTACCTACTTGTGAAGCACGCTCTACACCAGAAGGGCCTGACCTCTTTCACACCTACGAACCTTTCAGCTTTTCACAAACTGTGTATGGGGAAGAAATGTCAAATGAAACCGCTATTTCTCTGTTACAATAGCCTCCTAACCCTGAACCCACCTAAAAAATTACCCTATATGGTTAAATGGGAAAAAGATTTAGCTTTCACGCTCTCCGTAGATGACTGGTCATACGCCATGGACACGATATACAAATATTCTAGAAGCACCAATCTCCGTGAGGCCCATATTGCATATTATATACTGTGTAGATGGTATTTAACACCAACCCGTTTGGCCCATATCTCGGGGACTACCGGCTTCTGTTGGAGATGCCTTACCGGCCTCGGTTCCTTACTGCATACCTTTTGGTTATGTCCCGCATTGGGGGGTTATTGGGTTAAAATAAGTAGACTGATTTCTCACTGCACTTCACTTAGACTCCCACTATGCCCGAAAATGTACCTCCTACATATTATACCCATTACTATTCAGATCCGTCATAGGAGGTTTATCTCTATGGTACTGGGGACAGCAAAAACGGTTATTGCAAGATATTGGCGTTCCTCATTATGCCCATCTATGAAAGAAGTTATGATGGCCCTTGAAAGTGTTTTTAAATATGAAGAAATGTTCCACACCGCGAATAACTCAATGTGCCAGTTTGATGATACATGGGAGGGGTGGAGGGTGTTTGTCGAGTCTGGAACCTTGATATAAGATATTTCACTGTGTACGACTGTAGTGCTGCCGTGTTTTGTGTTTCATGTTAGTTTAGGATTATATCTGTTTGTGGAAAATGGAGACCGCACTAATGACCCTATATCAGATAACATTGATACTTCATTTGCATTGCCTATTGTCAATGATAGGAATTTATGTCTTTTATCTCTGAAGGCTCATCATTTCTGCAATGTTGTACCATTTTATGTGTGAACTCCAATAAAAACTTTTACATTAAAAAAAAATAATATTTGATCTTCTTCCTTGATCCAGGCAGTGTTTAGGATGTTTGGATTCTTATAGAGTCCCATAGCCAGAAAACTTGTCATGTGGATTGCTTGTACGTTAGTAGTAGTGGTGTAGCTGTTCTAAGCTTAAAAGCTTACAATGAAATTATATGTGATGAATGGTATTGCTGCCAGAGCTGAAGTTAATTAATCATTTTGTGTCTCATTAACATGTGTGCCTTCTTCATGGGCCTCTTTACGGTGATTAAAATCAATTTAAGTAAATTAGTATAATATACAATATGCATCCATATATAAACCTAACAAATTATACAAATGAGCTCCTATTCTTCATCTGCAAGGAAACATGCTTTTATCAGTTCTTCTTACCCAAAAAAACTGATGGGGTGCTGCTTTTATTGCCCAATTAGATAAGCCTCCACTGATTTTTTTTTTTTAATGATTAGACTCCTGCAGTTTTCCTCTCTCTGAAAAGAATGTTAACCTTACATTGATTAAATGAGTGTTGGAAAATATTTATTCACTATACGGCTGTGTCATGCATGCCCAATTGTTGCACTTGACACCTGTTGGTTCAGCTGTCCTGCACCATCCTAGTGGGTTATCCTAGCTCAGTCAGCTAGCATCATCTTTTTACATCATTCTCATATGCGTCACTTTACATATGCTCTGATGCACACCTTTGGCAGGAGCCAATCAGCATGCTTCTTACGGTATTTCAGATTGTCACTTCCCCTTCCTGTTGCCCTGATGAGGATTACTGTCCTTCAGCACACTCTATAGTGTATCACTGATCTCAGAAAACCGAGGGAGATAGTGAGAACCATAGGAAGAGTGTTAGGACCCTGGACCATGTCTGCAAAATACAGGTTCCTTGGCTGAACACTTGCCACTCTGCTCATCCTCAGTATTGGAATCCAGAAACCAAACAGTTAACACACACACACCACATGATCAATCTGAATAAAGGGCTACGCCCCCTCTTCACCTTGCTTCCACATTGCAAGCTCGATCCTTGAAGTGAGCAGATCTGTTCTCTGTATTACCAAGCCTGCTGTATCTTTCCGTGATCCCCTTTCCACTAGCCGGTTTCTGTGTGTGTATTTCCAGCCTCCTCCCTTCTAAGTATCCACCACATCTCCAGATTCCTGCTCCAACTACTTCATCTCCTCATCCTCAGTTACCAGTCTGGTTAGTTTCCTATTTTCTCACGCTCCTCCACCCTGACCCCTGTTTTTGTATGCATCTGCATCTTGGGCCATTGCCACAATCTGCTGCCACCCCGGTACCAGCCCCTGACAATGAGAGTAAGAATTACCAGTAGACAAAAACTCATCACATTGTACTGTATGTGTCCTGTGAGTTATAAAACCACCATTTTAAGGCTGGCGTCAGACGAGTTCACTATGTGCGCCCGTACTGACGTGCCTTCTGGTGTCCGTCGCAGTATTGAGATGCTGCGACAGGGCCAGCCACACGCTGTTGCTCGCACACGAATTGCGCGCACAACAGCGGCCGTGCTGCGCCGTGCAGCAGCCGTCTCCGTCAAAGCACTAGGACGCGCGTTGACGGAGATGCAAAGCGCGATCCTCCACTAAGTGCGCTCAGCGAGGTGGCAAGATGGGCGTTGAGTGGAAGGAACATCCACTCTCACGTTCCTTCTGCTCTTCAAATCCACTCGTCTGACGCCAGCCTTACACCTACTTTAAACGTCTCTTTAATGTTTATTGTGACGCCCATTTGTTCAGTGGGATGTGAATAGATTCAGTATTTTATAACTCACGATAACTCGTGGTGGAAATCACTGTTCCCGGTTTGAAAAAAAGGATTTTTTGTGGTTATAATAATGATACCGTTGGCTACCAAGACACTACTTTGTTTCATTCACATATTAGATGTATTTTATTATTCTGATTTGATATATGTTATGTATATTGGCTGATCTGTATAGCAACATGCACAAAGACTGACAAACTCTTCAATAGGATACAATTTTTAATAAGTTCCAGTGGGCCAGCTGTAATGCAAGCTAAATTATAAAATATAAAACCAAAACAGCTTTTAAACGTGATATTCCAATTGTGTGCTTCATGCTTTAGTACTGCCTCTAGCACTTTAGTTCCCCACAGTTAGCTTTAATAACTGCCAACCTTAAAATTGTTCTCTTTAAAAATACTGTGAAGAATGTTTTTTGTCCATTTTATTCTGTAGCCTTCCTACATCCCCTTGGGTTGAGCCAAGCATTCAGCTGGGATTCTAAATGAATAATGCATCCTCTTGTCATTGAAAGGAAATTTATCTGTTGCCTCTCAGCATTTTGATTCAGCAGAAAGTAACAAATGTGGTCTGTTAAAGAGGATACACAATTGTTTTAAATCATTCAGTCATAGAATAAGCTGGAGTCATAATCAAAGCTATTATTACGGCGAAAATATCCCTGAAGAAAACCAGTTTGTGATGTTCTGCTGATGAGATTGAAAGAAAAGTCGAGTTTTAATGCTTCTTTTGAATTTTTTTATTGCTATGACTGTATTGCTTATTTTCAAGGATTTCCCTAGAAACATTAAACAAAGTCATCATGCAGGTAAGCTTGAAAATGTTGACACACTTAGGGAACAACCTTTTCTGCGTAACTAGAGGAAAGCACATTTAAACATGTTTTGGGATATTGATATATACATATTTACTTTACGAGCCAGACATAAGTGTTGACTGATAGGATGTGTAATACTAGGCATTTATCATTCTCAAGAGGCCAACATTGTGTCTCACGTTTGCAGCTGAAATGAATGTAAAGGGGTAGAAAGGATGATCAGTTTTCATTTCGGTTGCCCAAGCAGATATTCCTATGTGAGTGAAGATGCTGGGATTGTTGCCTTATATTGACCACAGTAGAGGAAGCTATCACTTCAGACAGCCAAAGAAATAGCCTCTCTAGTAAAGGAAACACAATATCGGGAGAGCGAGTCAAACAGTAGTGTAGGGGCTCCATGACTAAGCAATTAGATCGTGTAATCGTCTGTGCACATCACCTAAACCAAACAGTCCTTTATACTAAGGTTTAGTATGTGGCCGATCTAGTGGACATATTATTGGGAATCGCTGGAGATGAGTTGACTGCCTTGACTTATGTTGGCACCAATGACATCAATGGAGGAAAAGGGAGGATCCTAATGATTGAGTTCATGGAAATAGGATCCAGGTTTACCACCAAGGCAATATTTTCAGAAATATTACTTCTATCACAAGTGACAGTAAATTGACTTTGGGAAATCAGGGACATTGTGTGGCTGAAGTCTTAGTATAGAAAGAAGTATTTGACTGACACAATTTAGCATAAGAGTGAACAAATGCTTCTGTCACATGCAGGTACCAGGGTGGCAAGATTCTGAGCCAAGGATGCGGCGGGCACCACTCCAGAGATATATGGTGAGTGGTGGGTTGCAGGAACACAAATGGTGGTTTGGAGCAGAGAGGCAGGACACGTAGAGGGAGTGAAAAATGGAGAAACAGAAAACAAACCAGGAAAAATGGGAACTTGGATATTCTGGATACTGCAGGGAAGGACTGGTAATATTCAGGGTTCAAGGTTTTCAGGCTAATACAGGAGAGCCCTAGCATACACGTCCTCTCTCTGGAAATAGATTAGACAATGTTGGAACACTGTGAAGAGAGGACAGGGCCCTTTATTTTGGAAGGTCAGGTGGTGTAGTGCTTCACTTTTAACCATTTGTGTGCAGGAATCCCAGTGCTGGTTCTGAGATGAGCAAGGCTTGAAGGGGGCTGCCAACGTACAGTTCAGGCACCTGACATAACCCCCCTATCAAGGACCGAACCCCAGGCGCTCTTAATCTCCTTGACCAGGCACGGAGTCACTCTGGTGGGAGCTGGGTCAGGGTACTGTTGCACCACTGAAGAACAGTACGGGTTTCTTTATTTCCAGACCGATCAGTGTAGTAGATTTTTATAGGATTGGGGGACATACCATTGTACAATGGATGTAGGGTACCTTGTACTGTTTCTGCCCCAGCTGCCAGACTGTCTTCATGGGGTACAGTTTCCTCAGTCCCTCTGGTATAAGGATCTCTATCGCTGACTTGGGTGCGCTTCTTTCTTTGGCGTCTTCTTGCCTTTGATTTAGACCCTTTACAGGGCTCGCCCTCCATGGTGTTGTGGACAGTGGGGTTATCAGCAATCTTCGTGGACTGTCCATCAGATTCACGGGTGTTCTGATCTTCTGACCCAGAGTCACAGGGGAAGTGGCACTCTGGAGTTTTCAAGTCTTGCTGGCTGAGGGTGGTGGGAGTTGTGGTCACTGCTATAATGGTATTTTCCAATTGACATGCAGCTTCCCTGATCTTCAACTCCTCTTCATACCGTCCTAGGTCTTCTAGCCGAACCACTGTTTCATCAGAGGCATAAATGGTAGCTGCAGTGGGATCTTGCCAGCTGGGAATGATAGGAGCTAGATCTTGTGTCAGGATAGTCATGATCTCTATAGGCTCTGGTTCCATAGGTGGAGAAGGCTCAAAATCCATAGGCTCTGGTTCTACTGGCACGCTGCTTTCAATCTCAATGGGAATAGCCTGCTCTTTTCCCCCTCTGAGTTGGTTTCTTGGAAAGCATACTTAAGAACAGGGGTTCTCCTAGGAGCTGGCTTGGGTGGTGGCTTCGGTACCAGGGGTCTCCTGGGGGTCGGTTTGGGCACTGAGGGCTTTCTGGGAGCCAGCTTAGGAACATAGAAACATAGAAAAATGTCGGCAGATAAGAACCTTTCGGCCCATCTAGTCTGCCCAATTACATGGATACTTTACCTGGATTTATCTTTTGTTTAGGATAGCCTTATGCCTATCCCATGCTTGCTTAAATTCAATTACTGTTTTGGCCTCTACCACTTCAACTGGAAGGCTGTTCCATGTATCCACCACCCTCTCAGGAAAATAATGCTTCCTGATGTTACTTTTAAACCTTTGCCCCTCTAATCTAAGACTATGTCTTCTTGTTTTGCTACTTTGTTTCCGTTTAAATATACTCCCTTCCTCTACCTTGTGGATTCCCTTTACGTATTTAAATGTTTCTATCATATCACCTCTGTCTCGTCTTTTTTCCAAGCTGTACATGTTAAGATCATTAAGCCTTTCCTGGTAACTTTTCTCCTTCAAGCCGTACACCATTTTAGTAGCCCTTCTCTGAACTCTCTCTAAGATGTCTATATCCTTCTGGAGATACGGTCTCCAGTACTGCACACAGTACTCCAAGTGAGGTCTCACCAGTGCTCTGTACCTTGGCATGAGCACTTCCCTTTTCCTACTGCTAATACCTCTCCCTACACAACCAAGCATTCTGCTAGCATTTCCTGCTGCTCTATTACATTGACTACTTACCCTTAGATCCTCTGAAATAATAACCCCTAATTCCCTTTCCTCAGATGTTGAGGTTAGGACTGTATCAAATATTCTATATTCAGCCCTTGAGTTTTTACGTCCCAGGTGCATTATCTTGCACTTATCCACATTAAAATTCAATTGCCACAGCTCCGACCATTTTTTTAGTTTACCTAAATCATTTGTCATTTGGCTGATCCCTCCAGGAACGTCAACCCTGTTGCAAATCTTTGTGTCATCAGCAAAAAGACATACTTTTCCATTAATACCTTCTGCAATATCACTAATAAAAATATTAAAGAGAATGGGTCCAAGTACTGACCAGTGAGGTACCCCACTGGTAACGAGACCTTGCGCCGAATAAACTCCATTTACCACAACCCTCTGTTGCCTGTCACTCAGCCACTGCCTATTCCATTCAACAATATTGGAATCCAAGCTCAAAGATTGCAATTGATAAGCCTTCTATGCGGAACAGTATCAAAAGCCTTACTGAAATCTAAATAAGCAATGTCTACTGCACCACCTGTGTCAATAAGGTCAAAATCAATAAGATTCGTTTTGCATGATCTCCCTGAGGTAAACCCATGTTGTTTCTGATCCTGTAATCTATGTGTTTTTAGATGTTCAAAAATCATTTCCTTTAACATGGTTTCCCATTAATTTCCCCACTACTGACGTAAGACTAATAACTAGCCTATAGTTCCCCGATTCCTCCCTACTACCCTTCTTGTAAATGGGCACAACATTTGCTAATTTCCAGTCGTCTGGGACGACTCCCGTTAGCAAGGATTGGTTAAATAAATCTGTTAACGGTTTTGCTATTACATCACTGAGCTCTTTTAATAATTTAGGGTGGATCCCATCAGGCCCCATTGACTTATTTGTCTTTACTTTAGACAGCTGCTGTAGAACCTCCTCCTCTGTAAACTGATATGTAAATGTCTCGTTAGTGTTTCCTCCTAACTGAGGTCCCTTTCCTTCCTTTTCTTCTGCAAAGACTGAACAAAAATATTCATTGAGGCAGTCAGCGAGACTTTTATCCTCTTCTACATACCTTCCTTCCTTTGTTTTTAATCTAACTAATCCTTGTTTTACTTTTCTTTTCTCGTTTATGTATCTAAAAAATGTTTTGTCCCCCTTTTTTACTGACTGAGCTATTTTCTCTTCTGCGTGTGCTTTGGAAGCTCTTTTAAATTGCTTTGCCTCTTTCTGCCTAATCTTATAGGTTTGCCTATCTTCTTCACTCTGAGTTTTTTTATAATTATTGAATGCTGTCTTTTTGTTCTTCACTATTTTGGCCACTTCAGCTTAGGTGAGGGTGCTGATCTTCGTACCGGAGCAGACTTAGGTACCGAGGATCTCACCTGGGCAGACTTGGACACTGGTACAGGTTTCTTGGAAATGGGTGCAGGTTTGTGTACCGGAGCTGGTTGCTTAGTTGGCCTTATGGGACAGCTCACCAGACAGTGGGTTGGAGCGGCACAATATAGACACAAACCTTCAGCCTGTCTCCTGGCACGTTCCTGTGGCAATAGTGATCCGTGGGTCTTTTTTGCAGATGGAATGCACACCTTGCTAGATGAGCCCCACACAGTCTGCAGCAGCTCTTTCATGAACTCGGTCAGGTGTGCAAACAGTTCTTGCAAGGTTTCCTTCACCAGCTCCATCGCAACATGGATCACCGCGGGCTCAGTTGGGGAAGGTTCCAGCATTCTGTCACATGCAGGTACTGGGGTGGCACCGGGATGGCAAGATTCTGAGTCCAGGATGCGGCGGGCACCACTCCAGAGATATATGGTGAGTGGTGGGTTGCAGGAACACAAATGGTGGTTTGGAGAAGAGGGGCAGGACACGTAGAGGGAGTGAAAAGGGAGAAACAGAAAACAAAACAGGAAAAATGGGAACTTGGATATTCTGGATACTGCAAGGAAGGACTGGTAATATTCAGGGTTCAAGGTTTTCAGGCTAATACAGGAGAGCCCCATCATACACGTCCTCTCTCTGGAAATAGATTAGACAATGCTGGAACACTGTGAAGAGGGGGGCAGGGCCCTTTATTTTGGAAGGTCAGGTGGTGTAGTGTTTCATTATGTGCTTCACTTTTAACCATTTGTGTGCAGGAATCTCAGTGCTGGTTCTGAGATGAGCAAAGCTTGAAGGGGGCTGCCAACGTACAGTTCAGGCACCTGACAGCTTCTGACTATAGTGAAAACGATAGTTGGACAGATGGAGGAGACTTTAAATAAGGCAAAGGGTGGGAGGACATACAAGTATGATAGAAAGGGGATATTCCTTAGATTAGTGTAGCGCTCACTCCCGGAGGAGCCGCTGAATTAACCTCGGGTTAGTCTCACCGCACTAGGGAATAAATATACACCAGCACTGTTGTGGATTTTATAGATTATATACTTTACTGATCCCAATAAAGCGGCATATATAATGTAGATACGGTATATGAACGACAGGATTTCGTAATACGGGAAAAACACGCGGCGGCAAAAGAAAAAGATTAACCCCCTCAGTTCTGGAGTGTAAGTCCCGTGAATGATAGCTCTAAATTGTGTATGTGTATGGTCTCAGGTACCCGGGTACTGTATTCAACTGGCCAGTGAATGAAACAAACAAATCTTCGACTAGTCAAGTTGGGGCCCTGTGGAATTAAACAATGCTGCAGCGTGCGTTTCTTTAATTTGGAACTGCGGCCTGGGAGGCCTCTCACCCATCCGATAGGTAATCTGTTCAGGACTCAATCAAGGATTTCTCTCCGCTGTTTACTGGGACTCTGTGCCACCGGATCCGCTCCCTGCTTGTCCGATCTCCACACAGCGTACAACGGTCTACCGCCTGCACTCCCAATGGATCATTGCGGTCTCCTAACCCGGGGTCCAGCCGGAACCAGATTATACTCAGAACTTGCAGCGGTGCGTAGGTAGGTCTCTGCAAGGTCACCGTCCCAATCTCCAGCACCAGTGAGGCAGCGCCTGCACTCCGGCCTGGTCACGATCCCTGGCAGTGTCACGTGCGTCCTCCACCTTTCGCCGCTCGGCTCACTCTGCCTCTCCTCCGCAAGAGGCTGCTCATCTCTTTCCTCTTCCTCCCACCCACTTCCTGTACTCACGCAAAGCATGATGGAAATTGTAGTTCCGTTTGTGTCCAGCATAGTCCATATTGCCTCTGTCTCCCTCTGGTGGCCATAATAAGTAAATGTGGCAAACACAATCTTTAAACAGTGCTACATTAGTATTATGGGGTAGATACAAGAGTGGTAAATTCCGATTACAGGAAAGTGACTACATTGAGTAACATACATTTGTAGATGGATGTTATCTTAAATTCTTCAACATTCAGATCAGGAGGGAAGATCCATTGCATGGATGTGATGCTTGTCAGGGGAGGCAGAGATAGTATTAGCAGATCAAAAATGGGCACCCTATTACAAAATGCTTACAGTAACATAAGATTGATGGCAAAATTAAATGTCAAAAAGCTAAATGAGTGAAATGAGAGATCTGGAGGCACTGGGATAGAAGGAACAATGTGGTGTATCTGCTCATGGAGAACAGAGGTAATGAGAAAAGCTAAACAGAATCTATGTACATTAAACATGACTTAAAGCCCACTTTTACATCAGCGATAACATGGAAGCCTTAAGGATGGAAATCTACATAGACACTTACAGGGTTATTCAGAGAGAGGTGAAAAGCAGGAGAATGGCTGGAGAATGGAAAATTCTAGGTCAAAATAGCCAAACCAGAAAAATTCTCCCATTTATCTCACTTTCCAAATCAGCTATTTTGACCTAGAATTTTCCATTCTCCAGCAGCCATTCTCCTGCTTTTCACCTCTCTCTGAATAACCCTGTTAGACACTGAGAGGTGTAGTGGATTAATTTTAAGAATAAACTGCAAACACTCAAACTGTTAAAAAGAAAGGATCAACTGAAAAAGCACCTTTGAGCTGTGTTTTAATCATGGTATATTCCATTTATCTAGTCTTTGACTGAAGCTTGGGGAGTAGAAATGCAGCTAAAGGTACTTTCTGACCTTCTTACATTACATCATATCTTGGTTAGTAGAATCACCAACTAAAAAGCATCTTACTTGGATCTCTTGATAAAGAGCAGTGTCGAGTTTGTTTTTTAATTCAAGTAAAGAAGCATTTGCAAAAAACAACCGTAACTTAGTGGGATTTAAGATCAATAATGAAAAAACTGTTGCAACCATCACCAAATCACTAAAATGAAAAGCTCATTTGTGTAGGATTAGGGCATCTTCACAAACCTTTAGTTGAATTGAAAGTTTTCATCCTGAAAACACAAAGAAGATAAATGGAATATATTTAAACTCACTTTATATGGATTTATTTATAAACCTATCCCATCAAGAAATAAATATAAATGAAACAATATCAGGTGGATCAGGCACATCTTACATAAAATACATACTTGTTAGAAGAGCTTGTAAGCGATCAACAGCGGTCTAGAACAGGCAATGAAAATGTTGGCCAAAGAGCAAGATATACCCCAAAAAATGTTTGTTTTACTAAAGTAATGCGAAGGACCTTAGGTACTTAAGAATTAAAATGTTGAAATGGCATGCATATAAATACATGCATTTTAATGCATATAGGCAATATCAGCTACATGGCAAATTAAATCGGCAAACACATCATTGGTTGCCACATGCCTAAGCATTGCGTGATATTATATAGACAAAGCCAAACCAGGGTCAGGTGGCTTGTATTCATATGGAAACTCAAGGAATTTTTTTTGGACATAGACAAGATTTTTTAACCCCCTTTATTATTATTAAATTTGTTAGGGTTATAAAGTCTGAGCATAATGTACCATCTCTGCTTAAGGATTCGTATAAACTAGATGTAAAGGCCAGGCAAGTAGCGGATGAAATGTAACATGTAATAAAATGTCATATGGTGTAAAGTAATAAGCCTTTAGCACTAAGAATAATCAAGCTGCTTCATCTTTAAAGGAGTTGAGTTGAAGGAATCTGAGAATAATTAAAGGGAAAAAAAGTCACAAGAGTGCAGTGTGCAGAGCCAGACAGGGGACGCAGCATTCAATAATGTGCTCCTATGCATTGAAGACAACATTAAATCTTGCCTCCGTATAAAACAACGATAGACCCCCCCATCTTTAATACACAGTGCTATTTTTGGCAGCATTTGGAGCTAGAGAATATGGAGGACTGGAGTACAAAGGATATGAATGGAATGGAGAATTTTAGAGCATTTAATATTATTAGTTTTGTTTATTCTTTACAGAAGTAGGTTCTTTAACCTAATTTGTTTGATGCACTTAAAATAGCTCTAGATGCTTTTCTGTTAAAGCATTATAGTCACAGATATAGTAATCAAAAACATGTTTATATGAATTGCCCTTGTTGATCAAAGGAGAAAGATGAATACCACAGAAAGCAAGAAGCATTTTTCTTCCTGGAAAAGGTAAACATAAATTTGACGTGATTTGCACAGTCAGTCTGTATTTACTGAATTTATCTGGGAAAGAATAAAATCGTAAATGTCTTCAACAATAGTCCTGGCTAATGTTCGCATTTTTCAACTAGGTTTTCAGAATTAATTTACCTAACAAGCTACAATTAACCAGCAGACTAATGACATTGACTACATGGCATCCCACCTGCTTGGATTTTAAGCCCTTTACCCAGAGGCCATGTGTAGAGTAGTATGAAGGATAGGAGTCCATCCTATATCACTATGCCCCAATTCCACCACTCAGGGATGAGGTCAGGACAGCAGGGGAGCTGCCAACTCACCCACTCTAATTTTTAACTGTATTATGCCAGCCATGGCTGAATGGGAAAATGTGTATCATGAGCCCTTCCTGTGTTACTGTCCCTCCCAATTCCAAAGCCCAGGTGGTCAGAATTGGATGTACTGCCAAGCATGAATTTTCCACCCGTCCCCAAGGTAGCCATCAGTGGAAGAGTGGAGGGAGGACATAGTTATGAACATGATGGTTACTGGTTGTTCAAGGATCCTCTAGCATTCCGTGCATGTAGTAAATGTATAACTGTATCCCCATAACATGAAGAAAAATTGGATTTACCTGGGATGTTAATGGGGCCCTCCATGCTAAAAGCAATTATCTTTTTTACTGTTTTTGTTGAGCAATTAACATAATAACAAGGTGATAAGAGAAAAACATACTTACTTGAGATGAAGTTCCAGCCGTTACTGCACCTGCTTGATTCCATCTAAGGTTGCAGATGACTGTAATTCATATATAAACTTCCATCAAGACTAGACCCTTATGTGCCTTTAAATCCACAAATATCAACAATGGCAATCTACGTAAATCATCAATACGACCACCAATATGACTGATTAATGCCTAGCAGATCTCATGACCTAAAAAAAGTGAATGCTTCCAATTATAACCTCAAGAAGAGATCTTCCAGAATTTAATAATAAATTTATGGTCAGAGTCAAGAATTCACTGGTGCAACTTTCATTAAAGAAGACTCAGTTGCTGAAGAGTAGCAAAGGATTACAAAGGCAGTGTGGCAAGGTACTAATGTGATAGATTCACAAGACAAAGAGAAAACTCCCAAGCTCCAAGTAAAGATAATTTACAGAGTGAATGTATATATAAGGTGCATATATGAATAGGCAAATGTGTTTTTTATTAGAAATGTATATATGACACTTTATGGTATACATTTCTAATAACAAACACACATTTGCCTACTCATATATGTACCTGGAGGAATTTGTGCAAGAACATTGAATGTGTTCAAGCTGGCAGCCAAAGAACGAGATGACCGTTGGATGTTGTGGGAAAGATCAACTTGGGATGATTTGGGAGGGCAGCAATGCCAAACTATGTTTTACATGAAGGAAACGTGTATGCAAAGCTTGTGTGTGGACTACTTGTCAACATAACTAAACTTTAGTTTATAAAAAAAAGGACTCTCCAGGAACCAGATAGACCCAAGCTTATTTGCCAAACCAGCAAAAGGAAAAAGAAAATGATGGATGTTTTGTTCCATTCTTATAACGGAATTTAAATGGATCTGTCTAGAGGCTACGAATCATAATCCTCTTCCTCTTCACAAATGGTCGGCGGCAATGGAGCTGGCATTGTGGTCAGAGCAGCCGGTACCTGGGGCAGAGAAGGTCCAGAATGGAAATTATGAAATATTGGAGCCTGAGTAGGGCTTTGAAAAGTGACATGTGATTGATTTTCACTCTGTAAATTATCTTTTGCGCTTGTGGGTTTTCTTTGTTTCGTGTACATACACTTCCTTTGGAAGTTCAGTGGTGTTAGCAAGAGTCCACTACCCATAACCCCACTTAAAGCAGCATATTTTATACCAGGCAGACACCATTTAATAACACCACTTGGAGCTATTGTATCACACTCTCTTCTATAGTCATACTAATGTGCCACAGTTAGGGTTTATAATTATTAGGGATGCCCCAATCTGATCCCTGGGATTAGGATTGGGACTCGATCTTTGCTTTTTTTGGGGAATCGAACATTGGCTTTGGCCAATTTGAACCCTAAATCAGAGATCTGCTTTACAGCAAGACTCCCAGCCACCCGGAGCTCCACAGCTTTGGCAGTGACTCTGCCAAGCATTTGCCCTGCTGCTCGTGTGCCTTGGAGGAGACAGGGAAGATGTTGCATCTCTCCAGGTGGCTCTGCAGTCACTCTCAAGCATCTTCCCTGTCTGATGAAGGATTCCCTTTCGTGAGGGAGCTGCCAGACCAGCCACAGTCATACAGTATTGGATAGGGACTCAGAATCAGCCGATCCTGAATACTGCAGGTCTCCGATCGGAACAGCAGCCCAAATACAGCAATCAGGACATCCTTAGTGATTGTTTATCAAATGAATTAAGCATATTTGTGCATTCGAATATATCAATCTTAAATTTTTTGAAGGGACATGATTACTTAAAAACTGAAATGATTTATTTTATGTTGCTGAATTCTTAGAAGAACTTTAGATTTTTCTTATGTGTTTAGTTAAGAAAATATTTTACTTTATATGTGTCACTGGGTGCATCCACGTTGTGATCTTTTGTGTTCTAAACTGCCCCCACAATATCTTTACATCTCTTGCTTCTCACTGTGTGGCATTGGGTATAGAATGGACTCTATGGGTCAGGCAGCCAACTCACATCATTGATTGTGTCGCATGTATTCAAAGGACATCACCAGGGAGTAGATTAGAATTCTTTTAAGATCTCTGTCTTCTATCATTCAGCTGCCATCTCTTATCTCGTGTAGCATACATAACACAGTACACTCCCTGCTGCCATATCAAAACATTCACTCCACTGACTGTTAAATACTGTAGAAACTAAACCACAGCAGGCAAATACAACTTTCGCACAAATTTTGGTAAATGTTGCATCATGGGAAAAATCCAAATGGAAACAGGAGATAAAAATAACCTTATTTTTCCATTTCACATGCAATTACTTCAATCAAAGGAAAAAAACAACAGCATGTGTTTTGTAAAGTGGTTTTACTTATAATACACAAATAATCTAATTATAGCTTATGTTAGCGGTAGTGACCTTTTAACTGCCTAAATTGCCATGCCCAACATGGCCAAACATCTTCTAGGATTTTACAGTTTTTACCATCACAAGTATTATTTGTGTCCGATTCACCTCCTTTTATTGAAGGCTACTCTTGTGTATGTTTTCTGCTTACTACAAAGTATTGAAGCCTCATATTTGAACAGTATTCTATCAGGGTTATCCAAAGAGATTCGAAAAGTCACTGCACGTTCGGTGACTTTTCGTTCTCTTCAATTCGGTTCTTTTGCCGATTGCATTTCGGTGACCCTGCGGTGTATTCAGCAAACACCATAGGGTCCCCGAATTGCAGGGAAAAGCTGCCGAAAAGCTGACGAAAACTAACCGAATGCACGCTGAAAACAAGCAAAAACATCTGGATTAACCTTCGAAAAAGCCGAACAGGAGCCGAACAGGACCCGAATCACACAGAGCCGAAGCAGCTGTGACGTAGAGGAGGCAGTGAATAAATTAGCAAAACCATTTGTATGAATCTGGGAAAAAGAAACGCTGTTTGCAAAGAAACTACTGAGCGAAAATGTCTGAAATTTTCACAGGAGGTCCAGGGAATGATCATAAAGAGGGCTGTTACAAAAAAAATAAGTAAACTGAAGAAAAAATCAAAAAAAAAATCGGACTTTTTAAAAAAAATAAAAATCTGAAAAATGCTTAAAGTATCCTAAAAAATCAATGAATAAAGAGACTTTTTGCTGCAGAATTTTATAATGAACGGTTTATTAGATGTTGAATTAAAACGGGAATATTTTTAACATTGAAGTCTATGGGATTCTCCTGAATAAATTTGCCGAATTAAACCACCGAATGGCAGGACATTAGGGGAACCTTTCACTGCTGGTTTGTGTTCTCTGAATAGCCGAAGCAGTGCTTCTCTATGGGGATTTCACTGCCCTCGAACAGGCACCGAACAGGCACCGTATGTGCAGGCAATTCGCCAGGATTTGGCGAATTGCCTGCTCTCTGGATAACCGAATGGCCAGGAAAGGTAACCGAACGCTGATTTTCAGCGTTCGGTTACCTTTCTCAAGCAATTCGGATCTCTTTGGATAACCCTGTATGTGTTTTAGTGTCCTTGCTGATAACCATTGTGACATGTTAAAAGAGCTGAACTGACCGTCGCTGGAATCTAGAGGCACCCTTCACCTTTTCAGTCTGGTGTTTTAGAGCTTTTCTGGGAAGCTACCACCCTACCTGAATAGGCTGCTTCCCCCAGCAGTTCCCTCATCCTATAACCTCCGATCCAGAACCTGCACCTTACTTACAATACCACAATACAAAAAGAAAGTGTCTCGATCCTCATTTTAATACAGAGCACCACAATTATGGAATAACCTCCCAGACGCCATCAAATCTTCCCCCAGTCTAAAGTCACTTAAGAGCTCCCTATTAATATACCTCAATACAGAATGCACCTGTAAACATGTAACCCAGTGAATATATTTCCTACATATTTATTTTCTGTGTTAATCTGTATATTTGTGCTTTGTTTTTATATCCTGTATTTTATTACTTTGTAATTCTGTAACAACTGTAACAATTCAATGCTCTTGAATCCAGGACATACTTGAAAACGAGAGAAATCTCAATGTATCCTTCCTGGTAAAATACTTTATAAATAAGGAAATAAAACTAGGTTATTTCAGTACTTTATAGTAATAATGCAGGAGAAATGAAAAGTTGTTAAAATTAAATGAATACACAGGGGCAATGGCGCCGGTCTGCTGGAATTGTCTTCTAGGCGCTGGGACAATGCTACACGTTTGGTGGTCCTGTCCACAACTCCAACCACTATGGCAGGATTTTGCTCTCCTAATGAAGAAGGCAATATGGGTAGCTTTGCAGTGCATGCCGGAATGCTACTTACTGGGGATAGTAACAGATACTCTGTCAGTCACACAGTGTAGGATGTTTACTGTTATTCCTTCTAGTGCCTTATTGCTAATTGCGCGTAATTGGAAGAGCACTAAAGTGCCTGTTGTCGGAGAGGTTCGCATTCTAGTAAACAACTTAACGGAATACGAATTGATGGTCATCGAGACTTATGGCCTCTGCGTTCTCAGAAGGATCTGGCATATTGTGGGTATAACGTGAGGTGCCCGGTTAGCGAGTCGGATCTGTTTCTATGGAGACGGTATTTCAATCAGTTTCCGAACAACTCGGAAGTTGGTGGTTATGTATGTTTGTACTTTTCCCCTTTTATGTTATGTGATGTTTACCCCTGTTTTCTTTTTGTATCCCATTATACATTGTCAACAATAAAAAAAATTGAATATCAAAATAAAAAAATTAAATGAATATTTCTTCCAATTGCTCTATTTTGACATAAAGATTTCACCTGGTTATTAATTTACCACATTTTACTATGTACTAATTAGAATTTTACAGTTTTATAGCTTATTAAGTCAGAGGACTATTGGATTTTTAATTCTATTTTGTTATCCAATATGGACACATATTGATTATCATAATATATTGGTGATGAATGTACATGTCGACTAATGAAGTTATCTATGCCAAGAAGTTCACATGAAAATATTGATCATTTTTTAATTTAAGAATTGTAATCTTTTGGTACCGTAAATAAATATTACTTTTACAGACTGCATTTATATGGCGATAGTGGCAGCATTTATGAAATGTCAGTCAATGTAATACTCCAACAACATCCATATCCCATTTCATAATGTTCTCATTTCCTTCTTTATAGATATTTTTCTATGATATGGTGGGGCATGTCTTTCTCCTCGATGCAACACCTTTTTGTAGAAGTTCAAAACTGTCAAGATTTTCTAATATTCTGTTATCAGTTAACATAAATGTTATTTTTGTACTGCTTAAGACGTGTGTTGAAGCTTTCATTGGCATTAAAAAGTTTTCTGTATCTGCTTGCTAAAACTTTTGTCTTCGTGTATTATTTGAATTGCGTTTTGGGCTACGGATTTTATTTACTTTTGTATTTTTATAAATTCTCTTTTATTCCACTTCACAGAACTCCACCAAATATGACATCGCCAAGTATGAAAACATGTTTTCATTATTCTCCGTTTTGGAAAATCTTCTGCAACGTATAAATGAAAGACACGAAACATCAAAATTGGAACTATTTCAAGAAACAAAACTGTTTCTACAAAACATTGACCAAACTATACTCTGTATCGCTGATGAATTTCCTTTGTTTTGTTTATACTTGTGGAGACTGGGAACATTATATTCATACATCTAGCAAGATGATTTTTCTTTAGAACTACAATTCATAATTATAACATGAAAACATTACTTTGGAAATTATTATAGGCACTTTTTCATAGTTGATTGAAATAAAAGTTGAATTAAAATGATCCTCGGGGCTTAGTTATTTATGGGCTTCTCCATTTAAATATGTAAACTCCAATCACTAGTCCACAAATATTAGCTGAGGTTTCCATGTGTAAATAGTAGAGTCAAGGATGATACCTGCGTTTACTGCCAACTTGTGCTGGTCAGATGCAACTATGCAATGTATTTTGTAAATGAAGCCCCATGTGGGTTTTTTAACTTTTATGTCACTACAAACAACACACAAATGCATACAGGACAGTTGCCCAAGTTGCAAATCAAATACATATACTACTGGTCTTATTCCAAGTTGAACTGAAATGACTGGATGAGGCACAATAATTATTACTTTATTTAATGAGGTCGTTGATGTTCAGCTTGCTACTTGAAAGTGATGAGTAAAACACATTAGCCCTTGGTTTGTGCAATGTTATCACTGTAATTTTACATTGTATAGGACATGCAAAGGCATGGGAGGTGCAAAGCGTTAATTAGCGTTAGTATTACAATATACTAATTATCGTCTGACTGCTGTTAACCCGACTGTTAACCACAGCCTGGAGGTGGTCCTAACAGATTCCGCTGCTGCAGAATCCGTCAGCACCATCCAAAAATCCCCCCCCAAATGAATCAGATACTCACCTTCCATCCTACAGCGATGACCGCGGCTCCAACCACCTCCTCTGTCCGCCAGGAGCAGGGAGAGACTGGGGGGGGAAAGTCCCCCAGTCTCTCTCTGCGGATCACTACGCCAACCTGCGAGGTGAGATCCGGCAGGTCATGCGACTGGCAGAGCAGAAAGTCGATAGAGTCCTATTGACTCCATCAAGTGGATACTCGTGGCGGTGCTTAGCGGTTATATATTCTATGGGGTACACTTGTTAAAAATAAATTAGAAATAGGAACCTGTGACTGTATTTTTCTGAGAAATGAGAAGGTGTGTTCGTGCAGCATTATTATTCATATTATAATTGAAAAGTGAACAATATTGCTGCATTATAAAACAAAAAAAACTTGACACTTATTTTTATTATTTTTTTATTCATATTTCTCTTCACGTTTTTACAAATAACTTGGTCATGTTTGGTATCATTGGAAAGGCCATGCTCTGGCCCGCGATTCCCTTTCTGACGTCATTGTGCACCCATACAAGAAGACATCAGTGGACAAGTGAAGGAGAGTGAATCCAAGTTGTCAGCCCCCACCAGAAGAATACCGCAATCCAGACTCTGACCTTTCCAGCGATGCCTTTCTTATTTCTATAGCCCCTACCGATGGGGAGATAGAGGGGTCCAAAGGAGGCTAGACCCACAGCTGCAAAATGTCAGCCCGTTGTGGTTGAAGCACCGCGTAGATGTTAAGGGAGTCCCCTCCACGCATGGTAGTGAAACAGGAGGACGCACCATGCACGTCCTTCACGTTCAACTGGTTAAACCAATAAAAATGTAGTAACAATGTATCTAAGTAAAAACGTCTATTAAAATATAATAAAAGGGTTTATTAAAATTATAATAAAGTCTTTTAAAAAAATCTAAAAAACAAAAATGTCTTTTGAAAAATAAAAAGGGGTTTTGCAAAAACTAAAAATAATAAATCGTCTTTAATTTTTTTTAAATAGATATTACATTAAAACCTATTGGATTCTTCTGTTTAAACCGGTCGAATTGAAAAACGAAAAATCAAGTCATTTTGCCACAATTTGGCATTCTGTGAATAGAGGAATTGCGGTGAAATGCACTGTATTTCACTCTCAATTCCCATGTATTTGGCAAATTGACAGATTTATGAATAGACGAATTGTCCTGAAATTGCATTGATGGTGAAATTCACCGTTATTGGCAATTCGCTGGCAATTTCGGAGGTTAATGAATATCCTCCATATTGTGATAAGGTGAAGGGAATGATCTGGGGGGGGTATATCCCCCCTGTGTTTTAAAGGAGGGTTGAGATATCTAAGACCAGGAGGATAATGTGTGGGGGATTTTTACTTTTTATTTTTTTGGTTCTTGCTGCAGGTTTCTCCCACGTGTTGTTAATCAGTTTAATAAATGTTTCCTCCATGGGAGAAACACTGGGAGAGAGAAAGGTGAAGCTCTGAGGCTGGCACTTGAAAAACTACTGAAAGTTACAGAGCAGAAAATCAAAACAGGTTGTCATTTTTGTTAGTTCTCCCAAAATTAGAGCGGCACCTTCATGTGTTAGCTAGAGTTCAGATGGGCCAGGTTTTATTTTAACTCATTGCCCTAGAGGAATGGTTCCCAACCCCATTCTTCAAGTATCCCTAACAGGCCAGGTTTGCCAGATATCTGAAGCACAGCACAGGTGATATGATTTACTGTTCATTGATTGCTGGATTCAGTCTGCAATTCCACAGGGCAATCCTTAAAACCTGGCCTGTTAGGGGTACTTGAATACAGAGGGCTGGGAAACACTGCCCTAGAGGACCATGCCTAGTTAAATGCCTGTGGTGGTGCTACGCACATTAAAATATAATTATTGAAAATAATAATCAAAAATGGTTTCAAAACTTGGCAGTCAACTTCTATCCAATTCTTCTTCCAGCTTAAACTAAAAATTACTCTCACCACCATCTATACAAATATTGTTATTTTGAAAATGAAAATGTATTAACCCCTTAATGACCCCTGACGTACCCTGTACGTCCTGTCCTCGGGTCTCCCTTAGACCCGCGGACATACAGGGTACGTCAGCGGCGCCAAATCCCCCTCCCGCCCGATACTCACCTCCCTCGTCGGATTCCACGGCGATCTGGCAGGGAGGAAGCCTGCCCATGTGATTTACATGGGCAGGCGAGGCTGATGACGTCGCCACGCTGCGTGGTGACGTCATCAGAAGGTGCCCCCATGTAATTCAATGGAGGGGAGGGGGGGCTCCTTCGGAGCCCTCTATCTCCCCAACCATTGAAGCTAGCAAAATGCTTTTTGCACCGCTGAAAAGGGGAGAGTCTCCCCTTTTCAGCGGTGTATAGCATTAACCGTTTCGCCGCCGGATCGCGTTTTAGCAATCTTGGATGTCAGCCTAGCCTCCAGGTCCCCCCCACCCACTGACAACCTCACCATATGTGTGAGGATGTCAGTGGGCCAGTTAACCATCTAGCTGCCATGTAGAGATAAGGGGATCCTAAGGATCCCTTTATCTCCCGATCCATGGCAGCTAGATGGTCATATTTGACATCATTTGAAAGGCCTGATCATGGCCTTTCAAATGATACCAAACATGAAAAGGTTTGGTTTAAAAAAAAATTTAAAAAAAATAATAATAAAAAAATTAAATAAAATAAAAAAATGTGTTTTTTTTAAAAAAAAAATTTTTGTCTGGGGGGGTTTAATTAAATAGGACCTAGGCTGACATCTCAAAATAATTAGCACAAAATGGTCAGAATGAGCGCAGCGCACATAGGTGAACTGGCTCAGCAGTGAAAGGGTTAAAAGGTAAAAACATGTAAAAATTGGGTATTTCTATTCTCGGGATAAAATTTGGAAACTATTTAGCCGGGGTCTTTATTGGTGGTTATAGCTATAGGGGATTAAATTACGAAAAAGTGTGTTTTTACCATTTTTTTCATCATATTTCATATTTTTTTTATATTAAATTATTGAATATGATGGAAATAATGGTATTTCTAGAAAGTCCATTTAATGGCGGGAAAAAGGGTGTATAATATGTGTGGGTTGAATAAACGAGTAAGAGGAAAATTCGACCTAAACCCTAACAGCGCAGAAACGTAAAAACAGCAGCGGTCACTAAAGGACGGATTTGTGTAAAACCGCCCGGTCACTAAGGGGTTAAGGCTGGGGTCAGACGAGCGTAGTGTTCACGTCCGTGATTGCGCCTAAAAGTACGTCCGTGATAGCATGAAAGTAAGTCCATTGGAGCCTGACACATGAAGTACGTCCGCACTGAACTGCGGACGCACAACGGCCGCGGCAAACGGACGCAGGTTAGGCAAGAACGTAATACTGCTAGAACGGACGTGCGGAGTGCGCCACGTCCACAACGTCCGCATAGCTTTGTGTGTGAGTGATGGAGCATGGTCAGACGGACTGCATTTATACGTCCAGCATTTTTGACGGACAGAATGTTTTTTCATTGTAATTTATTTTCCCCTCCTACATCCGTCAAAAAATAACTTCAGTGAAAAAACGGACTGTGTGACCACTACTGCGTCATCCGTACTGACGATGTCCGTACTGCACGGACGTACAGTCCGTAGAAATCACGCTCGTCTGACCCCAGCCTTATTCATACCTTTTATTTGTTTGATTACAATGTGCAATCCGACAATTCTTCCAATTCATGCGATTGCTTTGTATACATTAATTATTATTGTGTAGGCTTTCCAGATACCTAATGTAATTTAGGTGCCAGGAAAATAATTAGACTTTCACCAGTTGTAGTCTACTGCTAAAGGCAAGGTTAATTTGAGAACATCTGATTTATGTGATTCTGCCAGGAGGCTTGCATATCTGACAGCATGGTGTAGGATAAAATTATTTAGTAAATAATGCTGTCTGCCAATAACTGCCAAAGTATTATCAAAAATACACATTTCTGTACTGATTGTTTGTACTCCAATGCTAGAATGCTATATATTTCCTTATTTGACTAGGATGTGCCTATCAGCAGTAATTACTGTTCCCTAGATGTCAGGTGGAAAGGAGTGGTAATCTGCAAATGCCATCTTGCTGAATTACCAATGCTGGTAACGTGTGTGTGTGTGTACTACTGATATTCAAGTAGGAGCTCAAGGAATTTATATGTAGATGCTGGACAACCTTTTGCTGTTGGTAAGATTATTATTACTTTTAGCATTGTAAACTTTTTCAACCATTTGCTTCAACAACTTATAACTACCACACCGCTACGCAAAACCGCATGAAACGTATCACAATTCTAGAGACCTAGGATGTGCAAAATCTATAACAGTGTTTCTCAACTCTGGTCCTCAGGACCCACTAACAGGCCATGTTTCAAGGATTATCTCGTAGAAATGCAGACGGAATCCTGCAATCACTCAGCAGCAAATCATATCATCTCTGCTATGCTTTAGATATCTGGCAAACATAGCCTGTTAGTGGGTTCCAAGCACCGTAATTAACCCCTTCCCGACCACTGACGTACCATGTACGTCCTGCCCACGGACAGGGCCGGTGCTAGACTATTTTGCGCCCTAGGCAAGACCAGCTACTTGCACCCCCCCAAAAAAAAAAGCTCACATGGGTATATTTGCCCCCAGCTCTCACATGGTGGATATATTGCCCCCGCTCACATGGGTATAATTGCCCCCCAGCTCACATTGGTACATTTGCCCCCAGCTCACATGGGTACATTTGCCTCCATCTCACACATGGCATGGAGATATTGCCCCAGCTCACACATGGGATGAAGATATTTCCCCAGCTCACACATGGGATGAAGATATTGCCCCAGCTCACACATGGATATATTGCCCCAGCTAACACATGGATATATTGCCCCAGCTCACACATGGATATATTGCCCCAGCTAACACATGGATATATTGCCCCAGCTAACACATGGCATGGAGATATTGCCCCAGCTCACACATTGATATTTGCCCCTAGGCTCACACATTGATATCTGCCCCCAGGCTCACACATTGATATCTGCCCCAGGCTCACACATTGATATCTGCCCCCAGGCTCACACATGGATAACTGCCCCCAGGCTCACACATGGATATCTGCCCCAGGCTCACACATGGATATTTGCCCCCGGGCTCACACATTGATATTTGCCCCCGGGCTCACACATTGATATTTGCCCCCAGGCTCACACATGGATATCTGCCCCAGGCTCACACATTGATATTTGCTCCCAGGCTCACACATGGGTATTTACCCCCAGGCTCACACATTGATATTTGCCCCCAGGCTCACACATGGGTATTTACCCCCAGGCTCACACATTGATATTTGCCCCCAGGCTCACACATGGGTATTTACCCCAGGCTCACACATGGATATATTCCCCCAGGCTCACACATGGGTATTTACCCCCGGGCTCACACATGGGTATTTACCCCCAGGCTCACACATGGATATTTGCCCCAGGCTCACACATGGGTATTTGCCCCCAGGCTCACACATGGGTATTTACCCCCCAGGCTCACACATGGATATTTGCCCCCAGGCTCACACATGGGTATTTACCCCCAAGCTCACACATGGGTATTTGCCCCCAGGCTCACACATGGGTATTTGCCCCAGGCTCACACATGGATATTTGCCCCCAGGCTCACACATGGATATTTACCCCCAGGCTCACATATGGGTATTTTCTCCCAGGCTCACACAAGGATACTTGCCCAGCAGCTCACACATGGGTATTTGCTCTGTCTCTGTCTTCCTGTAGCCAGTCTCAATGCGTGAAGACTGGAAGCACCAAGTCCACGCCTCCGCCTCCGCCTCCTTGATGACAGTGGCGACGCCGGCACATATTGGGGCTGGCTGCAGCACGCGGCTGCCCCGCGGGCATTTTTTTTTTACAATTTTCTTTTTTTTTTAAACTTGGTCAGTCCGGCTGCGCCCTAGATGGGCTGCGCTCTAGGCACCCACCTAGTTGGCCTAGCGGCAGCACCGACCGTGCCCACAGGTCTCCCTTAGACCCGCGGATGTACATGGTACGTCAGTGGGCTCCTATCCTCCCGCCCGCTGATACTTACCTCCCTCGTCGGCTCCCACGGCATCTATGGCATGCTGGAAGCTTGCCTTGCCATTTCCTGGGGGCCGGCAGATCTGACGACATCATCACGCTGCGTGATCATCGTGTGACATCATCACGCTGCGATTCAGACCTGGAGGGGGCTTTCATCTTGGATGTCAGCCACGCCTCCAGGTCACCCCCCACCCACTGACATCCTCACCATATGTGTGAGCATGTCAGTGGGCCAGTTAACCCCCTAGCTGCCATGTGGACATAATGGAATCCAAAGGATCCCCCTATCTCCCGATCCATGGCAGCTAGAGGGTTATACCTGATCATGGCCTTTCCAATGAAACCAAACATGACCAGGTTTGGTGTCAAAATAAAAATTTAAAATAAATAAATAAATAAAACAAATTAATAACAAAAATAAATTTTATAAAATTGTTTTTTTAAAAAAACATTTTGTCTGGGGGAGTTTAGTTAAATAAGACCTAGGCTGTCATCTAAAAATAATGAGCATAAAATGGTCAGAATGAGCTCAGCGCACATAGGTGAACTGGCTCAGCAGTGAAGGGGTTAAAAAGCAAAAACATATAAAAATTGGGTATTTCTATTCTCGGTACAAAATTTTGAAACTATTTAGCCATGGTCTTTTTTGGTGGTTGTAGATTTTGGGGATTAAATTGCGGAAAAGTGTGTTTTTACCTTTTTTTATATTTTTTTTATTGTAAATTATACGATATGATGGAAATAACAGTATTTTGAACACAACTGCATGCCTGTGTCAGAATGTGTGTTTATGTATCAGTGTGACAGCATGTGTGTCTGTGTCCACATACAGTATGTATCTATGTATCTGTATGTGTATCCGTGTGTCTATATGTCCCTCTGTGTGCTCGTGTTTCAATTAACGAGCATAATAAAATGTTAGCAAACTAAAATGAATGGTAAAGTTTTGGCCAATACCTACTATTAAATTACTTGGATCAGATCAGCGGCACGAAAAATGCAATATGGACAACACTATTTTTAATATTACTTCATGAAAGCTACCTTTTATTATTATTATATTATTATTATCATCATTTATATAGCGCCAACAGTTTCCGCAGCGCTTTACAATAACCAAAGGGAACAGGATACAGATAAATAGACATAGGATGGAAACAAGGGGTGTAGAGGGCCCTGTTCATAGGAGCTTACAGTTATTTATATTTTGCGTTAATGTTTATCTTGCAAGTTTCCTATCTTTTTATGAGATACCTGCTCATCATCATTGGCCTTTTGTGGATAGATAGTTTTCATTTGTGTTCTTGATATCCGATAATCTAATTGATATTAGGTTGAGGTATATAGATACATTTTTGCCATCCATAATTATGTATTATTTTATAGAACATTTTGGACCTTAATTTTATTGTGATACACTTTCGTTATATACAGCATCTATTTAATTTTCATTTGTGTAAAATATAACATGCATCTGAGAGGCATAGATTTGAATAATACCCAGAGTGTAGCATTAATGTTAACTGACTGTTTTAACCAATATGACAGGATTTCATGCTAGCTTTTAAAATTGTAGGAGCTCCTCTGAGTTCATTTATGGAGCCCTTAACACTATTGACCATCTTGAGCAAGCCCGTAGTGAATTGCGAAATATGCTGAGGGGTTAACATGGTAAGCAAGCAAGTGGCATTGTCTACATTCATGCATCAGTGTCATCCCTCCACCAAATCTTATACATAGCTGTGTGTAAAACAAACAAATAGTAGAGATGAGTGTGCTGCAATTATAATAACCCCATTCATAAATAATGGACTATATTCCAGGCAGTCATAAAAGTAAAAATCAGCTATACCTTTGCACAGTTGTGTGAGATCGTGAATATAAACTCTTGTGGGATCACACTCTGTTGGCAAACAAAATTAACTATCTGTTCTGAAATATGAGCATTTGATAATGAAGACCCAAGAGTTAATGGCTCACTGACAAACAACTGTAACAATTCCATGTTCTTGAACCTAGGACATACTTGAAAACGAGAGAAATCTCAATGTATCCTTCCTGGTACAATACTTTATAAATAAATAAATACTAATGATTCAACTAGAAACAAGCTCAAGGGACTTAAAGGAATTCTGTAAGGTAAAGTGGAGGGGTGGTAGAAAAATGGAAGGGTTAAACATTTTCTTGACAGACCCCCCCCCCTTCACTCCCTCATCTTTTTACCTGCCAGCATATCTTTAAAATAACTCTCCTTTCCTCCGCTTAGCCTGCATTTAGAGGCAGGGGACAACATAGAGTGTTCTGCATTGCTGAATTAAACCCTGGAGAGGTAGCCAGGGTGCAGGATTTCTGAGCAGAGGAAAGCTCTTTAGTTCTGAAGGCTGAATCAGACCACTTGAACACAAGCCCCGACTGGGGTGGTGGAAAGAAGGGATGCTCAGCTAACCTTGACAATTTATTTAAAAGACATTATAGTGGAAAATAAATAAATAAAACGTGGTTAGAATGTCCCTTTAAATCACACAAATTGGTACAAACAGCAGGTGGTAGTTTCCAAGTGCACGTTAATGAGAGGAAAGCAAAGATGTGTAAATGGTGCATATTCCTAGCAGTCACATAAATATTTATAATTTTTGATCCATTTTTCAGTGATTTAACATTATTAATAAATACTACACGTGGTTTCAACTTGTTAGTTAAAACTTGAAAAGACTCTAGTGCCTCAATCTGCCAGCATTGTCAGCACCAGAATGTCATAGAGCATCACTATCATAACTAGGAAAAATGACATGAATGACAAGCTCTGTCTTGACCACCTGACTTGCTTACAAACAAACCTAACACTTTGAATCCCTTAACACCCCTAACAGACTGTCCTTGCCCCCCCCCAATAACCATGATTACCGAAAATATATGTCCCACTATCCCTGACCCCCCTAACACCTATAGAAATTGCTCCGACCCTTATCATTTACAGTACACTCAGAGGAGTTCAGACCCTACTAGGCTTTTCTTATAACCATGAATTTAAAAGAGCAGTTTTTTCAAATGCTATTTTATATAGATTCATAACTAACTAGTACCGGCTGGGTGGAGTAGAGGTAATGTCACTGCTCTGCATGGAGAGAGCCTGTGGAGTCATGGGTTCGATCCCAGCGAGCAACCTCTCCAGTAAGTGTCCTTGGCAAGACACCTAACGGTACATACTCGCCACCCAGGACATACTTGAAAACGAGAGAAATCTCAATGTATCCTTCCTGGTAAAATTCTTTCTCAAAAAAAAAACAACATGTATTAATTAAAATAAGATTGTTTGAATGAATACAAGGGCACTTTTTGACTATGTTATGATTTTTGTCACCCTTCCACCCACAGCGGTTGTCAAAAGCAATATTAATTAGCTTTTATTACTTACTAAATTTAAATCATATCAACGAATCCAAACAGAATGTGCCTGTGGTGCACATTGCTCACATTTGTATCATATAATTGCAGATTATGTCTCATGATTAATATACTAAGATTTCCACCAGGATTTAAATTGACTCGCTTGTTTGTCTTTATTGCTATTCTTATTTATGCTTCTTTTTACTTTTCTCAATGACAGTGATGAACAAAAGCAATAAATCAGATTAACAGAAATACGATCAGGGTGCACTTGTTTGGCTTTCATTAATTTTTATTCATTGCCTTGATACTTAATTTTACAGGTCATGAGATAGAGGACTTTATTTATGAATCTACTGCAAAAATGTTCAAAACTCCACAAGTCAACTTCTAAGCTTAATCAGCTTCCATATGTTTATTGATAGAATGAGTGAAAATATTACATAGTTATATAGTCTGAAAAAAGACATGCGTCCATCGGGTTCAGCCTCTCCCACATAACCTACTGCTGTTGATCCAAAAGAAGGCAAAAAAATCAGTCTGAAATGATTGCCAATATGCAACATACTGGGAAAAAAATCCTTCTTGACCCCAGAATGGCAGTCAGATTTCTCCTTGGATCAAGAAGCTTTTACCCACATATTAAATATTATAACCCTTAATATTCTGTGTCTGCAGGAAGTCATCCAGTCGTTTTTTAAAAGTCTGTACAGACTCTGACCCAACCACCTCAACAGGCAGAGAATTCCACAGCTTTATTGTTCTCACCATAAAATAACCCTTCCTATGCTTTAAGCTAAATTTTCTTTCTTCCAGTCTAAATGGATGACCCCTTGTCCTGTGTATAGACCTGTTAATGAATAGGTTATCAGACAATGGTTGATAATGGCCCCGTATATATTTATATAAGGTTATCAGATCCCCTCTAAGGCGCCGTTTCTCTAAACTAAACAGGTTTAAGCTTGTTAGTCTTGCCTCATAACTTAACCCTTCCATTCCCCTTATTAATTTAGTTGCCCGTCTCTGCACTTTTTCTAGCGCTATAATATCTTTTTTTAAGACAGGTGCCCAAAATTGCACGGCATATTCAAGGTGCGACCTGACCATTGATTTATACAGAGGCAAAATGATGTTTTCATCCCGTGAGTGAACTCCCCTTTTAATGCATGCCAATACTTTGCTGGCCTTGGCGGCTGCTGTTTGACATTGCACATTGTTACTTACAGGGTTATCCAAAGAGATTCGAATTGCTTGAGAAAGGTAACCGAACGCTGAAAATCAGCGTTCGGTTACCTTTCCTGGCCATTCGGCTATCCAGAGAGCAGGCAATTCTCCAAATCCTGGCGAATTGCCTGCACATACGGTGCCTGTTCGGTCCCTGTTCGAGGGCAGTGAAATCCCCATAGAGAAGCAATGCTTCGGCTATTCAGAGAACACAAACCAGCAGTGAAAGGTTCCCCTAATGCCCTGCCATTCGGTGGTTTAATTCGGCAAATTTATTCAGGAGAATCCCATAGGCTTCAATGTTAAAAATATTCCCGTTTTAATTCAATATCTAATAAACCGTTCATTATAAAATTCTGCAGCAAAAAGTCTCTTTATTTATAGATTTTTTAGGATACTTTAAGCATTTTTCTGAATTTTTTTAAAAAAAATTAAAAGTCCGATTTTTTTTTTTTTTTTTTTCAGTTTGCTTATTTTTTTTGTAACAGCCCTCTTTATTATCATTCCCTGGACCTCCTGTGAAAATTTCAGACATTTTCGCTAAGTAGTTTCTTTGCAAACAGCGTTTCTTTTCCCCAGATTCATACAAATGGTTTTTCTAATTTATTCACTGCCTCCTCTACGTCACAGCTGCTTCGGCTCTGTGTGATTCGGCTCCTTTTCGGCTCCTGTTCGGCTCCTCTTCGAAGGTTAATCCAGATGTTTTTGCTTGTTTTCAGCGTGCATTCGGTTAGTTTTCGGTGAGTTTACGGCAGCTTTTCCCTGCAATTCGGGGACCCTGTGCTGTTTGCTGAATACACCGCAGGGTCACCGAAATGCAATCGGCAAAAGGAACCGAATTGAAGAGAACGAAAAGTCACCGAACGTGCGGTGACTTTTCGAATCTCTTTGGATAACCCTGTTAGTTTGAAGTTTATGATTAGTCCCAAATCTTTCTCCTGCTTGGATTTCCCTAACTCCGTACCATTTAGGGTATAAATTACTTGTGTGTTCTTCACTCCAAAGTGCATAACTTTGCATTTATCTAGATTAAATTTCATCTGCCATTTAAGTGCCCAGTCCCCCAATCTATCTAAATCCCTCTGCAGCGAAGTAACATCCTGCTCACATTGTATTACTTTTCCTAGTTTTGTGTCATCTGCAAACACTGATACATGACTTTCGATGCCTATCTCAAGGTCATTTATAAATAAATTGAATAGTATTGGTCCTATAACAGACCCCTGAGGGACACTGCTTACCACTGGTGTCCATCTTGAAAATGTACCATTTATGACCACTCTCTGTACCCTATCTTTTTAGCCAGTTTTCTATCCAAGAACAAGTATTTTCATCTAGACCAATTTTTCTTAATTTAAATAGTAACCTTTTGTGTGGAACTGTGTCGAAAGCTTTGGCAAAATCTAAGTAAATCACATCCACTGCGACCCCCTGATCTATACTTCTACTTACTTCCTCATAGAACGTAATTAGGTTAGTCTGACATGATCTGTGTTTCATGAAACCATGCTGATTTTTGCCAATTACATTATACCTCCCAATAAATTCCTGAATATTATCCCTTAGTAACCCCTCAAATACTTTCCCAGCCACAGAAGTTAAGCTCACAGGTCTATAATTCCCAGGCACAAATTTTAAACCTTTCTTAAATATAGGGACCGCGTCAGCTTTTCTCCAATCCTCTGGTACTATTCCTGAAAGAAAAGATTCTTGAAAGATTAAGAACAGAGGTTTACATATTTCAACACATAGCTCTCTCAGTACTCGCGGGTGAATTCCATCTGGCCCTGGGGCTTTATTCACATTCACATTGTTTAATTTCTGCAAAACCTTGTCCTGAGTCAACCAGTCACTTTGTATTAGTAAGTTTTTATTAATGAATTTCATGTCTCCTGTTATAGGTGTCTCTTTGATAAATACTGAAGAAAAATAATCATTTAAAATTTCTGCCTTATCCTGATCTTCAGTTAACAATAACCCTGACTCGGAATTTAGTGAACCAACATTTTCACTCTTGGGTTTTTTAGAATTTATGTACCTAAAGAATCTTTTAGGGTTGGTCTTGCTCTCTTTGGCTATTTCTTTTTCATTTTCTAGTTTAACCCATCTAATCGCATTTTTACATGCTTTATTGATTGCCCTATATGCTTTATAGGATGCCTCAGAGTTATCAAATTTAAAAGCTTTAAATGCCTTCTTTTTATTTTTCATTTCCTTAGTTACCTTCCTACTAAGCCACATTGGTTTCAGTCTGTTTCTTTTATATTTATTAACCAGTGGAATATATTGTGACGTGTACTTTTCTAGTGTTAGTTTAAAGATATTCCACTTATCCTCAGTGTTTTTCCCGTGAAAGAGTTTCTGCCAGTCAATGACATTGAGAGCTTCCTTTATTTTAATAGTGATAGTATTAGTTACATCGTTACAAAACAAAGACGTACGTCCATCATGTTCAGCCTTTCACACAACACCTACTGCTGTTGATCCAAAAGAAGATAGGTAATTGGAACATTAATTATTCAACCACTGGTTCATCTGGATTTCAGTGTATATTTTCTGTGGTGAGTAACAATGATACCTATCCTAAACCCTTTGCAGTTCCTTATTAACGACTCTATTATGAGTGAGCCACTATATTTGCTGCTTGACTTGTAATATATGCAAGCTGCACTCACTTAACAGTTACTGGCAGTATCTCCTGCAGTCCATAGAGAACAAGGGGAACCCTATGAAAGATAGGGTCTACACCTTCTACTTTCTTTAGTAAGAATTGCACGATTCCCCTCAACAATCTTGACCCTCCAGATGTTTTAGTAATACATTTCTCATGATGCACAGTCAACCTAACTAGGGTCATAACTGGGGAAAAAATGTCATCTGCGCTCGTTTCTATACAAACAATCAATACAAGGGTCAGCCTTCTCGGAAAATGTAGTTCCAAAATATCTGGAGGGCCAAGGTCGCTGAGCAATCTAAGACCTTTAACATCGAAGAACGTGCATAAAATGTTATTGAATATATAATGTGAACCAAGGGGTAGTGAATATAAACCCTTACTTTTTGTTGGAATTAATCTGCCTACTACATGCAAAATAAATACTGGAGTCTATTCTAATTCAGAATCTATCATAAAATAGAAATGCTCACATAGTATCAAGACTAAAATTAGAATTTAATCAAGTTTTAGGAACAGGCTGTCTACAAAATTACGTTTATCTGTATTTTTATAAGAGTTATGATCATATATTGAAGATTATTAATCCCCGAAAAACAATATACTGTCCATTAACATCAATTAACCCCTTAAGGACCAACGACGTAACGTTTACTTCATAAATGCATTGGCTATAAAGACCCTTGATCCTTAAGGGGTTAACTATTTATGGTACAAAAAAGCCAAATTATAGTTATATAAAATAGGAACTCTTGATTTATTAGCGCCAGTGGCATGGTGCTGCATGTGAAACTGTTTGAGACCGAATTTAAGATATGACAATCTTTTAAAATGAGTCTCTTGGAGTCATAAAATGTCTGCATCACATTTTTTAGCATCTTCTAGAAATTGAAATCACTTACCGGGAGTATTTAAACCTCATGCATTATGGTAATAGATTGTCAGAAATTGTGTTTCTTACAATAATATAAAGTTAGCATGTACCTACTCCTGTAGAAAAGAAAAAGGAGATATAAAGATGAACCCCATAGTAACCAAGCGGTTTTACCATTGTCTGTCCGAAGGTACCCACTGCTTTTTTTACATTTCTGCGCTGTTTGTGTTTAGCTCTAATTTTCCTCTTACTCGTTTATGGAACCCACACATAAGAATATACCGTTTTTCTCGCCATTAAATGGACTTTTATAAAGTTACCATTATTTTCATCAAATTGCATAATTTACTATAAAAAAACAATGAAAAAAAAAACACTTTTTTGAACTTTGACCCCCAAAATCTACAACCATTAAAAAGACCCCAGCTAAACAGTCTCTAAATTTTGTCCTGAGTTTACATGTTTTTTTTCTTTTTAACCCCTTCAATGCTGAGTCACTTCAGCTCTGTGTGCTGAGGTCATTTTGACAGTTTTGTGCTCATCATGTTTAAATGCGATTTGAAGTCCTATTTTATTATATGACCCACACACAAATAATAATATAAGAAAAATGCAAGTTTTTATTTATTTCACCAAACATGGTCATGTTTGGTATCATTGGAAAGGCCACTGGGCAGCTAGGAGTTAATTGCCCAACTGACGTCATCCCGCACATACGCAACAACGTCAGTGGGCAGGGGGAAGCCCCGGAGGCTTGGCTGACATTCATGATGTCAGACGCCTCTGGGACAAGTCTGTGATCCAGCGCCGATGGCACAATGACGTCAGGGCGCCGGGAGGGGTATAAAACTGGAGGTCGGACTTCCTTGAGTCAGACGTCCTTGGGACCCTGGAGAGAGACGTAAGTAACTGGAAAGCAGGCGGGCCGGTCTATTTCAGAATATATCTGACATTGTTCCCGCAACCTACAAAAGGTTGTGTCAGATATATTCCAACATAGGAACGGAAAGGGTTAATGATCTTACAGGTATCTAAGGAGTCTGACATAGAACCTCACCACCTCCCACAAATAAATATTAAATATCTTCCACTCACATACAGATCTGGGGCTCATAAACAAATACAGAAATTTCGACAACAGAATTGAAAATATACAGGATAATTAAACAATGTAGTAAATAGGGAACATTCTCACTTTATATCCTTAATGCCTCTTCTACAACCACAGTCTTTATGCTCATATGTCAGTACAGAGAAAAACTACTGGACCAGCTCCTTTTGTGCTTTATTCCTCCAAAAAAAGCTGAGAGGGAAACATAGCATAACAGCAAGTGGCATACATGTCATTATGACAAATTCTCACTTACACTCTTCAGAGCCCATATATATTGGCTCTAATTAATTCACTCTCTGTGCACTTGTCTCAGGGGCACACTTCCCTCAATAAATTCTTTGGATGAGAATCCAGGTATGTCTTATTGATAGTAAAAAAACAACCACAATAGTGCCACATAAATCTTAAACAGCAGAGACAACATACTATTTTATCCCCAGTAAATGCCTCCTTACACTTTTAGGAGCCCTTTAATCACTGGCTCTGTTTTTATAGCTTTAGGTGCATATCATCCCACTTCCGAATTGGCATCTCATCCCACTTCCGGATTGTTCCCCAGCGGCAAAGATGGAGCTCTGGTCTTTTAAAAGTCACCAATAATCTCTATAAATGTATTACTATAATACATGACAAAATACAAAAATAATATTAAAAATTACTTTCGTTTCCTGTAGTGGTTATTGCAAAGATCTTAAACGCATATCACTGTCCTCCAGCAGCTTCCCAGGGCCCTATTCCATAGTTGATGGCAAAATGGAGATGGTAGGTAGAAAAATATGCGATTGCAGATTTTCCGCATTCCGGAGTAGGTGCTTTATAGCGCCTGGCCCTGTAATGAAGCGCAAGGCTGCCCAATACTGGTAGCAGTTCAGCGCACCGATGCAAGTATTGACTCATGGAGTCCATAGGACTCCATGGAGCCTCCTGCGTACTGACCGTGAGCTCACTCTCACGTGACCGCATCGTGCCACGGAGAAATCGCAAAATGAGACTAGGAACTATTTGTTCCCAGTCTCACTCTGTTCGCCCCTATGTGACACAGGATGAGAGTTGAGTGTGGGATTTAATTGGGGGTTTTAAAGAGCGTGTTATGTGAAAATTATTAACTCACTCAGGGAAGGGCTACATTCGAACCTCAAGCAGAGTTTGTGATAAGAATGAAATAGAGAGTCCCCTTTTTAAGATAACTATAGGAGATGCTATTATTATTATTATTCTTTATTTATAAAGCGCCAGCATATTCCGCAGCGCTGTACAATAAGCACAGTATAGACAGGGTTACAATACATTGAACAACATTTGAAAAACAGTACAGGAGGAGATGAGGGCCCTATTGCCGTAGGAACTCACAATCTAGGAGGGTTGGGGTTGGAAACAGGAGGAGAGGACTGTAAGGTGAGAGTGATTGATGGTTGCGTCAGTGAGTTGGGTGGTAGGCTTCCCTAAATAGGAACGTTTTAAGGGAGCGTTTGAAGGAAGAGAAGTTAGGGGAAAGTCTGACAGTACGAGGGAGAGCGTTCCAGTGAGTGGGGGCTGCGCGTGTGAAGTCCTGCAGTCTATCATGGGAAGAGGTGATGCGGGGAGAAGCTAGGCGCAGGTCACTGTTTGACCTTAGGGAGCGGGCTGGGGTGTATTTGGTGATTAGTGAGGACAGGTAGTGGGGCGCTGAGTTAGTGAGGGTTTTGTAGGTAAGGATAAGGATTTTGAACTTTGGATTTTGATGCTATGTGCAGTGTCTCCTGTGGTTATCTTATCGACAACTATAGGGCCCTCTGTTGGTGAAAATTATTTTTAAAAATTGGGTGTTTGATTTATTCTATATTTTTTTTTTTTTTTTCCTTTCACAGTAAACTGGGACTTTGGGTCTTCAGGCTTGTTAACAGAAAACCCATAGGGCCTCTTCATATACAGGGTAAGCACAAAATGAGTTCTTGATTTCCAACGGATATAGATTGTAACTTTATTGGAATATTCTTACATATTGGTGGCTACAGTTGCATCAACGCATAAAGTTTCACATGGTATCGGTTGGTATCACACACACTCGATGTGCGCCCCACCTTGTTACTTGGCAAACATCAATACAATAATCTAGTTCGGATTTGACTCTCTGCAGCATATTTGGCATGATCACTTTTATGGCTTCAGTGATGCATTCCTGCATATCATCCATGATTGCGAGTAGTGGAGGTACAAACATTCTGTCTTTTGCGTACCCCCAAAGGAAAAAGTCACAAACAGTTAGGTCCGGTGATCTCGGTGGCCACTTGCAGAACACCTGGTAATTTTGTCCAGCGCAGCCAATCCACCTGTTTGGCAGGTGCTCGTTGAAAAATTTGTGGACAGCGACAGGACAGTGCGGCAGTGCCCCATTTTGATGAAAAGGGTAGCCACCACCCTCAGCAGCTAGTTCTGGAATCAACCACTTGGTTTGCATTTCCAGGTAACCTTGGCCAGTAACGGTTTGTCCCCCAAAGCTAAATAGGCCGTACACAGTACTCTCTGATACGGCACAAAACACATTTATCGAGAGCCATGCACAACCCTCCACAGTGGCATGCAGATTATCACACCCCCCCCATATCCTCACATTGTGCCTGTTGACCATTCCACTTACAGTAAGTGGAAGGTTCCTACTCACTGAAAATGATCTTTGACAGCAGGTTATCATCATTTTCTATTAACACCTGGAGATTCCTGCAAAATTCAAGTAGTGCTTCAATGTTTTGCTGGTGTAAGTTTTGCACCAATTGCAACTTGTATGGGTAAAACCGCAAGCACTTCCACAAGATCTTGCTTACCGTGCTTAACGGAACATGTAACTCTCGGCTAGTTCTGCATATTGACTTCTAGGGAAAGTGCAAAAATGCTTTTCTGCCGCAATCAACAATTTGCTCCAAGACCGATGTTCTGCCTGATTGTCCCTTTCTCTGATCACAGAAGCATACTTTGTCAATGAAATTGTTCTACCACTTCAAAATGGACGTCTTAGTAGGTGGATCCACATTAAATTTGCATTTGAAAGCACAACACGGTTTTTGCAAATTCCAACACCATATTCTCAAAAATGAAGGCCACATGTTTCAACTGTGTCCATTCCACAGACCTAGAGGGCCCTTATCACCTCAAGGTCAAGCGGTTTCACTGATCGTTGGTAACAAGTGCACAGGTCAATACATCTAATTTCAGACACTGTAGTCTTCTTTCGTTTGAAATTATATAGCAGGTTGCTTTACTCATGAATTTTTTGTTCTCCCTCACGTGTTTAAAATTTGGATGTCTGAACAGCATGGCAGGTTGCCAATGACTATGAAAGTATGCTGAGCCCTGAGTGGAGGAGAACAGTGTCACTCTTTATATAGGACACGTGACTAGTCAGAAAGGGTGGGATCAAACCCCTATTGGTTAATTAGCCGATTAACACTTGACAAGGAAGGTTTAAATAGCAGCTTATTTTCTTTTACCAACTTAAGCATTCCTGACGAGACGAAGTAGGCGAAACGTGCGTCGGGTGCGCGTAGGAAACAGGGATCTTTGTTATAAATCTATTTGCAAACTACTTAGTTAGAAATGAAGCTAATGATGCTGGTATTTGGTAGTGGAATCTCTACTATGAATTAGCTGATTAATCTTTAAGCACTTGCTGTATTTGCAGCCTCTTTCTATCTAGTGATGCATTTAGACCAAATATTTGGGTCTGCCATATCAATACGATTCTTGCTTCCTTGGTCTCTTCTTTCCCGTGCCAATATTGTGGTGGTCTGGCAATGTTTATGTATGAAAATATAATGGATACCTAAGGCCAAAATACAGATATAGGTCAGCAGGTTATATACAGGGAAAATGTCGCTGTTGATATATAGTGGATTTGGTTTTATTGTGCGATATTTTATTTTTTGGTTGGGATATAAATTTATGGCATGCTTATTGTGTTTTCTTTCTAATTATACCACTGGTTTAACAATTAAAAGTTAAGTTTAAGGCTAGGGTCAGACGAACGCATTTTTCACGTGCGTTTAGTCGCACGAAATCACGGCCGTGCTAGCAGCAAATGACGTCCAATGCCGGGGAACATACGACGAACGGCCGCACGAAAGTTCGTCCGTGCAACGCAAGTGGCCAACGAACGCATTTTTTCGAGAACGTCAAACCGCTACTACTGACGTACAGAGTGCACTGCGGCCGCATAGCGGCGTGTTTGCGTGATTGGGAGACGTCAGACGCTGCTAATGTCCGGCTAACATAACGTCCAGACACAAAAAGTGTTTTATTGATGATCCGTACAAAATCACGGACGAAAAGGCGCATCGTATGACCGCTATCGCGTATTCCGGGAAAAAATACGTACGTTCGTTCGAATGCACTTTTTCACGGACGACGTGAAAAATGCGTTCGTCTGACCCTAGCCTTAGTGTCTACATAGGTAGATGTTTGTATTCCTCTGGCGCCGCTGGGGGAATAATATGTTTATATAAAAAAATATCATATTTGCTTTGTATGCCTGCTAAAGGAGACTACTGGCCCATTCAAACGGCATTGCATGTTTTTAAAAGCACACTAGCAAAGCATGCATGTCCCTTTAACCAGAGTTATTGTAAACTTAAAAACTCCATAGACTATAATGGCTCTGGTAAGTTTACAACAGCTCAAGTTAGCACCAAGTATGAATAGAGTGCTACATGTTTACATGCACTTTCCTTAAAGCGCGGAGTCACAAATGAACTAATTTTTCACCTTTATGAGGTGTACAAAAAGCACTATTTTGTGTTTTGTAGAAACGTAGGACCTGGGGAGACCCCAATGTCTGATCACAAATATATATTTTTTCAAGATTATAACAAATATATACACCATATTTAGGAGGTAAACATTAATGCTTGCCTAAATTTGCTTAGATTGCCACCATTTGGAAAATAAAATGAACTCATCATTGGCATTCACTTATTTTTTAGCAAATGCTAAAGAAATAGGCATCTGTAATTGCGCTATTGAATTTTCAACACTTACAAATCAATACGTGCTTCAAGTTAAGGTTAATGAGGTACACGCGGTTATTAAATGATTTAAACAAATTGATACATTGCCATAGCCACGCCTACAACCCAACATAGACATGTGAGGAAAAAGGTTCCGTATCCCAAATATATCCTATACTGTACTATAGATAGGGTTTCATCATACATCCCTGCCTTCTTTGTTTTAATGTTTTAAGCATTCAAAACTTTTCAAAAACATTAAGAAACACAGTTTCGCACATTCTCAATTAGACCTCTCTCCTGTCACCTTGTTACACCCCCCCCCCTTGCTGTAAAAAAGAAAATCGTCAAACTTTATCGCTGTATTACAAAAGAGAGGCAGCGGGCAGTATTCAAGGAGAGGATTGGGGTCACTAACTCCTGTACAGGGATCAGGTTGGAATATACTAAAGGTTAATTTAACTGCAATGAACATCGACCGCTTTCCAAGCAGGCAACCACTATTTAGTACAATTGCATACTTTTTGCAGAAATGTAGATTTTTCACTAGGAGGCGGAACTGCAAGAAAAGCTGCTGGCTGCCGTAGCCATGAGTCCGGAACTCTGAGAAATAGCTAGGAAATCTGCCAGCACAATTTCAAGGAAATAAATAAGTGAAATTGGGCATTCCCCATTTAGGCTAGGGTCAGATGAACGCATTTTTCGCGTCGTCCGTGAAAAAGTGCGTTCAAACGAATGGACGTATTTTTTCACCGAATACGCGATAGCGGTCATACGATGCGCATTTTCGGCCATGATTTTGTACGGATCATCAATAAAACACTTTTTGCGTCTGGACGTTATGTTGGCCGGACATGAGCAGCGTCTGACGTCTCCTAATCACGCACACATGCCGCTAGCGGACGCAGCGCACTCTGTTTGTCAGTACTAGCGGTATCACGTTCTCGAAAAAATGTGGTTGTTTGCTGCTTGCGTTGCCAGCCGAACTTTCGTGCAGCCGTACTTTGTGTATTGCCCGTCCTTGGCCATCATTTGCTACTACTACGGCCGTGATAAAGTGCGGCTGCACGCGCCTTCACACTGCGTTCGTCTGACCCCAGCCTAATACACTCCACAAAAATATAGCAACCAATAAATCAAAAGTCTGAATTTTAATATGTGTTCAGGGATGCACGAGGTACATTTTATGTAACCGCAGGTCTTACTGTAAGTACATGATTTACAGAAAACATTGCAAGTTCTGTGTTTAATGTAAAAGGTCAGATTTTACAGTATGGACATGGCAAGTCCCATGTTTAAAAGTGCAGGTCTCAATGTGCAAACACTGTGAGTTACGTGTTAATTGTATTTGTGTGGTGTAGCCTGTACAGGAGGATCTTAAAGTGTTTATTTAGCCCTCTGACCACAGGGGCTTGAGACAGTGCAATGAGCTCAGGTTCTTGGGCTTTGGGATGTTTGGAAACCAGCTCTGTTCAATGGCTCTCAAATCGCTCAGCACAGAAAGAATGCAAGTCTAAAATGTAACTAAAGATTAAAACAGGAGTTGAGTATGGAGAACATCAGGAGGAGTTAATTTTTAACCCCATTCACTACCAAGATCGAGAATACTCAACCTGCTGGTGCCCCAATATGAACTAGCCAGTGTGGTGTATTCTTGGAGCAATGCAAAGGAATTTTGTTTATTAAAAATTAAATTCTTTTGCAATTCGGCTCTAGAATGTGCCCCCAAAGTTATAACACCTCAGGCATGTTACCCGGGGCACCGTCACCTAGTCTGAGCGAACATTAGCGTTTGTATGTGTAAGCCATAGCGCTAGGTTAATTTAATGCAGCACATGACCAACAGATCATCTGCCTCTCGGAAAAATCCACGCTATCAGTCCACATTGGTGATAGCGTTTCCTACCGCAAGCTTACTGTACTTTGCGCGTCCTCTACTTAACATTGGGAGCACTTGAGATCTTTAGTGCTTTGATAACTAACAGGTCACTTGCTGCTTGCGCTAATTACTGAAGAGATGCACACCGCAAAATTGTAGCTACTGCTCAAACCAGGTGCTAACTAACTCCAAAAAAAGACAAACAGGTCTAAGCCCAAAACCAACAACCTATTTAAAGGAAGCAGCCCAGGTGTTATTTTGGATAAATCACATAAAAAATGACTGTACCTGATTACAGGCTCGTTATTTCAATTGGAAAATGTGCATTGTGTGACAATTGCAATAACCATTATTTTACAATTAATAAATGTCGAAGAGCAGCACTCCTGGAATTAATGGGCTGCACATGCCAGTGTACATGACATAGCACCCCAATCAAGATGTAAATGCACATATTGATTTAATTTGTCTGTGAGATGTTTGAGTATCTCCTGCTGACGATTTACATATATGACCTAGATACCATAATACTTCCAAAATGTGTCCATAGGGTGACCCTATCTGACATGTTTCAAGTGACACATATTGCTATTTCAATATAACAGATCTCTGTACCCCGACAGGGTCACATCTGTCATTGCCGCTTCCTTGCAGGACCCCCCCCATGTTTTACCCAGGCAGACTACCGTGCCTTTCTCCAGTCCTTAGCCGCAACGTAAAGACAGGTACACATAGAAAGTCTTGCTAGCATCCCCCAGAAGACGAGACAAGATCGGAGGTCTTTCGGGGTTAGAAGGGAACAGCTACCATTGTATACCCTTTCTACCCAAACCGCTACCAAAACCATGAGTCGTGACTGCATGTAGGGTTGAAATAAAACTGGACACACACATAGATTTATATGGTCACACATGGGTCATTTACAAATACAAAACTTCCCCTAGAAGCCGTCGGGGGACCCAACCAGTCCGAAACAGACAATTGGATAAACATTTACTTCCTGGAATGTGAAACTAGTTACATTAGGTAGACATTTAAATTAAACATTATGTAACATTTCTAATGAGGCGGGACAATGGTAATCAGGATAACAGATTACAGACAGAAGATTTTCAACCTATTCATATAGAAACAGATAACACAAGGACCAGACAATAGACCCAGACAATAGCATTCTTGCATAATCACAGATTACACAAACATTCTGCACACAAGGGAAGCCTTCTGTCATGCTGCCATCATGGTAGCTCGGAACAAGGAGAATAGCCCTTTAGGCAGGTGAGCCGCTGGCTTGGTACAGGATTTATACTGTATACAGATTACAGACAAGAGGCAAACCAGACTGAAACACAAGGGACAGGAGGGCATGGAAGAAAGCTAAAGGAATACTAAGCTGGGGTAGGTCCTTTAGTTGGCCTCTAACTAGGGAGAACACCTCACAAAGTATGACAGAGCAGGGGGACAAGAAGAGCGAAGGTTAACACGACAGACAAAATCCTAAACTGGAGAGGTCCGTCTAAGTTGGCCTCTAAATAAACTAAACTCAGATAAAGCAAACACACAGAACATGAAACATATAAGAATGGTCAGTATAAACAGAGAACAGGCATACAGGTTACGGGGGTACTTTCAAGAGAGGAATCCAGAAGACACGCCAATAAGTCATACACAGAATATATACAAGATACAGGGTCCAGACAAGAGAGGAAACCAGAACCGAAGCCAATGGGTCATACACGAGCCTACCAGACATGAAGCTATACAGCAACTCGAGGAATAAGGAACCAGGATCAGGACACAGGAACAAAGCCACCAAGTGAACTCTGACAACTAGGCAAACAAGCATTGTGCTGCTGGGAGTTAAATAGCGAGTGGGTCTCTGTGATTGGACCATGTGACCTCAGACCAGGAGATCACAGCAGAACCCCAGAGCAGCCCCAGACAGCACAGCCAAACATCAAGTAGTGAAAAATAGACATGAAGGCCACTCACCACCAGGGGGCGTGGCCAAAACCAGGGAAAATGTGACACCTTCACCCTACAAATATGCCTCCAGGGCTATGCACCCCAAGTCCAAAGTGAGAAGAGTGCTGTACTGTAACATGTATAATTCATTAATTTAATGATGCAGCAGGCAAATGAAGACTGGTCATCTGGGCTTCCGTTGTGATTTTCTAACTGCAGTATGGATTCTACATGCTGCAAAGTGGCTTTTTCCATGCAATGCCCATCAGCATGAATTAATTATATGTGTCTCTTTATCCATAGGTAATCTCATAATTGCTTAGAATACAAGCAGGTCTTTATAGTGTTGTTTTTTAAATGTGCAGTCAGGCATGTGTGACTAATGTGTATTTAACCCTGGAAATCATGATGGACGGTGACCTGCACTGTTGAGATCCATATCGCCATTGACCCTTTGAGTACGCTTTTGCTATGCTGTAACAATGTATTTATTGGCAGGGAACAGATGTGGCCAGGCACTTTGCACTGGCAAAAACTTTAGCGTGAGGGTAGCATTTGGTTACGGTGCGCTAACCAATTGTGTCCCCAAACCTACGCAAGCAAGGTGACCTACTGGTAGGTTAGCAGGTGCTAGACTTAAGCGTCTCATCCTAAATCTTTCATTAGCGATGGCATTGTAGCGTTTTCCAGATGATAGGGCCCCCAGGGTGGCAAAAAATGTAACCGGCATGGATTCCTGTTTTTCCCTTAAAAAGAAAATAGAAAAAAAAGGACTGTGAGGTATGTATTGTACACTAAGAACATGTTTTATTATTCCTAACAACATATAGTATACAATATAAACACATGGGTACAGCTTACTATAAATGTGGGATTTGTTTCATATTTTCTTGCAGTACATATCTGCATGATGATATAATTGCAAAAAATGCTCAATGTATATAAATTTATTGACATGGATTTTTTTTTTTTTAGAAAGGATTTTACCTGGAAGGATACATTGAGATTTCTCTCGTTTTTAAGTATGTCCTGGGTATGTACTGTTAGGTGTCTTGCCCAAGGACACTTACTGGAGAGGTGCTCTTGCCGGGATCGAACCTGTGTCTTCACAGTCTCCCTCCACAGTTATAGAGCAGTGATGTTACCTCTACTCCACCCAGCCGGATTAAACAGATGTAAAGACCAGTTTGTACATACTGTAGATAGGAAGTGTGGCAATGTTAGTTTACTTTACATATGTAAAAAAGATATAAGGCGTTATTCAGAGAGAGACGATCTGGCCCGAAATGTCACCGAACAGGGAATTTCTCTGTATAATGACATTTTTTCCTGAAAACAAATTAAATCTATGGTTTTGTTAGGGACACTTTTTTCTGTTTTTAATGTTTGCAAGAGTAAAAGGTTAACAGAGAGGCATAAGTGAATCACCACATATAAAGAATTACTATACTTTAGACAAGTATTCAAGTAAGTCTCGGTTCGATCTGAATTTAAATTCGACCGAAATTAGGCATCCGAAATCCCGAACCGTATGCATACGAAATGCATAGGAAATTATTGTAACCTAATTGATCCAAGCATATTTGAGGGAAAAAAATCGTTCAGATAACTAAAAAGAAGAAAACTGCACCAGCAAAATCCATAACCTACTGTAAGTCCTAAACCAAGCAGAAATAGTAACTCTAAACCTAATAGTAACCTTAACCCCTTAACGACGCGGGGCGTACCATGCTGTCCTGCATCGCGTGGGCTTTAATGCCGCAGGACGGCATAGTACGCCCCGCGACGTTTGGTCCTTCTGCGCGCCGAAAAACGGCCCGCCTCCCTTCCCACAATGCCGATCGCCGGCTGGGGGTCTGCCTGACAACAAGGAAGACCCTCCCAGCCGTCGATCGGCATTGTGGGAAGGGAGGCGGGCCGTTTCCCTCGTGGAAACGATTAACTGGCCAATCCGGTGATCGGGCCTGACGTTGCAGAGGTGACAGACTGTCACTTTTGCAACTGTCAGAATGTCTCAGCCAATGATTGTTGCATTGGCTGAGACATTGTCTCTGCCCCTTTCTCCTGTTTCTCATTGCGATCTGAGGAGCGAGAGAGAGAGGCAGAGATCAACAGAGCAGAGCAAAAAACCCTAAAAAAACAACCTAAAAACCCCAGGCACTGTACCCCCAGGCACTGTACCTACTGGCCCTGTACCCCCTGGCACTGTACCTACTGGCACTGTACCCCAGGCACTGTACCCCCTGGCACTGTACCTACTGGCACTGTACCCCCTGGCACTCTACCCCCAGCACAGTACCCCCCTGGAAGGACAGTACCCCCTGGCACAGTACCTCCCTGGCTGGCACTGTACCCCCTGGCCTGCAGTGTACCCCCTGATTGGCACTGTACCCCTGATTGTCAGTGTACCCCTGATTGTCAGTGTACCCCCTGGCAGTGTACCCACGATTGAGAACACGCATTGGCATACGACCCTTTGGCATTTCTGACTACCCACATTGGCATATGACCCCCTGGCATTTCTGACTACCTGAATTGGCATACGACCCCCTGGCATTTCTGACTACCCGCATTGGCATACGACCCCCTGGCATTCCTGACTACCCGCATTGGCATACGACCCCCCTTGGAATATTCTTACCTTGTCTAGATAGATAGAAGTACCGGCCACTACAAGGACTGGGAGGGCTTAGTTTAGGTGTTCTAATATTTTAGCAGTGTACTTGACCCCATCAGTTCCCCCGACCTCCCATTTAATTTAATTAGTTATAACAAGATTCCCATAAAAATGTCCTCCCGCTTTTATTCCCCAGAAGAGGCATATGAGATCCTGGCCACCTCTGAGAGTGACGCTCTCGCCGACAGTGACACCCTCACAGCCTCTGATATAGAGCCCCATAGTGAACCCTCCAATGATGGTGACCCCCCACCATCTACTGGGAGGCGCGAAAGCAATTGGGTACCCCCAAATATGGCTGCGCCAGAAATATCCCCATTTATAGCGACTCCTGGCATTACAGTAAGGGTAGAGGACTGTAAAGCCAGTGAGCTTTTTTAATCTCTTTATGTCTGACGACGTATTCGAGATGGTGGTTGAGCAAACCAACCTGTTTGCCAACTAGTACCTTGATGCGCATCCGGATTCACATCGCCACAGGCATAACAAGTGGCACCCAACAGATGTGTTAGAGTTAAAAAAAATTGGGCTCTGACCCTCGTAATGGGAATAGTGAAGAAGCCAAGTATCCAGTCTTACTGGCACAAAAAACCCATCCTGGCTACACCACTATTCCCAAGGGTTATGAAGAGGGAGAGGTACGAAAATCTCATGCGATTCCTCCATTTTAACGATAACACACTGTGCCCACCAAGAAACGACCCAATGCATGACCGCCTCTATAAAATTCGGCCCCTTATCAGACTTATGTCTGCCAAATTCACTGATAATTATGTTCCCGACCAAAATATATGTGTAGACGAGACCCTTATGAAATTTAAAGGCAGACTGCTCTTCAAGCAGTACATCCCAAGCAAGCGATCCCGGTATGGCGTAACATTTTATAAATTGTCCACAACAGGCTACACCTGGGCGTTTAGAATATACGAAGGGAAAGATAGCCACCTTGACCCCCCCAGGATGCCCCGATTGTATTGTCACCAGTGGAAAAATTGTGTGGATCTGGTCTATCCCCTATTCACCAAGAACAAGCAAAAAAAGTGGACGGCGCCCAAACCTATACCACCACCAGTCTACCCAAGCCCACCATAAATTCAGTGGTTTCCCCCAAACCAGTGGATGAACAACAGTACAGTACGTATCTGGTGGCGCGATGGAAACCGCCTAAGGGTAGCCGGTGGTTCTCTTAGTTCACTTGTCCACATGGATCATAAGAAAAAACAAAACAATATAATCGTGCAGAATGTTTGTATAAATTCCAAGAGAAGATTATATGGTGTTTACACTCACAAATATGGAGCCCGAACACTGGCTCTAAGTGGATCGACGCATTCGGGTGCTTAAGTTCTTTACTTGAGAAGGTGACCCACACTTATTCATGGAAGGAGATTCTTCTCACATGCAGCCCAAAAAGAGCAAAAAACAAGAGAAACTTTCTCGTGCAGATCTCGTGGATGTGATAGCATATAGATATATATAAATTGCCAACTCACATGTGCTGGAGCTTATGGACCAAGCTCGAGGTGTGCGCGCGTATGGACTTTGAAGGTTAAGTTCAAAAAACCTTTAAAACTCCCAGGACTTCCGAAGAAACGGGGATAAGACGAATAAAATGAAAAGAAATTTCTTAAAAACATAAAAAACAATACCATTGGCACTGCCTAGTAGCCAGAACGTGTTTCGCCAGATCAACTGGCTTCATCAGCTGGTTTACAGGCTGAACCACTGTGTGTGTTCATATAATGTCTTAAATTGTCCCCATCTGTCCTTAATTACCAATTAGGCGTGTGCTGCACGCCTCAAAACCAAGTTCTCTCGGATCTGCGGCGGGCGCCGCCATCTTGCGCATGCGCTGTTCTCCCTCCATGCGTTCCACTGTGCGGGTCAAGCCACTGAACCGGATGTATTCTGCGTTCCACTGTGGTTCCGGCGGTCGACTTCTGATGGTGTAGTTCCTTAGTTCTTCCGCAGCGGCCGGACAGTGCAGGGAACCCCATAGAGGGAGAATAATATAGAAACCATATATCACCAATGTCTATAGAGCCCCTGATCTTCCCCAATTGTACACCATTCGGGGGATGTATATACATCAGTGGGAAATAAACTATATACATGCCTAATGATCACAGACGGATATAGATTTATCGTGTACAAATATTGCTAATATGGCCTATGCAATGCTGACAATGTGTTAATAATTGTGCAATTAAAGGTGTCATATACCATATTATTTAAATGTAGTGAAAACTAAAGTGCATTATAAATTGTTTATAAAGTGAATAGGTGATTAACCCTTACATAGGGATTCTATGGAAATTTATCCTATAACATTACACTATAAAACCCAACTAAAGTGCAGTAGTTATGTATTTAAAGCACCCCATATTATAGTATCACTAGAAAATATATATAATAGTTGAGGTGCATTATAAAGTGACTAAGTCAATATATATGTAGTTATAGAACTAATGTGCAATGGTGGAAAATTCCTAGTAAAGTGCATACTAAATCAATATCCCTACATTGGGGAATGGTATTCTAAATCTTGGAAGGGGTGGTATATGTACGATGTAGTGCTGTCTAAACCGCATATAAGAATATATATAATATAATAATAGAAACCCCCTATTATTAAAAATACTCCATATTATCATGTCTCTAAATGGATGAGTGCATTGTAATGGGGACCTAAGTTGTTGTAAACACTTAGTTCTATACTTAGAAGATATAAATAATATGCAATATTGGCAAAATCCCCAGTAAAGTGCATAATGAGTAGATTCACCCTGCAGTAGGGAATCATATATAATTAAAAGATGACATAGAACATGATGAAGTAATATCCAAACTACTTATAAAATATGAAAATGGTGAATATAGTAATAAAAAACTACCTAAGGGGTGGAATACACTAATTAAATTATTTATTTTAACTACATAATTGGTATTGTAAAATGCATAAAAAATGTAAAAAAATTCTTTTTATGATAATAGGTAGGCCATGAAGTGCAATTGTAGACTAAAGTGCTAATAATCACTAAATAGTGTAGGCTATAGTGTTTTCCCACACAGATTGAATAAGGTACAAGACTAAACTGGTATACAATTATAGGTGAAATAATCTAAAATGGATTGTTCTATAGGTTAAATTAGATAGTAGTTTAACATTTGGATAAGAGTGAAGAGTAGTGAAACGTAAAGATTTACGTTGGGACTTATATCGTGAAAATGTATCATTTAATTAATCATTCAGTGCTATGTGTAGTATATGGTCTAATATCGAGATCTGGATACTATTAGATGTAGTGTGATTTTAAAGGATCGATAAACTAATGTTGAATGTGAAGATCACCCCAATAGTGCACAGTTGAGGAGGTAAACATTCCCCAAAACCTAAAAGACAAATTCTTATAAAAAGTGGATAATTTCAAAATCATCATTTAAACCATAAGGGGTTAAAGTGCCATTATCGAAAATAAGTTTCATTTCTTCCTTTCCTAATTTTTTAATCATATCCTCTTCAACCTCCATTTTTCTAATTTGTTTTATCGCCCAAAATTTTAAACCTACAGGGGAACTATTATGATGGTTTTTAAAATGTAGAGACACTGAATGCTTTTCAAAGGCATTTCTAATGTTTCTAACATGCTCAGCTACTCTAACGTTGAAGGCCTCTTAGTTCGCCCTATATAACAAAGGCCGCATGGGCATTGCAACATATATATAACATTTTTAGAACAGCATTTCAAAATGCCATCTATTTTAACTGTTCTGTTCTGTTTATGATTAAAATAGGTGCCTGTATACATCCTCTTGTTACCAGTGTGTCTACATGCTAAACAAAGGCCGCAGTGGTAGAAACCCTCCTTAAGTCCAAAGTGATTTTCGATATTAATCGGTTTTTTAGTCTTACTATGGACTAATTTGGATTTTATATTCTTAGAACCTCTGAATACTATTTTGGGTGCCGTTCCTATATAGTTCACCAAATCACTATCATTTCTCAAAATATACCAATGTTTCTTAAAAAATTGTTGATTCTGTTTGCTTTACTATTAAAATCGCATACAAATCGAATCTCTTCCCCATCTTCTTGGGTCCTGGGCTTGTATTTCAACAAATCACCCCGATCTTTATGCATGATACTGGAGATCGTCTCATCCAAATCTGTCAATCTGTAACCTTTCTCAACAAAATCTTTCTTAAGTGTATTAGCCTGTTCTTTAAAGGTCTCTGTATCTGTACAATTACGTCTTAATCGGACGAATTGTCCCTTCGGGACGCCCTTAAGCCAAGTAGAGTGGTGGCAGCTAGTGTAGTCGATATATGTATTCGTATCAACTTCTTTAAAAAAAGTTTTGGATTTAATACAGTCTCCCTCTATATAAATTTCCAAATCGAGAAAATTAATCTTATGGGTGCTCCAGTTATTCTCTAATTTGATGCTCCACTCTGCATCGTTAAGGCTCTCTAAAAACACTCTTAAATCTTCTTCCTCCCCTCTCCAGATGAAAAAAATATCATCTATGAATCGTTTAAATGCCCGGATGTTACCTTGCACCCAGCTATGCGAACCGTACACGAACATGGTTTCCCACGCCGCCATGTATAGGTTCGCGTAGCTGGGCGCGAACTTAGTGCCCATTGCAGTACCCCTTCGTTGAATGTAGAAATCCTCTTCGAATTTAAAATAATTATTATTAAGTATAAACTTAACACTCTCCAGAATAAAGGACATTTGTTCCTCACTAATCATATTAGATTTGGATATTTCTTCCTCCAATTTTAACAATCCCAAACTATGCGGTATATTGCTGTATAGCGCGTTGACATCGCACGTTACTAAGATGTCACCTTTCTGCCACTGATTATCATTTATCACCTGTAGCATATTTAGAGTATCCTTCAAATAAGACGGAATGGTACGTACGATGGGTTGGAGAACTATGTCCACATATTCTGATAAGTGGCTGGTTATAGACTCTATGCCAGCCACTATGGGTCTGCCTGGGGGTTTGATCGGGTTTTTGTGTATTTTAGGAAGAATATAGAAATACGGTGTCTTTGTGAATTTCACAGACAAATATTCAAATTCTGATTTGTTTAAAATACCTTTATCATAGCCCTCTTGAAGGAGTAGTTCCAATTGCTGTCTTATCTCTTTAATCGGATCCATTTTTAATTTGCCATACGTGGAATCATCGTTTAAAATGCGGTTAACTTCCTCTTGATATATCTCTTTGGACAAAATGACAGTCCCGCCGCCCTTATCGGCGGGCTTTATAACTATTGTGGGGTCCTTCTGGAGATTTTTTAACGCTAGGTTCTCTTCCTTTGTGAGGTTATAATGGTCTATTTTAGTAGACAACTTGTCAACATCCCTCATAACTAGGGTTTCGAATGTTTTCATCTCGTCAGAGATCATGTGGCGCGGGAAAAACTTAGACTTGTTTCTTAAGTTTGTATGTACATTAGAAGTGGAATTGTGAGAAATATTACTTTCTACTGGTGTTTTTAAAAAATATTTCTTCAAAGGTTCAAGCGCAAATTAAGTTTGAAGAAATATTTTTTAAAAACACCAGTAGAAAGTAATATTTCTCACAATTCCACTTCTAATGTACATACAAACTTAAGAAACAAGTCTAAGTTTTTCCCGCGCCACATGATCTCTGACGAGATGAAAACATTCGAAACCCTAGTTATGAGGGATGTTGACAAGTTGTCTACTAAAATAGACCATTATAACCTCACAAAGGAAGAGAACCTAGCGTTAAAAAATCTCCAGAAGGACCCCACTATAGTTATAAAGACCGCCAATAAGGGCGGCGGGACTGTCATTTTGTCCAAAGAGATATATCAAGAGGAAGTTAACCGCATTTTAAACGATGATTCCACGTATGGAAAATTAAAAATGGATCTGATTAAAGAGATAAGACAGCAATTGGAACTACTCCTTCAAGAGGGCTATGATAAAGGTATTTTAAACAAATCAGAATTTGAATATTTGTCTGTGAAATTCACAAAGACACCGTATTTCTATATTCTTCCTAAAATACACAAAAACCCGATCAAACCCCCAGGCAGACCCATAGTGGCTGGCATAGAGTCTATAACCAGCCACTTATCAGAATATGTGGACATAGTCCTCCAACCCATCGTACGTACCATTCCGTCTTATTTGAAGGATACTCTAAATATGCTACAGGTGATAAATGATAATCAGTGGCAGAAAGGTGACATCTTAGAAAACGTGCGATGTCAACGCGCTATACAGCAATATACCGCATAGTTTGGGATTGTTAAAATTGGAGGAAGAAATATCCAAATCTAATATGATTAGTGAGGAACAAATGTCCTTTATTCTGGAGAGTGTTAAGTTTATACTTAATAATAATTATTTTAAATTCGAAGAGGATTTCTACATTCAACGAAGGGGTACTACAATGGGCACTAAGTTCGCACCCAGCTACGCGAACCTATACATGGCGGCGTGGGAAACCATGTTCGTGTATGGTTCGCGTAGCTGGGCGCAAGGTAACATCCGGGCATTTAAACGATTCATAGACGATATTTTTTTCATCTGGAGAGGGGAGGAAGAAGATTTAAGAGTGTTTTTAGAGAGCCTTAACGATGCAGAGTGGGGCATCAAATTAGAGAATAACTGGAGCACCCATAAGATTAATTTTCTCGATTTGGAAATTTATATAGAGGGAGACTGTATTAAATCCAAAACTTTTTTTAAAGAAGTTGATACGAATACATATATCGACTACACTAGCTGCCACCACTCTACTTGGCTTAAGGGCGTCCCGAAGGGACAATTCGTCCGATTAAGATGTAATTGTACAGATACAGAGACCTTTAAAGAACAGGCTAATACACTTAAGAAAGATTTTGTTGAGAAAGGTTACAGAGTGACAGATTTGGATGAGACGATCTCCAGTATCATGCATAAAGATCGGGGTGATTTGTTGAAATACAAGCCCAGGACCCAAGAAGATGGGGAAGAGATTCGATTTGTATGCGATTTTAATAGTAAAGCACACAGTATCAAAATTTTTTTTAAGAAACATTGGTATATTTTGAGAAATGATAGTGATTTGGTGAACTATATAGGCACGGCACCCAAAATAGTATTCAGAGGTTCTAAGAATATAAAATCCAAATTAGTCCATAGTAAGACTAAAAAACCGATTAATATCGAAAATCACTTTGGACTTAAGGAGGGTTTCTACCACTGCGGCCTTTGTTTAGCATGTAGACACACTGGTAACAAGAGGATGTATACAGGCACCTATTTTAATCATAAACAGAACAGAACAGTTAAAATAGATGGCATTTTGAAATGCTGTTCTAAAAATGTTATATATATGTTGCAATGCCCATGCGGCCTTTGTTATATAGGGCGAACTAAGAGGGCCTTCAACGTTAGAGTAGCTGAGCATGTTAGAAACATTAGAAATGCCTTTGAAAAGCATTCAGTGTCTCTACATTTTAAAAACCATCATAATAGTTCCCCTGTAGGTTTAAAATTTTGGGCGATAAAACAAATTAGAAAAATGGAGGTTGAAGAGGATATGATTAAAAAATTAGGAAAGGAAGAAATGAAACTTATTTTCGATAATGGCACTTTAACCCCTTATGGTTTAAATGATGATTTTGAAATTATCCACTTTTTATAAGAATTTGTCTTTTAGGTTTTGGGGAATGTTTACCTCCTCAACTGTGCACTATTGGGGTGATCTTCACATTCAACATTAGTTTATCGATCCTTTAAAATCACACTACATCTAATAGTATCCCGATCTCGATATTAGACCATATACTACACATAGCACTGAATGATTAATTAAATGATACATTTTCACGATATAAGTCCCAACGTAAATCTTTACATTTCACTACTCTTCACTCTTATCCAAATGTTAAACTACTATCTAATTTAACCTATAGAACAATCCATTTTAGATTATTTCACCTATAATTGTATACCAGTTTAGTCTTGTACCTTATTCCATCTGTGTGGAAAAACACTATAGCCTACACCATTTAGTGATTATTAGCACTTTAATCTACAATTGCACTTCATGGCCTACCTATTATCATAAAAAGAATTTTTTTACATTTTTTATCCATTTTACAATACCAATTATGTAGTTAAAATAAATAATTTAATTAGTGTATTCCACCCCTTAGGTAGTTTTTTATTACTATATTCACCATTTTCATATTTTATAAGTAGTTTGGATATTACTTCATCATGTTCTATGTCACCTTTTAATTATATATGATTCCCTACTGCAGGGTGAATCTACTCATTATGCACTTTACTGGGGATTTTGCCAATATTGCATATTATTTATATCTTCTAAGTATAGAACTAAGTGTTTACAACAACTTAGGTCCCCGTTACAATGCACTCATCCATTTAGAGACATGATAATATGGAGTATTTTTAATAATAGGGGGTTTCTATTATTATATTATATATATTCTTATATGCGGTTTAGACAGCACTACATCGTACATATACCACCCCTTCCAAGATTTAGAATACCATTCCCCAATGTAGGGATATTGATTTAGTATGCACTTTACTAGGAATTTTCCACCATTGCACATTAATTCTATAACTACATATATATTGACTTAGTCACTTTATAATGCACCTCAACTATTATATATATTTTCTAGTGATACTATAATATGGGGTGCTTTAAATACATAACTACTGCACTTTAGTTGGGTTTTATAGTGTAATGTTATAGGATAAATTTCCATAAGATCCCTATGTAAGGGTTAATCACCTATTCACTTTATAAACAATTTATAATGCACTTTAGTTTTCACTACATTTAAATAATATGGTATATGACACCTTTAATTGCACAATTATTAACACATTGTCAGCATTGCATAGGCCATATTAGCAATATTTGTACACGATAAATCTATATCAGTCTGTGATCATTAGGCATGTATATAGTTTATTTCCCACTGATGTATATACATCCCCCAAATGGTGTACAATTGGGGAAGATCAGGGGCTCTATAGACATTGGTGATATATGGTTTCTATATTATTCTCCCTCTATGGGGTTCCCTGCACTGTCCGGCCGCTGCGGAAGAACTAAGGAACTACACCATCAGAAGTCGACCGCCGGAACCACAGTGGAACGCAGAATACATCCGGTTCAGTGGCTTGACCCGCACAGTGGAACGCATGGAGGGAGAACAGCGCATGTGCAAGATGGCGGCGCCCGCCGCAGATCCGAGAGAACTTGGTTTTGAGGCGTGCAGCACACGCCTAATTGGTAAATAAGGACAGATGGGGACAATTTAAGACATTATATGAACACACACAGTGGTTCAGCCTGTAAATCAGCTGATGAAGCCAGTTGATTTGGCGAAACGCGTTCTGGCTACTAGGCAGTGCCAATGGTATTGTTTTTCATGTTTTAATAAATTTCTTTTCATTTTATTCATCTTATCCCCGTTTCTTCGGAAGTCCTGGGAGTTTTAAAGGTTTTTTGGACTTAACCTTCAAAGTCCATACGCGCGCACACCTCGAGCTTGGTCCATAAGCTCCAGCACATGTGAGTTGGCAATTTATATATATCTATATGCTATCACATCCATGAGATCTGCACGAGAAAGTTTCTCTTGTTTTTTGCTCTTTTTGGGCTGCATGTGAGAAGAATCTCCTTCCATGAATAAGTGTGGGTCACCTTCTCAAGTAAAGAACTTAAGCACCCGAATGCGTCGATCCACTTAGAGCCAGTGTTCGGGCTCCATATTTGTGAGTGTAAACACCATATAATCTTCTCTTGGAATTTATACAAACATTTTGCACGATTATCTTGTTCTGTTTTTTCTTATGATCCATGTGGACAAGTGAACTAAGAGAACCACCGGCTACCCTTAGGCGGTTTCCATCGCGCCACCAGATACGTACTGTACTCCTATTCAACAAGGGCTATCATTTATGGGTCGATAACTATTACACCAGTATCGACCTATTTAAAAATTTATATTGTTTCGAGACCCTTGCGTGTGGCACAGTGAAAAGAATCGCAGAGGTTTTCCCCAAATCCTAGCAGCAGGCAAAAAAAGTAGAGGCTCCTCTTCATCTCTACGTCAGGAAGAAGTGCTAGCCCTTCAGTTCACCGATAAGAAGGATGTATACATGCTATCTACAGTGCACAACGAAAGTACAGTGCCAGTGTCTGTGAGAGGGAGAACTGAGCCACTGGAAAAGCCGAAGTGCATTGTAGATTACTGCAAGTTTATGGAGGGAGTAGACTTGACTGATCAATGTGTACAGCCTTATCTGGTGAACCGAAAGACTAGGGCATGGTACAAGAAGATTGCCATCTATTTGACTGAGATTGCAATTTTCAATGCGTACGTGCTCTACAAGCAGGCAGCAGTACAAAAGCCATATCCCTTCCTAGAATTCATGCTTGAGATCATATCCAAACTTATCCTAACCCCGGCCCCCGTTACATCCGCTTTGGAATCAGGAGATCTCCAAAGACTAAGTGGCAGACACTTTCCTTCCCGAGTCCCTCCCACCCGCTGTAAAAAGTCCCCCCAGAAAAAGTGTCGTGTCTGCCGCAAGAAAGGAATCCGAAAGGATTCTAGTTATTATTGCCCTATCTGCCCATCTCTACCTGGCCTCTGCATAACCGAGTGCTTCAAAATTTATCGCACAGAGCTAAATTACTAAATCCCCTTTTCTGGTTTGTCCCGATTACCCTTTGCTGCCTGTACCGACTCATTGGCTTGTTATAACGACTACTCTGACTTCTGGAATCCCCTGAATTTGGCCTGTCCCTGTTTACGTTAAGCCCAGCTATTCTAAAGTGGCTGCACCAAACAACTCAAAACACTAATTTAGAATCATTGGCGCGTCATCTTTGGAGCAATATTCTTTCTTGGCGTGCCATGTTCTCTCAAAGTCCTCATAAATCCTGAAAATCACTTTTCAAATTACCGAAAAACTAAATAAAAATGCTACATTTGGGGTACCGTTGAATTTGTAACACATTGCCGAACACAAATATCAATGTTATAGGCCAGTAAAAGGTTGACCGAGCAGGATATTAGCAGCAAAATAACAGTTTTCGTGTAAAACAAATGCAAAACACAAACATGAAGACTAAGTGTGGCCAGGGTTTGTGACTAAGTGGCTACTATACAAAACTGGACATACCCCATTTTCAACACTCTGGGTTGTCTACTTCTCAAAATGATATGCCATGATGGGGTACTTTTCATACCTGGGCTGCCATACCCTCTCAAATTCAACCTAGGCCCAGCAAACCAATCTGGCAAACTCTACATTTGATCGTGTAACTTTCCAAAAAGCAAAATAAAAATACTAAATGGAGGGTACCGTTGAACTCGTAACACATTGCCGACCACAAATATCAATGTTGTAGGCCAGTAAAAAGTTGACTGAGCATGATATTATCAGCAAAATAACAGTTTTTGTGTAAAAAATGCAAAACACAAACATTAAGACTAAGTTTGGCCAGGGTTTTTGACTAAGTGGCTACTATAAAAAACTGGACATACCCCATTTTGAATAGCCTGGGTTGTCTACTTTTCAAAATGGTATGACATGTTGGGGTACATTTCATACCTGGGCTGCCATAACCTCTCAAAGTCAACATAAGGCCAGCAAACCAATCTGGCAAATTTCAAGTTGCAAAACCTGAAATGGGCAAACTCTATATTTGACCCTGTAACTTTCCAAAACATCATAAAACCTCTACATGGGGCATACCGTTGAACTCGTAAGACATTGCCGACCAGAAATATGAGTTTTTTAGGCCAGTAAAATGTTAAGGGAGCATGATATCATCAGTAAAATAACAGTTTTTGTGTGAAAAATGCAAAACACAAACATGAAGACCAAGTTTGCGACTAAGTGACTACTATAAAAAAACGAAACGTACACCATTTTGAATAGCCTGGGTTGTCTACTTTTTAAAATGGTATGACATGTTGGGGTACTTTTCATACCTGGGCTTCCATAACCTCTCAAATCAACATAGGGCCAGGAAACCAATCTGGCAAATTTCAAGTTGCAAAACTTGAAATGGGCAAACTCTATATTTGACCCTGTAACTTTCCAAAACATCATAAAACCTCTACATGGGGGGTACCGTTGAACTCGTAAGACATTGCCGACCAGAAATATATGTATTTTATTTCATTTAATGCTAAGTGTACAATGTCATTCACACTAAAAATACAATGCAGAACTTTGAAAATAGCAAAATTTCCTTTTTTCTCATAGTTTTTTTTCATACTATAATATATTTTATATATAAATCTTTGATGGAAAATGAAAGCCCTATTTCTCCTGAACAAAATGATATATAATAAGGGTGGGTACACTTAATATGTAAGAGGTAAATTATGGTTGAACAGCGAATAGCTGAAATTCTACTTTTAGAAGTGTTCAAAAGTGTTCCAAACTTGTAAAATTACTCCCGTCCTTAAGGGGTTAAGAAATGAAGTCTCCTGTTGTCCTAATAGGAGCTTAAATCAACAAACACGTAGTAAAAATGTGTTCAAGCAATAAAAAGTCTGTTACAAAATAAAAAAAAGTCTTTTAAAAATAACAAAAATATATTTTATAAAATACAAAAATTACACAAAGGTCTTGTAAAAAATGTTTTTTTGCAAAACTTAAAAATCATAAACGTTTTAAAAAAATTGAATAATGTGTTCCATTTATTACAGTGAAACCTATTGGGTTCGACTGTTCAAACCTGTCGAATTGAAACACCAAAAATCTGGTAATTTTGCTGAAATTTCAGTGCAATTTGGCGGTCTTTGAACAGACGACTATAGTTTTTGAGAACCCACCTTGGGAGGTTGCCTAGGAGGAGCACTTTGGTTTAACCCCTAAAGGACCAAGGTTCTTTAAAGTCAATGCATTTGTGACGAAACAGTTACATCATTGGTCCTCAAGGGGTTAAAAATGTCAATGGCCATTCTAGTTGAACTAAAACCCTCTGTTTTTGTTTAGCGTGGTTATATGGGAGTTATAGTGCAGATAACTATCAGGTCTATTCACTAAAGGTGAAACTCAGGAGAAATGGCAGAAGAAGAGAACAATCTAGACCAAATAGCCGATTTGGATAGTGAGATAAATGGGAGAATATTTATGGTTTGGCTAGTTTGACCTAGAATTTTCATTTCTCCTGCCAATTCTCCTGAGTTTCACCTTTAGTGAATAGACCTGTATATGTATATTTTAAGCTGTTTGTATAACTAAAGTGGTCTGACAATAGGGTTACAAAAATATATTGGTGCAGATGAAAATTAAAATTAAAGACTGTGAAATAATATATTTAACACAGTAGGCAAGATGTAGGTTCCATTAAAGAACACTTGACTAGGCAGTCTCCAGGTTATGGTTGAATTGGTAGCTATTGAGCCAGACAGTGTAGTTTCCATGGCAATGGTCCCAATGTATGGAAGCAAATATTGCCAAGATGAAATTAAAACTCAATTTTCAAGCTGTGCTGAACAGACATTAATGCTATATTAATTTATATTTATCTAAAAATGAGGAAATCAATTCTTGACTATTCGTGTGAAGCTTTAAGTTGATATATCCCTCTTCAGTCTTCCAAAAAAGTATCTGTTTATGCCAAAATTCTAAGAATACTATTACCTTATTGAATGTTACTGGTGACTCGAAGAACCAGGGCCATCAATGGGGACATGGGTACATGGCTCCAGTCGGCCCTTTGCCAGGGGCGGCATTTTCCCTATGTGTCTGAGCCTTGTTCCTCCCTGATTGTGACTCTCCTCCATTCAGCCCTTTTCCAGTCGTGTCCCTCACCATCCTCCCATATACTTGCTACCATTCGTTTGCCTGTGCTCATGATAATAAATCGTTTTTGGACCCTAATTCCAGTGTCTCTGCTCATTCTGTCACTGCATATTGAGCTCATACCTTTACCTCCGCACACCATATCATGATACACAGGTGCTGCAGCTTGTCATTCTAAAGCAGGAGGACTCGCTGTCTCCCTCCCAGAACCAATGTTATAGACCAGGGGTCATCAAACTTAGCCCTCCAGATGTTTTGAAACTACATCTCCCATGATGCTCAGACACTTGTAGTTCCAAAACATCTGGAGGGCCAAATTTGATGACCCCCTGCTATAGACCGTAGCAATGGTCTAATCCCTGGAAGAATGCACAGATTTGGCATCCTCCTACAGGGGGTGCCTTATGGAAGCTCCAGCTCTGTTTAGATGGACTGTACTAAGCTACTAAACTACTATATAGTGTATAATCTCCCCCTTAGATAGTACATACTTGGAAAAGGAGAAGAAATTACTACTTTTTTTTCTTTTTCACATTTTACAATATTGCTGAACTGCTTCAAAATCTTCAGAACGGTCTACACAAGTGAGAGGTAGCCCCACCAAGAAAGTAAACGGTCATGCCCGTCTCCTACAATTTTGTGGCCAGTGTCCTGCTGCATTTACCAGATTTCTCTCCTATATCTACAACGACATCAACCTCCATTGTACAATTTTGACTTCTGTTGAACAAGTATTCTCACCAGAACTTCTATGTCATATTAGATAAATTTGTTTTACATTTTTTTTATTTAATAATATCTTCTTAACACGCCTTTGATTTTTGTTACCCATATCACTTCCAGTCTCTTGAATCTACAGTGGCAAGAAAAAGTATGTGAACCCTTTGGGATTACGTGGAGTTTTGCATGAATTGGTCATAAAATGTGCTCTGATCTTCATCTAAGTCACAACAATTTGAAAAACACAGTCTGCTTAAAATAATACAACGCAAACATTATATGTTTTCATGTTTTTATTGAACAGAACGTGTAAACATTCACAGTGCAGGGTGGAAAAAGTATGTGAACCTTTGGACTTAATAACTGGTTGACCCTCCTTTGGCAGCAATAACCTCAACCAAACGTTTCCTGTAGTTGCAGATCAGACCTGCACAACGATCTGGAGTAATTTTGGACCACTCCTCTTCACAAAACGGTTTCAGTGTAGCAATATTCTTGGGATGTCTGGTGTGAATCGCTCTCTTAAGGTCATGCCACAGCATTTCAATCGGGTTGAGGTCAGGACTCTGGGCCACTCCAGAAGGCGTATTTTGTTTTGTTGAAGCCATTCTTTTGTTGAATTACTTGTATGCTTTGCGTCATTGTCCTGTTGCATCACCTATCCTCTGCGGAGCTTCAGTTGGCAGACAGATGGTCTTACGTTTTCCTGCAAAATGTCTTGATAAACTCTGGAATTCATTTTTCCATCAATGACAACAATCCATCCAGGCCCTGAGGCAGCAAAGCAGCCCCAAACCATGATGCTCCCTCCGCCATGTTTTACAGTGGGGATGAGGTTTTGATGTGTTGGTGTGCTGTGCCTTTTTTTCTCCACACATAGTGTTGTGTGTTTTTTCCAAACATCTCAATTTTGGTTTCATCTGTCCACAGAATATTTTGCCAGTAGTGCTGTGGAACATCCAGGTGCTCTTTTGCAAACTTCAAACGTGCTGCAATATTCTTTTTGGACAGCAATGGCTTCCTCCGTGGTGTACTCCCATGTACTCCATTCTTGTTGAATGTTTTCCTTATTGTAGATGTGTCAACAAAAATGTTAGCATGTGCCAGAGATTTCTGTAAGTCTTTAGCTGACACTCTAGGATTCTTCTTTACTTCATTAAGCATTCTGCGCTGTGCTCTAGCAGTCATCTTTACAGGACGACCACGCCTAGGGAGAGTAGCAACAGTGCTGAACTTTCTCAATTTGTAGACAGTCTGTCTTACCGTGGACACATGAACATCAAGGCTTTTGGAGATACGTTTGTAACCCTTTCCAGCTTCATGCAAGTCAACAACTCTTGATTGTAGGTCTTCTGAGAGCTCTTTTCTGCGAGGCATGGTTCACATCAGGCAGTGCTTCTTGAAACCAGTAAACCCAAAACTGGTGTGTGTTTTTAAAGGGCAGGACAGCTTTCAGCAACACATCCAATAATAGCACACTGATTGGACTCAAGGTTGGCTCACTCCTGGCTCCAATTAGCTCTTGGAGAAGTCATTACGCTAGGGGTTCACATACTTTTTCCACCCTGCACTGTGAATGTTTACATGTTATGTTCAATAAACACATGAAAACATATAATGTTTGTGTTGTATTATTTTAAGCAGACTGTGTTTTTCAAATTGTTGTGACTTAGATGAAGATCAGAGCACATTTTATGACCAATTCATGCAAAACTCCACATAATCCTGTAACCGGAATCTGCTAGGTTCACTCGGGACGGAGCCGGACCGGACACGAACAAGGATTGTCTGAACACGAATCTCTTCAGGGAAGGCAAACTTTATTAGTGTCGTCACACAATGCTCACACAGGATTAAATCGCAAAGAGTGAGCCCCGTTCTCACCCCGACGAGGGGTTTTATACCCCGAATACATAATTAGGTACATCCCAATTAGCCCACCTCCCGGTGACACTTTATTCCATACATTGACCGTAAATTGGCAAACTTCATGTTAGTCTGACAGTTTGTGATTTGCTGCCGCACTCAATCCGGGCCGTGCCCACCTCCCTTTTGGCTGTGCTTGTTTATTCCAGATAAGACATGGTCTGGTTTCTACGCTCTCTTTGTCTCTCTGTAGGCCTTTGTGACCTTCATGTATCCATTTGTCATCCTGTCTCTCTGTGCCAAGAGTAGGCCGGATCTTCCCTTATTTTAATTGCTTCTCTGTTAGTACAACAAATTCCTAAGATTCTATGTAAGCTTCATTCTAAATCTATCTAGTTAGTTTCAAGTGAACCAATATTCTGAACAAGATGGCCGCCTGGCTCATAATGACAACCATCTTCCAGCCTGATTCCACTTCAATCCCAAAGGGTTTACATACAGGAAGCTGCCGGCCAGTACAGTCTGGGCCTGGGGTCTGGCTGGGCCCAGGGGTCAGGTTGGACCCAGGGGTCAGGCTGGACCCAGGGGTCTGGCTGGGCCTGTGGTCTGGCTGGACCCTGGCTCACCGCTCTGCTGTCTTCTGTCCTGGTCCTCTGCTCCTTCTTCTCCTCTTCTTTTTTCTCCTGCTTCTCCTCCCAGACGTCGCAGCCAGCGTCTCCTTTGTGTGTGAGTTACACACACGTGACTGGAGGGTGGCGCCAAAGCAATGTGCTTGGGAGGCATGAACGCAATCGAACTAAAACCTAATCTGTGACCAAATATTATGTTGTAATTATAATTATTTTTTTTGAGACATACATTTGTTTTTACTCAACAACGACTAAAGGCGGTAGAAAACGCACAATGTCTCTGATGTCATTAAAATTAAAGCATAATCTTTATTATTAATCACAAACACACCGCATTCTTGATGAGCCAAATGGTGAAACGCGCATCGGGTGTGTGTTGGCCAGGGCCTAAACCTTATGCAATTAAACACATTAGCCGCTGACAGGTCTAAACTCTGAAATGCTGAAGTAATTCTTTGAATGATCACCTGGCTGTTTTTAGCTAAAGTAGTGGCTGTCTGAAACAAGGGAATATTGTGGCTTAAGGTCTATGAGTAACCCTGGTGAGTACAAAATGCATGGTCTATGGTTACCAAACCTGACCTGCTAATATCTATTGTTGGTTTATGACCACTTTCGTTTTAGATTTGTTTGTAATTAAAACTAGCTATTTAACCCCAGATCAATCCGGTTTCCGTCCAAATCATTCAACCACAAACACAGTAGACTATGGTATCTTATTACAAAAACTTAAAAACTCCGGTATTGGTGATCGAACACTAACCTGGTTCCAATCATATGTGTCTGATCAGTCGCAATATGTGTCCATTTCTGACAGCACTTCCCTCCCCCTCCCAGTCACATGCTGTGTACCCCAAGGCTCGATACTCGGCCCCTTGCTATTCACAATATTCATAAATGATCTGCCCAATGTCTGCAAAGCCTCAACTGTACACATGTACACAGACGACACTGTAATCTATACCAGCAAACCAGATCTCCCACAGCTGGAGGCCGTGCTGCAAGAACAATTCACAGAGGTAGAAAAGTGGATCAAACACAACAAACTTTTTCTAAATACTGACAAAACTGTTACAATGCTCTTTGGAACAGCACCTAAACTACACAAATTGCAAAGACCCAATCTATGTGTTGGGACAAGATCAAATGGCACGCTGACCACAGTCACTTCTCTCAAATATCTAGTTATGAGGTTAGACCCAAGTCTATCCTTTGGCCCCCACATCGAAAAACTTTCATCTAAACTTTACCCAAAACTAGGTGCCCTGTACAGAAACAAATCCTGCTTGAGTCCCGCGGTAAGAAAGCAGATTGTACAACGAATGCTTATGCCAGCTATTGAATACGGAGATGTAGTGTATGCAGCTGCCCCACAAACGCACCTCCAGAAACTTACTACATTGTATAACTCATTCTGTCGCTTTGTGCTACAATGTAACTACATGACCCACCATTGTGACATGTTAAAAGAACTAAACTGGCCATCACTGGAATCTAGACGCACCCTTCACCTTTCCAACCTGATGTTTATGAGCTTTTCTGGAAAGCTGCCACCCTACCTGAATAGACTGGTTCCCTCGTCCTATAACTAGGGATGAGCTGTTCGGGTTCGGACGGTTCGGAGTTCGGCCCGAACTTTGGCAGTTCGAAAGTTCGCGAACTTCGAACTTTTTGGGTGTTTCGGTTCGAGTTCGAAAAAAAAAAAAAAGTATAGAAAATGCTTAAAAAAAAAAATACGAAAAAATCTAGAAATAAAGAGACTCTTTACTGCAGAATATTATAAGCAACGGTTTATTAGATATTGAATTAAAAACTAATGTCTAGGTGCAAAGATTATCAACTCTAAATGACCTCTGTTCACAAACGGCATAACACCAGGTGTTTTTAGTCTGGTAATCAATTTGATACATTGCACACTATACTGAGGTACTGAGGGGGTGGGGTGGTGTCTGCTTTTGATTGAGATTTGAGAATTAATTTCCCTCCTAAAACTTCGTAATATGCTGCATTTAACTGGTGTTTGAAAAAAATTCTAAATAACATCTAAAGCTAAAGGTATTTTTCAAATCGGGATTAAACATTCACAGGGTTATTCAGAGAGCGGTGAAAAGCAGGAGAATAACTGGAGAAGTGAAAATTCTAGGTCAAAATAGCCAAACCAGAAAAATTCTCCCATTTAACTCACTTTCCAAATTGGCTATTTGGTCTAGATTGTTCTCTTCTGCCAGTTCTCCTGGCTTTCACCTCTCTCTCAGGGTTGTTCAGAGAAAGGTGAAAACCAGGAGAATGGCAGGAAAAGAGAACAATCTGGACCAAATAGCCGATTTGGAAAGGGAGATAAGGCTAGGGTCAGACTAACGCATTTTTCGCAGCAACCGTCAAAAAGTGCGTCCGAACGCATTGCCGTATTTTTTCACGGAATGCGCGAACACGGTCATAAGATGCGCATTTTTGGGCGTGATTTTTTTACGGATCCAAACCAGGAAACTTTGGGTGTCTGGACGTTATGTTGGCCGGACATGAGCAGTGTCTGACATCTCCAAATCACGCACACGCGCCGCTAGTGGACGCAGCGCACTCGGTACGTCCGTACTAGCGGTTCTGCGTTCTCGAAAAAATGCGTTCATTTTCCACTTGCGTTGCGCAGCCGGACTTTCGTGCGACCATACTTTGTATATTGGCCGTCATTTGCTGCTAGTGCGGCCGTGATTAAGTGCGCCTAAACGCACGTTAAAAATTCGCTAGTCTGACCCTAGCCTAAATGGGAGAATTTTTCTGGTTTGGCTATTTTGACCTAGAATTTTCCATTCTCCAGTTATTCTCCTGCTCTTCACCGCTCTCTGAATAACCCTGTCAGGGTTATTCAGAGAAAGGTGAAACTCAGGAGAATAACTGAAGAGAAAATTCTAGGTCAGAATAGCCAAACCAGAAAAATTCTCCCATTTATCTCACTTTCCAAATCGGCTATTTGGTCTAGAATTTTCCATTCTCCAGTCATTCTCCTGCTTTTCACCGCCAAAAAATCTGTCTCCTCTTTTCATACAGACTGCCGCCCCAAGCAGTTGTTTATGGATAGATTAAAGGAAAAGCATTTACCGTCATTTGAAATGTCATTTTTTAGTCTTTACATATTTCTATACATCCTAGAAATCCGCCACTTCACGGGCAGGTTATGGGGACCTCCTAGGCACGATATTTGAAGGAATTTTTCGTTTTTATTTTTAACCCTTATTTCATGGAAAACTCACTGTCCCTTTAAAAACGTTTTTTTTTTAACTTTTTTTCCTGGTTTCCTGTCCCCCAGGGCACTACCCAGACCCCCATACACCTTTTATGGCAAATATCTAGCATATATGCCCTCTTGGAGGGCACTATAAAAAAAAAAAAAACGAATTTTCAGCCCCATTGACTTGTATTGAGTTCGAGTTCGGGTTCGGGTTCGGATCCGAACATTTGGAAAGTTCGGGTTCGGCTCCGAACTGAACTCAGGGAGTGTTCAGCTCATCCCTACCTATAACCTCCGATCCAGGACCAGCACCTTACTTGCAATACCACAACACAAAAAGAAAGTGGCTCGATCCTCATTTTCCTACAAAGCACCACAATTATGGAATAACTTCCCAGACGCCATCAAATCTTCCCCTGGTCTAAAGTCACTTAAGAGCTCCCTATTAACATACCTCAACACAGAATGCACCTGTAAACATGAAACATAATGACTATTTCCTACATATTTATTTTCTGTTAATCTCTATATTTGTTTTACTACTTTGTATTTCTGTAACAACTGTAACAATTCAATGTTCTTGAACCGAGGACATACTTGAAAACGAGAGAAATCTCAATGTATCCTTCCTGGTAAAATCCTTTATAAATAAATAAATAATAAAGGTTATGTTTTAATGTGATTATATCAGAGACAATGTGCGTTTTCTACTGCCTTCAGTAGTTGTTGAGTAGGATATTCTCAAGGATTCCGTCCTGGATGTACTCTGGTTTGGTCCAATTGTGGATCTGATGCAACAACCTATTACTGGGTTTCCAGTTTAGTTCAGCCATATATTTGTTTTTGTTAAATTTCATAGAGTAAGGCGCATAAAGTCACTTCAATGCACTAACTCTGTAAGTTTTGGGTCACTTTTTATTTTAGAAAGTGCATCAGTGTTTTCATCAAACTAGCTGTAACACTAGACTTCTCAATTTATCAGCATTTAGTAAAATGTGAGACATTGCTAGGAACCAATTATATTCAATGCACTGAATTAACTGACAAGGCAAAATATACTTTAAGATAATTGTCATGTTCTGAAGCAGTGGCTAATAGAGACTATTTTAGGAGTTTATTTTCAGTATGTTCTCTCCTCTACCATAACAGTATTGATGGCTTCAAATTACTAAATGTTACGGATTGTGAGCATGCATTATGTAAATTTTTCTTAATATCTTTTCCACTTTTAAATATATATATTCCATCAACAATTTGCTGATTACATTATTGTTCTCCGATTTAGAATATCTATTTTAAGAGGTGAATATAACTTGTATGTATATAAATATATGTATTCCCATCAGCAAATTGCAAACTGCAGCATTTCCTTCCATGTTCATTACTGGCACACTAATATAATTACCAACATGTTCACTACTTGTGCAATGCCACCAAGAATCAAATATTTCATTAAATGGACACTCTGCTCTTTGTGACAACTTTGCCTTTTTACGTTTGTGAGAGTAAGAGGAGTATGTCCCCATCCCTCTGGATAATTTGTAATAGCTTTATGAAGCAGAAGAATTTCCTCTGCCCACACAACCATCATTGGGTAGACAGGATTGGAATATCCCACTCTGCCAGCCAACAACTCTTTGCGTGCCGACATCATCCTCTTTCTGAAAGTTTGCAGTAGCAAGTTTTCTGGGAGACAGCAGCAGAGGATTGGTTCTGTGCAAGGTCTGAGCAATACACAATTTGCATAGTGTATGCGGCACAATTTATGTTCGCTAAGCAAATTGCTTAAGAGACTGCAGGGACTTCCAAATTGCAGAAGCACTAAGCCAAAGAGGAGAAGCAGCCTGGCGCTGAGGAAGGAAAAGTATATACAGCTAAATTAAAAAGAATTAATAAAAATAATTGTGCGGATGCCATCGGCAGTTATTTAAGGGGAAAGGGGGTTATAATAGAGAGCCCCTTTACTTATTAAAAAACTACTATAAGTCATCACTTGATAAAATGTCACAAGCCCCAACATAAAGGAGGCTACCACTCAAACCTGTGTGCAGTTGCACCTGTATATTGACAGTGAGCTAGTTTTACGGTTTATCAATAACAGACGGAGCCAGAGTTGACAAAAGGACTTATGGTTTGAAAAACCCAATATTCATTCAGATCTGAAGCTTCAAATTGAAACTGCAATCTTCTCTCAATATAAGTAGGAGTGTTCACTCAGTCAGCAAGGTGCTGGATCTTTTACCCCAAGGTAAAAATTGTAATGTTTTCTTGAATTAAACTCAATTTTCAAAATGAAGAAGCTCATACAGCAAAGGTACCTGTAATATTGTTATAAATACAAAAATGTTGACAGCACTAAATGAAGCTGTGAAGAATCAGTGGTGATCCAAGGCAACTTGCAATCTCTTTGCAATCTGTAGCTACCATCTATATTCACAAATGTAAACCTCACACGCACAGAAAGCATTCGTGTCCTGAATTGAAGTCGAATTAGGATTTGCCTGAACAAGTTAATTACAAAATGACACCCAAAAAAAGGCACTAATTATGCCCAATAAAGGAATCAATAAGCATGTAAACTAGGTTTTCTACCAGTTATTAACCCTTACGTGACATTTTCATTATCAGAATATACCTGTTTCACATGCAGGCACAAAATGTGAGCAACAAACTCTTCATTTGTTTAGTAGCAGCAATGGTTTATGTAAGCAGTTTATGGAAAACTGTCAGAATAAAACCCTTTCGCCTATCGTAATTACTACTTCTACCCTTTTAACATCCATAAATAAATTACCTATATAACAGGACCTTAAGTGGCCAGAGTAGACAGAATAGTAAAACAGGCTGAGATTAAGGGCAGGAGAGATAAACAGCCAAGAGATTAGCCAAAAAGTCCAGGACAAGAAAATATCATGAACACAGTAGAACAAAGCCAAAGGTCAATGGCAGGCGAAATACTAGGAAGACAGAATAACAGTATAACCAGTGTTAATTTTGATAAGAAAAAATATGTCATCTGCACTTATTCCCATTATACCGTGTGAAACAAAACGCAATTAGAGGCTTTGGTTTCTATTAATGACCATTAATAGAAACCAAAGCCTCTAATTGTGTTTTGTTTCACACGGTATAATGGGAATAAGCGCAGATGACATATTTTTTCTTAGGTTTTATACATGTTGCTGGGCTGGATACATCTGGTGGTTGCAGCCGCCCCACCCAGCCCCTCCTGTACTATGAGTGTTAATTTTGATGACTAATAATTTTCATCAAAGACTTACAGGGTTATTCAGAGAGAGCTGATCTAGCCCTGAATTGTAACCGGACACTGAAATTCAGCGTACGGGGACATTTTGGGGCTATTTGTCTATTCAGAGAGCAGGCAATTCGCCAAATTTTGGCAAATTGCCTGCACGTACGGTGCCTGTTTGAGGGCAGTGAAATTCCCCATAGAGAAGCAATGGTTCATCTATTCAGAGAACACTGAACAGCAGTAAAAAGTTGCCGAAATGCCCTGCTGTTCGGTGGTTTCATTCGGCAGGTTTATCCAGGCAAACCCCATAAGCTTCAATGTTAAAAATACTCCCGTTTTAATTCAATATCTAATAAACTGTTTATTATTTTATTCTGCAGTAAAAGGCTCTTTATTGATTTTTTAGGATCTTTTAGGCATTTTTCATGATTTTTTTCCATTTTTTTAAATCGTTTTTTCTTTTGTGTAACAGACGTTTTTAATATCATTCATTGACCCTTATATGTAAACTCCAGACATTTTCAGTCGTTTTTTTGCAACCAGTGTTTCAATTTTCAAACTTTCAAGCATACTGTTGGGGTTCTTTTTGCGCCACGTTTGTCTGCCTGTTGGCTTTTTCTGGCAGCTGCTCTGAGCTGTGATCGGCAGCTCCTCGGATTTTTCCGACGTGTTTGGCGTCGTTTTTGCAGCAGTTGCTGAGGGTTTTCGGTGAGTGTTCGCCCAGTTTTCGGTGAGTGTTCAGCAGGTTTGCTGTGAGTTTTCACTGCACTACGGGGACCCTGTGGTGCTTGCTGAATACACCGCAGGGTTGGCGAACTAGAATCGCAGAATCGCCCCAAAGTGCGAGGAACGAAAGGGCACCAAACGTGAGGCAACATTTTGAATCTCTCCCTGAATAACTCCCTTAGTCGACTAAGTTATTTTTGTGACTAAAACTAGACAAACTAAATCAAATCTAAATAATGATGACTATAACTATGACGAAAACCCATTGATGTTTTAGTCGAACAATAAAAACTAGACTAAAATGTTAGGGAGGGTCTATTTGGGAAGAGATCCAATCAGAACTAATGTCCAGTAAGAGAGAATTGATGTATTATATATTTTCAGATAAGATGTTACTCCAGGAGCATATAAGTTTGGATATTCTATAGAAATAATTAAATAATGCATAATACACTTTAAACATATTAGATTTTAGTTATTAAATCTCCTCTAGATTTAGCCGACAAAAATCTTGTGTCATTTAGTCGACTAAAAATAGAGTAAAACTAAAACAATTCAGATTACTAAAATATGACTAAAACTAAATGGCATTTTAGTTAGAAGACTATGACTAAAACAAAATTAAAATTTCCTGTCAAAATTAAACAGTGAGTATAACACACTGAGGTTGAAATCCCAAACAGGGCAATAACAAAGTGAAGAGGAAGTCCTTATAAACTCTAACAAGAAAACCAGGACACGAGAGGGGTGACCTAGGAACAACATTGGCCAGGAGATATGTGAGGCAGAACCTCTTGGTCCTGTAAATTTCTGAATTTAACAAAATGTCAGTTTTGTGAAGAAAAATTATTTGGAAAATGATAACCCAGTAATTAAATTATACACCTGTGTAGGGTTATTTTTAATGTTATGTACATGATTCTTTGTGTGTAAACATTGTGTTCTATGTAACAAATGCATTATGGTGATGTTAAATATGGTAAAAAAATATATATTTGAATAATTTTGAGCCCAGGCTACATAAGCAGGAACGAATATTTGATTAAAACATTAAAGAGCAGAACTATGTAAAGTACATATTAGGTTATCTTTTGATTGAAACAGAAGGTTATCATCATGACCTTCTCTAGCTAAGGTTAAAGAAAACAATATGAACATGCATGACCAGATAATACGCCTGAAATGATTGAACATTGGTTGTCATTTTTAAAGCTTCTTTTAATTTATATTCCTCCTTGACTTTAATAAAATTGAAGTGCAGGAACTTTCCTACATCCTGTTTAGAATTGATTAGATACAATCTTAATTCAGAACAAGTGAAAGACCACGAACATTATGCTTGAACTGCTAATGTTGAAGACTTTAAAATTGCCTTGCAAAGAATTATGCAGCAAATGTAAAGGAACGGCATGGGATTTGATTAGATTTCCCTACATCAATGGCTTTTGAACTAATCCATAAAACCCCAACAGACAAAATGTATGATGTACATACTTGAGCACAGATGGATCAATCAGATAGTCTATGACTTTTTGTTATTTCTTTATTTATTATTGCCTAGAACATTCATGGAAAGAGTAAAACTCTTTAGTACAAGAAAAGAAACACAGCCTGATTGTAAAATAAGTAATGCGGTGTATCCTAATTAGGGGCCCTTTTCTGACCATGCAGTTAAGATAATGGCTGGAAACACATTACACATTTTCCAGAAGATAAGAGGAGTTGATCCTCTGGATCCAGCAAGTACAGCGAGCTATTCCATTGTAGTCTGATGTTCTTGTCTCGAGCAGGAATTCCTGAAAGAAAACCATCTCTCAGAGCCTGGTGTTAAGTAATCCTGCTTTTGCAAAATCACTTAACACCTACAAATAAAGACACCAAAAAATCCCCAAATTCCTTCTAATTCTGTGGCGCAGAGGGTGGCTTCATCCCTCACTTTCTCTGGTCACGAGCAATGGAAGACAGGGAACAATTAGCAAGCTTGCACAGGGTCGCTCTTCCAGCTTGGCTCCATGCGATTGGCTCCCTGATATTCTGTCTTGAGTCCCTAATACAGCAACTCGGTTATAATAGAGTCATAAAGGAGGCAACTACGGGTTATCAGGTTGTGCCAATGTTTTCTCGTTACCGACAAGACATAAATAGGGCCCTCTATGTTATATATATATATATATACATACATACATATATACACACACACACATCGTATACAAATCTGAACAGCGCAAATGAATTGCTATCAGGGTCTAGAGGTCTCTCATTGATCAGCGGACCATATATTGGTATACATGGAAAAAAATATAGAAATATACAATAGTGAAGTATGTCAAAATATAGGGCGTTTATATGGAGCAGCATACAGTATCTAACTCACAAACATAGAGCCCATCACTGGCTCCAAGTGGATCTGCACGTCTGTGTTGTTTTTTGTAGTTTTCACAGGTAACCCACACCTTACAGGAGTATCTTCCTTCACGTCTCAGAATGTCATGAAAGACAAGAGAAAACAGCGCAACTCTCCTTGTGTGGAGTCAAGATACAAATATACATAGGATGTTTTGCCAATTTCCCACTTACTCTTGTTGGAGCTTCCGTAGCTCTAATATCAGTGCATATGGATTTTTACAGGACTGGGCAAATCCACAAAACCACCCTAGGGACACATGAAAAATCTTTAAAAAGATTTAATAAAATTAAAATATAAGATCAAAATAAAAACAGGTCTCCAGGATGCTATAGCGAGGTTCTCTAGGGCAAGGGTGGGTAAACTGCGGCCTGTGGGCCACATGCGGCCTGCCACCAAGTTTTTTCCGGCCCGCCAAAACAGCGGCATTCTACTCCTGAGGCGAGCAGCCGCTGACATGCGCTTGGCCGCTCGCCTGGGATGGGAACCACCTGACCAGCGTGCAATCTCACTCAATGTGAGCTGGGGCAATATATACCCATGTGAGCTGGGGGCAATATATACCCATGTGAGCTGGTCTGGGGCAATATATCCATGTGAGCTGGTCTGGGGAAAATATATCCATGTGAGCTGGGGGGCAAATATATCCATGTGAGCTGGGGGCAAATATATCCATGTGAGCTGGGGGCAAATCTATATATGTGAGCTGGGGGGAAAATATATCCATGTGAGCTGGAGCGCAAATTTATCCATGTGAGCTGGCCTGGGGCAATACATCTATGTGAGCTGGGGGCAAGTGTCTGGCTGTAATTAGTTCTGGGGGCATGTTTCTGTCTGTAATTAGTTCTGGGGGCAAGTGTCTGGTTATAAATAGTTCTGGGGGCAAGTGCGGCCCTCCGCTAACCTCTGCTCCCCCAAAGTGGCCCCCGAGCCAAAACAAATGTCCACCCCTTCTCTAGGGCAATTATGGCACGGAAATAGACTCTTTATATAGCTCAGAGTTTTTATTTCTGCACTCCAGCAAACAAACAAAATATAACAGAAAACAAAAAACTCGTCTGAGTGCTGACTGAACAATAAAGCGCCCCTCACTACCTTGAGAAAATAACCAAAAGGAATATCAGCCTTTTGAAGTGCTCGTTCCAAGTTGCAAACTCAGAGCTCCACCGTTCTCTGTGTGTTTGCCTCCTCAATCGCCTTACTTCCTCTCCCTGTTTCCTCACACCCAGGAAACCTTTAAGTGCTTTTAATTTGCAGGTGGGGGAAACCTTGCAGTACAGGGGAACAATTTAAAAAACCTATTTTCCTCCCAGGTTCAAACAGCCCAATGCCCTCTCACAAACACAGGGGGAATATACACGCCCTCACACACAATTCCCCTCATCTTATCACAGTCTATACAGTTTGAGCACCATTTATTGGGAACCTGAGCATTGCAGAATCTTTCAGATTTTGGAAGCTGCAGCATTTTGTAGACATCCTAGTGATAGTAAACACTACTGTCTTTGTGTCATATACAGAAGTACATGAACAAAAGATAGACAAGATAAAAAAATACATGAGCAAAAATAAATATAAACAGTAACAACTATAAATCCACTCATTCAAAAACTGAAGGAAGGATTTTGGTAGGCAAGTATGGTCAGTTTCGTGCTTAAAAAGTGTATTGTATATCCCATATATATTCTACAGACATTTTATGGACACATTAGTTAATAATATGTTCAAACATGATAAAGTACTTTATCTTTGTTCTTCATGGAAAAAAAATATTATGGTCTCATAAATCTTATAATCTCAAGCCTTAAATTTTGTAGGCCATCACATATCATAGGTGCTTGAAAATAAATCTCTAGCACATACTTGACAATTTATTATTCTTCATTTACTATGAAAGGCATGGCTTGTCTACAGCTTGCATATTTCTTACCTACCTTACTGTGCTGTTTTAATAAATCAGGTTTTACTACATAATCCCCTGATGAGATGCATTAGGTGATATGATATTTGGAAGGAACGTCTTTTTCACAAAATATAGGTCACGCTTAGTCAACTAGAAGGTGACTTTAAAAAAGAGATTTGCACAAATTAATATCCTAGATGGCATCATTATTAAAGAACGATCTAAAGGTACTTCGAAAAAAGAAATAGGCAGCTCAATTTAGCTCTTTATTTTGAAGTTCAGATGAAAATTGACATTTTAAAAATATCTATCAAGGAAAAGAAATACATGACATTTAGGTTAGATTTAGTTTCAGTTATGTGTACATGTTCTTAACACTACATTTACAAAATAACCACAGCAGTATTATATGAATCGCAAGTATAGGAGACAGAAATAAAAGTTGATATTACTAAATATCAATATTTTCTTGTAAATTGATTATAGATTAATTGAATGAAATTGATGAATCTTGAACATTTTGTTGCAAATAAAGCACATCAAAATAACATTGTGAAAAAGATGGTCATTTGCTGGTCTGGTTAATTCAATGTCTAGAAATATACAAGTTTTCTGAAAGTGTATAGCTTCCATATTGTAATTTTCAAAAGTTGTGTGGTTCAAAATGTTGTGTTTAGGGTTGTTTTATTTCTTATTGATCTTATACAATCCATTTTATCATACAACTTTATTAGTAAATGTAACCCTGGCATTATGTGTTTTATGACAATTCTAAAATAAAAACCTGTAAATTGTAGAATAATTAGACAGTATAAATTTACATTGACAATACTATTTATTTTCTAAACCGCGCTACTGTGCACTGAATTGTGACATCACACTGGTCTTTTTTAGCCTCTGATACAGGGTTAGATAACTATCATACATAAGCATTTTACTGGACTGGCCATGGCATTGTTTCCTGTGATATTATACATGCACAACATTGTGCTTTATCAGACGGTTTGGTTACATAATTCTGACCTGGAACTGTATCCCTCTCTTATAAGTTATGGCAATGTGAGAGAATGTGCTCTGTCCAGTTCTCATTGACCAATGATTCATTCTGTCCACTTGAGAGACTGATTAGTGGACCCTCTTTCTCCCTAAATTAATTTCAATCTGCCTTGCATAAACATGCATGAAAATCAAGGGTCAAGTCGAGGGGGGTGCGTGGAAATGCAGTTCAATCTCTACTACAGGTGCAAAGGGAACCAACTACCCTTTGATCCCATTCACTATACAACTTGTATTCAAGTGCACAATTACGGTATGTGTTTCCTTGTTAAGTCACAATAAATATATGATTTATCAAATATCTTAAATAAAACCCAGATATATCTAAACATAGCAGATCTCAATGTGTGTTTCATAAGTGCAAGCTGATAATTGCCGATTGTGGGACAGTAATTTTGGCGCATTCCCACACTTATTTTTTTAGGACTTTATAGGATCAAAATCAATTGATCTCATATTAGTAGAATTGGGAATTTCTGAAGGAAGATCCACTTACATCTGAGTAGTGATGGGAAAGATTGATTTACTAATGTTAGGGGCAAGAGATAAATGGTATCTCTCATGCTGTCTGTTAACTCCTTAAGGACCTATGACGTAACGGTTACGTCATAAATGCACTGACTTTAACGACCCTTGGTCCTTAAATGGTTAATATTATAAAAATGCAGAACTGGAGTGTCAAAATTGAGTTAGTTGCAGACGTGGAGGTCTTGAAACTTCGTTCATGTGATGTAAATTGTAGACAGAATGTAATAGACACATGAATTGAAAGAAAATAAGATGAATTATATCATTGAGAAATTATCACAAGCAAATATAGCAGTATGGACATGACCGTATCTAAAAAAAATATCAGCTATTGGCACATGTGCATTGCACTACTCACATCTCTCTCCCATATACAGACTACTAACAAAGAGATCAGTTCATTAGACATTGTACCTTGAAAAAGTTACTAATCTTTGACGAAACGCGTCAGTTTTTATGTCCTTTATATTTATGGTTTAAATTATTATTATACTACATTTCATTCAGTTCCCTGTTTGTTTCTTACACTTAATGGTGCTGTGCTGTTCCCGGCGTTTTTTACTCTGGAGTGGGTAGGTTCCATCAGCTGCTTGCAGCAATCCAGTAGTTTAACAGTGGTTCAGTATTATTGATGTGCCTATATATTGCTTTTCTATTGTGAGCATTTCTATTTAGCAGGGGATTTGTACTTAACCCTATAACTACAATATTGCCATATGTTTTTCTTATTTCTTTCTTTCATACAGTGAGACCCCTATATTTTCTTGTTTTTTATTCTATTGGTTGCAGTTCTGTTGGGAAGAATGTGCGTCTGTTTGCTAGTTCTCGTCTTGTGCTCTTATATTGTTGCACATTGAGCTTAAGGCAATTAGGCGTACTGTTAGGTGATGCTCATTTTCAAATATTGTCTAATTTCTAACCAGTTGTTGCTGTTACCATTTTGCTGCCTGCCTTACTGAGCTGTGTTTTTAGACTTTGAGCCAAATAAAAATTTATGAGAAATAAACAACACTCAGGTTTTGCATTGTGGTTGTAGTCAAATAAATTACACCATTAAAAGTTCAGCACATAGATTAAAATTTTGGCAAAGAGAGAAAACAATCAGGGTTATTCGGAGAGAGGTGAAAACCAGGAGAATGATTGGAGAAGTGAAAATTCTAGGTCAAAATAGCCAAACCAGAAAAATTCTCCCATTTATCTCACTTTCCAAATCGGCTATTTGGTCCTGATTGTTCTCTTCTCCTGCCAATTCTCCTGGTTTTCCCCTCTCTCTGAATAACCCTGAATGTGTATTTGCAATGTATGAAAATAATGAATTATAAAAAAGGAGGGCATTTCAGGAAGATTCCACCATTATACTGTAATTATAACTATAATATTTTATAGGTCAATCCCGGTCCCCCTCCTAGTATTAGCTTAAAGTAACACTCTACTCACTCTAACCACTTTAGGGGTCACAAGCGTAACGTTAGCGTTAACGATCACATATCTGAGCCCTAATGTTATCTTAACCATTTCCCGCCGCAGGGCGTACTACGCCGTCCCTGTGGTAGGCCTTGAAGCTGCAGGGTGTACTAGTACAGCCCGTTGACTTTTACCACAACCAACCACACACGCGACGTTAGCTGCTGCGGGACAGCCTGAACTCAGGCCATCCCCCTGCAACCAATGACACACGTCGCACTTCAGCTGTGTAGGCTAGTCGAAGGAGAGGCCCCCCGCAGCACCTGGCAGCAGGGAGTACATGTATGCCCCGCCAGCTTTAATCCCCTCCGCGCCACCTGCCTGGCATTAAAGGGTTAAGTGCCTTTAGTGCATGACCCTCCTATTACAATTTGAAGAATAACAACAGGTAAAAAAAAAACGTTAGCGCATCATGGATTGCGCTCACTTCCGCAAGTTTACTGAACTTTGCGCTCCCTATGCTTAACATGGGGAGCACAAAGAGTAAATAGCTTTAGGATTACAAAGTCCTAAGGCTAATTACCAGGGCAGCCATCAGAAATGATGGGGCTCCTTACTGAACCTCACGATGGGGCCCACCCCCGGCACTCCGTGAACCTCTAACAGCTTTTCTCCCCTCCAAAAAAAAAAGAAAGAAAAGAACATAACATAGCTCCACAGCAATAAAACTTACAGCAATGTGCGGTGTGTATGAGCGTATCACAGAGCTCCACAGCAATAAAACTCACATTCCTATTTAGGGAAGCCTACCACCCAACTCACTGATGCAACCATCAATCACTCTCACCTAGCAGTCCTCTCCTCCTGTTTCCAACCCCAACCCTCCTAGATTGTGAGTTCCTACGGGAATAGGGCCCTCATCTCCTCCTGTACTGTTTGTCAAATGTTGTTCAATGTATTGTAACCCTGTCTATAATGTGCCTATTGTACAGCGCTGCGGAATATGCCGACGCTTTATAAATAAAGAATAATAATAACTCACAGCAATGTGCGGTTTGTATGAGCGTATCACAGAATCCACAGAAATAAAACTCACACTCATACAGTAATGTGCGGTGTGTATGAGTGTGAGTTTTATTTCTGTGGATTCTGTGACACGCTCATACAAACCGCACATTGCTGTGAGTTATTATTATTATTCTTTATTTATAAAGCGTCGGCATATTCCGCAGCGCTGTACAATAGGCACATTATAGACAGGGTTACAATACATTGAACAACATTTGACAAACAGTACAGGAGGAGATGAGGGCCCTATTCCCGTAGGAACTCACAATCTAGGAGGGTTGGGGTTGGAAACAGGAGGAGAGGACTGCTAGGTGAGAGTGATTGATGGTTGCATCAGTGAGTTGGGTGGTAGGCTTCCCTAAATAGGAATGTGAGTTTTATTTCTGTGGATTCTGTGATACACTCATACACACCGCACATTACTGTATCACAGAACTTCACAGCAATAAAACTCACTGAAATGTGCTGTGTATGATGGCCTTTGGGCTTGGCTGGGCCCTGGGGCTGGCCTGGAACCAGGGGCTGGTCTAGGCCTTTGGGTTTGGCTGGTGTCACGGTTGGGGCCTAGCTCTGAGTGCAGGAGGGTTGGGTGTGAGCCTAATTCGCAGTGAAAAGTCACTAGACAGATACTGGGTAAACTAGACAGGGTTTATTCAATAGAGCGAGATATAAATAGATAAAAACATTGACAGAATGAAAACAAAGCAGAACTAAGCACAACGGTACATACAAGAAATATACTAACAGAATAGCAGACAAGATAAACAATAATAACAAGTAATCCAAGCAGGTACAGAATGGGTTCAGGCACTAAGAATGGTCAAATATACAAGCATAAGGTCTAAGTAGGTGACAGGCAAACAGAATAGTCAGGATACTAGGCAAGAGGTCTGATACACAAGATATATTCAAGATTACTGGGTACAGGGGACACAGGGGACAGTGGAGAGTACTGGTGCTATGGAAAGTACTAACCAGAATACAGCAGAGGAGGATAAGCGAGGAACATGACAAGAAAAACCTAGAGGGAAACTTGGTCTGAGCTTGACTAGGAACAGACTGCACTCAGCTAAGTCCAGGACTTCAATGAATGTGGAAGCGATGCCTAAGGGGTGTTGCTTCCTTATAAACAGGGTTCATTAGCCGCTAGAGAGTTCAGGTGTGTCTCTAGGCTGAAATCCAAAAAGCAACTGAACGTCCAGAACTAGAATGCATTTGTCATAGAAGCCAGAGGTGGCGCCAGATGCACAGAAAGTCCAGATCATCATTGGCAACGTCAACCTCTGCAAGAGGGGGCGCAGGACATCACAGCTGGGCACTAGGTCTTGTCTGGCTAGCAAGTGCACCTGATGATAATAGTGAGTGAAGGATGGTACCCCAACAACCCCATCCTCCCTAGAAAGCTGAATCTGAGAGAGTATTACACGTAGCCATTTCCCTTCCCAGATAAAATCGGATGGCTTGTGCAGTCAAAGACTTTAAAAACGATTGTGGTAAGGCTATCAGCCATGTCTGATGAAGGACTGAAAAGCAGCGTGAGCAGTGATGGTTCGCTACACAGCAGCCTGTGGCTTCATTTTTGGATAGGACTCACCCTCACTAGAGGTGCCTTGATGTTGGCAGCAATACTTCAGTGGAATCGGAGGAACTGGCTAAGGGGTATGTGGGCACCTGAACAAGTGAAGTCCCTACGTGTTGTTTTCCCTAGAGCCGGTTGTGGGCTCCTTCAAATTTGAGTTTAAACACAAAGGAGAGCTTGATATTTAGTAATTTCCATTTGAAATAGACATACTGGGCAATCCCGGTCTCTTCTCCTTCTTCCATAGTACTTGAATATTGTACCCATGGACATATAGAGTGCCAATTTCACTTCTCTATGGACTAAGGTCTATGAGCGCTGTGCTGTCTATATTGTATTCTATTGTATTCCAGGTATTTAGAGGAACCTCCATACACAGCATTCAGCAGGTGGCCTAGGCACTTGTTTCTGGTGGGCGCTTCACCCTTGTGTTTCCTCATTTAACCTAGAGTTAACACTCACGTATGTGAGCGATAGCGCTAGTATTAAGGAAGTAATAGGGCCTTAAGTATCCAGGAAAACATGGCCACTCTGGCAACTGTATTATGTACCCATATTCCTAACCCTTGGGATTCCACACTGAATAATCACCTACATTGAATTCCCTATAATGTACAACAGCTTTTCTCACATGCTGCCCATCATCCTTTATCAATTATGTGTTCCAGAAAGAAAGGATTAATCTATTATACCTTTTCCTGTGCTCATATATGCTGATGAGCAGAACTTGCAAAGTGCTTCCCTGTAACATGTGTATCTAACATGATGCAGAAAACAAATTGATTATTAAGTTACTAACAACCGAACTTCATTCGTTTTGGGTGGGCTTTATCATTTGATTAATATAACCTGCAATGTAGATTTTTTTTAAACTCTGCCATTGACATGAAGTAGTATTATAAGGCCTGAATAATATTGTAACCCTGGCAACCAAGACAAGATCTGTTAATGTAAAATTCCACGTGAAGCATAACTGAAAACTCTCTGGGTAAACTAGTAGTGCAATAGATTTTAATGGGCCTGGGAAGTTTACCAGAACTCTACCAGGGTTATTCAGAGAAAGGTGAAGCTCTGGAGAACTTTTGGAGAAGTGAAAATTTTAGGTCGAAATAGCTGATTTGGAAAGTGAGATAAATGGGCGAATTTTTCTGGTTTGGCTATTTTGACCTAGAATTTTCACTTCTCCAAAAGTTCTCCAGCGTTTCAACTTTCTCTGAATAACCCTGTATGTTTGCACCTGACTTGGAATTTAGCACCTTCAGCATGTTACTCTTGTTGAGAGTATTGTGTATTATAATTATGTTCTTTTTGCCAGATTGCTTCTGAGATTTATCATGTCTAACTAAAACCATAAATTTTGGAACCACAGTTCATTGAAGATAGATGTTAATTGCAATGATTTGTCATTAACGGCTCACGGCCACTTACAAGTTAAGCTGAGAAAAATAGCAGCTGTGTTTGTTTTTCTGGAGATAGTTACACTAAAATTACTCTGCTTTATAAACATCTGTGAATGTTCAGAACAGTTTCAGCCACACAAACTATAAAATAAATGCTTGTGTGAGTTGAATTTAACCTCCCTGGCGGCGGTCTAATTTTTGTGAAAAACCGCGTCTAAAAGCAGTCTTTTTGTTTTGTTTTTGCCCCACCTAGCGGTATTCCCGAGTGTGGCTCGGGGTTAAATTCCTATGTTGGAAGCAGTAACCCCGAGCAACACTCAGGATGCCGCTGGATACATCACCTCTCCCTGCGCTCCCTTGATGTCCCCAGCTTCCTCCTCCGCGACCGCAAATTTATACTGCCTGGTTCCTTCCTCGCGAGAAGGAATTCAGGAAGTAAAAGCCGCAATCACCAGTAGAGACTGCAGAGATCATCAAGGGAGTGCACGGAGAGGTAATGTATGCAGCCTGAGTGTGTCTTGGGGTTACCGCTCTCAGCGGTGAAATTTAACCCCCAGGCACACTCGGGATAACCGTCAGGGAGGTTAATGCAGTTTGTAATTCATGAAATTGTGAGAGTGGTTGAACACCTATAATATCTTATCTAAAACTCACAGGCAATTAAATGGGTAGATTTGCAGTATATAGAAACCTATAGGCTAGATTCAATGTGTAAAATTAACCAGAGTTGTGGTGGGCTATTCAAAATCGTTAAAATCCAAGGAGGTTATTCATTATCCTCAAAATTGCCTCCATATTGAACCGAACGGTGAATTTTGCCATAGGTGCAAATTCGGGGAAATTCGTGTATTCACAAAGCTGTTAATTCACCAAATACAGGTGAATTGACAGCGAAATTTGGTGCGTTTCGCAGCAATCGGGAGTGTTCGGCGGGAGCAAAGTTATCCCACTGAGAACTATTAAGTCATCTACTCATTGCTGTTTTGCACTGAAATTTCAAAAACATTATCTGAGTTTTGGGGTTTCGATTCAACAGGTTTAAACAGGCGAATCCAACAGGTTTCAAAGTAATAAAATGAATATCTATTTCAATTTTTTAGACTATATTATTTTTTGCAAAAACCCTTTTTGTATTTTTAACCACATAAGGACCAGGCTGTTTTACCAGTCTGAAAGTACCTACTGCTGTTTTTACATTCCTGTGCGGTTTGTATTTAGCTCTAATTTTCCGCTTGTTTAAATACCGTTTTTCTCACCATTAAATGGATTTTCTAAAGATACCATCATTTTCATCATATCGTATAAATTTCCATTAAAGATTATGAAATATGATAAAAAAAAATGGAAAAGACACACTTTTTCAAACTTTGACCACCCCAAATCTCAACCGCCAAAAAATACCCCAGCTAAATAGTTTCTAAATTTCATCCTGAGTATAGAAATACCTAATGTTTACATGTTTTTGCTTTTAACCCCTTCATTGCTGAGCCATTTCACCTCTGTGTGCTGAGCTCATTTTGACCATGCTGTGCTCATCAAGTGTCACGGGCGGGGTCCCATGCAGATGCCAAGGAACGCCCTTATATATATATATATATATATTCATTTTTAAGCCCTTGAGGCAGATTTGCGGTCTGCTGCATTATGCAAGATCCAACACACACACAACTATACTCAGTACAGGTTACAGACACAAGGGGGAGCCCTACACTGGGTAAGATTTCTGATCTAAAAACAGATTACAGGGCTGAGGGTAAACACAATAAATGACAGGAGCTTGCAAGCACATGGAAGGTTACCATAAATACACACAGCAGCCAGGCAGAACCCTAAGCCCTGAAAGAGGTCCTTTATAGTTGGCCTCTAATACTACTTATACTATGCTGCTGGGCAAATACAGCATAAACCAGGACATAAAGACATACACAGGTAGTTACCGAAATACATTCCGGGGTACAGGCAAAAGAGTAATCAAAAACAAAAGCCAAATTCATACACGGGTAATACAGAAATACAGATTCTGGGAACAGACAAGAGAATAATCTAAAGTGAAGCCAAAGCCAAACACAATATATCATATGCTCGGTACAGGGTACAGACATGAGAATAAAGCAGAAACCAAAGCCAGGGGGTCAGAATATCGGAATCATCAATAGCCAAAGCCAAGGGTCATACACGGAATAGGAAATACAGGTTATCAGAATCTCAATACAAAGTGCAGGTACTCAATAGGTAAAGACCTATACTGAACCAAAGAGCAAGTGCGCTGCTGGCCATATAAATAGGGCAGGGCATGTCATGTGATCACAGACTATCAGCCACAGGAGAGATAGCCTGCAGTGGCTAAGCCCAAGAACCTACCACAGCTGATGATTTCCACTCTCACCACCAGGGGGCATGGCAGGAACCAGTGGAAATGTGACATCATGTTTAAATACAATTTGAAGTCCTGTTTTATTATAAAACGTAGACACAATTATTTAAAAAATAACCACTTTTAATTTTTTTTTATTTTTATTTGTTTCACCAAACATGGTCCTGTTGGTATCACTGAAAAGGCCATGCTCCGGCCTTTCCAATGACACCAAACATGACCCTCCAGCTATCACCGATAGGGGGGTCCTTTGGAGCCCTCCCTATCTCCACTACTGGACAGCTAGGGGTTATTTGCCCAACTGACATCATCGCGCACATTTGTGACGACATCAGTGGGGAGGTCCCGGAGGCTTGGCTGACATCCAAGATGTCAGCCACCTCCTGGACAGTCTGCGTTTAAGCGCCAATTATCACCAGATCATGGACTGGCACGAAAGGGGTTAAAGAGAGGCATTGCTGGAAACGCTCTGACCTTTCCAACGATGCCTCTTTTTTTTTTTTACATTCTTAGCTGATCGAGAGGTAGAGGGGTCCAAAGGACCTCCCTTCCAGGCTCTCTGTGCCGGGGAGGCAACTAAAATGGATGTCATCGCACCTGGCAATGACAGCAGTGCGACGGCCGTGGTCCATGGAACCGGAGGTCTGACTTCAAGGAAGTCATTCCACCGCGGGACCCCGGCCAGAGAGGTAAGTATAGGGAGGGAGGGTGTTTAAGGGACATGACATACAGTATACAGTACGTTCTTGGTCCTTAAGTGACCTTTTACTCATGAGGTTAAAAGACGTTTTTGTATTATTTTTTAAAAAGACCTTTGTATAATTTTTTTTTAAAGGACAGTTTTTATTTTTTTTAGACACATTTTCTAAAAAAAAATTATTCCTATTCATAGCGCCTGTTAAAAGAATAGGAGAGGTCCTTTGAGTGGAATTCCCGAGGCAATTTCGATACAATTTGGCGGCTTTCGCTGACGCCCGATAACTGCTTCAGCAACTCCAATTGCAGAGCAACAACAACTGCGAGACCAATTCCATGCAATGGGTCCCCCACCTCCTTACGATCCTGGTGACGAACTCGTTGCACCCCAACCCATCGCTGAAGCCACACCAGAACCTCAGGTTCCCCTGCCTGACCGTTTCTTTGGGGATCGTTCCAAGTTCGAGACTTTCGTTCTAGATTGCCATGTCTTGTTCTCTCTAAAACCTCGAACCTACAACTCAGAATTCATAAGAGTCAGAGCAGTCATCTCACTCCTCGGTGGAGAACCGAAAAGATGGGCACACACACTTCTTCGCCAGAATGATCCGTCTCTAGATACCTGGGCCTCATTTTCCCGTGCTTTGGACTCAATGTATAGAGACCCACACCAACGTGATACAGCCCAAACGGTCATCAGAACCCTTAAACAAGGTCGTAGGCCCGTCGAAGAGTACATCACGGAATTTCGCCACTTTTCTCACCAAACAGGATGGAATGACACGGCACTATTAGATCAATTCCGCTTAGGATTGGCGGACCACCTCAAAGAGGAGTTGGCTAGAGTCGGCATACCACCTAATATGGAGGCCCTAATTGATTTCTGTATTCTGGTGGATCGCAGAATGAGAGAGAGACGTCAGGAAAGAGGAGCTACAATCCCTTGGATACCTAGACCCATCTCTAACCTGTCTGAACAACCTTCTGCTTCCACAGCATTGGTCCCGGTGCCTAATCCAGGTTCCTCGGTTGAACCCATGCAGATCGGCCTGGTTAACGGACGTCTACCCAGAGCTGAAGTAGACCGCCGTCGCCAACTCCACCTATGCCTCTATTGTGCTGAAGCCAGCCATCAAGTTCGTAATTGTCCTATCAGAAATGTTTCAAGAAGGGGTAAGCCCATTCCTCATGTCATACATGCCATACATACATCTAAGAATCCCTCCCCTCTCTTACTGCTCCCCATCTTATTACAGTGGCAGCAGAAGACGATCCCGCTACAAGCCATGGTGGACTCAGGAGCTAGTGGGTGCTTTCTGGATGAAAACTTATCTTCACTTTTGTCTATTCCCCTTCACAATAAAACCTTTCCTGTGTGCGTTCAACTAGTTGATGGCTCTCATTTGCAGTCTGGACCCATAACACACGAAACCATACTGTTACAAGTCACCATAGGTTCTAAGCATTCTGAGACATTATGCTTTGATATTGTCTCTTCACCTCTATACCCGGTCATACTCGGCCTTCCCTGGCTTAAACTACACGACCCTTACGTACACTGGTCGTCCGCATCTGTGTCGTTTCTGTCTCCTCGTTGTAAACAAACGTGTCTCCAAAGAACACACACTGTAATGTCCATACTCGACAAAGATATGGCGCAGACTAATGTCTGCCTTCCCAAGGCCTACCATGAGTTCCACGATGTGTTCGATAAACAAAAAGCCAAGACACTACCACCAAGACGTCCCTATGACTGTCCTATAGATCTCCTTCCTGGGACCGCCATTCCCTATGGCCGTATCTATCCCCTGTCAGAACCAGAGCTGACTGTGTTAAAAGAATATATAAAAGAAAACCTTGAAAAAGGATTCATTCGCCCCTCTACCTCTCCGGCAAGAGCTGGCATCTTTTTTGTAGATAAAAAGGATGGAGGGTTAAGGCCATGCGTGGACTACCGAGACCTCAATAAGATAACGGTAAAAAACCGATACCCCTTACCTCTCATACCAGAACTGTTGGAGAGACTGAAGGGTGCCAAAATATATTCCAAACTGGATTTACGCGGAGCCTACAATCTCGTCAGGATGAAACAAGACGACGAGTGGAAGACCGCATTCCGATCACGCTACGGCCACTTTGAATACACAGTCATGCCCTACGGGCTGTGTAACGCACCGGCCACCTTCCAACATTTCATAAATGATGTTTTCAGAGACCTCCTTGATTGTTTCGTTGTCACCTATCTCGACGACATCCTTATTTTTTCTTCGTCCCTCGAAGACCACCGCTCCCATATGCGTATCCTTCAACGACTCCGTGACAACAAACTATATGCCAAACTCGAGAAATGCATATTTTAAACAACGAAGGTGGATTTTCTCGGATTTGTGCCGTCTCCAGGACAGATCGAGATGGATCCTAAAAAAGTAGAGGCCATCCTGTCCTGGCCCATTCCTGACACCCGAAAGGCAGTACAACGATTCCTAGGGTTTGCCAATTTTTACCGGAGATTTATAAAGAATTTCTCTAAGATAGTACACCCATTAACCATTCTTACCAAGACCGGAATACCCTTCAAATGGACTCCAGAGGCTCAAGTGGCATTTAACACTCTTCGTATCCGTTTTTCTACCACTCCTATCCTCTCCATGCCTGACCCTCAAACACCCTATTTCTTGGAGGTGGACGCCTCCGAAATAGCCACTGGGGCGATCCTTTCTCAACGTGCGGCCGATGGTCTTCTTTACCCAGTGGCATATTGTTCGAAAAAACTCAATCCGGCTGAAATCAACTACGACATAGGAGACCGCGAGTTGTTAGCAATCAAAAGAGGGCTTGAAGAATGGCGTCACCTACTGGAGTGTGCCTCACACCCGATCACTGTCTATACAGACCATAAAAACCTCGAGTATCTGCGTTCTGCCAAACGCCTCAAACCAAGACAGGCCCGCTGGGCTCTCTTTTTTGCTCGTTTTATTTTTCATGTCACCTACAGACCGGGTCAGAAAAATGGTAAGGCCGACGCCCTTTCTCGCATCCATCACTCATGTAGTATTCCTTCTACCCCCTCATCAATACTACCTTCAAAATGTTTCCTCGGCATCATCCACCCCGTATATGACAAGATTCGCACTCTAACCGCAACCACTTCTTTAGAAGTAAATCCTGAAGGCCTTCATATTACCAAGGACCGTGTCTTCGTACCAGAAGAAGCTCGCTTCGACGTCTTACATACATGTCATGATTCTCCACAGGCTGGACACCCAGGCATACGGACAACCTTGGATCTTGTTCATCGGCAGTTTTGGTGGCCCTCTGTGGAGCTCAGTGTCAAACAATACGTCCAATCATGCCCTACATGTCTCAGAACAAAAGTCAATCATACCAAGACTGAGGGTTTACTCTGCCCCCTACCAGTCCCAAACAGACCATGGACACAACTAACCATGGACTTCATTGTAGACCTGCCTCCGTCCAAAGGTTTCAACACTATCATGGTGGTTGTCGATAGATTGACTAAAATGGCGCACTTCATTCCTAGTAAGAAATTACCGACTGCCGGAGAAACAGCCTCCTTATTTTTTACCCATATCTTCCGTCTCCATGGAATTCCCGATACTATAACAACAGACAGGGGAACTCAATTCACGTCTAAGTTCTGGAAAGCCTTTTGTTCCTTATTACGAATACAGCGAAACCTCTCTTCATCCTTTCACCCACAGACAAATGGACAAACGGAACGAGTCAACCAAATTCTTGAACAGCACCTACGTTGTTACACTTCCTTCCTCCAGGATGACTGGCTCGACCTCCTGCCCTCAGCAGAATTCTCAATACAACTCTCGTAAACACTCTTCCATAAACTCCTCTCCATTCTATGTAAACTACGGATTCCATCCTACTGCTATTCCCAATATCCCTGTAACCACCACTGTGCCTGAAGCAACCAATCGCCTTCTCATTCTCAAGCAAGGATTCTGCTTAGCCGCGACTACCCTACAAGCTGCTCAAGAGACGTACAAAAGAGCTGCGGATAAACGACGACGACCTGCTCCGGATTTTCAAATCGGGGACATGGTCCTCCTCTCCACAAAAAATCTTCGGTTGCCCTGTCCATCCAAAAAACTGGGTCCCAAGTTCGTGGGTCCATTTCGAATCCTTAAGAAGATCAACTCTGTTGCCTTTCGTCTTCAACTGCCGGACTCATACAAGATACACCCCGTTTTCCATGTCTCCCTTTTTAAATCGTATCATCCCGATCCTTTCGTCGGCTGCTCCCCTGCTCCTCCTCCTCCCTCTGTGGTGTCGGATTCCCTGGAATATGAGATTGGCCGGATTCTTGATTCCCGTCTGCATAGGGGCAGACTCCAATATTATGTGCATTGGAAAGGGTATGGCCCTGAGGAGCGGTCTTGGGAACCGGTTCAGCACGTGCATGCACCTGCTCTCCTCCGGGCGTTTCATCACTTGCACCCGCGCAGACCGGGCCCTGGTCGCTCCCGGGGGGCGCTCCTTCGGGGGGGGTTCTGTCATGCCCCGAAGCGGGATCTCGGCGACCCCGGGACCCACCTGGTGCCGCCTCGCGGCCTGGACCCTCACCTGCGGTGGTCGCAGTGGCACTGCCCCGATCACGGGGGTTGCCTCCTCCGGCGTTGGGCGGACCACGCCTGATCCGAGCGGCCGGTGGGGCCTGTCATGGCGCCGATTTGGAGCCCCAGAACACCACGGTGCCTGACTCCTCACCGCGCGGTTTGAGGGGGCGTGGCCCAAACCAGCGTCTGGATCTGGAGGCTCCCTTTTACAGGTTGGGGGGCGTGGCTGAGCCCTTGATGGACAGGGACTGGGCTCGCCCCCAGGGTGAGCCTACCTCCCAGATGGGACCCAATAGGGAGACGAATCATCACCGCTCAGAGGGGCGTGACCACCCCAACTGCCTATATATACCCAGTCCTTGCACACTATCATTGCCACAGCGTCGCTTCTCTTAGGAGTTGTATACCTGCTAAACGAATGCTAATATATCCTTGTTGTGTACCAAACCTGGAAAGTCTCGACTCTTCTTCTGGATATTCCCTACTCTGTACTGCGTTATAGCTTCTACACCTGGTTCCTGCTTCCCGCTCCCCCGACCCTGACACATTATAACCAAAGGTTCTCAGTGTGTCAAAGCTTCCTGGGACCCGTATGGCAAGTGTCTCTTTTAATGATTAGAGAATTCATTTGTAAGATATGAATTGTACCTAAAGTTGGGATCCTAATAACTGATACTTTTCTCTCTGTGATTTGCTTAAATAACTACTCTTCAGTAACAGCAGACTGACTAATTGATCTGATGGGCACTGACTGAGGGCCTTTCCTCTGAGACACCACAATGCCCCTTTGACCAAATGGGAAATACCTTTCTGCTGCTTTCCTGTTGTGGACTGGGTGACATTAGTACTACATGCTGCTGGAGGATACCTTGTCCCTCCATGCGGTAGCCATTCTACAATGTGCAAAAGCTATGGACCCAGTGGGCTTGCTCACAATGCGCTGAACCTAGGAGCTTTATGCCTGTGCTCTCCATTTACATGCCTGAACACACATGCAGAGTAAAAGACAGAGAGAGATAAACGGAATACAGTCAGGTCCAGAAACATTGGGACATCGACACAATTCTAACATCTTTGGCTCTATACACCACCACAATGGAGTTGGAATGAAACAAACACAATGTGCTTTAACTGCAGACTGTCAGCCTTAATTTGAGGGTATGTACATCCAACTCAGGTGAACGGTGTAGGACTTAACAAGTGGGAGGCACATCTGCAAACTGCTGTGCCTCCCACTTGTTAAGGGACCAAACGTAATGGGACAGAATAATAATCATAAATCAAACTTTCCCTTCTTAATACTTGGTTGCAAATCCTTTGCAGACAATCACAGCCTGAAGTCTGGAACGCATAGACATCACCAGACGCTGGGTTTCATCCCTGGTGATGCTCTGCCAGGCCTCTACTGCAACGGTCTTCAGTTCCTGCTTGTTCTTGGGGCATTTTCCCTTCAGCAAGTGAAATGCATGCTCAATGGGATTCAGGTCAGGTGATTGACTTGGCCATTGCCTAACATTCCACTTCTGTCCCTTCAAAAACCTCTTTGGTTGCTTTTGCAGTATGCTTTGGGTCATTGTCCATCTGAACTGTGAAGCGCCGCCCAATGAGTTCTGCAGCATTTGGCTGAATGTGAGCAGATAATATTGCCCGAAACACTTCAGAATTCATCCTGCTGCTTTTGTCAGCAGTCACATCATCAATAAATACAAGAGAACCAGTTCCATTGGCAGTCATACATGCCCAGGCCATGACACTACCACCACCATGCTTTCACTGATGAGGTGGTATGATTAGGATCATAAGCAGTTCCTTTCCTGCTCCATACTCTTCTCTTCCCATCACTCTGGTACAAGTTGATCTTGGTCTCATCTGTCCATAGGATCTTGTTCCAGAACTGTGAAGGCTTTGTTAGTGTCATAGGTACCATGCAAGGATTGTAGGTGTGAGCCTAATGTGCAGTGAGCCATGAAGTATGCAGGTTAAGGGGTTCAAACAAGATATTTATTATAAACAAAACAGCAGAAAATACTGAACTGAAATGATAAAGTCCCGAGCAAGGTATCAGATATAGGGTGAGCCAGTCTCGTAGTCAGGTATCAAGCAGTAATCGTGGGGTACAGAGAACAGAATATCCAAAGTCCATAGCCAGAGGTCATACACGTGAATTCAATATGGGAGCTGAGTAGCAAAACAAATAGGTTACCAGTAGAGTAGGGGTAGTCCAAAAGGATCATAAATCGGGTACAGATGAAGGTCCAGAGGGAAACAGATAGGGGGTACAGCGGATCCAGGAGCTTATCCAAAACCAGGTCAGCGTGGTGCAAGGTTCAGACTTCAATGGGGAAGTGAAGCACATGGGGTGTGACCACCTTAAATACAGGAAAAACTGGGCAGGATGATTTGCAGGTGATGGTCTGATTTGAATATACGAAATCAAAGTCCAGAACTGAACGTGGGAAAAAAAAAGAAAAACCAAAACAAAGTCCCGGCATCTGCATAAATCATGCAAGACATGGCAAAAAGGGCAACAGCTGGAGGCGTCAGAGGATCAGGGGGTCCAGACCATGACAGCACCCAGGTGGGCATGACAGTTAGGTGTTTGGCAAACTCTAATCTGGGCTTCCTGTTTTTGAGGATCACCGATGGTTTACATCTTGTGGTGAACCCTCTGTATTCACTCTGGTGAAGTCTTCTCTTGATTGTTGACACACATACACCTACCTCCTGGAGAGTGTTCTTGATCTGGCCAACTGTTGTGAAGGGTGTTTTATTCACCAGGGAAAGAATTCTTCGGTTATCCACCACAGTTGTTTTCCGTGGTCTCCCGGGTCTTTTGGTGTTGCTGAGCTCACCGGTGCTTTCCTTCTTTTTGAGAATGTTCCAAACAGTTGTTTTGGCCACGCCTAATGTTCTTGCTATCTCTCTGATGGGTTTGTTTTGTTTCTTCAGCCTAATGATGGCTTGCTTCACTGATAGTGACAGCTCTTTGGATCTCATCTTGAGAGTTGACAGCAACAGATTCCAAAAGCAAATAGCACACTTGAAATGAACTCTGGGCCTTTTATCTGCACATTTTAATTGGAGTAATGAGGGAATATCACACACCTGGCTATGGAACAGCTAAGAAGCCAATTGTCCCATTACCTTTGATCCCTTAACAAGTGGGAGGCACATCTGCAAACTGCTGTAAATCCTACACCGTTTACCTGAGTTGGATGTACATACCCTCAAGTTAAAGCTGACAGTCTGCAGTTAAAGCACATTGTGTTTGTTTCATTCCAACTCCATTGTGGTGGTGTATAGAGCCAAAGATGTTAGAATTGTGTGCCAGGAGCCCACGCGTATCACGGTCCCAGCACCTGCTGGGTCGGACAGGGCCGGATTAATTTAGGGGCTGATGGAGCAGCAGCTCCAGCCCCATGCCCCAGATAAAGGATAACATAATACAGGGTTATTCAAAGAGAATCGAAAAGTCACCGCATGTTCGGTGACTTCTCGTTCTCTTCATTTCTGCGCGATACGGCGATCCCATTTCAGCGACCCTATGGTGTATTCAGCAAGCACCACAGGGCCATCATAGTGCAGGGAAAAGCCGCCGCAAACCGCCGAACACTCACGTATAATCTGGCGCACGCACACTGAAACCTACAAAAACATGTGGATTAACCACGTCGAACACACCAGAGAAACCCAAGCAGCCGCCGATCACAGCGCAGAGCAGCCGCCGGAAAAACCCAACACCGCAGATGAATGGAATGAAAAAAAAAAAAAACAGTATGCTTGAATGTTTGAAAATTGAAACGCTGTTTGCAAAGAAACTACAGAACGAAAATGTCTGAAATTTACATATAAGGTCCAATGAATGATAATAAAAAAGGGCTGTTACAGAAAAAAGAAAAAAACAATTTAAAAAAAAAGGAAAGAAGTTTTCTCGCAAAAAAGGCCTAAAAGATCCTAAAACAAAATCTATAAATAAAGAGACTTTTTACTGCAGAATATTATAATCAACGGTTTATTAGATATTGAATTCAAACAGGAATATTTTTAACATTGAAGCCTATGGTATTCGCCTGAATAAACCTGTCGAATTAAACTGAACAGCAGGGAAATTCGGAAACTTTTCACTGCTGGTTTTTGTTCTCTGAATAGATGAAGCATTGCTTCTCTATGGGGATTTCACTGTCCTCGAACAGGCAATGAACAGGCACCGTATGTGCAGGCAATTCGCCAACATTTGGCAAACTGCCTGCTCTCTGGATAGCCGAATGGCCAGGAAAGGTAACCGTACGCTGAATTTCACTATTCGGTTACCTTTCGGCCCCAATTTGGATCTCTTTGAATAACCCTGATATGTCTGCATTTATGGGCATTTGGAACCCTGTATCTCCAACTTCATAGCAGCTACAGAATAATGTGAGGTATCACTGGAAAGGGCAGGGCCTTTCTGATGATACCAAATATGACCAGGTTCTATGTAACAGTAAAAATAAAATAATAAATATTCTAGGGTTAGATTTGCACAAAGAGTGCAATGTTTTTCAGTAGGAGGGAAAAGAATTGATTTGGAAATTTCGGTGCTGGGCTTCATGCATTTTGAGTCTGGATCACCAATATTTCTCTGTATGTCTGTTATTGTCTCGGACTACAAGGTTGAAACAGAAGCAGTACACACGGTTACCACAGGAAATATACCTCAAACGTTGCAAACTACAAAGATTCCCTACTTTTGGTTATTGCATGCTCTACTATTCATTAAATGTATTCAACATTTTGCCTTCTTTTGGATCAACAGCAGTAGGTGATAAGGGAACGTTCCTGAGGAAGTGGGACGTATCCCATGAAATGCATTGAGCTGGGCAATTGTGAGCCCTTATGACTGACTGGTGGACAATACCTTGGATCACACGGAACCAGCAATCTTCCACTTGTCGCGGTTGGAGATTGGAAAGTGTACGATCGGGAGGTTTGAGCCACTGTGGTAAAAACGCATATGCACATTTTGTATCTGCTAGTTGTTTGGGAGGTTGTTTTTTATATTTTAAACATTTTAATGTTGTAATAAAAATGCTGCACTATATTATCCATTGATCTCATGGATTTGCAGATGGATTAAATACCAAAGGAGATTTTGGTGCTATACATAATTGTGCCTGTGCATGTTGTTATATATATTGGTGATAAGGGAAAGGCTGAACTCGATGGACGCATGTAAATTTTTCAGCCTATATAACTATTATATTATACACCTCAACCCTGCATAAACTACTTGTAATGTGTTGCCTGTCCAAATACCCTCTAACCCGATTAGGTTGCCAACTGTATTTAGCTTAGAGAGGGACAGAATAAAGATCCATTGGTAGATAAGAGTAATGGAGCAGGCAACATACCAAAACCTTCAGCTCCAGGGCCAAAAAGAACTTCGATAGTGCCTTCTGGTATGTGTTATTCCTCGGGTGGCCCAATGTTGTTTGTGACGGTCCGAGGTGAAAAGGAACACCATTTTAGGCTAGGGTCAGACGAACGCATTCTGTGTGGACTGTGCGTCTGTGCACAACTGACGTACTTTCTGACTGACAAGGTAGTGGCCACACAGTCCATTTTTGTGACTGACATTTTTTTTGACTGATGTAGATGGGAAATAAAATTAAAATGAAAAACCAGTTTGTCCATCAAAAATGCTGGACGTCAAAAATGCAGTCCGTCTGACTACATTCCTTCACTCACACACAAAGCTATGCGGACGTTGCGGACGCAGCGCACTCCGCACATCCGTTCTAGCGGTTTTACGTTCTTGCCTAACTTGCGTCCGTTTGCCGCGTCCGTTGTGCGTCCATACTTCTGCACTTCCTGTGTGGGTCTATTGATCATAATTGTATGCTACCACGGACATTAAAATGTGCGGCAACACGGACGTGAACACTGCACTCGTCTGACCAGAGCCTAAGATGTCACAATAGAAGGCAAGTCTCACGAGGGATTTGACAAGTTCACAACCACTTCTGGTAGCAAATATAACTCACAACTCCTGAAAAATAAAAACTTCAGTTTTAAATACACAGGATGGTTCAAATCAAGGTGCTGCAGGATGATGAAACAAATCACTTTCATCTATGTAAAATCTTGATCAATAAGCTTTTGCCTTATCATCAAACCTCTGACATTGCCCTTTCCATTTGGTTGAATTGGGGATGGCCACAGTCTCCATGGGTTCTGTGTCCCATCAAAAAAGACGTGTGTGTTCAGGTGTATCCAACATGCCATGATAATGTCACAAATCTTATTGGGATTATATTGTAGAGCTCCTCCTTCCAATATCCAGATAACTGTAGTTAGTTTTAATAGGCCAAAGATCTGTTTCTTGTACCACGGTGAGCCTCATCCTAATATTTTGTCTGGTGTTTGGGGTCTCTGGGAAGATGTCATGACCAACTAACAGAGTCATTAGTGGACTGGTTTAGGAGAAAAGTATTATGATTTCCTTTATTCCAAACCATTATAGTGTTTGCATAAACACATAGGAACCTAGTATATATATATATATTTGTTGGTAAGGGTAGTGCTCATGGTGGGGTTTCTATTGTCTAGAGTAAGAAAAGGAGTGCCAGTGGTACAGGATCATGCAGATAAAATACAGGCTGATATTTAACACTACACATCCAAATTTAATTACCTTCCAGAATCAGTCATGGCAGTGACATCTCACAGTACACGGAGATTACATAGATTCCATATACAGTATAGTTGATGTATATTACCCACGTACTCATGCTGTGTTTAGTGTATGTCGATAAACAAAACAAATGACAGGAAACAGGAATCTTTTTCACGAGTCATGTTGTCACTGTTTCTTCATGTTAAAGTCCTGGAGATAAGACGGGAAATTTGATTGAAGATATGAGTGAACGGGAAATTAAAATAGCACTAGTGTGTCATCGGCAGAAAGTAATATGAAACAACTGAAGTATTATTAGAATGTTTAAACTCTGTTAGGATGGACAAAGATAATTCCTGATTTTCCCACGTAATCAATATAAATTAAATTCTTATGGAAAAAAAGACCATTTTGTTAATTTATTTTTCAACTGGTGTAGTGTATGCTAAAACATCTTTTTATACTAGATGTGCTTTTTATGAGAAATTTACAATACAGACAATGCTTTTTATTTTATAAAAAGCTAGTTTATCAATGGGGACCTTTATGTCATTGCAGTTCTCTTAAATCAGCACAATTATAAGTCAGCCATTATACGTATTAGCATCTGGAATTGTAGTTGCTCCAGCCAGCAAAGAAAAACTGGTATTCTCTCCTTGAGGTCATAGGATTCTCTGCAGGAGTCCTGTGTGACAGCTTTAAATAGCCTGTTGTGGCAGAAGGACACTAGAGAAGTATTTGTTTTTTATGTCCATCTATTTACAGAGAAAAGAGTTACAATATCACGGTTTTCACCAAAGTATCAGAAACGAGTTTAACTTTAGTTTAATTTTATTCATGGTGTTATGTAATTTTGCAAGTGCTGGGCATTGGTTTTTATTTATGGGATCGCACTACAGAAAGCGTAAATCTACAGTAAGCTGTGGTAGCAGTACTAACGGCTCAATTTGGAATCACAGAGGATCAGCAACAAATAAAGAGTGGAGCCATTATACAGTAGTTAATTGGCCATGGCACTGGGTTGTCCATTGGCTGATATGCTGTCAAAATCTATATCTATGAAACACACCTAGAGTTTAGTTCACTGATGAGGGAAAGCGTTGTGTGTGTCTGGTGAATCTGGTAGACTGAACAGCTGAATAAAGGGTCCACAGTAGCATCTTGTTGCAGATGTGTTTAGCCAGCTGCCCAGGTGAATAAAGGATTCTCTGTATCACACAGCTGACCTCATGTTGTGTTTATCTTTTTTAGACGGGCAGTGTAATCTCAAATGCAGCCACTGGGGAACAGGTTTGTCATGGGTGGAGGTATGGAGGAAAAGGCCTGGACTTGCATCAGGATAGATGGGAAGTGACAGGGGTCTCAGGGAGTGGAAGAGGGCTTAAATGTGGGAGCTCTGGGGAAGGTGCAAGGCAACTGACTTTGGGGAAAGTAGAGGACTGAGATTGGTCTAGGGCTCGGCAGTGTATTGTACTCATGGGGAGCCTTGGTAGGAGACTGACATCAACTTTATTAAAGTTGCATACGAATCATATTCTCATGCAACTTTATAGACATCATCATAGCTACAGAGAGGGACTTATTCCAACCAAGCTGTTATCCATTAGTGGTTCACTTACTGGCTGTAACAATCTGCTGTGAGCCACTAATCACTACCAGCAATGGTGCTGCTCGCCGCTACATTTAATCAGCCAAGACACCATGGAGCAAAGTGTGATCCTGGTTGATCACTGTGTTTGCAAGTCACACACAGGAGCTTTGGAATGACACTGGGAACTGTTTGTTCCCAGTGTTCTGCTACTCGTGGCCAGAGAAGGCGGTGGATCGTACCTCCCTATGTGCCATGGGATTTTTTAAAAAAAGCATAAGCATTTAACATGAGGCTCAGAGTGTCAGTATTCTTTTCAGATTCTTTGCAGGCTCATGTGGAGAACAGCAAGCTACATTGGAATAGATCACGGTTTTCAATCTGACCCATTATTAAGGGCTCCTACAAAATATAGGAGCAGTTAATGTACAGTAACAATGCTCATAGCTTGGTTGGATAGTGGCATGAGTCATCTATACTATAAAACAGTAAGACGGCGGCGTGTACGTCGCCACGCCACCGTCTTCAAATGCACATGCAACCAGCCTACTGCTGGGTGCACGCGCATCCAACCGCCGCAGCACAGGCGGCTGGATGCCTTTCACTGCGGATGGTGTGTGGGGCACGTCATCCGCAAGCGGGAGCCCCGGCGGAGATACTCACCTCTCTGTCCGGGGTCCCGTGGCGTTCTGGCTTCAGGGAAGCCAGACGCTGCCTATAGGTCGGCCCCCGACGGAAATTACGTCATTGCGCCTGCGTGATGACGTCATTTCCCGGCAATGCCGGGAGATCGCCTGAAAAGGGAGCGGGGATCCATTTGGATCCCTCTCCCTCCCGATCAGGAGGGTTTTCAGCAAAAAAACAGGCACCGCTTTGAAGGGCAGTGTCTGTCCTTCAAAGCGGTGCCTGTTTTTTAACCATACAATTTCCAGATAGTGATCGGCGCCGTTCGGCAGACAATCGCAATCTAGCTCCGGTGGGGCCACCATCTTGGATGGCAGCTCCACCCCACGGGTTCCCCCCCCCTCGGCTCCTGATGTGTCGTGCATAGCACAATGACGTCAGATAGCCGGGGAACCCCTAGCTGCCCAGGGATTTCCCAAAGAAATCCCCTGGTGGAGATACGGTGGTTCATTTGAACCCCGATATCTCCAGAACTGTGGCAGATAGAGGGTCATGCATGGTGTCATTTGAAAGGCCTGAGCATGGCCTTTCGAATAATACCAAACGTGACCATGTTCAAAGTAAAACAAAATAAAACCAAATAAAAAAAATTGAAATAAAAATAAAAAAAAAACATTTTTTTTTGTGTGTTTTTATTAATGCAGCAATATTGTTCACATTTCAATTATAAAGTTAACAATGATACTGCACTAATGATTTTTTTTCTTTGGGGTGCGTTTGCAAAAAATCATGTAATTCCCCCCAAAAAATGTAATGAGTCCCCGTTTTTAATTTTTGTACATGCACACCCCATAGAAAATATAACCGCAAACGCTCATGTGATAAAATGTGAAAAAAAACACTTTACACACTGTAGATGATTAAAAATTCTAATTTTATTGCATTTTTTGTTATAATAAACAGGCAGGACATGACGTCAGCGTGAGGCACTGGCTATTATCAGAGCCAGATATACACAGGTTACGTAAGTTCAGGTTCAATGCTCCCCAGGATCTGTCTGCTCTCAGTGCTCCTGTAATGGTAGGCCCCCTATAGGGTGATGGGGAGCCATGAGGATGTGAAGATTGAAGCCTTTAGGGCAGGTATATGGTTTGTTTGCAGACTTCATCACATTGCAGCACTTGGAAAACAAGGAAGACAGTGCAGGATACGCACGAGGAAGCCCTGCACTGGGGATAATTTCTCAGCTACAGACAGATCACCGGACTTGGGGGTAGACAATGAATGCTGCACACTGCAGGGCAGAACTCAAACTTGAAAACACAATGCATGTAGAACAATGCAAGACAGAACTCGAAACTAGAAAGCAACACAGAACTCGGTACTAGAAACACATTGTATGAAGCACACTGCAGGGCAGAACTCAGTACTCGAAAACACAATAACTGCTGATCCTAACACTCCCAACCAGGGAGTACAAAAACAATGACCTGAGTATCACTCATACCAAATGGCTTTGTGGCCAAATGCCTGTTGAGTGAACCAGACTAAACTAAACACAGGCAGACAAATACTTAACAGATAAGGTACATACAATAGGGACGTTCCAGAGGCCAAGCCAGGTCATACACGATATACTCCAATTGCAGATATACTTCAGGGGACAGACAAGAGAATAATCCAGAAACCAGAGCAAGAAGTCATACACAGAATATCAGATAATCGATACAGGGAGCAGGAACTCAGTGGATCTTAGTCTATCCTGATCCAAGGATCAAATGCATAGTAGGCCCTAGGGATGTGCGTTTCAGGTTTCGGAATTTCCACAAAATTTCCCGATTCGTGTTTTCGGATGCGGCCGATTTTCCGAAAATTTTTAGATCCGAAAATGGCAGATCCGAAAAGTTTTCCGAGCCAAAACGAAATGTGTCAAATCGATTTTATTTTTGCTCTATTCATGATTTCGGTTCCATTTCGGTAATTCTGGACATCGTATATTTAACTATTATCGGTTATATCGCTGATTCTGTAAATGCGTATTTTTGATCAACTATTTTTCCGTTTTAAAACCTTTTGTTCTGGTTTTTATTTTTAAAGTCAGACCATTCGGGTCAGTTTAGCGTTTTTTAAATCGTTTTGTTCATTTTTTTTGTTCCTTGGCTTTCATAACATTTTAATATGATTAAATAAAGTTGTGAAATGGAAAAACAAACCAAAAATTTATTATAAAAAAATATATAAAGTATAAAAAAAGTAAACCATAGCAGTTTCCGGCAAAACGAATAGAGTTAGACTTTGAAACGAGGAGAACAGAGGTTCCGAAAAAAACGAAAATTTCCGAAATCTCGAAAAGTCGATACAAAAAACGAGCAAAGTGACCCGAAAATACAAAAAATGGTCGTTATTCCGAAAAAAAAATGTACACGAAAAACGAGTCGAACCGAACCGAAAAGTTTAAACATCCGAACGAGCCGAACCGAACCAAAAAAAAAAAAAAAGTGCACAAGCCTAGTTAGGCCCTATATATAGGGCTGAACAGGTCATGTGACCGCAGACCAATCAGCCCAATAGATGGTCTGCAGAGCCTGAAAACCAGAACACTGGCAAATCCCTGCTCCCACCAGCAGGGGGCAGGGTCGAGACGTAACATAACCCCCTCCCTTACGGGTGACCCCATGGGCACCTAAGACAAAAACAGGACCGTGGAAAGCAAGGAACAGGACATGAACACCAATCATAAACAGATCTCCATCAGAATTGTATATTCGCTCAGCATCAGACTCCACCAGGAACGTTTGCAATATGTGAGGGTACTTCTGGAGCACTGACCAATGCGTCTCGCGTAACAACGAGCCAGAAGGCGTTCGCATATACCCCTTGGGAACTCTCCTTGTCTCGGGGAACCACGAACCAGTCAAGCCACCATCTTGCTGGATTTCTACAAGACAAGTGCGGAGTAAGGCATCCTCGGGACTAGGTCGGAGGGTGGCATCACTGAACCCAGATCCTCGGGCCTAGAACAGAGCTTGGTCTCCTCGGACCCAGAGCGAATCGGAGCATCCTCGGAGCCGGAATGGTTAGAGTTGGTTTTCTTTCGTCGTCTCCTAGATCGAGACCTGGACATGGTGACCACCTCACATGACATGGCAACGGTAGGGACAGCACTAGCCAACTGTATTGTCACAAGACTTGACTTTCACAAACTCACAACTGGGTTTGGCCTCAATGGACCCATTGTGAGACATGGGTACAGTGGTCTCCTGACTTGACATAAACAGTTTCCTTGAGTCCCGACCTGGACACAGCTGTCTCGCATAACATCGGCGCAGCTGACTGTGGCTCGGCATTGGCATGACTAGCAGCTCGCCAGTATAAACAGACCTGAAGGTCTCAGTGTCAAAACTAGACATAAGGGGCTTATTCCCCATAACTGGAAGGACTGGCAGCTCGCTAGCATCAGGCATGGTTGGCAGCTTGCCAGCAGAAACAAACATGAAGGGCTCTTTGCCCACATTATACACGAAGGGCTCTTGGCCCAAAACAGGCATGGAGGGCTCTTGGCCCAAAACAGGCCTGAGGGTCTCACTGCTTGGTTGAGAACTAACCGACGGTGGATCCCATTGGCTTATAGCCATACTCAAGGGTCCCTGGCACCTCGCCAGACTCTGAACACCCCGGCTTAAAGCCAGTCTCTGGGTGCACAAGACAGATACAGGAGACTCAGACACATCAGCAGACTGACACATAACTGGCCTTTCCTTGCCAGAAATGTACAAAACTGGCATCTCGCCAGGAACAGACATCGTGGGTGGCACACAGCCAACATGGGTGGCACACAGCCAACATGGGTCGTGGATGGCACACAGCCAGTGAGACAGGACTGGTTTCTCATGGCCAACATCTGACTGAATTGGCTTCTCATTGCCAGTAACAGACATTGCAACTTCACTGTGGGACGAGGGCACAGTGACCGCAGCAGAACAAGACATAAGACTCTTCATCAGAATGAGAAATAACTGGCCTCCCACCAGGAACGGACATAGAAGGCATATCGCCAATAACAGGCAAGACTGGCATATAGCCAGCAACAGACAGTCATGACAGTACATATCCAGCATTTGACCAGGACTAGATTTCCCTGGCACGCTGCCAGAACCAGAAGCCCCACTGTGGGATATAGGCACAGTTGCTTCGCTGCTTGACAAAGACAGAGTAGACTTACTGCTAGACATGGACAGAGCAGTGAACACTTGGGACATGGGCACAGTACAATTTAAAGAACAGACAGGATCACAGATACTCTTATTGCTTGGCACAGTGGTTGTGGCCTTGCTGCCACTCTGGACACCTGTGGCACCAGCGCCACCCTGGACGCTTGACTCATTACATGGTCTGAGAACAGTGATCCACTGTGTAACATGGAAGCAGGGAATTTGGCCTTGAGGTTGAACAACTTTGGCTTTATTGACCCACATGGCATTTGCAACACCCCTACAGTGCCCAGAAACAGGATTCCCAGCATTAAGGTCAGCACTACGGCTGCATGACGTGGATACCAGGGTTTCACCCCGAGAACAGGACATGCTAGATCTGGGTTTTACTGGACAGGAAAATATTTTGTGCTTTTCTGAAGTGCAGTAATAGCACAGGTTAAACAACCTACGTCTCTTTTTCAGACATGAAATTGCAAGTATTGCTGCATCGTTAAAAGCAGCAGGTGCTAGGCCCAAGGCCTCTATTAACCTCTGCAGTTCCTTCAACATGGAAAGCACCAATTTCAGTAAAGCATTAACCCCTTAAGGACCCCTGACGTACCCTGTATGTCCTGTCCACAGGTCTCCCTTAGACCCGCGGACGTACAGGGTACGTCAGCGGCGCCTAATCCCCATCCCGCCCGATACTCACCTCCCTCGCTGGATCCCACGGCGATCTGGCAGGGAGGAAGCCTGCCCATGTGATTTACATGGGCAGGCGAGGCTGATGACGTCGCCACGCTGCGTGGTGACGTCATCAGCAGGCGTCCCCATGCAATTCAATGGAGGGGAGGGGGGGCTCCTTCGGAGCCCTCTATCTCCCCAACCATTGAAGCTAGGGAGATGCTGTTTGCACTGCTGGAGAGGGGAGAGTCTCCCCTTTTCATCGGTGTATGGCATTAACCTTTTCGCTGCTGCTAATTGGCGCCAAAATGCGATTCGAACCTGGAGGGGGGCTGACATCTTGGATGTCAGCCAAGCCTCCAGGTCCCCCCCCACCCACTGACAACCTCACCATATGTGTGAGGATGTCAGTGGGCCAGTTAACCGTCTAGCTGCCATGTAGAGATAAGGGGATCCTAAGGATCCCTTTATCTCCCGATCCATGGCAGCTAGATGGTCATATTTGACATCATTTGAAAGGCCTGATTATGGCCTTTCCAATGATCATGACCAGGTTTGGTTTAAAAAAAAAAATTTTAATAAAATAAAAAAATGTTTGTTTTTTTTAAAGTTTTTTTTGGCTGGGGGGGGGGTTAATTAAATACGACCTAGGCTTTCATCTAAAAATAATTAGCACAAAATGGTCAGAATGAGCGCAGCGCACATAGGTGAACTGTCTCAGCAGTGTAGGGGTTAAAAAGCAAACACATGTAAATATTGGGTATTTCTAGTCTCGGGACAAAATTTTGAACCTATTTAGCCGGGGTCTTTTTGGGTGGTTGTAGATTTTGGGGATTAAATTACGAAAAAGTGTGTGTTTTTACCATTTTTTCATCATATTTCATATTTTTTTTATAGTAAATTATTGGATATGATGGAAATAATGGTATTTCTAGAAAGTCCATTTAATGGCGGGAAAAAGGGTGTATAATATGTGTGGCTTGAATAAACGAGTAAGAGGAAAATTTGACCTAAACACTAACAGCGCAGAAACGTACAAACAGCAGCGGTCACTAAAAGACGGATTTGTGTAAAACCGCCCGGTCACTAAGGGGTTAACCATATGACACATACATTATCCTGATCCCACTAAGAAGCTGGCAAGTAACGGTAGGCCCCCTATAGGGTGATGGGGAGCTGTTAGGCTGTGAAGATTGAAGCTTTTAGGGCAGGTATATGGATTGTTTGCAGACTTCATCACATTGCAGCACTTGGAAAACAAGGAAGACAGTGCAGAATACAGACACGAGGAAGCCTTGCACTGGGGATAATTTCTCAGCTACAGACAGATCACTAGACTTGGGGTAGACAATGAATGCTGCACAATGCAGGGCAGAACTCAAACTTGAAAAACGCAATGAATGTAGTACAATGCAAGACAGAACTCGAAACTAGAAAGCACGTTGAATGCAACACAGAACTCAGTACTAGAAACACAATGTATGAAGCACACTGCAGGGCAGAACTCAATACTCGAAAACACAATAACTGCTGATCCTAACACTCCCAACCAGGGAGTACAAAACAATGACCTGAGTATCACTCACACCAAATGGCTTTGTGGCCAAATGCCTGTGGAGTGAACCAGACTAAACTAAACACAGGCAGACAAATTACATACAATAGTGAAGTTCCAGAGGCCAAGCCAGGTCATACACGATATACTCCAATTGCAGATATACTTCAGGGGACAGACAAGAGAATAATCCAGAAACCAGAGCAAGAAGTCATACATAGAATATCAGATAATCGATACAGGAAGCAGGAACTCAGTGGATCTTAGTCTATCCTGATCCAAGGATCAAATGCATAGTAGGCCCTATATATAGGGCTGAACAGGTCATGTGACCGCAGACCAATCAGTCCAATAGATGGTCTGCAGAGCCTGAAAACCAGAACACTGGCAAATCCCTGCTCCCACCAGCAGGGGGCAGGGTCGAGACGTAACAGCTCCCCAGGAACTGTCTGCACTCAGTGCTCCCCAGGAACTGTCTGCTCTCAGTGCTCCCCAGGATCTGCATTGTCCACTCCAGGCAGCCGAGTGTCAGCCATTCACTGTCCCCTTCACCTGCAGGGAGGAGGTGCTGCCACAGTGAACAGTCACAATGAGGCCACACCCAAGCACAGTCCCATGCCCACTGACTGTGCGAGACGAGGACAGTCACGTGACTGTCTTGCGTCAAACAATGCATGGGAGGCCAGCCTCCCATGCATGCGTTTTTTGAATGGCTTGGACCAATGATGCTTTCCCATTGGTCCAAGCTATTCCATTGCTCTCAGTGTCTATCTGAGGCACTAAAGAGCGTATGTTCAGGAAATAGGCTGCGCCAGATGTGCGTTGCAGACTTCTCAATCTCTTGGCCAGCCTGAGCTTACGTGATTAGCGTAGTGTTCAGCTACGCAAATTGCATAGGCTCAGGGAGGGAGAGCAGGCTATCGCTGCTGTGAATAAAAAAATGCACGCAGCAGCAGAGATGGATGGCGGGGGAGCGCAGAGCATGTGAGTTTGTTTTTTTTAAAAATAATATTTTGTTATTCATTCAGTAGTGATTTAAATTAGAGTTTCTTTGTCTACCATCACCCCAGACTTTGAGACACTTATAGGAAAACCGGGGATGCCTCTTGCACTTAAATTCAAATAAATTTCATAGGTTTCAATTACAGTTTATTTTATTAGGTTTTTTGCCTCAACAGCGCTTTCATGTTCACTAGTGCTGTGATTACTGCACTATCCATTTTGGAAAGAATCCCGGTTTGTTTAAAAAGTGCATACATTGTAGAATATTGCATACGTTGGTTTGTGGAATAAATTATGTTTCAGAAATTCAATTCTTTTGGGTTGCGACTTAATGACCAAGGATAATTGTGGGTCCTGAGGGTTCACAGGTTGAGAACCATGGATATTGGTTTCACATTACCTTTCCTCATTTAGTGAGGTGTAGTTTTTGAAACATGGGTTTCCTCGCTTCTTTTGCTTCTGTCTGTGTCTTCTATACAATTTTTTCTCATTCTTTATTAAATAATATCTATACATTATAAATGATAAAAGTTTAAAAAATTGTAATAATACATTATTGTCCATTTTTTAATTTCCGTTCAGAGATTCCCTTTAAATGTGTTAACTTAGGCTGGAAAATAAATTCTGCAAATTTTGTCATGTTGCAAGAGTTCTTTTGAAATATTGCAAGTGTGACCTTCAAAACTAGTGAACACAGACTTCTAAAGAATGCATTAGTGGGAAACTGAATAAGCATGGGCCTCTTGGGTATCCTTAAGATCTTTGGCAAATATGTTTCCTCTACGAGTACAGATTCATTATTTCATTTTCGCACCAGAGTTGGAATGAAAAAAGGAAGTGAGTTATAACCATTAATATCCAGATTAAAAACTACTCTTTACACGCTGAAGTCATATGGGAAAGATCTGTTATACCAGCAACTAGCATTGTCAGAATGCAATTCCAGTCAGTGACCCATCCCCAGTCACTACATAGTGGCTCTTCTTAATCTGCTCAAACTGGGTTGCTGGCCCGTCGGGCTTGAGTGCCAAACACTGTCTTACCCCACTGCCTAAATGGTTTGCTCTTGTAACGGTTCACGCCGCTGGCGCAAGAGGAGGGGCAGAACTGGCACTGCTCTGCCATAATCAGCAGCATCCCAATGGCTCAGGCCTCTGCTGTTGGCAGTGACCAGGTGCTCCTCATTCACTCCAGAACCCTTTTCCATTTAAGCAGGGCACACCCCTCCCTCCAGTGCTGGTTCATTGTGGTTTGTGTTCTCATTTGCCTCTGACCTGCCTGAAGCGGTCATCCGTTATTTGTCTCCTGTGTACCAAACCCTCAGCATACCATTCACCTGCTTGATATCTCCTGTCCATTGACCACGGCTTACCACAGACTACGCTCCTGGATCCTCCTCTGGAAACCGTTGTTTACCATAGACTTTGCCAAACTTCCTACGGTGCCAAGATGCCCTGCGGTGCCAAGATGCCCTGCGGTGCCAAGATGCCCTGCGGTGCCAGATCCCCTGCGGTGCAAAGATCCCCGACGGTGCCAAGACCCCTGCGGTGCCAAGATCCCCTTCGGTGCCAAGACCTCAGCCGTGCCTACAGACCTACCTCCAACGCCCACTGTCCCCTTTGTCTCGTGTAAGTGTTTCCCTCTTGTATCAGTATTCTGTATTTTCCCTGTGTCTTAAGTATCCAGCCACAGTGTTCAGTCAGTCCTGTTTTCCTGCATTGCCTGCTCATTATTCCTGCTGTGTTTTGTACATATATCAGCAATAAACAGGACTGTTTATGCACCATAGCCTGGCTTCCTCCAATATATCACTGCATCCTGGGCTCGCACCCTCGATATCTCGTGACAGCTCTGCAGGTAAGCCTGTGGTCCTGCACCTGTGTTTCTCCCTCCAGGTGGTGCACCACCTTTTGCTCGCTTGCAATGGTTCACTCGCTCGCTTTCCTCACTTGCAATGGTCTCCACCACATTCCTTACAACACGGGATCCTCATGCTTGGTGCCTGATGTCTCCTTGGAGGCGTCCAAACTAGTGACATTGGTTGCCTGCTGGTCTGAAAGTGCAGGATATAACTATGTTTTGTATTAGTACTATTTTTAAATTTCTTTTATCTTCAACCATTAACCCTAGTGACCGGGCATTTTACGATTGTCTGTCCAAAACTGCCCACTGCTGTTTTTAACGTTTCTGTGCTGTTTATGTTTAGGTCAAATTTTCCTCTTACTCGTTAATGGAACCCACACTTATTATATTCCATTTTTCTCCCCATTAAATGGACTTTCTAAAAATACTTTTATTTCCATCATATCTTTAATTTACTATAAAAAAATGACATATGATGGAAAAAACACACTTTTTCTAAATTTAATCCCCAAAAAATACCCTGGCTAAATTGCTATGAAATTTGTTCCTGAGATTAGAAATACCCAATTTTTACATGTTTTTGCTTTTTAACCCCTTCACTGCTGAGCCATTTCACCTCTGTGCGCTGAGCTCATTTTGACCATTTTATGCTCATGTTTAAACATAAAGTCCTATTTTATTATACCCCCAGACAAAAAAAAGGGTTTTTTTTAAAAAAAAATTGAATTTATTTTATAATTTTTTACACCAAACCTAGTCATGTTTGGTATCATTGGAAAGGCCATGACCCTCTAGCTGCCATGGATCGGGAGATAAGGGGATCCAAAGAATCCACGTATCTCCATTTGGCAGCTAGGGGTTTAAATGGCTCACTGTCATCGCACATATGGCCATGACATCAGTGGGTGGGGGTGACCCGAGGCTTGGCTGACATCCAAGATGTCAGCCACTTGTTTGAATTACGATATTGTGTATCGCGATCCGGCACCTAGGTACCACTGAAAAGAGCAGGCCCTGCCCTCTCCAGCGGTACCTCTCTTGTGTCTCTAGCTAGAGCGGTTGGGATGTGCTCCAAAGAAGCCCCCTCTCCTTCCACATTTTTTACTGCAGGCGCCATGGGCGCCTGGCGATGACGTCATCTCGCACTCTGATGTTGTCACGACTGCCGGGCGAGCTGAAAAGGCAGGGCAGGCTGCCACGGGAGCCAGGTGAGAGAGCGGAGTAGAGGGAGGGAGGTTAGGAGACCAGGACGTACACAGTACGTCTGCGGTCATTAAGGGGATTTTCCCCAGGACGAACTTAGTACGTCTGCAGTGGGGAAGGGGTTAAAAATGAGGACAAGAAAAGATCAAAATCTTCCAATGCATAATGTGTAAGAGCGAATATAAGTCATTGTGAAACACATTTATGCATCCCATCATATCAGAGACTTGCTTAGCCCACAAAGCTCCTTTGTGTCATGTCACACATGGCAGAGAACTCTGGGAAGGACAGAAAAATAAAGTCCACAACTTCTCACTTTTCTGCATCAAAGTCTGCCAATGTAGTACATTAGTACATCATATCATCCTATAGATGCAATTCTCTCCAGAGATAAAATGGTTCTGTCATTATGCTCAACTTTGGCCCCGACCACAAATCTTAAAGCTGTGACATATTTAGGGCAGTACAGCTACTAGGTGCCCTATTCCATGTTTGGTGTAAACTTAACCAGAAGTGTTGTAAACTTAACCACTCCATTGCCTATAATTGCACTGGTATGTTTACAACGGCTCTGGTTAAGTTAACATCGATCTTGGATTAGGGCCCTAGGAGAGCTATTGGGGCCCCTCGCGAATAATGTTGGCTCAGATCTGCTGCTGCACGGAGAGAGAAGCCTCACCCCACATGCCTGCAGATCTGAAACCTCCCAGTATGAAGTAAGCAGCTAAAGTGTGTGCGTGTCGTGTCGTGTCTGGGGGTGGAGGGGAGCCATTGTGTTTGGGGGGCTAAGTCTGTGTGTGTGAGGGGTTAAGCATTTGTGAGGGCGGTTGAGTATGTATCATATATTAAAAAGAATAAACAAACTTTATTATATATTTTAAAAACTAAATCATTAAAATATATTTTATTAATGTGATTTATTTATAATTTATTTTTACTTTTAATAATTATTTTCAAGTACCATTTATATAAACCCTTTCGCTGCTGGGCCATTTCACACCTGTGTGCTGAGCTCATTTTTACCGCTTTCGCTCATGTTTAAACGCATTTTCAAGCAATATTTTATTATATGACCCAGACATATTTATATATCGTTCTTTCTGGCAGACTCGGCAGATTCATAATATATCATTATTGTATGTATACGTCATGTCCTGTCTGACTATTCTAACAAAAAATGCAATAAAATGCTAATTTTCAATAATTCACAACGTGTAAAGTTTTCACATTTTAACATGCGAGAGTTTGAGGTTATATTTTTTATGAGTTGCACTGGTTAAAAAAATTAGAAATGGGGATTCGTTACATTTTTTTTTTGGGGAAAATTACACTATTTTTAAAAACTCACCCCATACAAAAATAGTTAGTGCAGCATCATTGTTCACATTATAAATTAAATGGGAACAATATTGCTGCATTAATAAAACCAAAACAAAAAAACTTGTGTATTATTTATTTTTATTATTTTCATTTATATTTTTTTTAAAAACTTATACCATGGTCATGTTTGGTATCGTTGGAAAGGCCATGCTCTGGCCAATCCAACAATGCCAAACATTAACCCCTAGCTGCCATGGATCGAGAGAGAGGGTTCATTGGGACCCCCTATCTCCACCATTGGTGGCAGCTAGGGGTTAACTCCAAAACTGACGTCATTGCGCTATGGACGGTGACGCCAGTCATCAGGGGGAGTTCCCAGAAGCTTGGCCGACATCCAAGATGCACTAGCGGGGGTGCGCCTGAAATAGATGTCATCGCGCTAGCACGGTGACACCTATTGTGTCTGGAGTGCTGGGCTGACATCAAGATGTCAAGACCTGTGCCAGCCAGTTTCACCAGTCAGAGCCACACACAAAGTTAAGGTGAGCTTGGTGGAGCAAACTTGGGGCTATATTCCATAGTTATCAATAAGCTAACTACAGAAGCATTACACATAGCCTCTCTAGTAGTTATTTTATCAACAGGAACCAGTATCCCATTTGAGCCACAAGCTGAGCTTGCGGCTTTAATGTAGCGTTTCCCTGTGCGAGATTACTGTACATTATCGCCTCCTATATTTATTATGGGAGACGTTAATTGTAGGCTACACGTGGAAGCAGACTATTCCAAAGTAGCTTGCTCTTCCACACGGGAGACAGTATTTCACTGTGAAATAAAGTCTCCTCAAAGTTCATTTTGCATGCTCCTACCTCCCCCCCCCTTTTAAATTACATAATCAGTCCTCATCCCGAGGTGAAAATGGTAGCACAACCCGCTGCTTTTTGTCCCAGGGAGCAAAGTGAGACTTTTCTAGTCTCCTTCTGTGATTCATATGCGGCGGTGCACAGTTTCACGAGAATGAGCTCAACACATCTCTCGGCCGAGATGCGCAAAGCTCCATGAGTGGAGTCTGGTGGGGCTTGTTTTACTTGTCCGGGGGCCCTGAGTCATGTCAATTTCAGCCCCCACCAGTTAATTTCTCCCCAGCCCATTTCAGCCCCTAGTTAATTTCTCCCCCCAGCTCAGTCCATTCCAGCTCCCCCAGGTAATTTCTCCCCAGCCCAGTTCATTTCAGCCACACCAGTTAATTTCTCCTCCCAGCCCAATCCATTTCAGCCCCCAGCAGTTCATTTCTCCCCAGCCCATTTCAGCCCCTAGTTAATTTCTCCCCCCAGCTCTGTCCATTCCAGCTCCCCCAGGTAATTTCTCCCCAGCCCAGTCCATTTCAGCCACACCAGTTAATTTCTCCTCCCAGCCCAATCCATTTCAGCCCCCAGCACTTCATTTCTCCCCAGCCCATTTCAGCCCCTAGTTAATTTCTCCCCCAGCTCTGTCCATTCCAGCTCCCCCAGGTAATTTCTCCCCAGCCCAGTCCATTTCAGCCACACCAGTTAATTTCTCCTCCCAGCCCAATCCATTTCAGCCCCCACCAGTTAATTTTTCACCCCCCAGTCCATTTCAGCCCACCAGTTAATTTAATTTCAGACCCACAGTTAGCTTCTTCCCCAGTCCATTTACACACACACCCCTGCTTGTTATATACTTACCATGGGTTAGGTAGAGTCCCTGGTTGTCTCCTGGGTCTCGACGGTTTTTCTCCACACCCCCTCCCTCCACATGCTGGACACTGGAGGCTCTGCTTTGTGTGGTTCTAAGGGGAATGGGTGGGGTCTGCATGTCCCCATGTGAGCTGTAAGGTGGAAGCCACCATCTTCCTCCTCTTCTTTCCCCCAGTGGGGCCTTTTACTTCAGGCGCAGTGCGAGTGATTCGGATCAGTTGTTTTTTTCACTTTTTTTTATGAGTTATTTCATTTTTTATTGCTTATTTAAGAATGGGAAGTAGATTACTACCAATAGAATGTAAGTTTCTTTACTTAATTATTCTTTTAGGATTTTTTAGGCATTTTATGGGTGAAATTTTAGGTTTCCTAATGTTTTTATAAAGAAACAAGGCTTTTTAACCGATAGGCTTCAATGCAGCATATGAATCCACACACTGCTGGGAAGCGCCTCTCTGCGGTATAATTAATGCACATATGAATCCACACACTGCTGGGAAGCACCTCTCTGCGGTATAATTAATGCAGCATATGAATCCACACACTGCTGGGAAGCACCTCTCTGCGGTTATAATTAATGCAGCATATGAATCCACACACCGCTGGGAAGCGCCTCTCTGCAGTATATATTAATGCAGCATTTGATCCGCACACTGCTGGGAAGCGCCTCTCTGCACAGTATAATTAATGCAGCATATGAATCCACACACTGCTGGGAAGCGCCTCTCTGCAGTATAATTAATGCGCATATGAATCCACACACTGCTGGGAAGCGCCTCTCTGCACAGTATAATTAATGCAGCATATGAATCACACACTGCTGGGAAGCGCCTCTCTGCAGTATAATTAATGCGCAGCATATGATCCACACACTGCTGCGAAGAACCTCTTTGCAGTATAATTAATGCAGCATATGAATCCACACACTGCTGGGAGCACCTCTCTGCACAGTATAATTAATGCAGCATATGAATCCACACACTGCTGGGAAGCGCCTCTCTGCAGTATAATTAAATCAGCGTATGAATCCGCACACACTGCTGGGAAGCACCTCTCTGCAGTATAATTAATGCAGCATATGAATCCACACACTGCTGGGAAGCACCTCTCTGCGGTATAATTAATGCAGCATATGATCCACACACTGCTGCGAAGAACCTCTTTGCAGTATAATTAATGCAGCATATGAATCCACACACTGCTGGGAAGCACCTCTCTGCACAGTATAATTAATGCAGCATATGAATCCACACACTGCTGGGAAGCGCCTCTCTGCAGTATAATTAATGCAGCATATGAATCCACACACTGCTGGGAAGCACCTCTCTGCAGTATAATTAATGCAGCATATGAATCCACACACTGCTGGGAAGCACCTCTCTGCGGTATAATTAATGCACATATGAATCCACACACTGCTGGGAAGCGCCTCTCTGCGGTATAATTAATGCACATATGAATCCACACACTGCTGGGAAGCGCCTCTCTGCAGTATAATTAATGCACATATGAATCCACACACTGCTGGGAAGCACCTCTCTGCGGTATAATTAATGCAGCATATGAATCCACACACTGCTGGGAAGCACCTCTCTGCAGTATAATTAATGCACATATGAATCCACACACTGCTGGGAAGCACCTCTCTGCAGTATAATTAATGCACATATGAATCCATACACTGCTGGGAAGCACCTCTCTGCAGTATAATTAATGCAGCATTTGAATCCGCACACTGCTGGGCAGCACCTCTTTGCAGTATAATTAAATCAGCGTATGAATCCGCACACTGCTGGGCAGCACTGCTCTGCAGTATAATTCAGCATATGACTACACACACTGCCGGGCAGCGCCTCAGCAGTATAATTAATGCAGCATATGAATCCACACACTGCCAGGCAGCGCCTCTCTGCAGTATTATTAATGCAGCACATGAATCCACACACTGCCTGGAACTTCCCAGCAGTGTGTGGATTCATATGCTGCATTAATTATAACTCATAAAAAACAAAAAAATAACTGATCAAAAAATGAATCAATCTCCAGAGAGGTGCTGCCTGGCAGTGTGCAGATTCAAATGCTGCATTAATTATACTGCAGAGAGGCGCTTCCTCGCAGTGTGTGGATTCTTGTGCTGCATTAATTATACTGCAGAGAGGCACTGCCCGGCAGTGTGCAGATTCATATGCTGCATTAATTATACTGCAGAGAGGCGCTTCCTCGCAGTGTGTGTGGATTCATATGCTGCATTGAAACCTATTGGTTAAAAAGCCTTGTTTCTTTAAAAAGAGTTAGGAAACCTAAAATTTCACCCAAAAAATTTCTAAAATATCCTAAAAGAAAAATTAAGTAAAGAAACTTTCATTCTATTGGTAGAAATCTACTTGCCTTTCTTAAATAAGCAATAAAAAAAGGAAATAACTCCTACAAAGAAAAACCAACTGATCCGAATCACCCGAAATGATTCGAATCGGATTGATCCGAAATTTCGGGCAGTCGATATTTTGTTTTTAGAAATGCTCCCGAAACACTGAAATGGTGAATTTCGTCTGAATTTCAACTCTGAACAAACGAATTGCACATCTCTATTGTATCATGTTTGTCCGCGTGTTAATCCGACCACTAATTCACAATTCCATAATATTGGTGACTTCTACCATTCTCTTGGTTTATTTTTACAATTTCTACAGCTTTATATATGCATGAGTGAATCCATATTCATGCCTGTATTTATACACAAAAGTCAGCTTGTATGCATCGCTATGTTTGTGTGTGTATGCATGACTTTGTCTCATAGTCAATGTTCTTAGGCTATCCAGATATAGGAATAAGATTTAGAATTGCAAACCAGAAAATGCACTTACTAGTAGGGGTGAGCTGTTCGGGTTCGGGGTTCGACCCGAACTTAGCCTGTTCTGGCAGATCGCGAACCCCGAACATTTCCGGGTGTTAACCTCAATTTAAGCAGGCATGGGATAGGCATAAGGCTATCCTAAACAAAAGATAAATCCAGGTAAAGTATCCATGTAATTGGGCAGACTAGATGGGCCGAAAGGTTCTTATCTGCCGACATTTTTCTATGTTTCATGTTCGACCACAATGCATTTTCCCACTGCCTGAAGCTCGTAATTGGCTACAGCCTTGCACCTGACCACAGGATGAGGAAAACTTTTATCAGTGATCCCGGCGGAATATTACACCGAGACTGGGTCTGTTTGTTTGCTTCTTACACCAGGCCTTAATGGCCTCGCCATGGGGTGGGCACGCACACCCCTTGTTAATTGTTTAATTCATATTTCTTGATGGTCGGTCACGTTTCCCTACTGAGTAGTAACACGCCCGGTCGTGGGCACTTTTTGTGTGATAGGGTCCGACCTGCTCCAATAGGGGCGGTCCGACTGAAATTCGTCACACTCGTTACGATTACTCTGTCTAGTGGTTAATTTTTTGTTTTTTGTTTTTTCTTACGATCTTCATTGTAATTGTTTTGCATATTCATACGTTTGTTTTTCTTTGTCAATTCGCGCAGGTTCGGTGGTAGTTACACCTCTCTCGCACCCCTCACGTCAGACCCCGGTTATCTCACCTGTTGTACGTCATGACGTATGTTCCTGATTCCCTGAGGGTCCTCTCCCTGAACGTGGGAGGTTTGAACGTTCCGGCAAAACGCCACATCGCGTTACGGGAATTCCGCACTCAGAAGGTATCCGTTGCACTCTTACAAGAAACACACCTCACAGGGCCCCGGGCACCATCGCTCCGCAACCAGGACTACCCCACAGGGTTCTATAGCAACTACGCGCTAGGCAAGATGCGTGGCACAGCCATCTTATTGGCCAGGTCACTTCCATTCACCCTCAGGGACTCTGAATGCGACATTGACGGTCGTTATACCTTAGTGAAAGGGACCATAGGCGAACAACTGTACACTTTCGCTTCAGTATACCTGCCTAACAAACGGCAACACAGGGCGTTTAGGGAGATTCTCCGAGTGGTGGGGGCCTTTGCGGAGGGGATCCTTATTGTGGGTGGGGACATTAATATGGTCTTGGATCCTAAGATGGACAAGTCCAAGGGGACCTCAAGCCTGGCACAGTCAGTGCTCCGCCAGACTAGACTCCTCTTGCATGAGCACAGGCTGGTAGACTGCTGGAGAGCCCAACACCCGACGGAGCGGGATTACACCTATTACAGCGCGCTTCACAGACGCTACACCCGACTGGACTACATATTTATCCCATTTCAACATGCACATTTAATCCGCAACTCGACCATTGGCACCACGACTTGGACAGATCACTCGCCGGTCATAGTGACGTTGGCGACGGCCTTATACAGATCCAAATCCTTACATTGGCGTCTTAATGAAACCCTCCTAGCAGACGTGGAGGTACTTAAAGGACTGACAGACACACTAGAGCACTACTTTGAGGATAATGTACGCCCGGACACTCCCTCCCCGCTGGTATGGGAAGCGCACAAGGCGGTGGCGAGGGGCTACCTGATAGCACAAGGGGCGAGACTTAAGCGGGCACGAACACGTCAGTTTGAAGAACTACACGCACGCATTACTACATTGGAACAGACCCATAAAGCCCACCTACTGGACGCGACATACACAGAACTAATGAAGCTTAAAGCGGAGCTTCACACACTCCTTAACATTAGTGCCCTTCAAAAAATACGTAGGACTAAACAACGCTACTTTGAACACGGCAATAAATGCGGTAGGCTCCTGGCCCACTCCCTTCGCAGGCAACGGAATGCCTCCTACATATCTAAGATACGCGCCGGCGCACAGGCCCCATCCTCTCTACCGCAGGACATCATGACACTCTTCCATAAACATTTTCAGGAAACGTACAACCTCCCCAAACAAACGGGCACACAAAACGCGGACACCATTGACGCTTACCTTCGGCAACATCTCCGCATCACCTTGTCAAGTGACGCGCGCCAGTCCCTAGATAAACCCATAACTGGAGAGGAACTAGAGGAGGCAATTAAATTAACCCCCTCGGGCAAGTCTCCTGGCCCTGATGGACTCTCCCTCCAGTATTATAAATCCCTGCACGGACACTTGGCACAACATTGGCTGAGGGCCTTTAACTCACTCACGGAAGGCACACACTTACAAGCATCGGCTTTGACAGCTAACATCACACTTATCCCGAAACCGGGAAAAGATCCAGAGCTCTGCAGCAGCTATAGACCGATTTCCCTCCTTAACCAGGACCTCAAGCTGTTTGCGAAAATATTGGCCAACCGCTTGAAAGCACACGTTCCAATGCTGGTCCATTCAGACCAGACGGGCTTTATACCCGGGAGGGAGGGCAGGGCGAACACGGTACGAGCGATAGACCTCATTCACGCAGCCACCACTGGGGACCGTGAACCGACCTTACTGCTGTCCACGGACGCAGATAAGGCGTTTGACCGGGTCAGTTGGCTGTTCCTCTCACACACATTGCGCTTTATGGGCGTAGGCACGAACATGCTGACCTGGATCAATGCTCTATACACTAACCCCACGGCAAGGGTCAACATTAATGGCGCATTATCGGCCCCCTTCCCGATCACAAACGGGACAAGACAGGGCTGCCCCTTGTCTCCACTCCTGTTTGCACTGACATTAGAACCATTTTTGCAGGCAGTACGTTCAGATATTGATCTGCACGGTGTGGAGGTTGGGAACAGAGAGCACCGGGTGGCGGCATATGCTGATGATATGCTGTTTTTTCTCCGCCAGCCGAGGATCTCCCTTCCGAAATTGCTACACCTTTTTGCCCAATATGGAGCCTTAAGCAATTTAAAGATTAACATGGACAAGTCTGAAATTCTGCCCCTCCATGTTCCCCCGGACATGAAGGAGTCCCTGGTGACGGCCTTTCCCTTCCGTTGGTGCTCTACGGGACTGAAATATTTAGGCATTATACTAACACCAGACTGTGCGACACTGTATGCAGCCAACTACCGACCGCTCCTGACGAGCCTGACTAATGACCTCTCCACGTGGTCATACCCTCATATATCGTGGTTTGGCCGAGCCGGAGTCATTAAGATGAACATACTACCGCGCCTTCTATATCTTTTTCAGACCATTCCAATACTTCTACCAGGAGTTTTTTTCGCACAACTAACTCGCACGCTCACTAGATACATATGGGATTCTAAAAAACCTAGAATAACTATGGCACTACTCACCACGTCTAAAGGCGCTGGTGGGGCGGCAGTGCCACACTTTTGGCACTATTATGGAGCGGCCCACTTGCAGCGCATACTGGAGTGGTTGACTGGCGCACAGGACAAACAATGGGTGGAAATCGAACAGGCCTGTGCGAGTTGCCCCCTGTCCGACCTACCTTGGCTACCAGCCTCCACATTACACAAAGGGATAAAAACACACCCTCTGATCAACGCTACACTACGCACTTGGAGACGCCTCAATGCTAAATTTGACCTCGCACCGTTCCCATCTCCGTTGTTACCGCTCCAACGGCTTCCGGAGTTTTCCCGATCCTTACAGCTGACAGGCCTAGCGGACCCCCCGCCGCCACCACGCCCCTGCCATTTTATAGCTGCTGGACAACCAGTTGCGTGCAGTCTGCTGCCCCTCTCCCACCCAGATTCCTTTTTGACTAGGTTCCACCACCAGATTGATTCAACGACTACGCTCGCTTTCCACGCTTGACTCATACACGAGGACACTCACACAGTTCGAGACGATAGTGGAACGGGGCAGGTTACCCTCCCATTGCCTCTCAGCGATGTACGAGCTCATACAGTCCAAGGTTGCTTGTCCGTCCGCGGCCCGTACCGGATGGGAGAGGGAATTAGGCATACAATTTGAGGACCACCAATGGAGGTCGATTTGCTCGTTGGCCCACACCAGCTCGATGTCCACTAGGGTACAGGAAGCTAATTACAAACTACTAAACAGATGGCACAGGACACCCAACACACTTAGACACATGCCGGGAGGGGATGGCGCATCCTGCTGGCGTTGCAAAGCTCCTGCCGCCAATCCACTACATATTTGGTGGTCCTGCCCGAAACTGCAACACTTTTGGCACACTATTCATGCCCAGGTTAGTGAGGTTATGGAGCCTCAACCCCCCTTCTGCCCGGAATTTTATTTATTGAGCCACACTGACATGATCCCAGAGGTATTTAGGAAATCGGTGGCTGTCCGCCTGTTACAGGCGGCAAGGCTGACGATACCTCAGTACTGGAAGCGCGCCGAACCCCCTCCACTCACGCTCTGGCTCCACGAGGTGGAATTTATCCGCGCCTCCGAGGAAAGGTTGGCCTATGCCAAGGGGAGGGCCGCTGAAAATGCATTAAAATGGTACTACTGGTTAATGACATGTCTGCCGAGAATGAGTCGATGCGCACAGACCCCGGGTTCTTAATTTAATACTTGCTACTGCGACACCCAGAAACCTAACGTGAACCGGTTGCCACACGGACCCGATAACTACCACTGTACACCCTGAAACCTAACGTGAATCGGTTGCCACACGGACCCGATAACTACCACCGTATAACTGTATAACTTTATTTTCTTCCTTATATGTAATGACTATCTGAAAGAAGTGACATGACTAACTATTTTTTTTTTCAACCTTAATTGGGCTACAATATAGTAGCTACATTGAACTGTAATATTTCATGTGAATCACAATAAACTTGAATATGTTAAAAAAAAAAAAGGTGATCTGTGTCTCGTCATACAAAGAGTACCACGCTGTATTTTGGGGCTCACTAATTTCTTTAAAACACTTGGGAATTAAGGTGATCTGTGTCTCGTCACTGGCTGCCAGCTATCAGTGTGTCTCACTGAGTTATACCAGAGTTCTTTAAATCTTTATACCAGAGTTGAATCAGAGTTCTGTATATGTTAATCTAAATATCACTCACCATGTCTGAAAGAACAAAAAGGACAGGCAGACGCTCCCAGCCACAGATAAGAGGGCAAGCAGCCCCTGTGTTGGGAGGCTGTGTCTCTGGTCGTGGTGGACGTGGTGCATCCTCTGCAGGGGCACGCTTGTCCTTTCTAACTGGTGCTGGCCGTCTTAAGCAGCAGCAACATACAGAGGACTTGGTGGATTGGCTAACCAGGCCATCCTCATCCTCCGAGTCCTCTGCCAGCCAGGCTTCTAGTGCTTTACAGTCCACCTCAGCTGCCAAAGCATCTAATGCAGCCTCCATGTCCACAGATACTCCTGCCGTAGCCTCGCTATCACACACGGAGGAGTCAGCTGAATTGTTTGACTACAATGAGAGAGACATGCTGCTTAAGGATGCGCAGCAAGTACAGTCCTCTGATTCAATCTCTGAGGTTGAGCAAGGGAGTATAATCAACCTAGAGGAAGGGGGTGCCAGTGATGACACACAAATAACTGGCACTCATGTTGCCCCAGCAGCTGCAGCATACTGCCAAGTTGGCTCCAGTGACGAGGAGATAGGGGGTGAAGATGACATTGATGATGATGATGATGATGAGGTCACTGACTCCACCTGGGTGCCAGATCGAACTGAGGAATCAAGTGAGGGGGAGGAGGCGGCACAGCAAACACGAGGCACAACATCCTCTGTGACCAACCGTAGCACTAGCAAGTCCAAGGCATCACATGTCAGAGCTGCTCCGGTGCAGAGCGCTGTTGTCTCAAAGAACACATGCAGGAACTCTGCTGTCTGGGAGTTCTTTAAGAAATGTGCAGCCGACCCCACCGTTGCTATTTGTAATCTATGTCAGATGAGGCTGAAGCATGGGATAAACACCGGAACGCTTGGGTACCACGTGCTTGAGGCGACATATGAACAAGTGCCACACATCCCGTTGGGGCAAAACTTTGCGTAGGTCCTCCTCCTCCGTCTCTACCCACACTGTATGTCCTGCCATGCAATTGCCTACAACCTCCACTGACAGGGATGATGCTACAGTAATGGATGTACCAGCAGGTCCTTCCTCACAATGTGACATCATCCCAGTAGCTGAAGATTTACGCAGTCAGATTATGTTGCCGCAGCTGCTGCAGCGAAAGAAAAAATATAGTCCCAACCATCCCCAAGCACAGCGTCTAAATGCCAGCTTAGCAAAATTACTCGCATTGCAGCTGCTGCGTTTCCAGCTGGTGGACTCTGCTCCCTTCCGTGAATTTGCTGAATGCGCTGTACCACAGTGGCAGGTTCCAAAACGCCATTACTTTTCACGCAAGGCCATTCCAGCACGTGGAAGACAATGTTATCCAGTCATTGGGAAAGGCAGTCAGCAGCAAGGTGCATGTCACTTTAGACACATGGTCTGGCACACTGGGTAACTCTGATTGCAGCGGGGAGGGATCCAAGACGGGGCTCTGTGCTGGAGCTTGTTCATCCACCACACCTCCAGAAAGCTGCTTGTATGAGGTCTGTCTGCTCCACCACCACCACCTCTTCCTCCTCCTCCTCCTTCTCTGTCTCTGGCGAAGTGGCAGTTAAACCCACGCCTGACAGGGTGTATGCAATGGCTCAAGCAAAAAGATGCCATACTGTGCTTGAGCTGGTTTGTTTAGGGGACAGGAGCCACACCAGGTCAGAAATTTTGTCAGCTCTGCAGGGGCAGGTGCAGAGATGGTTAACACCACGCCAGCTTGAGCTGGAAATGATCGTCTGCGATAATGGCAGCAACCTTCTCTACGCAAGGGTAAATTGACGCATGTACCATGCCTAGCACACGTCCTAAATCTGGTGGTACAGCGTTTCCTAACCAAGTACCCAGGGCTGCCAGAGCTTCTCATCCAGGCCAGAAAATTCTGCAGCCACTTCAGACGGTCATTCCCAGCAAGCGTTCGCCTGGCAGAAATTCAAAGAGAATTCCACCTTTCCACAAACCGTCTGATCTGTGACATGCCCACCAGGTGGAACTCGACATTAGCAATGCTGCAGCGTCTGCACAAGCAGCAGAGGGCCATCAACGAGTACCTGAGTGAGTAGGGCACAAGGACAGGTTCAGGTCAACTTGGTTTCCCCCCCCCCGCAGTGGCTGATGATCAAGGATGCATGCACTGTACTGTCACCATTTGAGGAGGCAACGAGGATGGTGGGCAGGGACAGTGCATGCATCAGTGACACAATTCCTTTAGTGTTCCTGCTGGAGCACAGTCTGCGGGGAATTATAGATGTGGCTCTAGAGGCAGAGCAGCGGGAGGAAGAGGAGGCCTTCCCTAGCTCTCAAGGCCCCAGTCTTTCCGCAGACAGCATTCGAGCGGGTCCTACTCAGATCAGACAGGAGGAGGATGAGGAGGAGGAGGACTATTTAAATAGTGGGGGCATCGAAGGTGGGGATTCCTCAAGGCAGGGTTTTGTGTGCCCAGAAACAGAAGGGCTAGTGCGTGGCTGGGAGGAGGAAGTGCTCAATGGTCATCCTCATTGACCAGGAAGACTCGGCAGCTAATGCCACCTCCAACCTACGCTGCATGGGCTCCCTAATGATGCAAAGCCTGCTAAAGGACCCCAGGATTCGTGCTATCAAGGAGAGGGATCATTACTGGTTGGCAACCCTTCTTGATCCACGATACAAGGGGAAAGTTGCAGAGCTCATCCTGCCCGCACAGAGGGAGCACAGGATGACAAAACTTGAGGACGCTCTAAAGCAAAACTTGTGTAACACCTTTCCAGGCACTGTTAGATTACCAAGTGCTGACACACATGCTTCTGAGGCTGCAGGTGATCAGAGGAATAGCGGTGAAGGCCAGGGCCGCTTGACTGATGCATTTTTAAATTTTTTTAGTCCTCGACGCCCAGGGACGTCAAATGTAGGCACCCATTGCCAGCGTCTTCACCATATGGTGCAGGACTACCTAGGGGCAAGGGCAGACCTGGATACGTTTCCAGCAGATGATCCACTGGCTTACTGGGTGTTGAGATTGGATCACTGGCCAGAATTTAGCCAATATGCTATGCAGCTACTAGGTTGCCCTTCATTTAGCGTGCTTTCCGAAAGGACGTTCAGTGCCGCTGGAGGTTTTGTCACAGACAAAAGAGTGCGTCTGTCTACCGACTCTGTAGACCGGCTGACATTTATAAAAATGAATCAGTCCTGGATCAGCAGCTATCAATCCCCTGATGCCGAAGTAACGGAATAGATCGGGTATGTCTTCTGCATGCACAAAACCTCCAGCACTGAACTCTTCCACAATACCACAAAAGGGTTACGGTGTGAATGCACTTGCTGCCATGAAAGGCACAATATTTGGCTGCACTGACGCCTGTGCCAGATTTATATCATTTTAATTTTTTGAACAGCAGGGTCCAACCCTGCACTCTTCCACAATACCACAGTGGGGTTACTGTATGATGATACTTGATGGCCTGGCACCAAAGGCACAATATCTGGGTGCACTGACTCCCATTACCACCAGATCAAAAACCTTTCAATATAGGACCACATGGTCCACCCCTGCACTCTTCAACAATACTACAGAGGGGTTACTGTATGATGATACTTGCTGCCCTGGCAGTCTTGCACCAAAGGCAGAATATCTGGGTGCACTGACGCCTTAACCAGATGCATATCTTTTAATATAGGACCGCAAGGTCCACCCTGCACTCTTCCACAATACTACATAGGGGTTACTGTATGATGATACCTGCTGGCCTGGCATTAAAGGCACAATATCTGGGTGCACCGACGCCCATTACCAGATTCATATCTTTTTAATATAGGACCGCATGGTCCACCCCTGCACTCTTCCACAATACCACAGAGGGGTTACTGTATGATAGTACTTGCATGCCTGGCACTAAAGGCACAATATCTGGGTGCACTGCCATTGACGCCTGTATCAGATTCATATCCTCAGAGGGGTTACGGTGTGACGGCACTGTTGGGGACGCTAAAAGCCCAATTTTAAAGCACCTATTGTTCCCTTCATCCAAAGCCTGCATAAGTTTCACAATAATTTAGCCAAAAAAAAACTAAACTTTTTCTGCGCGTCCTAAAATGTCTTTTCATACAGGCTGCCGCCCCAAGCAGTTGTTTATGGATAGATTAAAGAAAAAGCATTTACCGTCATATGAAACGTCATTTTTTTGTTTTTAAGTGTTTCTATACATCCTAGAAATCCGCCACTTCACGGGCAGGTTATGGGGACCTCCTAGGCACGATATTTGAAGGAATTTTTGGTTTTTATTTTTAACCCTTATTTCATGGAAAACTCACTGTCCCTTTTAAAAACGTTTTTTTTTAAACTTTTTGTCCTTATTTCCTGTCCCCCAGGGCACTACCCGGACCCCCATACACCTTTTATGGCAAATATGTAGCATATATGCCCTCTTGGAGGGCACTCTAAAAAACCGAATTTTCAGCCCCATTGACTTGCATGGGAGTTCGGGTTCGGGTTCAGACGCGAACAAATGGGAAGTTCGGGTTCGGGCTCGAACCGAACTCGGGGGGTGTTCGGCTCATCCCTACTTACTAGAGATGTCTGCAGTTCATTGAAAATCAATACAAGGCTGCACATACAAATAATAAATTTTTGACATTGGGTGAGCTTAGTATGGCGTGGATATATGGTGTGAGCAAATCCAAACTATTTACTCTATAGTTGTGTATTGAGAGTTTTAGGCTAGGGTCAGACTAACGCATTTTTCACGTTGTCCGTGAAAATGTGCGTTCGAAGAATGGACGTATTTTTTCACGGAATACGCAATAGCGGTCATACTATGCGCAGTTTCATCCGTGATTTTGTACGGATCATCAATAAAACCCTTTTTGCTTCTGGACGTTATGTTGGCCGGACATTAGCAGCGTCTGATGTCTCCAATTCACGCACACACGCCTCTAGCGGACGCAGCGCACTCTGTACGTCAGTACTAGTGGTTTAACGTTCTCGAAAAAATGCGTTCATTTTCCACTTGCGTTGCGCAGCCGGACTTTTGTGCGACCGTACTTCTTATATTGGCCGTCATTGCCCGGCATCTGCTGCTAGCACGGCCGTGATTAAGTGCGCCAGAACGCGCGTTCGCACTGCCTCAGTCTGACCCTAGCCTTAGGCTTGAAATTTCAGCAGCACAACCTGCCTACACAGAATCCTTAGAATATCTTAAATAGCTTGATTCCTGTGTTTATAAACCTAAAGTAACAGTGTCTATCCATAGATCTCCAGCTTTCTACTGAAACACGTACTTTGCTTTGTCAATGTGGCACAATATGATTAAAAAATGTATAGATCTATTTGCACATTTTGTTTTGTTCAGAAAAATAAGTTTAAGTCCACTCAAAATCAATTATGTTTAGCAGCAACGGAGAAAAAAGAAATATTGCAGAAGAGAGCTACGTAAATGTATTCTGTTGACCTGCAGCAAGTGGTGTTAATTAATTTTTTAGCTAGCAAAATAAAAGTGCCTTTTTTATAGATCCATCAACGCTTGTTAGTAGATGAAAGCAAGGCATTTATTAAAATACAGAAAGTCTGCGTTTACTGTTGCTTTTGCAGGATGCAGCATAAGTAAGATCTATGAAGCTCATCAAATTGCAAATGTGTGCATTCTAGTCAATAAGTACATCAGCAAACACAATCAAATTGGAGAACCTACAAAATATTATCATGGTTCCAAATAGAATTTTCATGCAATACCATCGATTCTAGTTGTAAAGATTGTAATTTTTGTTCTGTGTCTTTCTATTGTTTTGGTTTCTTTTAGCATTAAACATGTGCATTTCCTTTCGTTCCGAATACAAATTCGGACGAAAATCACCGTTTTTTTTTCCGAAATATGAAAAATTGTCCGTCCATATTAACGAATCGGGCAAAAATACGAATCGCGGTAGCATTACGAAAACACCGAAACAAAATATCGGTACCAAAAATTATCCAAAATGATCTGAAACGAAAAAAATGGAACGAAATTATTCTAAACAAATAAAAACTGACATTTTTTTTACATTGAAACCTATAGCATTCGCCTGATTAAACCTGTCAAACAAACCACTGAAACTCAGGGTTAGAATTTATGATTAGGCGCTAGGGTTAGAAATAAGGGTTAGATATTCTAACCCTGATTTTCGGTGGTTCGTTCGACAGGTTTAATCAGGCGAATCCTATAGGTTTCAATGTAAAAAAAATATTCCCCGTTTTTATTAAATATTTATTCAACCATTTATTTTTTTCACTTGCAGCAAAAAGTCTCTTTATTTATCTTTTTAGGATTTTTTTTAGGCATTTTTTGGTTAAATTTTATGTTTCCTAATTTATTTTAAAGCAACAAGGCTTTTTTCTTTGAACAGTTGTATTATTTTCTTTCAGTTCGGCTACATTCGGCAATGAATACAGCACCCTAGATAGCTGCTGTCCATGGTGCTGATTCAGAACCAAGAACAGCAGTACCACGTGGCTCCAGAGCTATCTATGGTGCTGAAACATAGTACTCATTGAATACAAACAGGGTTATTCAGAGAGCCGATCTGGCCCCGAAATGTAACCACTGAAATTCAGCGTACGGTGCCATTTCGGGGCCATTCAGCTATTCAGAGAGCAGGCAATTCGCAAAATTCTGGTGACTTGCCTGCACATACAGTGCCTATTCGAGGGCAGTGAAATCCCCCATAGAGAAGCAATGGTTCGTCTATTCAGAGAACACCAAACAGCTGAGGAATGTTAGTGAAGTGCCCTGCCGTTCGGTGGTTTCATACGTCAGGTTTATTCAGGTGAATCCCATAGGCTTCAATGTTAAAAATATTCCAGTTTCCATTCAATATCTAAAACAGTTTATCATTTTATTCTGCAGTAAAAAGTCTCTTTATTTTTAGATTTTTCTTTAGGATCTTTTAGGCATTTTTTGGGATTTGTCAATTTTTTTTCAGCTTTTTTATTTTAACCCTTTCACTGCTGAAGACATGTGGGGCACGTCCTCATTGATGCACGTTACATGCTGAGGACGTGCCCCACACGTCATCAGCTGTGCGGGACCCCCGGCGGAGATACTCACCTCTCTGTCCGGGGTCCCGCGGCGTTCTGACTTCAGCGTCCTCAGACGCTGAAGTCAAGCTCCTCCCGGCGTAAATGACGTCATCTCGCCAAGCGCGATGACGTCATTTCCAGGCGACCCCCCGGCAATGCCGGGAGATAGCCTGGCAGGGAGGGGGGGGTCCGTTCGGATCCCTCTCCCTCCCGATCGGAAAGGAGCAGCGCCGAAAGCCAGGCACCACTTAAAAGGGGAGAGTCTCCCCTTTTAAGCAGTGCCTGACTTTAACCCCTCAAGCACCGGGTTGCACTTCAGTGCCTTGCGGCGCTGAAGTGCAGCCTAGCTCCGGTGGGGGCCGCCATCTTGGATGGCGGCTCCACCCCGGGTCTCCCCTCGCTGCCTGATGTCATCATGTATAGCGTGATGATGTCAAATAGCCAGGGAACCCCTAGCTGCCAGGGGATTTCCCAAGGAAATCCCCTGGTGGAGATAGGGGGTTCTTGTGAACCCCGATATCTCCAGAACCGTGGCAGCTAGGGGGTCATGGAGGGTGTCATTTGAAAGGCCTGAGCATGACCTTTCGAATGATACCCAACATGACTAGGTACAAAGTAAAATAAATAATAAAAAAAATTATAATAAAAATAATAAATTAATTAAAAAAAAAAAAAAAAAGTTTTTTTTTGTGTGTTGTTTTTATTAATGCAGCAATATTGTTCACATTTCAATTATAATGTGAACAATGATGCTGCACTAATGATTTTTTTCTATGGGGTGCGTTTGCTAAAAATCACGTAAATCCCCTCACAAAATGTAACAAGTCCCCATTTCAAATTTTTGTACAAGCGCACCCCATAGAAAACATAACCGCAAACGCTCATGTGATAAAATGTGAAAAAAAACACTTTACACACTGCAGATGATTAAAAATTCTATTTTTTTTTTTTTTTTGTTATAATATACAGACAGGACATGACGGATACATATAAAAATGATATATTATGAATCTGCGGAGTCTGCCGGAAAGAACGATATATAATATGTCTGGGTCATTTATTAAAATGTGGCTTCAAATCGCGTTTAAACATGATGAGCGAAAGCGGTAAAAATGAGCTCAGCACACAGCGGTGAAATGCCTCAGCAGTGAAGGGGTTAAATAGTTTTTTCTTTTTTATTTAACAGACCTTTTTATTATCATTCATTGGATCTTATATGTAGATTCCAGACATTTTCGTTCAGTAGTTTTTTTGCAAACAGCGTTTCAAATTTCAACCTTTCAAGCAAACTGTTTCTTTTATTTTTTCACCCCGTTTGTCTGCTAGTCAGCATTTTTCCGGCGGCTGCTCGGTGTTGTGTTTGGCGGCTGCTTTGATTTTTTCCAGCATGTTCAGCTTGGTTTCTGCGGGATTTAGGGGAGTGTTTGGCAAATGTTCGGCGAGTGTTCTGCGGGTTTGCGGCGAGTATTCCCTGTACTACAGGGACCCTGCGGTGCTTGCTGAATACACCGCATGGTCGGCAACTAGGTAATCGCCGAATCGCCCCGAAGTCACGGTGACTTTTCGGATCTCTTTGAATAACCGTGTATGTTTCAGCACCTAGTATTCATTGCTGAACACAGCGTGACTGAAAGAAAATAATACAGCTGCATTAAGCAAATAAAAAAGGCTCATTGCTTTAAAATAAATTAGGAACCACCGAAAATCTGAGTTAGAAATTACGTTTGGAAGCTAGGGTTAAAAATTATTTACTTTTATTAAATATTTATTCAACCGTTTATTCTTTTCATTTGCAGCAAAAAGTCTCTATGATTTTTTTAAGCATTTTTTTTGGGGATATTTTGGTGAAATTTTTGGATTCCTAATTTATTTTAAACCAATGCTTTTCTTTGCTAAAAGCAGCATTTTTTTTTCTTTCCATCAGTCTGGCTGCATTCTGCGGGGGCTATCCATGGTGTTGAAACCTATTCAGAACCAAGGACCGCAGCCCTGTGGGGCTCTAGAGCCGGGGTTTACTTCTTTTTTTTTATCCTAATCTGTTTCACAGTCCGATAACTAATAAAATCAAAATAACTATTAAAAAATGAATACAAATAAAGCTGAAATACGAATTAACCCCATAGTGACCAGGTGGGTTTACCATTGTCTGTCCGAAAGTACCAATTGCTGTTTTTACATTTCTGCTCTGTTTGTGCATAGCTCTAATTTTCCTCTTACTCGTTTATAAAGCCCATACATATTATATACCATTTTTCTTGCCATTAAATTATCTTTCTAAAGATACCAATTATTTTCATCATATTGGATAATTCACTCTAAAAAAATTATGAAATATGATGAAACAAATTGAAAAAAAACACACTTTTTCAAACCTTCCAAAATCTACAACCGGCAAAAAAGACCCCAGCTAAATAGTTTCTAAATTTTGTCCTGCGTTTAGAAATACCCAATTTTTACATGTTTCTGCTTTTTAACCCCTTCACTGCTGAGTCATTTCACCGCTGTGTGCTAAGCTCATTTTGACCATTTTATGCTCAACATGTTTAAATGTGATTTGAAGTCCTATTTTTTTTCATACCCCACAGACAATTTTTTAAAAAAAAATGATCTGGCCTTTTCAATGATACCAAGCATGACCCTCTAGCTGCCACGCATCAGGAGATATGGGGGTCCTTGGCAGCTAGAGGTTAACTGGCCGACTGACATCATCACACATGTGGCGAATAAAATTGAATGGACCGAAAAACAAAACTCAGCCATCTGAATTAATGAATTGCGTTAAAATGTGGACCAACACGAAACAACAAAAATAATGGAATGAAAGGATCCGAAATGAGGGGAAAAAAAAACGAAACCAAAAAGTCCAAAACTAAACGGAAAAAAAACCCAGCTATGCACAAGTCTATTTAGCATATTCGTGTTATTCTTCTATAGTATTTTCATACTGAATATTTTTTATTTCCTTTTTGGATGAAAATATTTATATTTGCTGAGACTTTCCCAAACCCAGTTTTGACAAAGAAATGTTATTTCATGTGGTTTGAAATACAAAGAACCAAGGCTTTTTTTGAGGCGGTACGTGCCGGTACGCAGTACCAGCCCGAACTAGCGGAGGAGAGAGAGCATGATGCTCCTCCCTCCTCCTGTAGTGACAGGCAGAGAATTGGAAGCAAATCGGCAGTCCATGCTGCTCCTGAACGCTTCTGATTGCGGCCCCCTAGCACACTCTGGGTCCCGGCTGGCCGCATCCCATGGATAGACACCAGGACCCTTTATCGCTGGCAGCAGCATTCTGCATCCCTGGATGCTGTGGGGTGCTGCAATGCGATCTGTACTTGGCGCACAGAACGCAGAGCACGTCCCACACTGACTGATCACCAGCACCGCTGGCAATCGCTGATGACCTGTCCTTGTCCCCTGACTGCCGATGCTAGAGAGCGCTGGTGGTCAGGTGACACCGACAAGTAATTATTGATCACCGGCGGTGCTGGTGACCAGTCAGTGTGGGACATGCACTGCGTTCTGTGCATCTCATTACAGCACCCCACAGCCACCTGGACCACCAGGGATGCAAAGGCTGCCGCCACCAATAGGGAGGTAAAGGGTCCCGGTGGCTATCCATGCTAGCCGCGTCCCCCCTCCTTGACCTCCCCCTTCTGCCACTGGACCACCAATGATGATAAGTATTGAACCCCCTCCCTGCAAAACAAATAAGGTAAGCAGCAAAGGAGGTAACTTTTATATTTTAAAATATTTTTAATAATTTGCTGTGGATTCTGATACGCTCTGACACAAATACACCACACATTACTGGGAGTTTTATTGCTGTGGATTCTGATACGCTCACACACAAACCACACATTGCTGGGAGTTTTATTGCTGTGGATTCTGATACGCTCACACACACTGCACATTGCTGAGTTTTATTGCTGTGGATTCCATGATATGCTCACACACACCACACCACACATTTAAAGGGAGTTTTATTGCTCAGAAATACACTCACACTCACACCACACATTGCTGGGAGTTTTAGGCTGGCGTCAGATGAGTGCGCTATGTGCGCCTGTACTGACGCGCTTACCGGCGTCCGTCGCAGCGTTTTGACGTTGCAACGGGGCTGGTCACATGCTTGCACATGCTTGTGCACGTGCATGCGTGCATGAAATGCGCACGCAACAAGCGTCCGTTGTCCAAGCCTCTCCGTCAAAGTGCTTGCATGCACGTTGATGGAGCTGCAAAGCGTGATTCTCCATAGGAGGATTGCGCTTTGCAGCGCTGAGTGCACTCAGCGAGGTGGCCGGACGGGCGTCGAGTGGAAGGAACATCCACTCTCACAGATGTTCCTTCCGCTCCCCAAATACGCTCGTCTGACACTAGCCTTATTGCTGTGGATTCTGTGATACAGTCATGCACAGCACACATTATTGTGTGTTTTATAGCTGTGGAGCTCTGTGATGCGCTCATACACACTGCACATTACTGTGAGTTTTATTACTACATACATCCTGGGCGTAGGATATATGGTTATGCATGTGAACATATGGCTGTGTGTGTAAATGCATGTATTTGTCGTTAAACAGGCTGCTGTGCATAAAATTCTGCACCTGTGTCCTTGTCGCAGTCTGGCATTGCCCCCCTTGCCCTGCATCAAAAAGGATGGTATTGCTCCTAGAATCACCACATTATCTGCTGCTTACACTCCACAAAGTATGAATGACAGCGGGCGTCTTGGCAGCATCGTGAGCTACGCCCCTGGGTGCACTTAATATGAAATAGGTAAATTATTGAACAGGCGAATAACTGAAATTCTACTTTTAGAAGTGTTCCGAACATGTAACATTGCCTCTGTCCTTAAAGGGTTAATAAAGGAGTATTTATTAGGACAGAAAAATAGTTATAGTAATCAAAGTTTTTTCCTGGGCGTGAGAGTACCCCCACCTATTTTACTAGAAAAAAAGCACTGGAAAGAACCTTTTTGACTGCTTTTTGAAGTTGTGACCTTCTCGTGACATCTTGCAACAGGAAATTAGAATGAAAAAGAGTAGTACTGAATATAAGTCGTTGACAGTGAGGACCTCCCCTTACCTAATGTATTCAGTAACTGTAACCTCTTAAAATATAAACATGTCATGAGGGTAGAGATTAAGATAAACACCTTGCAATGGATATTTTAAAATGCCTGCTATCTGGGTCTTTTTGTAAACCAGAAAATTGAAAGGGTTATCATTTCGACTTTAACTTATCATAATGTATTCCCTCGCCATGTAAATGAATTAATCTGAAATGCAAGGAATGAGTTTTATTTTTCAACATTTGTGGAAAGAAAGTATTGTAAACTTAGGCTAAAAGAAGCATTTTGCTAAAAAAAATAAATAAAGGACTATATGTGCTACTGGCAACCAAACAGTTTGAAGTAACATTTATTTCTGTAGAGTGAAAAATCAATAAAGAATTCCTTGAAGTCATTATATAGTAAATTGTTTCTCTGGTACATCTGTTTGCTCTTTATTATATTAAATGTTTTATTCTGCCTTTTCAACAATCAGAGATAAAAATGTATACATTACAACATGTGTATTATAAACAATAAAGCATTAATATAGCAAGTGCAACCTCCTATATAGAGGTGGCATGGCCATTAAATATGTTTGTTTTATATAAACACAATAGCTGGATACCCGTGCTTCACGACGAAACGTCGAGCTATGCAGAAGATATTAGGTTCACAATCCGTTGGCTTAGTGGTGGTTGGTGATTGAAACACATAAGGGATAATAATAAACAATAAAATAAATGGGTTTATGCCCTTTAATCCCACCAGAAACCCTGTTTTTTTGTCTATGTAACCGGGCTAATTACTTGCATAGCATAGACTTTCAATTTGTCCCTCAGATGAATTGCTCAGGACCTCCCTGTAAACAACATTCCTGGTTTTACTCTCTGGCTGGAGGATGACCAGGCTGCAGGTGAACTGATTCTGGAGCACGCCACATACAACTGGCCATGGGAGAAACGGTCACCCGTCAGATGACTCCAGCCAATTTCAAAGTATGTCCCTGTGCCTTATTGATGGTGATGGCATAGCACACCTTAACATAAAATTGTAGACGTTTGAACTCTAAGGCTAGGGTCAAACTAACGCATTATTCGCAGTGACCGTCAAAAAGTGCGTCCGAACGCATTGCTGTATTTTTTTCACGGAATGCGCGAAAACGGTCATACGATGCGCATTTTCGTGCGTGTTTTTTTACAGATGTCAATAAAACACTTTTTGCGTCTGGAAGTTATGTTGGCTGGACATTAGCAGCGTCTGACATCTTCTAATCACGCACACTCGCCACTAGCGGACGCAGCGCACTTTGTACGTCAGTACTAGCGGTTCTGCTTTCTCGAAAAAATGCGTTCATTTTCCACTTGCATTGCGCGGCCGGACTTTTGTGCGGCCGTACTTCGTATATTGGCCGTCATTGTCCGTCAATTGCTGCTACTGCGGCCGTGATTAAGTGCACCTAAACGCACGTTAAAAATGCGCTAGTCTGACCCTAGCCGAAGTGGTAGTTTGATGGGATCAGAGGAATTCTGGGTATGAAAATGGTTTCTCCCTGATTTCCGCCTATGAAAATCGTGGCTTTGATTACGTGTTTGTACAGAGTCTGTGGGTGGGTGAGAAGGTTGTATAAGGGTTCAGGGCAAGCTTGAAGGGGAGGGAGCTGGACTTTCCCGCCACTGCAGCACATCCCGGGACTCTTATCCTGCCGCTTCAGAGCATGGCACCAGGCACAAGGTAACCGAGGACTGAGATCAACAACCTTTTCCCTAGAGTATTCAATCTGAGGTTCATATTTAAAACCAGATAAATACTTATTAGTCCAAGGCATTGATCTCCTTTGCGACTCATTAACGTAGGGGTTATTAGATGCATACTTTATTACAGCCTCTCTACTGACTTGGGCATGAGTTTGACGATACTTTTTTCCAGCTTCCCTTACTTGTGTTTTCGTAATCACATCTGTAAATCTTTTTCTGCGTTTTTTCCCCCGCTTTTCCCTTTAACTGCTGTTACAGTAGAAGGGACAGATCCGTCTGAACGGAGGAGGTATGTGTAAGAAGTGGTTTGGGACTAGGACACTATGCAGGAGAAATTTGGTTCACAATGCGTTAGCTCAGTGCTGGTGGGTGATTTGAAACTCATAAGAGAATAGATCACCCGCCACCTTGATTTCAGAAGGTGGAAGGTATGGACACTTTGAGGTAGCGATGTTTAGTGCTGTAAGGATCCCCAGACGCTCCTGAGTGAAGGAGAGCAATGTCTGCCAGTATGAACTGAGATAACGGCATGTGAGGCAAGTGGCAGTTGGAACAGCTTTTATTTTTTCAGGTGGGGAGGGGGGTATAACTCCTTAGCATCAGAGCGTGTTAATAACTGATGCTCTGATGGTCATTTCGAAAAATCCTTTCTTAGTGAACACCTAGAAGCCGAGAGGAACATACGTGCCGAATTTCAAGTTTGTAGGCCTTACGGTTCTGGAGATATTGTGATTAGGGATGAGCTGTTCGGTTCAATGTGTTCGGAGTTCGATTCGAACATCGCCAGTTCGTATGTTAGCGAACTTCGAACATTTCCACGTGTTCGCAGCATGTTCGCCCACAATGCACCACAATGGACCACAATGCACTTTTCCACTGGCCTGAAGCTTGTAATTGGCTACAGCCTGCACCTGACTACAGTTTAGGTGCAATACAATGCCAATCACGGCTCAGAGTCCTGATTGGGCTCACAGAGCTAAGTCCCACAGCACACTATATAAGGCTTCACACAGCCATCAGCATGTGTTTTTTGAGAGGAGATTGTTGTGTTTTCTCACTGCCAGTCTGCCAGCAGCTATTGGGGGGGGTCTCATTTCTACAAAATATCTGGGAATTATTGTAATCTTTGTGTTCTCCCTGCCACCAACTATTTTGGGGGTCTCATTTCTACAAAATATCTGGGAATTGTTGTAATCTTTTTGTTCTCACTGCCACCAGCAATTGTGGGGGTCTCATTCTTTTTAATATAGGACCGCATGGTCCAACCCTGCACTCTTCCACAATACCACAAAAGGGTTACGTGTGAAGGCACTTGCTGCCACCAAAGGCACAATATTTGGGTGCACTGACGCCTGTACCAGATTCATATCATTTTAATATTGGACAGCAGGGTCCAACCCTGCACTCTTCCACAACACCACAGAGGGGTTACGATGTGACGGCACTATTGCCGACACTAAAGGACCAATTTTAAAGCACCTATTGTTACTTTCATCCAAAGCCTGCATATGTTTCACCATAATTTAGCCAAAAAATCACTAAACTTGTTCTGCGTGTCCTAAAATGTCTCCTTTTTTAATACAGACTGCCGCCCCAAGCAGTTGTTTATGAATAGATTAAAGGAAAACCATTTACCGTCATTTGAAACGTAATTTCTTTGTTTTTAAATGATTTTATACATCCTACAAATCCGCCACTTCACGGGCAGGTTATGGGGACCTCCTAGGCACAATATTTGAAGGAATTTTTCGTTTTTATTTTTAACCCTTATTTCATGGAAAACTCACTGTCCCTTTAAAAACTTTTTTTGTTTTTTACTTTTTTTCCTTGTTTCCGGTCCCCCAGGGCACTGCCCGGACCCCCATACACCTATTATGGCAAATATCTTGCATTTATGCCCTCTTGCAGGGCACTCTAAAAATCGAACTTTTGAGTCCCATTTTCTTGCATTGAGTTTGGTTCGTGTACGCGTTCGAACTCGAACTTTTGAAATTGTTCGAATGCGAACCGAACACGGGGGTGTTCGGCTCATCCCTAATTGTGATGTCGCACGAGAGGCATTTCACTTTTATATATATAGATGTAAGCATATAATAGCTATTTGAATGAAATGTAAAGGAGAATGAATTTATATGGCTTCATATTAACTTTAGGTAGTTATGCAAAATAAATATCACTTAAACTAGGTCCTGATAGAACAGGGATGTCATTCAGGAACATCTTGGGGGCCAGAGTTTGGACATCCCTGTGATAGAAGGTGTCTTTCAGGAATGTCAGCTCGAGCTCAGAACAAGCTGTGATAGAATAGCTCGCTGTTCTCGTTTGGAGCCATTAACAACTCCTATAAAACGTGTATCTGCTAATGCTGAGCCACAAGCAAAGTGTTTGTAATTCATGGCTCGAACTGTTAGCTTAAAGGGGCTCTCTAATCAAAATTACCGCCGTTTTCTATACCTTTAGGCCAGGGTCACACGAGCATTGAAAGTGCGTGAGAATGGACGTTCTTTACGCTCAAATGCCTGTGTGACCACCAGGACCAGATTTGCATCTCAGGAGCCTGTAGGCACAAAAATGTGGAGTCCCACCCATCCCCAACAAAAGAAAAATTCCAAAATGACGTTTTAAATTTTTGTTTTGGGGCAAACTGAAAAAAAAAAAAACATTTTAAAAGACTGAGAACCAGTTTCTCTCTGTGCTCAAATCAAAAGAAGGGGCAGAATATGTTACCTTAGTTGAGTTAGTGTAGTGGTATTGCTTGTTTTACTGTATATGTAAAAGCATATATGGTCTCTGCTGCAGAACAGAGAAAATTTTAATTTAGCATTTACTTTTTTATTTTTACACATTACATGGTCATGTTTGGTATCATTGTAAGGACCAGACTCTGACCTCTGCTCAGTCACTTAGGGGATTATTCAGAGAGCACCAAAATGACGCAGAAATTTTGGTGCCCTTTCGTTTCGATTCTAGTTCACCGACTCTGCAGTATATTTAAGTACAACCGCAGGGTCCCCAGAGTGCAGGGAAAACCTGCTGCAAACCCGATGAACACTCACTGAAAAAGCCGAGCCGCCGATTGCAGTGCAGCCACCGGATAAAGCCGACAAGCTGAAGAACAGGGTACAAAAAAACCAAAACAGTACGCTTGAAAGTTTCAAAATTGAAACGCTGTTTGCAAAAAAAAAGCTACTGACCGAAAATGTCTGGAATTTACATCTAAGATCCTATGAATGATAATAAAAAGGTCTGTTACAGAAAAAACAGGGGAAAAAAAATACCAAAAAAATGCCTAAAAGATCCTAAAAAAAATCTATAAATAGACTTTTTACAGCAGAATAAAATAATAAATGGTTTATTACATATTTAATTAAAACGGGAGTATTTTTAACATAGAAGCCTATGGGATTTGCCTGAATAAACCTACTGAATGAAAACACTGAACAGCAGGGCATTTCGGCAACTTTTCACTGCTGTTCGGTGTTCTCTGAATAGATGAACCATTGCTTCTCCATGGAGGATTTCACTGCAGTTGAACACCAATTTGGCGAATGGCTTGCTCTCTGAATAGCCGAATGGCCCCAAAATGTCCCCGTATGCTGAATTTCAGCGTCCAGTTACATGTCGGCGACATTTCGGACCTCTCTGAATAACCCATTTATTATTTTATTGGAACTCATGGTAAATACAGTTCCAAAACTTATGGAGGGCCAAAGTTGCTGACCCCTTCCTGAAGGCTCAGTTAGAAGGTGGTTTTACTTATGACGTGAACCTAACTGCAAACCTTAATATTTAATAATTCTAAGACTAGAAGGCTTTTAAGTAGAAACATCAAAATAAATATCAATCTTAAAACACAATTTTTGGAATGCATTTTATTGTTTTAGGGATTTATTATGTTTAATCTGGATATGGATCCTACAACATTAAGGAATATGACTTACAATATTACTGCAAGTAATCAGCACTGCTGATACATGATATGAATAAAATCAGTCCACTGAACATTAACAGATAACATTTTTCATGCCATAGAATTAAAATGTACTGTTTGGCATCTTCTCCCATTAAGTTACTAAAAATATATTGTACAGTGCATATAAAGTAAATATATTCAGGAATAATTCGTCAAAATGCTCACTAACTCAACCTGAACATTTTTGGCCAATAATTATGCATTCTATTACTGTAAAATATGTTGGGGACCGGAAGGGATGAACAAGACTTTATTTTATCCATCAGCAAGTGTTGCACAACTTATGGTTAGATTATATAATAAGTAGTAGGTGTTTAATTAAATTGTTACATCATAACCACAATTGGATTCAAAGATTTAAACTTCAAAATGGAAAATCACGAACTTTAAAGAATTTTCACTGTGTATTATTATATAATGTTAAAAACCCGCAGACACTTATTAAGTGTTTTGCAGTGTGATGCTGGGGCAATGAAACAATATTTTCCTCTCTATTCAAGGCATATATTGGACAGACTGTACACTCGTTTCCAACATTAATGATTCTATAAGAATAACTTGGAATAATCTACTTCCGAACAATATCACAGCTGATGATTATGAGTGGATAAAGAGATGTTTATAGGACGAGAAGAGAATCCATGGCAAATAAATGTGTAGCGCTCACTCCCGGAGGAGCCGCTGAATTTAACCTCGGGTTAGTCTCACCCGCACTAGGGAATAATTATACACCAGCACTCTTGTGGATTTTATAGATTATATACTTTACTGATCCCAATAAAGTGGCATATATAATGTAAACACGGTATATGAACGACAGTACTTCGTAATGCGGGAAAAACACGCGGCGGCAAAAAGGAAAGTTTAACCCCTTCGTTTGTGGAATGTATGTCCCCCCGAAAGTAATGTCTCAAAAAGGTGTGTGTGTGAACTCAGGTACCCGGGTACTATATTCAACTGGCCAGTGGATGGAATGAGCGAATCTTCGACTAGTCACGTTGGGGCCCTGTAGATTTAAACGACAATGCAGCGTGCTTCGTTAAACTTGAGACTGGGGCCTGGAAGGCCTCTCACCCATCCGTTAGACAATCTGTTCCGCTGCCTGATCAAGGATGTCTCTCCGCTGGATTACACTGGAACTCTGTGCCACCGGATCCGCTTCTCCTGCTTGTCTGATCTCCGCAACGAGGACTACGGCCTACCGCCTGCACTCCCAGTGGATCATCGCGGTCTCCTTACGCGGGGTCCAAACCGGAACTCTGTCTCTGTGCAAACCTCTCAGCGATCTCTCGATAGGTCTTCGCCAAGTCACTGTCTCTGATCCGCAGCACCCGCTAGGCCGCGCCTGCCCTCCGGCCTGGTCTCGATCCCTGACAGTCTCACGTGCGTCTCTACCTTTCGGCGCTTGGCTCACACTGGCTCTCCTTCGCACGAGGCTGCGGATGTCCTTCTCTCTCTCACCTACTTCCTGTCTCTCTCACAAAGCACGATGGAATTGGTAGTTCCGTTTGTGTCCAGTATAGTTCATATCGCGCCTGTCTCCCTCTGGTGGCCAAACCAAGTAAATGCAGCAACATATCTTAAAACAGCGCTACAAATGTTTTAGAGGTCTCTTTTTTTAAAAATCTGTATTTTGTTGTAGATGTTTCTTAACTTAAATAGACACTCTAATGACCCCCCCATTTCCTGCCAAAGAGGGGGATGGGGAAAACCTACACAGCCTGACCCCATTAAAAATCTAAAGAGGTCAGGATATGTAGAGTGTCCCTTTAAGCTTTAAATGAACGAAAAGGCTGGAATGTTAACAAACGTAAGCTATAATCGTAAATATTACATAAATAGAATTTATTATGGGTTTTTTAACATTCCCTGAATTATCATAACAAAACCCCCCAAAGATTTTCCTAATTCACATCCATTCAAGATCTTTCTTTTACTTTATGCACACCAGCAAGTCCACAGTTACCTAGCTGGCTGCAAGGGCTATGGTTTGTGGGACATTACTGTACCACAAATTTCACCATGACCAGCCCAAACCCTGCTCATCTTTTATCTAAACCAACCCATGGCCAGTCCAAACACACATCTGGCCCAATTCCTGAAACCTGTTTGAAACCTGCCCATGGCAAGCCCTATGGATCCCGTATGCTATCAACACGATTCAGAGAGTTTTTTTCAAGCATACAGTGAGCCCAAAAGGGTCTTTAATATGAAATGGCGCAGAAGTGCTAATATAGTGTCAACCACATGCAAAATATAAACAATACACCTATTAGGAGACATGTCCCTGTGGGAGTGCACTTAGAAACCCAATCTATGGTGAATATTCCTCTCTGTATATAGAAGGAACTGAGTTACTTATCTATAACACAAATCTCCACAGGCAGTACAGCTGTATATCATAGTAATAATGAGGATCAAGCCTAATAATTATTGGAGATAAAAAAAGAAACACATAATGGTACAGTATCATATATTCCCAACAATGGCCCCTATTACATTCTTTGCGCAGCGTGTTTTGCGTGCGCAAATGCACATTTGCGCGAGGGGCAAAAGCCTTTGCGCTGAACGTCGTATTTCAACGTTCGGGCAAACGATGCGCGTTATCGTTTAACGCAGATGGACTTGCGCGAGCGTGATGAACTGTCCTATACTTAACATTGTGAGCGCAAATTCGTTCGTGCGCTGGTACGCGGAAGGTATTTCAATCGATGTGCATCTTTTTATGAACGACGTTTGCGTGCATAATTTTAACGTCTTTGAAATCCTGGTGGTAACTGCAAATCGGAACGTTCTGGCCGAAACCAAATACACCAGCACCAAAAAAAAAAAAAAATACAGCACAGTATAGTTACACATTCTACACATACCCAAACAAAAATATTGTGAATTTGTGCATATTTTTTTTTTGCTGCAGCATGTATACTCTATACTTTATTTTGACAGGCGCAAAAATGTAAGTGAGTCAATTAAGGTAAATTGATGCCAATTAAGGTTCTTAATTCTGATTGGCTGAATCCCACAAAAAAAAAACAGTCCGCGCACTGATTTACGTGCGCAACATTACTGCATGCGTATTACACTTCGTTTTGTGCGTCTTTTTTTCCAAACGTTATTTTTTGGTGAATGAGAAAATGCGTTCGGATCGGAATATCACGTTAATTTTCACGCGATAACGCTGGACGGTGCGCGCAAAAAAATTTGCGCTGTGCGAACGAAATTGCACGAAGAATGTAATAGGGGCCAATATCTTTTAATACAAGTGTGTATATCCACTGACATATCCATTGGAGCCCCTTTATGGCTCGAATTTCAAACTTGCGGCCATTTAAAATGGGGAGGACTCTCCTCTACTTACCAATCAATGGTGGGTAGAATATTCTTCAATCTTAATCAGTTGGCATTGCCTCAAGAGAAGAGAAACACCAAGGGCTATATTACAATGTTGGTGCTAACTTAACCAGAGCTGTTGTTAACTCAATCTCCATAGGCTATAATGGCTCTGGGAAGTTTACAACAGCTCTGGTTAAGTTAGCACCAACTTTGTAATATAGTCCCAATTGTGCAGACTTTCAAACTTAAAATCCAACATATATATACTCACATAGTGATGAGCCTCTGAAAGCAAGTGTCTCACTAGTAGCGTGTACGACCGCTAAGGGGGTCTACCCTCTCTGGGTTGTTCCTTGTGCTCCACTGGATATTGCTCTGCTATCTCCGTAGATGCGAATTTAAATGGAATAGAAGGTAGAAAAGGCTCCAAAAAAACAAAATGTATTCCAGTAAAAGCATTTTTCTCTTTATTGCTCCATAAAAACATAAATAAAAGGAATAAAACACAAATAAAATAACCAGACGCGTTTCACCTGCCTAATCTGCAGACTTTCTCAGTCTGTTTATTGGGACAGGACTATTAATTAGAAAAATATCTGTTTAGTAAGCCTCCTCAAGGGAGTAGATTTATGGTTTGGCTAACATTTTAAGGGGAAGAGTACCCGGGCTGCAATCCTTGTCTGAAGTGGAAATAAAAAAGATGCAAATTACTGTAGTCCATTGTAGACACAGCCACTTAACACAACACCAATAGAAAAACATAGCAGAAGTAATGTAAACTTAGGTTGATGAGCTTGGACTAGCAGGTGAGCTGTTAGTATTTGCAAGTGTCACATTATGTTGCTGTATTCTTTATGGAGAATTTGACTCCTCAAATTTTTTTAAAAATTAGAACATATCAATATTAAATGCCTAGTGTACGTAGGTAAAATTCTGATAATATTTTCTCACTGATATAATCCTAAAATACATCAAAGCTCAATGACAGTGCGATTTGACATTGTTCATCAAACTGAGTGCCTGTTGTGTGTTTTTCCTATGTCAAGAGACTTGTTTCTGTTTGAATACTGTCAGTGACGTCTTTTAGTGCTCACAAATTTACTCACCAGACATAAGCTTTGCAGGGTTGTTGTCATTTAAGAGGAAAATGGTTAGACTATAGTTTGTTGCTTTTCTCTATATACATGTTTTGCTGTAGCCACCATTTACTGATTCATATCATGTTGTTATTTATTCAAACATTGGGTGTCAAATATAGTTGTGTTAATAGCAGATTGTTTTATCTTTTGTTTGACTGTATTATGACATTTCTGAATAACATTTATAAATTATGATTTGAAAAATACTAGATTGTGTTAAACTGACTGGGCAGAGCTTCTAGTGTTATTTTCTCTTCCGCTCGCTCTCTCGTTTGCTTTTTCTTATCATTTTTTTTCTTATTATGAAGTAAACAAGTATTCTGCCATAAATCACCACAGCTATAGATAAGTCATTTTCATTATCTATTATGTGTACGTTTGTGCACCTCATTACAGTGGCGGAAGTACCAGGGTCGCAGCGGTCGCAGTTGCGACCGGGCCCTGGCCTTCCGCCACTGGAGGGGGGCCCAGCGCCGCCGCCAGATTCCGGCAAAAAGCGCCGGAATCTGTGACCGCGCGCTGGCCGTCCCTCTCCCTACGCGAGCGGCCGCTGACATGCAGCTTGGCCGCTCACGTGGGAGAGAAACCACCTGACCAGCGCACGAGACCTCGCGCTGATCAGGTGGTTTCCGGCGAGCGGCCAAGCTGGATGTTTCCAGCGGCCGCTCGCCAAAGAAGGAGGAGAAGACGCCGGCGGAGCCTGCCCTGGGCCTGGGGCCCCCAGAGCAGGTAAGAGCTGGGCTGGGGCAGTATATCCATGAGCTGGGGGCAGAGCTGGGGCAATATATCCATGAGCTGGGGGGCAGAGCTGGGGCAGATAATCCATGAGCTGGGGGGGCAGAGCTGGGGCAATATATCCATGAGCTGGGGGGCAGAGCTGGGGCAATATATCCATGAGCTGGGGGGGCAGAGCTGGGGCAGATAATCCATGAGCTGGGGGGGCAGAGCTGGGGCAATATATCCATGAGCTGGGGGGCAGAGCTGGGGCAATATATCCATGAGCTGGGGGGCAGAGCTGGGGCAATATATCCATGAGCTGGGGGGGGCAGAGCTGGGGCAATATATCCATGAGCTGGGGCAGAGCTGGGGCAATATATCCATGAGCTGGGGCAGAGCTGGGGCAATATATCCATGAGCTGGGGGGGCAGAGCTGGGGCAATATATCCATGAGCTGGGGGGGCAGAGCTGGGGCAATATATCCATGAGCTGGGGCAGAGCTGGGGCAATATATCCATGAGCTGGGGGGCAGAGCTGGGGCAGTATATCCATGTGCTGGGGCAGAGCTGGGGCAGTATATCCATGAGCTGGGGGGGGGCAGAGCTGGGGCAATATATCCATGAGCTGGGGGGGGCAGAGCTGGGGAAATATATCCATGAGCTGGGGGGCAGAGCTGGGGCAGTATATCCATGTGCTGGGGCAGAGCTGGGGCAATATATCCATGAGCTGGGGGGCAGAGCTGGGGCAGTATATCCATGAGCTGGGGCAGTATATCCATGTGTTGGGGCAGTATTTCCATGAGCTGGGGGCAAAAATATCCATGTGTGAGCTGGGGCAATATATCCATGTGTGGCCTGGGGGCAATATATCCATGTGTGGTCTTGGGGCAATATATGTCCATGTGAGCTGGGGGCAATATATGTCCATGTGAGCTGGGGGCAATATATGTCCATGTGAGCTGGGGGCAATATATGTCCATGTGAGCTGGGGGCAATACTATCTTTTTTATATTGCAGGAAAAAAATATGGATCTTTTTTGGGGGGGTTGGGGGGTTGGGGGGCCCTTCATGGATTCTTGCACCGGGGCCCTCAGGTTTCTAGTTACGCCACTGCCTCATTACCTACACACATGCTGTCTGTAGAAGAAACACATCTCAAAAACAAAACATAAATATATGAAACTTAATGTAATCCATGAATACAATAGCAGAAATGATTAGTTATAACTACCTTGATAAAGACCTTTAGGGGCCCGAAATGTCGGTATGTTTTTTTCATTCATTACAATAAATATGTTTTTTAAAATAAGACCCTTGGTCCCTCCAATTAGCTTGCATATATCTTCGCTTGAGAGTTTGCACCAGGGCATGAAGAATTTTGCCTCATTGGCATCAGCATTGGAGAGTACATGTGCTTACCTACTTTTTTGTGTATATATATATATATATTATATATATGTACAGTGGTGTATTTAGGTTTTGTGCTGCCCTAGGCCTGACTAAACTCGTGCACCCCATATTTTTAAATTTGAGGCACAGTAATCCACAGAAACGTGCACTGCATAGGAGCGTATCACAGAGCTGCACAGCAATAAAACCCACAGAAATGGACACTGTGTATGAGCATATCAGAGCTGCACAGCAATAAAACCCACAGAAATGTGCACTGTGTATGAGCATATCACAGAACTGCACAGCAATAAATCTCACAGTAATGTGCAATGTGTATAAGCAAATCTCAGAGCTCCATGGCAATAAAACTCACAGTAATATGCAGTGTGTATCACAGAATCCACAGCAATAAAACTCCCAGCAATGCAATGTGCAGTGTGTATGAGTGCATCAGAATCCACTGCAATAAAACTCCCAGCAAACCGAGTGTATATGAGCACACAGCAATTATTTATTCTATATTTACCGGCCTCCGTCCGCGATAGGGCTGTGTGCAGAGTCAGCAGGGACTGTGTACGGACTCAGCAGGAGGTCCTTCCAGGCCACGTTAGGATCGTGGCTGTGCCTGTGCGTGGAGCCATCTTGTCAGCAGTGGGATGCCACTGCCAGAGGGTGCACTGTGGCTTTGATTCCCTTCCCGGTGGGTGTTCAGTCCAGAATAGAGTGAGAGTCCGTGTTAACGAAAGGGCGGGCAGCTGCGTGCGTGCGTTTCACGTGGTTCAGCCAGTCAGGTGGTACTGAGACTCAGTACCACCTGACTGGCTGGACTGCGTGACCTGCACGCTCGCAGCCTCACCAGGAGCCAGGCAGCTCAATGACAAATTTCTATCAGTGCAGTGCTGGTTAAGGAAAGGTCCACTTTAAACAGCAGTAAGCAGACAGGGCTTCATATTCTGCGGATACCCCCCCTTACCTGCCGTTTACTGGCATCTTCTCTCTCTGCACACAAATCACATCCCCATCCCCTCTCCTAGAGCTGCTGCGGGGCAGGGGAGGAGCTATGGAGGGAGGAGAGGGGGATTTTTATTCTATTCGATTTTATTCTGTATGCAAACGCCCTGCTCCGCTGCTCATTGTTTGAGAACACAGCTCAAAGCTGACACACAGTGACAGTGGCACCTCCTAGTACCCCCTAATAACACCCCAATAATCACTGGTACCTGGGGCGGCCCACCCTCCGCCACTCCCCTAAGTACACCACTGCTCTGTGATATGCTCACACACAAGTTTGGCGAACTGCCAGCAAGTACGGTGCTGTTTGAAGGCAGTGCAAATCCCCATAGAGAAGTAATGGTTAATCTATTCAGAGAACACCAAACAGCAGAGAAATGGCAGTGAAATGCCCTGATGTTCGGTGGTTTCAATCAGCAGGTTTATTCAGGCGAACCCCATAGGTTTCACTGTTGTTAATATTCCCGTTTTTATGCAATATCTAATAAACCATTTATTATTTTAATCTGCAGTAAAAAGTCTTTATTGTTTTTTTTTTAGTACCTTTTAGTAATTTTTCAGATTTTTTTGGGCAAAATTTCCCCCCTTTTTTTTAATAGTGGTTTTTCTTTTTTCTGTAACAGAACTTTTTATTATCAATCATAGGATCTTATATGTAAATTCCAGACATTTTTGTTCAGTAGCTCTTTTGAAACCAGCAGGCCACGGGTTTGCGGTGGCAGCATTCAGCGGCCGACTCCCTGCACTTTGGGGACCCTGTGGTGAATGGTGATTTCACTGCAGGGTGGGGAAATTTTATTCCCCGAAGTGCAGGGAACTACAGAACACCAAAATGTTGGCGTAATTTCGGTGCTCTGTGAGTAACCCATTTAGTGGTGAGGTTTTTTGCTGTCCCCTGGAAAGTGAAAGCCTAGGCCTTGCCTATCCAGGACATACTTGAAAATTAGTGAAATCCCAATGTATCCTTCCTGGTAAAATAATTTGCAAAAGTAAAAAATAAAAAATATATATATTTTATTTTTAGGGGTGGGGCCACCCAGTGCGGGCCGCCGCCCCCTGGAAAGTGCTGCCCTAGGCCTTGTTGGCCTAGGCCAAAATACACCACAGAAAAAATGGCGTCGCGCCCATACTCACTTATTTTTGGAGCGGCGGCAACTGCCAGGAGTAACAGCCCAGTAAATGTATAAAACATAACAAGGAAGGAGAGTGTCATCTGCGCTCATTCCTATGTGTTCCATGTACAACAAAAATGAGGTTTTGTTTGTTTCAATGGCCATTGCAACGTAAGCCCACTCGCCACTTCAAGGCACCTCTTTAGAGTGGGTACCTAACAATTGTAACCAAAAGGCCGCTCTACTGAGCAGCTCCAAGCCCCTCCAGCTGCTTTTCAGCAAGGAGAGACAAAGATGGTGGGTTTTATTTATACACGCACCAAGCACTTCCCATTTGGGATCAAAAACAAAAACATGGAAAGAGGAACAGCTGCAAAACGACGGACTGGTGTTACAAGCATGATATACATAAATACAGAAAAAATGGCGTCGCGCCCATACTCACTTATTTTTGGAGCGGCGGCAACTGCCAGGAGTAACAGCCCAGTAAATGTATAAAACATAACAAGGAAGGAGAGTGTCATCTGCGCTCATTCCTATGTGTTCCATGTACAACAAAAATGAGGTTTTGTTTGTTTCAATGGCCATTGCAACGTAAGCCCACTCGCCACTTCAAGGCACCTCTTTAGAGTGGGTACCTAACAATTGTAACCAAAAGGCCGCTCTACTGAGCAGCTCCAAGCCCCTCCAGCTGCTTTTCAGCAAGGAGAGACAAAGATGGTGGGTTTTATTTATACACGCACCAAGCACTTCCCATTTGGGATCAAAAACAAAAACATGGAAAGAGGAACAGCTGCAAAACGACGGACTGGTGTTACAAGCATGATATACATAAATACAGAAAAAATGGCGTCGCGCCCATACTCACTTATTTTTGGAGCGGCGGCAACTGCCAGGAGTAACAGCCCAGTAAATGTATAAAACATAACAAGGAAGGAGAGTGTCATCTGCGCTCATTCCTATGTGTTCCATGTACAACAAAAATGAGGTTTTGTTTGTTTCAATGGCCATTGCAACGTAAGCCCACTCGCCACTTCAAGGCACCTCTTTAGAGTGGGTACCTAACAATTGTAACCAAAAGGCCGCTCTACTGAGCAGCTCCAAGCCCCTCCAGCTGCTTTTCAGCAAGGAGAGACAAAGATGGTGGGTTTTATTTATACACGCACCAAGCACTTCCCATTTGGGATCAAAAACAAAAACATGGAAAGAGGAACAGCTGCAAAACGACGGACTGGTGTTACAAGCATGATATACATAAATACAGAAAAAATGGCGTCGCGCCCATACTCACTTATTTTTGGAGCGGCGGCAACTGCCAGGAGTAACAGCCCAGTAAATGTATAAAACATAACAAGGAAGGAGAGTGTCATCTGCGCTCATTCCTATGTGTTCCATGTACAACAAAAATGAGGTTTTGTTTGTTTCAATGGCCATTGCAACGTAAGCCCACTCGCCACTTCAAGGCACCTCTTTAGAGTGGGTACCTAACAATTGTAACCAAAAGGCCGCTCTACTGAGCAGCTCCAAGCCCCTCCAGCTGCTTTTCAGCAAGGAGAGACAAAGATGGTGGGTTTTATTTATACACGCACCAAGCACTTCCCATTTGGGATCAAAAACAAAAACATGGAAAGAGGAACAGCTGCAAAACGACGGACTGGTGTTACAAGCATGATATACATAAATACAGAAAAAATGGTGTCGCGCCCATACTCACTTATTTTTGGAGCGGCGGCAACTGCCAGGAGTAACAGCCCAGTAAAATGTATAAAACATAACAAGGAAGGAGAGTGTCATCTGCGCTCATTCCTATGTGTTCCATGTACAACAAAAATGAGGTTTTGTTTGTTTCAATGGCCATTGCAACGTAAGCCCACTCGCCACTTCAAGGCACCTCTTCAATACACCACTGCTTGTAGACATTAATGACTCTGGGACACTTTCCGTAGCACTGGTTAATTTTACACCTGACTTGGAATGTAGCCCCTTGTTTAGTTGCACCTCCGAATGGAGGTAGGATTTTGGTTTGAGTTCTTGTTTATACCAAGGATGTGATTGTACGGTTTCCATGATTGAAGTCCAGTGTTGTGTGAAAATACTATACACTATACAAAACCTTTGCCTAAAAAGTTCAATCTAGCACAAAATATTTGATTCAATCGTCAGAATGTTGAATAATAATCCAGGAAGCACAGTGTTACAGATAGTAAATGTTAGATGCAGGAAGACCTTCATTTTACATTAAATTACTAAGATTTGATTACTTTTAATCATCCTGCTATTAATAGATACATAAGGTGATTCAAATTGTTTTCTTTCGTAAGAGATGCTGAAAGTGGGATGCTTAGATGAAGATGTAGAGATGAAAACATATTCAAGGGCATGGTGTAATTGATCAACATTTTTACTATGGGCAATGTTTGTTCTACTATTCACCCACCTCCTGTAATAAGCAAAGATTGCTGTTGAGATTTATTCTATCTTTTCAGTTTAATGCACACTTTTTATAACCTGCAAGAGAATATAACCTTGATTTGAGGTTTCTCTAACTGGAAGAGCAATTAAACGAATGTCTTGGAATTGCTTAGTATACAGTAAGAATATCAATTATATGTGCATTTGCAGAAATTCAAGGGAATTCATTTCCTTATAGAAGCAGAGGAAGTTTTAGAGTGAGGCCTTACTCTACCACTCCATAACAGCAATGAATTTGTACTTGACATGCAAAAGTTTCATTATGCCGCTTATTAGGTAATAACATTTTATTTATAGAATCCGCCAACTTCAAGAAAGTCAGTGAAGTCCATTTTTCAAAATCCTTCAACGTTTTAAAATGAAGATATCAACAAATCTGTTACTTACCTATGGTCTCATGGTGCAGAAGGAGGTCTGATCTGCCACCTTCGCTGGATGTATGCAGAAGAACACTGGGAACAAAAACTTTCAGGGTTATTCAGACATTTCGGTGCCCTCTCGTTCCCCGCACTTCGGTGAATCACAGTTCGCCACTCTGCGGTGTATTCAGCATGCACCACAGGGTCCCCGTAGTGCAGGAAAACTCACCACAAACCCGACGAACACTCGCCAAACACTCACCGAAAACCCACAGAAACCGCCGCAAAAACCACGCCAAAAAAAACCTTCAAGCAGCCGATCACAGCGCAAAAGCAGCCACCGGAAAAAGTCGACAAGCTGAGGAACGAAGTCAAAAAATCACAAAAAATGCCTAAAAGATCCTCCAAAATCTAGAAATAGACTTTTTAGTGTAGAATAAAATAATAAACGGTTTATTAGATATGGAATAAAAATGAGAATATTTTTAACATTGAAGCCTATGGGATTCGCCTGAATAAACCTGCCGAATGAAAACACCGAACAGCAGGGCACTTTGGCAACTTTTCACTGCTTTTCGGTGTTCTCTGAATAGATGAACCATTGCTTCTCTATGGGGGATTTCACTGTCCTCGACCAGCACTTTACGTGCAGGCAATTCACCAAAATTAGGCAAACTGCCTGCTCTCTGAATAGCCGAATGGCACCGAAAACGTCACTGTACGCTGAATTTCATTGACCGGTTGCATTTCGGGGCCAGACCGGCTCTCTCTGAATAACCTCTTTTGTTTCCTTTCATAGCCCCACAGCGACCCTGCTTACGCATATTTGCACAGAACTTGCACAGGGTCACGCTTCTCTCTATGGGCACTAAAACAGTCGTAATGTTCTGGATACTCGCAGTAGCACTAACACACTGCCGTAAGTATCACTTCCTGGAGCTCATAGGACTCCATTGAGGGTTGTGCTGCTGGGCCGCGAGTTCTGTGTGATCCCGCTCTTGCAAGATCGTGCAGTGCCGCGGAGTGATTCGCGGTGGGAGACTGGGATAATTCACGGAGGGAGGACTATTTGTCTCACTCTGCTCCCAGTAGGCAGAAGCTTCGGATTGGGCCACCCTTTGTGCCGCGGGATGAGAGTTGAGTACCTGATTTTTTGGGGGGGTTTCAGCTGGTGCTAACTGATTCTGTAGAAGCGGAATCAGTTAGCACCAGCTTCAAACTGTGGTTACCTTTTTAGTTAATGCAGCAGTGCTGACACATACTTCCTAGTTATATAATGTCTGATTCCTGTACACAGAGCTATCCTACACCGCCGGTCCTTTAAGTGGCCGGAAAATCTACCTATTACCACACACAAACAAAATAACAGACACCAGGGGTTAATACCAGATGTTACTCATGAGTCAGATATTAGGGGTTGCTCATAAGCCAGATACCAGGGGTTGCTCTTAACCAGATACCAGCCAAGTGCCACGGGTTGTGAGCCAGATCGGGTAGTCAGAGAATTGCCTGAAGTCAGATGCCAGATCAGGTTGTCGGCCAGAAGCCAAAGAGCTCCAGGAGCCAGGAGAGTCATTAGTCAAGCCAGAGTCATACACAAGTGAGCAGAAGACATATAAATCACAAAGCAAGCACAGATGACTGAGAACCACGTCATGGCAAGAAGCCAGGCCTCAGACGTCTGGTTCTAAACTCAGGGTGCCACACCTCCACCACGTCAATGACCTGTGATCGCAACCATCTGATACTTCACTCAGCGGCCGGCCAGTGAGCTGTGAGGAAGGTGCTGCCGGCCGCCGGGACATGGGCACTTCAACATGGGACATGACAGGTGCGTTAAGTAGCATTAGGTCTTTGTAATTCAGAAGCCAATTACTGATTGCACTCCCTATGCTTAACAAGAGGAGCGCAAATGGATTTTTTTAACCCGTTAGCGTTCAGAATGTAATATGGGGCAGGAGTTAAAGTCACTTAACCTAGCGCTATCTGAGCAGGGTTCTAAGAAAAGGTGACTCCTAAAATGTGAGAGTACAGCGCTGAAATCAAACCCTTCCATCGGGTCTTGGAGGCACAGGCCCTTTCATAGAAAGAGGCCGAATTGTGGGGGGCACCCCGCTGGAGATGCCGTATGAAGTGCAGCAGCTGCAGAGCCCAAAAATGTTCACATGATGGAAGGTCATGGTGCTACCGCAAATCATTCAATCGTGAGCGGCGTGCCCAAAAGGGCCAGATCTCTCAAGGTAACTAGTCCCCTTTCCCACCACCAAGAGCAGGGATGTGGAGCATTACCCTCAGCAAAGTCTGGATTGAAGAATAAAGGAATAAGGTCAGTGGAGGACTGAGAAAGCTTTTCTCTCCTTCTGCAGCAGTGCCGCATAAGAAAAAACTGCTGGAGCACAGGGCTTGCATGATGTCGTGGGAAATGAGTGTCGAAGAGCCACGTGAGAGTCCCCAGGGGTCTGTTCCAACCCATAGCCTGCTCCAACTGGACTCGTCTAGTCTGCTTAAGGGGGGATATTAAAATGAGAAAACATGGCCAACTGAGCTGCCATGTAGTATGTCACCAGGTGAGGCGTCACCATACCCCCACTACTCGAGTCTAAACAGGACAAACTTGGAGACCCGGCTCCTATGTCCCTGCCAGATAAAGTTACAGTTACAAGTTTTTATAAAGTGTTAACAAGTATCTTAGTACTGTACAATGGGGGAGGCAGAGTAACATATATACATACAAGTTAAACACACAGAACAGTAGGAGAGTGGACCCTGCTCGAGAGCTTACAATCTAAGAAGAGAGGGGTGACACACTACGTGAGAGTAAATAGAGAACATGAAGTAGCAGGGTGGATGTGGGCAGGATGGGAAAATGGAGCAAGAAATGTACAGTGGGGGATTATGGAGTGAGCCAATAGGCTTCTCTAAAGTAATGTGGTTCAGGTGTAACTGCAGGAAGGACAGGTCGCTCAGTTTGACAGCGACAGTAAGAGTGCAGAAATAATAAAGGAGCTTGGGAGCATTGGGAGCAGGAGTCTAAAAATTTTACAGGGCACATCCGTCCCTACAAAAAATAAACATGAAGTATGGACCAGCAGGACAGTAGTTGAAGCTCTGGTAGAAGCCGCCTTTAGTTAGCATCATAAAGACCCTGTGTGGAGGTTGTTAGTTAACCCCTTAAGGACGCAGGGGTGGCACCCTTAAGGGGTTTGAATTTGCCGGCGAGGCGTACAGGTACGCCTCGCCGACAGGTGCCATCGCGCGGCACTGATTTTGAGCCCTCCCCGCAGCCGGCGTGCAGTGCACGTCATTGGCTGCAGGGGACTGCTTGATTTCAGGCCGTCCCTCTGCAGCCAATGACGCGCACCATGAGTCAGCATGTGCAGGCTGCGGGGAGGGGCCGAGGCGGCCCCATCGAAGACAGCGGGGCGTACCTGTACGCCCCGCGTCTTCAAAGCCCGCCCGCCGCCAGGACATCATGGAACGTCCTGCGGCGTTAAAGGGTTAAACTCCCAGAGAGCGTATGGAGGATGATTGCCATTTATAGGAGAAGGCTCTCTGAATCTACAAAAGAGTTGCTGGATGTAGAGATATGTTAAGTGCCTCGCTCTTTGCTGCTTTCATCTTGTAGCCTGTCAGGATCCCTGGCTGTAACCATCCTGGAACCCCCCTGGTGGTGAACTTCAGGTGCTGCTCCTGCCTTGCAACCAGCAATGTAACAGTTAAAACACCTGACACACACACGAAATAAAGGCACCACGCCCCAGCCAGACCTTTGCTGGTTCATTACAGCTCATACCCTGTGAGAGTGACGTGCTGTTACTCACTGCTCTGCAATACCCCTCTGTGCCTTGTGATTCCTGGTTCCTGCAAATACCCCATCATCCTCCCTTACCCACCTGCTTGTCTGTGCAGGACACTGCATCTTGGGTTCATACCCCTACCATCCCGGTGCCTCCCAGGTACCAACCCTGACATAGCCAGAGATTGTGCTGAACTCCTGGATGATAGCATGGTATCATCAGAGTTGTCAGGAGGGAGATCAAGAAGAGAAGTACATGGTCGACAAATAAACCAATCTTGTGCCACACCTCCTGGCCTCTTGTTCCTTTAACATCTTTCCGATCCCATATCCTGCATGCTAGAGGTTCTATTGAAAGAGCAAAGCGGAGTGGCGATAGGGGGCATCCCTATCGACTCCCATTACAAATAGGGAATGATAACGAGAAGAATTCCCTCGTGTCTACTCTCTTCCTTAGCTTACAATAAAGAACCTGAACTCCTGTCAGGAAAGCCTCCGAGGCTGAAAGATTCTATCACCTCTCATAAGTAGCACCAATCCATCCAGCCAAAATAATTTTCTGCATCCAGGGACAGCAGAAAGGCAGGTTGGTTTGAAGTCTCTACTAAGTGGAATGGTTGAGGGCCCGATGAATGTTATCTGGAGCCTCCATGCTCAGAATGAATCCTGTCTGATAGAGGTGAACCAGACTTGGGAGATAATGCCCCAGCCGGAGGGCCAAAAACTTAGCATATAGTTTAACGTCTACGTTAATGAGGGACATAGATCCTTTCCCTCTTTTGGATCACCACAATTCTTGCATCCAACATATCGTTCGACAGGGCCATCTCACCCTTCAAGAAAGCATTGAGCAAGTTAGTAAGATCTGGGATCAATATTTCTTCCGCAGTCTTAATATAGGAAGCCAATAAACAATCAGCCTCTGGAGCTTTAGATCTCTGCAGGATGTTGATGGCATGTTGTACTTCCTCAGGTGTGATAACCTCTGCCAATTGACAGTTTTGTTATGGGGTAAGGGAAGGAAGCAAATAGCTCACCAAAAATGCCTGAATCCCATCAATATCAGGAGAGCCGTGCAGGGCTTCTCCTCACCGCACAGCTCCCTTGCCACCTCCGCCATCTTGTCGGCCAGCGTCCACGATGAGATTGGGAATTGCTGGAAGCACCTGGGAGATGACAGGCTAGGAAGATTGCCAGCCCGACTTGTTCCTGGGCATGGCAAGCACCCCTGGAGACTGATAACAGATGATATCCAGGCAGCGGAGGCTAAAATACACTGTGTGGGGAGTGTACAAGGCACAAAGCATAGCTGTCACACAGTCATTTCCCAGCTGATCAAACCACGCCCCAGGAAATATGCAATTTTAACCCAAATTGAAAAATGTAATTCTATAATATTTTACTTCTATTTTTTGTTCTATATATGTACAACATGGTCAAGTTTGGTATCAATGAAATGTCAGATTGTTACCTTCCAATGATAGCTAACTTAACTGTGTATGGAACCATTGACATCAGACACAGTGGTCCAAAACACCCCAGTATCTCCTAGATTGTGATCTTAGCTTGAGGGTGCCCTCCGTGCCCCCTCTCTGGACCTGCCAGTGCTCTATGTAGTCCTATGGGCTGATAGCAGGTCCCTTTGATTACGACTTGAGACACTTACACAGCAGTTTAGTTGTAATGCAGCCGATACCAGGGAGCTTCTAATGATAATCGTATTGTGCTGATATTTCCACTCATTGGTTCCGTTACAAGTAGTGTTGGAATAATGACCCTCATGTGTTTTAAACTGGTAAAAAAAATCTCTAATCTCTACATATACCTTAAACTGGTCAAAAGTATTGGGAACAATGGTTCCCAGATATGTGCATTCTTGGTCTTATGGTCATATAGTAATAGATTTCTGTATTAGAGTGTGTGAGTATGTTTTATCCATTTTTTTAATATGAGTAAAGTAAAAATGCAATTGATAACAAGATGTGAATATTGATTCCCCCCCCATTATCAAAAAATGCATAAAGTTAGCATGTAAAATTGCTTTTCAGGACCTGAAGAGACCTAGCTATAAAGAACAAGCTAGAAAATAGCATGAAAGCATTGGGACTCATAAAAAGTGCAGTAGCTGTTTTACATACCGACTTCAAATAAGCAGCTTCAAATGTTACTATAGAATTCCTTTTTTACTCCCTTGAAACTAATTATCTGCATGTCTCGCCTGTGTTCCAATACAATACAAATGGTAAATGAGATGGAAATCATAGTATTGTTTTTTTGAATTTTACAAAACCTATTTGTAATTATTCGAGAACAGATATGCTGATAGAAAGAGCATAATTGTTTTTGATTGCTTACTTCACCAAATCGAACTTGATTGTAGAGATTAAAGAATTCAACTTCTCACTAATCAAAATCACATTTATTGCCAAAATCTAGTTGTGTAAGATGTGTAACTATTTTCAGATATTTTCTTTCAAGTTTTAACTCTGCTTGGCTCACAGAATTAAAAAAGACGCCCAGTAGTATGAAGTTCAATTTCTTTTGAAATTCTAGAACATGATTATCCAACAGGCAACCCTCCAGCTATCCTTATAAAACAACTGATGTCTGCCAGCCTATAAGGTAAAGCCTTGAAAAGGATCATGGGTGCTGTGCATGTTAATAGTTTGACTCTTGTCGGAGCACGGTTTATACTTCATACGTATATCTGAAAATGCATGCCCTATAAACTATTCCTGGCTCAGTTGTACCCGTGGGCACTTGTACCAACATGCAAGGTTAGATTATTTATGTTGCCTTGAAAGTCAAGAAAAAATTGATCCCTGTGAAGTCATGTCAAACAAGACATTACAGAATTTCCAAATAATTGTTTGGAAACAAATACCCATATCATGTATTCCTTGCTTGATACATTTCAAAGAAAGATCCGACTAAAATAAAATGACATTTAATGCTGTTATAGAATAAAATCCCATTTAACTATTGGAGTTCTTTCATTAACCTATAGGTTGAGTTCATTGTTAGTATATGACCACACAGGAAAATAAAATAATACATTTTCTTTAATACCTTATTACGCAGAGGGCTAATTCATGAGAAAAAAAGCATACAGGGTTATTCAGAGAGAAGTGAAAACCAGGAGAATGACTGGAGAAGTGAAAATTCTAGGTCAAAATAGCCAAACAAGGAAAATTCTCCTATTTATCTCACTTTCTAAATCGGATATTTGTTCTAGAGTGTTCTCTTCTCCTGCCAATTCTCCTGGTTTTCACCTCTCTCAGAATAACCCTGATAGTTTAAATCTGATAAAATAGATTAAATGAACTTCAGTCATCAGAGAAGGTGGCAATTGATGACAGTTGCCTGCACAAATAATTCAAGCAAAGATGAGGTAGGTGTTAGATATCCATAAGTCCCATCCCTTATCCCTGATACCTTTCTCATAATAACCATTTAGGTGGTGTTCCCCTAATTTTCTCTGTCATTTTAACCCTTTCGCTGCTGAGGCTTTTCCCGCCTCTGTGCTGAGGTAATTTTTACCGATTTTGCTCATCATGTTTAAACGTGTTTTGAAGGCTTATTTTAGTATATGACCCAGACATATTATATATCGTTCTTTCCGTCAGACTCGGCAGATTCATAATATGTCATTATTATATGTATACGTCATGACCTGTCTGTATATTATAACAAAAAATGCAATAAAATATGAATTTTCAATAATTTACAACGTGTAAAGTGTTTTTTTTTCACATTTTCACATGCGAGCAATTGCTTGTTAAAAAAATTAGAAATGGGGTCTCGTTACATTTTTTTTTGGGGAAAATTATGCGATTTTTAACAAACGCACCGCATACAAAAATCGTTAGTGCAGCATCATTGTTCACATTATAATTGAAATGGGAACAATATTGCTGCATTAACAAACCAAAAAACAGAAAAAAAACTTGTTTATTTTTTTTATAATTTTTTTTTAAAATATTTTTTTATTTTTATTTTTAATTTTTATTTTTTTTAAAAAACTTTTTTCACAGTCGTGTTTGGTATCATTGGAACGGCCATGCTCTGGCCAATCCAACAGTACCAAACTTTAACCCCTAGCTGCCACGGATCGGGAGATAGGGGGTTCATTGGAATCCCCTATCTCCACATTGGTCGCAGCTAGGGGTTAACTCCAGGACTGGCGTCATCGTGCTATGCACGATGACACCAGTCCTCAGGGGGAGTTCCCGGAGGCTTGGCCGACATCCAAGATGTCGGCCAGCTCCGGGAAAGGATCACGAACCGGCGCTTTTCAGCGCCGATTCGTGATCCGGCTCCCCAGGGGTTAATGACAGCCACCGTTTGGAAGGGCAGGCTGTGCCAATCACACTGATTGGGCTCAAGGTTGGCTCACTCCTGGCTCCAATTAGCTCTTGGAGAAGTCATTAGGCTAGGGGTTCACATACTTTTTCCACCCTGCACTGTGAATGTTTACATGTTCTGTTCAATAAAAACATGAAAACATATAATGTTTGTGTTGTATTATTTTAAGCAGACTGTGTTTTTCAAATTGTTGTGACTTAGATGAAGATCAGAGCACATTTTATGACCAATTCATGCAAAACTCCACGTAATCCCAAAGGGTTCACATACTTTTTCTTGCCACTGTATGTTAATTCCAGACATTTTCGTTCAATAGTGCTTTTTAAAACAGCATGCGACGGGTTTGCGGCAGCATTCGGTGGCTGATTCTCTGCTCTTCAGGGACCCTGTGGTGAATTCACCGGGGAAATTTGATTCCCCAAAGTGCGGGGAACAACAGAACACTGAAATGTCTGTCATTTCGGTGCTCTGTGAATGTCCTGTTTGTGGTGTTTTTTTTGCCACCCCCTGGAAAGTGCCAGCCTAGGCCTTGCCTACCCAGGACATACTTGAAAATGAGAGAATTCTCAATGTATCCTTCCTGGTAAAATATTTTTGTGTAAATTTTTTTTTTCTTAGGGTGTCATCCTAGGGGGTGGTGTCACCCGGTGTGGGCCGCACCCCTCGCCCCCCCTAGCGACACCCCTGGTGGTGAGACAGGTTCCGGGTTATTCAGCGGCTCCTTCGGGGGCGAGCGCTACACTTATGTCTGTGTATTTAAGATTAGAGACCTACGGCCTTTGTCCAGTACGACATATATCCAAATAAGGTATAAAAAAAACAAAAAACTTTGTCTATGCTAATTACTTGTGATGCACGTCAGAAATGTGGAAAATGTATTCTATTGGTTCTTGTCTCACATTATTTATAAGTAATATATCCTATAAAAAGAGCCTGACAATTAAAGAAAACATAGCTGTTTAACTCGTACACCTGTGTATTATTTTTACTGCATCCCGCTCGCGAGCGCTGCGTCTTTCCAAAGAACATAAAAAAGCATACCAGTTTCCAATCTGCTGGGTTGCCTGTCCTGGCCGTAGTCAAGTTGACCATTACACTAGGGCTCACTTTTTAATGTCCTACTATCTAACCCCTTCACGACGGGCGGGTGTCGCCCGTCGGGCAGGGGTTAACGACGACGAGGCGTAAAGTACATGTCATTGGCCTGAGTTAGGGCCGTCTCTCTGCAGCCAATGACGTGTGGCTCGTTGGGTGCGGGGAGGAGCCGAGGCATCCCACTGAAGACAGAGGGGAGTATCTGTATGCCCTGTGTCTTCAAGGCCCACCAGCCTCACATGGATGGCATAGAACATCCTACGGAGGAAAGGGTAAATGAGCGCTACTTAATCTGCAGAGTTCTATGTATTCTATTTATACTTGAGTCGTCTGAACGAATAGGTTGATATCACAAATACAAATATCTTCTGTATAGTAATATGTAAAATATTACTTTTTATTCATATTTCACTTGCTTGTTCTTGTATATTGAAAATTTGTTTAAGTTTCTATAAAACATTTTTACAGTTGTTCAGCTATGTATGGAAGAACACAATCAGGGTTATTCAAAGAGATCCGAATTGCTGGAGAAAGGTAACCTAACGCTGAAAATCAGCGTTCGGGTACCTTTCTCGGCCATTCGGCTATCCAGACAGCAGGCAATTCGTCAAATCCTGGCAAATTGCCTGCACGTACGGTGCCTGTTCGGTGCATGTTCGAGGACAGTGAAATCCCCATGAAAAAGCACTGCTTCGGCTATTCAGAGAACACAAACCAGCAGTGAATGGTTCCTGAAATGCCCTGCCATTCAGTGGTTTAATTCGACAGGTTTATTCAGGTGAATCCCATAGGCTTCAATGTTAAAAATATTCCCATTTTAATTCAATATCTAATAAACCATTCATTATAAAATTCTGCAGTAAAGAGTCTCTTTATTTATACATTTTTTAGGATATTTTAAGCATTTTTCTGGATTTTTTTTTTTTTTTAAGTTAACTTATTTTTTCTGTGACAGCCCTTTTTATTATCATTCCCTGGACCTCATATGTAAATTTCAGACATTTTCGCTCAGTAGTTTCTTTGCAAACAGCGTTTCACTTTTCAAACATTCAAGCAAATTGTTTTGCTAATTTATTCACCTCCTTCGTCTGCGGTATTGGCTTTTTCCAGCAGCTGCTCTGCGTGTGATAGGCTCCTGCTCGGGTATTTTCCGGCATCTTCGACGGGTTAATTCAGATGTTTTTGCGGGTTTTCGGCATGCATTCGCCGAGTTTTCGCCAGGTTTTCAGCAGCTTTTCCCTGCACTTCGCTCTTTGGTGTTGGATATTTTTCAAGTAAAAGATCTTCTTATGATATTATAAATCGCTTTTCACAAATGGTCTTCAATCCTCAGGAAAAAAGGGGATAAATGGCAACATAGTGTGATCCATAACATCATCAGTGCCCCCCGATAGTTATACAAAGGTTAAACTCACATGTGGAGGTGTCATAAATCAGACACTAGATGTACTGCGCAGACGGTATTTTGAGGAGATACCGGACTCCCCTTTAAGGTCTTCGTTCCCAGGTGCTCCTCCAAGAAAATAAAACAGCTGCAGGACCTTAAGTAAAGGTTAATGAAAATTTATTCTTTAAAACAATTTAAAATAGTAAAATTTCAATGCCAAAACATGTTTCGCGAACAAGTCGCTTCCTCAGTTTTTGCCGACTGAGGAAGCGACTTGTTCGCGAAACATGTTTTGGCATTGAAATTTTACTATTTTAAATTGTTTTAAAGAATAAATTTTCATTAACCTTTACTTAAGGTCCTGCAGCTGTTTTATTTTCTTGGAGGAGCACCTGGGAACGAAGACCTTAAAGGGGAGTCCGGGATCTCCTCAAAATACCGTCTGCGCAGTACATCTAGTGTCTGATTTATGACACCTCCACATATGAGTTTAACCTTTGTATAACTATCGGGGGGCACTGATGATGTTATGGATCACACTATGTTGCCATTTATCCCCTTTTTTCCTGAGGATTGAAGACCATTTGAGAAAAGCGATTTATAATATCATAAGAAGATCTTTTACTTGAAAAATATTCAACACCAAAGAGGGAAGCGCAGAGAATCTCCACTTTTTTCTGTTGTTCAAGTATTTGACGGTTAGAGGTAAACCGTCTTGTGTGAGAACTTCTGCTGCTGACTGTTGAACTGCTATTTATCTAGTACGGACTCTTTTTTGATCCTACATATTAATTGTATAACTGTTGCATTGTTCAGTTTGTCCACTAGGGGGCGCCAGATACTTATTCTTTCTTTATTTCCCTGCACTTCGACAGCCCTGTGGTGCTTGCTGAATACACCGCAGGGTCGCCAAAATGGGAAAGTCGATTTGCACCGAATTGAAGAGAACGAAAAGTCACCGAAAGTGCGGTGACTTTTCAAATCTCTTTGAATTACCCTGAATGTTATGGTTTGTATTGTGCTGTAAAAAGGAAAGTTAAAATGAGCAATAGTTTTGTAATTACAGGTAACATTGGTCATTAGTTTTTAATAACAAATTAAGTGAAAACTGTACATTTAATCCATTAAATACAGAAAATAACACACGCCTGGAACAGATAGGATTTTACCAGGAAGGATACATTGAGATTTCTCTCATTTTCAAGTATGTCCAGGGTGGCGAGTATGTACAGTTAGGTGTCTTGCCCAAGGACACTTACTGGGGAGGTGCTCTTGCCGGGATCGAACCCATGTTTCCACAGGCTCTCTCCACGCAGAGCAGTGATGTTACCTCTATGCCACCCAGCCGGTAGTATCAAACCTTTAATCCATATCTCTGGAGAAGGTTCCTCAGTGTTCTTTCATATACTAGCCAGCAACATTATGTAGTGAATAACCATATAGCTAGGGTTGCCACCTTTTCTTCAAGCCAAACCCGAACACTCTAGTGTTGGGCTTGGGCGACCATTTTTTTTTGTAGCGTATACATTATGAGTATATATTATGGTAAGTGGTATGCATGGCATGTCAGGCTGGTAGTATGGCACACTGGTATATACCGGCTGGATGGAGTAGAGGTAACATCACTGCTCTATAACCGTGGAGAAAGGTTCGATCCCGGCAAGAGCACCTCTCCAGTAAGTGTCCTTGGGCAAGACACCTAAATGGTACATACTCGCCACCCAGGACATCCTTGAAAACAAAAGAAATCTCAATGTATCCTTCCTGGTAAAATACTTTCTCAAAATAAATAAAAACAAAAAAATTATGGATGGCACACTGGTATTATGCATGGCAGACTGGTATTATAGCTGGCACACTGGTATTATGCATGGCAGACTGGTATGGCTGGCACACTGGTATTATGCATGGCAGACTGATATTATGGCTGGCACACTGGTATTACACATGGCACACTGGTATTACGCATTGGCAGACTGGTATTATGGCTGGCACACTGGTATTACGCATGGCAGACTGGTATTATGGCTGGCACACTGGTATTATGGCTGGCAGACTGGTATTACGGCTGGCAGACTGGTGTTACGCATGGCAGACTGGTGTTACGCATGGCACAGTGGTATTATGGCTAGAACACAGGTATTATGCATGGCACACTGGTATTACACATGGCAGACTGGTATTATGGCTGGCACACTGGTATTACGGCTGGCACACTGGTATTACGCATGGCAGACTGGTATTATGGATGGCACAGTGGTATTATGGCTAGAACACTGGTATTATGCATGGCACATTGGAATTATGGCTGGCTGGCAGACTAGTTTTATGGCTGATGATGCACTCACACAGTTGCTTGGCTCAGAGTCGTAGATCTGGACAGTGGACGCGAACAGTCACCAGGAGGAGGACGACCACTTTTCTTGATGGCTAGCACCGGCACTGTCTCATTGGGAGTCTCGCGGGACTGGAGGCGGAGCTGGCCCGGGATCACCGCATGCACACCAGTCGCAGCATGCAGGTGAACGTCACGTGAGCCGTTGCATCTGCACGTGACTGTCAGTGGGCGGTGCAGACGTGCTGCGTCTCCAGTGAATGGAGGAACAGCCGGAAGAGAGGATCGCGGCAACGGGGGAACGCTGAAATGTAAGTATGGGGAGGAGATGTGCTCGGAGTCATGTGTCCAGGTAGCAGAGGGTGTCAAACCCGGACACATGACTCCAAAACCGGATAGCCCGGGTCAAAACCAGACGGGTGGGAAACCTACCTATAGCAGTGTTTCCCAAACCTGTTCTCGGGACCCTAACCAGGCCAGACTTTGCAGATCACCTTGGGGAAATGCAGACTAAATAATGCAAGCAGGAAAGGAAGGACAGACCCTGAATTAATCAGGGTGAACCCAAATAACAATCACCTGTCCCTACCTAAATAGCAGGGGCAGCACTACCTCCAATACAGGATTAAACCTGACCTACAAAATATAAACACTAACAAAAACCCTTGGACAGCCAGATCTAGGGTTGTCGAAATGGAACAAGAGGAGTGGCTAAATGAAAAATTTCATTTATTGTGAACTAATTAGACACTCCCAGAACCGAAGGGAAGGGTAATTAAAAACATACAAAACAAAGCATCGCCGGGTATATTGGAACAGATGCCAGTATTAAAGCAGCTGTGCGTACATATTGAAAAGAGAAGTCAGTACAACATATCCCTCCATTAAGTGGACTCCCATGTGAAGGGAGATAATAAAGCCCAATTAGTTGATGACAAGTGGCAACCACAAATAGCATACATGAACTGGCCCTAAGCTGATCGAGCTCTTGCTCAAAATTCTGTCCTCACCCTAAGAAATGCAAGACACCACAAACACAACTCTAAAAACAAAGTTGGTACATGCTAGCTCGACATATGTTTCGCCGAACGCATCGGCTTCATCTGGAGCAAAAATAAGCTGGTACATCTGTATGTACCTCCCTCTTTTTTATTTAAACTCTCATTAAGAGATGACCAATCTGTGATCTCCACATGGTCACATGTCCCTGCCATGGAAGGCGCCGTGTAATAGAATCCACGTGAGATTACCAACCAATCATATAAATGAAGGGTCACATGCTGTCCAAACAGCGAATCAAAGACTACAACTGAGTAAAAATATCAACAAAAAAAGGTGAATTTAAACAGAATAAATAAACAGACAGATAGATATCCGTACTAATATAATTCAAAGGATAACACCAAAGATAGCATCAGATGGTTTAAATGTACGATCCAATGCATGTGGAATGAATAGAGTGATCATAAAATAGCCGCGGACTGTTGGTAAGTCCTAACCGTACTTCTACCTAGAAGAGTCATATAATATCCACGCCAGAGAATTCAAGGGTGCAAATTTTATTGATGTTATGCGTGGGCAGACTATAAATCGCTCACTTAACGGCACCCAAGGACAGAACTAGACGGACATAAATGCTTATAAGCAAGGATAATATCCTTATAAAGATATAAGCCATGAACCTACTTAAGATTAATCAAAATGGGTGCGAGACACCTATGTTTGTATACACAATCGAGTAGGGATAACAAAATGTCAATAGGGTTATAATGATAGTCCTTGGGTAGACCGATCACCAGTCTAAGTACGAAGGTGTATCGCGAATATTAGTATCTGAATAGGCACTAAACAATGGAATAATTTTATTACCAGATTGAAGTTCTCAACCATCTATGTGTCAGGTTCGTGTTTGTGGAGTTCAGGATGCGGGACAAGCCGTTTAGGGGAAATCCTGGATGTGACGAGGTGTACTGTAAACAACGTAAAGGTTCTGTACCTGGCAGGTTCAGAAGAGGGTAGCCGGTGGTAAAAGCAGCGGTTCGGTGCACGGCAAGGCTGGCGGAGAGTAGTCGGTGGTACAAGCAGGGGTTCAGTACACGGCAAGGCTGGCAGAGAGTAGTCGGTGGTACAAGCAGGGGTTCGGTACACGGCAAGACTGGCAGAGAGTAGTCGGTGGTACAAGCAGGGGTTTGGTACACGGCAAGACTGGCAGAGAGTAGTCGGTGGTACAAGCAGGGGTTCGGTACACGGCAAGGCTGGCAGAGAGTGGTCGGTGGTACAAGCAGGGGTTCGGTACACGGCAAGGCTGGCAGAGAGGTCACAGACAAGTATACTCAGGTAAGGGTGTTTAAGGGAAACGAACAGGACAACCAAGCAATGAGTTTTGGAGAGACTGGGGTTTAAATAGTGCGCTTGTGGGAATTGGACCAATCAGGAGAGAATGCTATCTGGTTACCTGGGGATACTGGATTCTGATTGGTTGGGATTCCTGGAGTCTTACTTGGTGACGCCATCTTGGAGGAACCACGTGGGACGCCGAGGTACCCGGTCGCTGATGTTGGGGGTGTGCCACTGCGAGGGAGATCCATGGCATAGCGGGGGGTGGAGGGGTCCCCGGCATGATGCGCTGACACTGGGAGTGACTTTGCCGCGGGAGCAGCCCCCACTGCCGCTAGGGAGGCCACGGGGGGTCCGGAACATCGGCGTGGGGTCGCGGCTCTGAACTCGGGGGCAGGTAAGCCCACAGGTCCGGCATGACCTGACACTATGGCCTTAATCTCTAGCATAGTATATCTATAACTGGATCAGAGGGGCAATGGTAGTCTGTCCGAAGAAGGTTGTTAACCAGCAATAGTAAAATGTGCTTAAGAATGGCACATACAAGATAGATATAAATGGTCATATCAGAATCCAGATTTGGATAATCATGTCTGCAGACATGTCATAGTATAATTGTAGTCCAACAATTGAATGTTGGCCATCAAGTCCCCAGATACAGATAATTCTTGTCCTGACATAATACTTTGCCACTATTTGATAAATCGAATTCCGGACACACCCCTGAGGAAATACATAACTAGATGTGTTGGACTAATCGTGAAGATAACAGATAGCTACTATGTAGTTGGAAAAATAATTAATTAATTGCGTCCTTACTCATTTATTGCCAATAATGGAATTATTTATAAAAATGGAGTATAAGAAAAACCCTCATTTAGGCCTGACCGAGATAGTGTGTGGAGTTTGTAAATCCACCTACACTCCTTCTGCCGAAGCCTACGATCTAGGTTACCCTTTCTGGGTGATGGAACGACAGTTTCCAAACCACAAAACTTTAAAACGTTGGCATTGTTTCCATGACATTGTGCTAGATGGCGTGAAATAGGAGTCTCTTGGATTCGTTTTACTGAATGTATGTGCTCCATAATCCTTCTCTTAAATGGGTGAAGGGTTTTGCCCACATACATTTTGCCACATTCACAGGTAGCTAAATAAACTAAGCCACAGGAATTACAGTTGAAAAAGGTCTTAATTTCATAATCGTACTTGGTCTGTGAATCTGTAACTTGTTTGGAGTTTTTTTGGATATATTTGCATGCGACACAATGGCCGCATCGATATGTACCGCGTAAATTCTCAGACAGCCATGTAATAGGTTTCTTATTGATGACAGGATTATGATGACTATGGACCAATCTATCTCTTAAATTACTGCTACGTCTAGCCGTAATTGAGGGTCTAACCCCTAATTCATCTGATAACTGGGGGTCCATAGTTAGTAATGGCCAGAATCTATCTAAGATAGAGCGAATCTGGTCCCATCCTCTGTCGTGGGTGCCAATGCATCTTATAAAGTTATTATTTTTAGGTGTAGGGTCTTGTAAAAGGCTATCACAGGACCTTGACATGGCCTGTTGAAAGGCCTTTTTGAGATGTCTATTGGGATATCCTTTTTCACGGAAATCACTTTTTAGTTTTTTAGCTTTAATCAAAAAATCTTCATCAGAAGAACAAATCCGTCTCAGTCTCAAATATTGGCCAACAGGAATGGCTTTTTGAGTGTAAATGGATGGAAACTTTGCCAATGTAACAAATTATTGGTCGCCGTTGGCTTTTTATATAAAGTTGTTGATAAGATACCAGCATCGGTCTTAGAAATTTGAATATCCAAAAAGGAAATACTCTCATTTTGTAGCTCGAAAGTAAATCTTAAATTATAGGTATTATCATTCAAGAGAAACACAAACTGTAAAAACTCTTCCTCAGTACCCTTCCACAGTAATAACACGTCATCGATGTATCTTAACCATAAATCGACCTTGTTCATGTAGGGTTTTAGTAGGTCATTGGTTTTACAGTTTTCTTCCCAGATACCTAAATAGAGATTGGCAAATGATGGTGCCATTGATGAACCCATAGCTGTACCTCTCAGTTGATGGAAATACTGCCCCTTGAACAGGAAATAATTATGAGTGAGTACAAAATCAGTCAATTTGACCAAAAAATCTATATGCAGGTTAGACAATGTGTCATCCCTTTCGAGAAATATCTTGATATTTTCAAGTCCTAAATTATGTGGAATACTTGAGTATAGTGATTCAACATCTAAACTACATAAAAGGATATTTTTATTGATGCTCATACCATTTAAAACCGATAATGCCTGTTTTGTATCTCTCAGGTATGAAGGTAATTTCTCGACATATTTTCTCAGAATTTTGTCTAAAAAGATGCTAGAATTCTGCTTAAGGCTGTCGTTACCAGAAACTATTGGATGACCAGGAGGTTCAGTAATGTTTTTATGAGTTTTAGGAATACAATAAAAGGTGGCAATAGTGGGTGAGGATGGAATGAGAAATTCATACTCAGACTTAGTAATTAGAGTCTGTTCGAAAGAAAGACAGATCAGCTCCTTAAACTCGTGAGCGAACTGCATCGTAGGATCTTTAGGTAATCTGGTATAGGTGTCAATATCATCAAGAATTTTATATACCATCTTCTCATAAAATTCAATGGACATAAGCACTATATTGCCACCTTTGTCAGATTGTTTGATTATTAGTGAGTTATCAGATTCAAGTTCTTTTAAGGCTTTTCTTTCAGCAAACGTGAGATTATCACCAACTGATGCCAACACATCCGATTCATTCAAATGATCAATTTCAGCACATACTAAATTACAGACCATTTCAAGATTACCAAATTCCTTAAAATTAGGAGTAAAGCGACTCTTAACATGTAAATTTGTAAGGCTTGCCTGGTTAATTTCCTGTTCCTCCAATAAATCTGTGAGGATTTTTAGACAGGGAAGATCTGAGGGTTCAAGACCCAAGTATTTTAGCCTTTATTCTTCCTTAATCTTGTGTACTTTGTGCAAAGCCAATTTGCGTACAAATAAGTGGATATCTTTCGTCCACTCAAATTTATCAAGATTGGATACAGGTACAAATGAGAGGCCTTTTTACTAAGAAGTGAAATATGACCATAAGAGAGTGAAAAATCAGATAAATTGATTACTGTCAAGCCAGAGCCATCAAGGGCATTAGAAACATTGAAGGTGGAGTTAGGTGTCTCTACCATAATAGGAGTATCGATGTTATTGGGACAGAGTACTTGACATAACATAGAGGGACAATTAAGTGGAACAATTGTCTGAATTACAGAGCAATGAAATTCAACATTATCATCTCTAATCACAGGATAATTTCCTTTATTAATCAATTGTATACATTTCGATCTCTTTTGTTGCCTCTGTGCCCTCGGTACCCCCATTTTTTCCGATCTCGCAATTTCTCTGGTAGGACATCTCTTTCTAAAAAAGAGACGCCCTTCTTCAGAATCCCCCTCCTTGATGCTGGACTATATTCAGAACTGACATTACTCTCAATATCAGTGTCAGTAGATTCACCTTCGGTGGATGATAAACCCAGTCTATTTGTTTTTCTTATCTTGTTGGTTTTGTACACTGATTCAGTTCTATAATCCTCAGTGTCTCGTAAAAATTTACGTTGTTTTCTATCCTTAATCTCGCCCTCATATCTTGCCATCTGTCTTTCTAATTTTTCTTCTGCTTCACAAAATATAACATCATCAGTTTCCTTTTTAAACTGTTCGACCTCTGATCTTACTTCAGTATCTACAGTCTCCAATTCAAGCTTTTCATATTTACAAATGATCTGCATAAATTTGCGAGAACATTCTTCAGCAGCATCTCGCCATTCTTGGTGAAAACCTTCCTTAGTAATATGTGAAGCTGGATTCGTATAGATCCTTAAACCACGTGGGATCATGCTTCTTTTGAGATAATTAGTGAGGGAGGATATTTCCCAATTCGATCTGATTTGTCTTTTTAATAGTTTGGCAATTTTTGGCTCCCTAACTATAGATTCACTAGTTGCTAGTTAGTTAGTTGCCATTACTAACTATGGACCCCCAGTTATCAGATAAATTAGGGGTTAGACCCTCAATTACGGCTAGACGTAGCAGTAATTTAAGAGATAGATTAGTCCATAGTCATCATAACCCTGTCATCAATAAGAAACTTATTACATGGCTGTCTGAGAATTTACGCGGTACATATCGATGCGGCCATTGTGTCGCATGCAAATATATCCAAAAAAACTCCAAACAAGTTACAGATTCACAGACCAAGTACGATTATGAAATTAAGACCTTTTTCAACTGTAATTCCTGTGGCTTAGTTTATTTAGCTACCTGCGAATGTGGCAAAATGTATGTGGGCAAAACCCTTCGCCCATTTAAGAGAAGGATTATGGAGCACATACATTCGGTAAAACGAATCCAAGAGACTCCTATTTCACGCCATCTAGCACAATGTCATGGAAACAATGCCAACGTTTTAAAGTTTTGTGGTTTGGAAACTGTCGTTCCATCACCCAGAAAGGGTAACCTAGATCATAGGCTTCGGCAGAAGGAGTGTAGGTGGATTTACAAACTCCACACACTATCTCGGTCAGGCCTAAATGAGGGTTTTTCTTATACTCCATTTTTATAAATAATTCCATTATTGGCAATAAATGAGTAAGGACGCAATTAATTAATTATTTTTCCAACTACATAGTAGCTATCTGTTATCTTCACGATTAGTCCAACACATCTAGTTATGTATTTCCTCAGGGGTGTGTCCGGTATTCGATTTATCAAATAGTGGCAAAGTATTATGTCAGGACAAGAATTATCTGTATCTGGGGACTTGATGGCCAACATTCAATTGTTGGACTACAATTATACTATGACATGTCTGCAGACATGATTATCCAAATCTGGATTCTGATATGACCATTTATATCCATCTTGTATGTGCCATTCTTAGGCACATTTTACTATTGCCGGTTAACAACCTTCTTCGGACAGACTACCATTGCCCCTCTGATCCAGTTATAGATATACTATGCTAGAGATTAAGGCCATAGATGGTTGATAACTTCAATCTGGTAATAAAATTATTCCATTGTTTAGTGCCTATTCAGATACTAATATTCGCGATACACCTTCGTACTTAGACTGGTGATCGGTCTACCCAAGGACTATCATTATAACCCTATTGACATTTTGTTATCCCTACTCGATTGTGTATACATTACATAGGTGTCTCGCACCCGTTTTGATTAATCTTAAGTAGGTTCATGGCTTATATCTTTATAAGGATATTATCCTTGCTTATAAGCATTTATGTCTGTCTAGTTCTGTCCTTGGGTGCCGTTAAGTGAGCGATTATAGTCTGCCCACGCATAACATCAATAAAATTTGCACCCTTGAATTCTCTGGCGTGGATATTGTACGACTCTTCATTTACGTGTGAGTATCATCTGTCAATGTAGACAGAACCTAAAACCATCTAAGGGCCTAGTGTCCTATCCATCCATTGATATTCTGGACATATTGCCGCTGTTCAACTGACGATTCACCCATCTAGCGATCATATAGTTAACCCTATTGATCCACGCTGGTTTTCATTTCATCATTGTTTGCATACCAACCTAAGCTCCTTATAATTAGATCCTCGGTTTGCTTTAGGTAGAAGTACGGTTAGGACTTACCAACAGTCCGCGGCTATTCTATGATCACTCTATTCATTCCACATGCATTGGATCGTACATTTAAACCATCTGATGCAATCTTTGGTGTTAGTCCTTTGAATTATATTAGTACGGATATCTGTCTGTTTATTTATTCTGTTTAAATTCACCTTTTTTTGTTGATATTTTTACTCAGTTGTAGTCTTTGATTCGCTGTTTGGACAGCATGTGACCCTTCATTTATATGATTGGTTGGTAATCTCACGTGGATTCTATTACACGGCGCCCTCCATGGCAGGGACATGTGACCATGTGGAGATCACAGATTGGTCATCTCTTAATGAGAGTTTAAATAAAAAAGAGGGAGGTACATACAGATGTACCAGCTTATATTTGCTCCAGATGAAGCCGATGCGTTCGGCGAAACATATGTCGAGCTAGCATGTACCAACTTTGTTTTTAGAGTTGTGTTTGTGGTGTCTTGCATTTCTTAGGGTGAGGACAGAATTTTGAGCAAGAGCTCGATCAGCTTAGGGTCAGTTCATGTATGCTATTTGTGGTTGCCACTTGTTCATCAACTAATTGGGCTTTATTATCTCCCTTCACATGGGAGTCCACTTAATGGAGGGATATGTTGTACTGACTTCTCTTTTCAATATGTACGCACAGCTGCTTTAATACTGGCATCCGTTTCAATATACCCGGCGATGCTTTGTTTTGTATGTTTTTAATTACCCTTCCCTTCGGTTCTGGGAGTGTCTAATTAGTTCACAATAAATTAAATTTTTCATTTAGCCACTCCTCTTGTTCCATTTCGACAACCCTAGATCTGGCTGTCCAATGGTTTTTGTTAGTGTTTAAATAATGCAATCACTGAGAAGCAAATCATATCACCTGTGCTGTGCTTCAGATACCAGGCAAACCTGGCCTGTTAGGGTTACATGAGGACCAGAGTTGGGAACCACTGGCCTATACTCTTAAATATTTTGTAATCTGATGAGTCTGAAGCATGGAGCAACATTTTTAATTCTGCTTGAGTGCAACTTCTGCAATTTATAATGTAGCCGCTTCAACTCTACATAGTTGCAGCACTTGCTCCCTGAAAAAGAAAGACACACAATTGGCACCTAAATAGTGTTCCTGGCCTGTGGTATTGAATCCAGAGTTTTAGTCAGTTATTTTATTTATTTATAAATTTATAAAGTATTTTACCAGGAAGGATACATTGAGATTTCTCTCGTTTTCAAGTATGTCCTGGGTATTTATGGTAGTTAAGATATCAGAGATTGCAAATGACCCTTTCGGGTCTGCCCCCCTCCCCTTTTATTTTTTCCTCATACTGTTGTAAATGCAACTTTGTTTCCATGCTGAAGTCTCAGTCTGTGCTGTTCCACGCTGATGGTGGAATCAGCAGATGCTGTTGCTCTGCTGATCAGACTGTGCACAGCGAGCATGCAGCAGTCAATCAGATGCCTCTTAATTGCTGCTCCATAGAGAGCTGATTAGCTATGACAAACCTAAGTAAGCTGACTGGAATCCCCAGAAGACTGTCTAGTGGGAGCTGATGGACAGCCTTCTGGGCAGGGGGAATCCATCTGCTTTGAAAGGTTGTTACAGCACCCAGGGATAGCTGAAAGGGGACACTTGACTGACCATGATCAAGTAACTTTAATATCATTTTGGCTAAAGTGTGCTTTAAAATATTTGTGATCTTGACGCTTTTCAGAAAGAAAAAATAAAATGTGAAAAAATAATTTTACACTCTGTAGATGATGGAAATTTGAATGGAAATTCACATTAATTTACATTTTTTGTAATAGCATTCTGTCAGGGCATGACATATACATATAATAATGATATAATATGAATCTTCCGAGTCTGCCATAAAAAAGAATACATAATTTGTCTGGGTCATACAATAACACATGACTTCAAATCACATTTAAACATGATAAGCGCAAAATGGTCAAAATGATGAGCTCAGCACACAGCGGTGAAATTGCTCAGCATTGAAGGGGATAACCCCCCCCCCAGCAGCTCTCCCTCTGATCTGCAGATCTAACTGTAGTGTTTCCAGTGTACAAATATAACAGGAACAATCACCAGTTTATAGCAGGTTCATGATGCAGCGCTTTATTCAGCTCCAGGGAAATCAACAACTAACTGTAAGCAACTGAAACAGGAACTAGACTGGCTGCTGACCGTAGAGTTCTCAGATAGCAAAGCCAGAGTGTCTTAAAGTAACAGTACACCACATCTCCCCAACCAATTCCAAATCCCCCCTTTAAACAAACAACATTACTGAACAATAAACAAAACTATAAAATGGGTTAGGAAAGCAAAGTATATTTTATCCTATGACATAATCTTTCAGTCTCTCAGGAAGGTGTATGACTCTTCCAGCTCTCGTTGTGTAAACAACCCTCTCTGTTGATAGCATGTCCTCTTCTTGTTCCAGCAGATCCACAGTGGCCCTGAAAGGGTATCCGAAATATGCATGTCATGTCCAGGAGTGTATACAATCTGTAGGTCATATCGTTGCAGTTGTAAGAGCATACGTTGGAGTCTTGCTGGTGCTTTGCATAATGGTTTAGTCAGAATTGCTTCAAGAGGCTTGTGGTCAGACTGGACTGTGACTGGTTTGCCGAATATAAACTGGTGGAACTTTTTTGTTGCATAAACAACGGCCAGTAGTTCTTTTTCTATCTGTGCATAATTCTGCTCTGTGGTAGTCATGGCTCTCAAAGCATACGCAATGGGACAGTTATCCTGAAGTAAGCACGCTCCAAGACCTGACTTAGAGGCATCTGCCTGAATCACCACTGCTCTTGTTGGGTCAAAAAATCTCAATACTGGAGCCTCAATCAGCGCCTGTTTTAAAGACTGTACTGCTTTAGCATGCTCTGGGCCCCACTGCCAAATTATATCCTTGCAAAGTAGCTTCCTCAATAGTGCTGTAATCTCTGCCTCCTCAGGTATGTATTGTGCAAGATACCGGATCATGCCCAAAAAATGTCTGTAGCCATTTTTTGTCCTCCGGGTCAGGCATTTTGCTAATCGCATTGACCTTCTCCATATCGGGTTGAACTCCTACAGGGGTGATGACGTGTCCCATACACCGGACTTCTGATACTTTGAATTGTATTTTGTCTGGATTGAACTTGATGTTCTCCTCTAATGCGCGGTTCAATACCTGGATTAGAATCCGATCATGTTTCTCATGCGATGTTGCAGCAATAATCATGTCATCAGCTATGATATGCACACCTGGGATGTCCCCAAAAATCTCCATATTCTTCTTTAGAAACACTTCACTAGCTGACTTTATACCAAATGACATCCTGCAAAATCTAAAGCGCCCCCATGGGGAGTTAAAAGTACACAGTTCTGATGACTCTTTGTCTAATTTAACTTGCCAGTAACCGTCTTTTTCATCAAGGATGGTGAATATGGTTTTGCCAGCAAGTTGACTCTGTACATCCTCTGCGGTGGGGATACTGAAGTGGTGACGCTCTATAGCTTTGTTGAGGTCATGGGGGTCCAAACATACCCTCAGAGTGCCATTCTTCTTTTCTGTAACCACAAGGCTGTTCACCCACTCAGTGGGACTATGTACTCTAGCAATGATCTGATATTTTTCTAATTGCATGAGAGTCTCTAAGTTTTCCCAGAATTGAAAATGGGATTTTCCTGCAGCCGTGTACAACTGGAGCAACAGTCGGGTCCAAGTAGATGTGGTATGGTTCTTTAAATTGCCCAATTCCCTGAAATACCTCTGGGTAACATTTCATCATTTCATCATCTTTCGTACTGATGGTTTGTGTAGACACTGTGTGGACTTTACGAAGTAAATCCAATTCCTGACATGCTGCTTTTCCTAGTAATGGAATTGAGGAACATTGCGTAATAAGGAATTCCAGCTCTGCTGTATGTGTGGGAGTAGCCGCAGTCAGAGACACAATCCCTTCTGGGCAGATTCTCGATCCTCCATAGGCGACTAAAGTAGTGTTAGTATTTCTGAGGCAGAGCTGTCCAGGAATCCTGTTGAAGACAGTGAGGGGTAATACATTTGCTGCAGCACCAGTATCTAGCTTAAATTTAATAGGTGCACCATTGATTTGCACCACAGAGAAGTCTTGCAAACTTCCTGCATATCCAACCGCAATCAGTTTCCCTATTAGTCGTGTAATTTTGTGGGACTGCTGCTTTGACATTGCCCTAAAGTGAAAGCCCCAAATTGCTCTAGCCTAGCCTCCTTAACTGGATTGGGATTTGGGGGAGGAGTGGCACTCTCTACACAAGCTGCCGAAGTACTTGCAGCCGGGTCCGCTTTTTCACAGCTGCTACTATTCTGCCTCTAGGAGTGGCCACATCACTTTCCTGGCTTAATAAACCTGCCTTGTGGTGTGTTAATAGATGTTGGCTCATCCCAGAGTTGGAAAGAATACCCAACGTTCTACCACGGCTGACTTCCTTGCCACAATGTTTAAATTTGCTACACAACCATCCAGTGACATGCGGTGAGGTCAGTGGCTGGTGAGGCACTGGCTAGTATCAGAGCCAGATATACACAGGGTTACGCAGTCGCAATTTACACATTTGATTATTGTTATATAGGAGAATAGAGTTTCACTATTTATAAAGTAAAGTTTGCATTTTTTTTTTACAGTTCTAACTTACAATACTGACTAATAGAGGGCACTCTTACAAATAAAGTTTGCATATAGATTTTTACTTCTAAGAGCATGCACTTACAATACTGACTAATAGAGGGCGCTATTACACACATGCTGATTGCTGAGCTCTGCCTGCCCCCCCACGACTGACGAGGACAGTCACATGACTGTCCTGCGTCAATCAATCCATGGGGAGCTCTGCCTCCCATGGCAGGGCGTTTTATTTTAAAAAAAAGAAGTGCTTGATACCAGTGGAGCTTTCCCATTGGCTCAAACTTTCAATTGCTCTCCGTGCCTCTGGAGGCACTGAAGAGCGTAGAACCAGCAAGCAAAGCCAGCTTGAGCTACGCAATTAGTGTAGCATTCAGCTGCGCAAATTACGTAGGCTAGGCTGGCTAAGTGCTGCCCCTGCTGTCTGTGTAGTGAATCACACACACACACAGCAGCCGACAAACTGAACGTGCAGGGGGGAAAAAGCAGAGGACAGAGAAGCAGCCAGGGAGTGTGGAGAGGGGAGTATGAGGACATACTTGAAAACAAGAGAAATCTCAATGTATCTGTAACGTTGGGGGCTTCCAGCCTCTCCAGTGTGCTTGAAGGCAGCATGTCTGATGCTGCTCGATGACCAACACCCGGTTTAAATAGAGACAGGCAGGGAGGTGGCTGCATGGGGCGCGGCTTGAGAGGGGGGCCCGGTCTGGTGAAGGTCTTTAAAAACCCACAGTTCCTTCTCAGCAGTGCCAGATCGTGGTTATCCATACCTGAGCTCCCTGTACCTGAATTCTCTCGTGATTTAACCTGTTATTGACCTCTGCTTGTTTTCTGACCATTCTACCTTCCATTGCCCTAGACTATTTTCCTTGTACTACGCTACTGCACTGATATCGACCCGGCTATTCCATTTGACTATTCTATAGTCTGTATTCCTGGATTCTGGCTCGTCTGACTACCCCCGTGTTGCTGACCTGGTTTTGTATTACGACATAGTCTTTGATTAACCCTTTCTGTCTAGCTAGTATATTTATACCTGGCCAATTTTTAAGGACCAGACAGTTAGGGATTGTTCTACGGCTACTCTGTTGGTAGCTTTTGGGCTCTGTGGAGTGTTGGGCTTTAAGGGCTGCGTGGTGGGATCCGGGAATCGGGACAGTATCCTTCCTGGTAAAATCCTTTATAAATAAATGAGAACTTTTTTCAATAAATAACATTTTATTTACAGTTTAAATATACACACATGTCATTACAGCACAATGAGCACAATACTTTACTGGAATGGTAGGGGAGGCTCTCCTGCCACCCCTGAGTGCACGTCCCTGCAACTATCCCCCACTGACTTAAAATGCTCCTCAACTTTTGAAGTACAACTTCTACCTCCTGCAACCACTGATGGCTCTGATTTTTTTTGAGAAAGTATTTTTACCAGGAAGGATACATTGAGATTTCTCCTCCATTACTGTAGCGGAGCTAGTTGTCGCTACAATACTGGCCTGCCTGTATTCCCTGAGATCACAGGTGCAACGGGGGAGACTTTTCTGCCAATGTTGCAGGGGATGATGGTGCCACTGGTGATGGTGACTTTCCAGTAGAGGAAAGGATCACATGCCGCCACAACTGTTGAGTAGGTTGCCTGGGACTCTCCTTCGCTATCAAATTAAGAAGACTGCAACTTCTTGCCTGCTAATCTACCAATTTAAATCAGGACAAATTACTACTAGCTTCAAGGCTAGTCTACAAATAAATTTTAAAATAACAAAAAATTACAGCTTAAGAACAAAAAATATTTAGCAAATCTAGGTGATTTACTCAGTAAACAGATTCAAAAACAGCTTGAAGGCCGCAGTTTCTTTGGATAGACAATTGAGATTTGGGGGGAAAACTTAGAAAGGAGAAGAGTTCTAACTGTTCTTTCCCCAATCTATCACACCTCCCTCCCTTACAACAATAACTAGATCTAATTTAAACAAGGGCTGCAGTCTATCCTAGATGTCTGGCAGGGCGGATTGTCCCCCCAGCCACCACCCTTACCCTAAGAAGATTTCTTAAATTTGTTAAATAAGTTTAATTTTTTTTAAATGAAACAATTTTTTTTCTAAAAATTACCTGATTGTGTATATGACACAATACAAACTGGCAATGACACCACACAAAGTGTGGGCACCACACAGCAACAGAAAAAAGAGATTTAAAAAAAATACACCAACTGGCAACTGGAGATTTTTAACCCCTGGAGCTGGGTGAAGCTGACAGAAGAGTTCAGTTTCACACTAGACAGCAAGTGAACACACACAACAATGGCAGTGGAGATCACACAGCACAGAAGACATTTATTGCTCTGCTCAAACCACACTAGCCAAAGTGACAGTAAAATGCCAATGATATTTAAACTCGTACTGCCCCCATGGTGGTGACATGACCATGCTCGCCTTCATTGGACAGTCGTCACATGATTTTTAGACATGTGCACAGCACAATTTCGTTTTGAACTAATGGATTAGTCCTAAAATACAATTTATTTAGTTGCTAAAGAAATTCGTTTTCAGTTCTTTAGTATGAAAACTAATTTCATTCATCCGAAAAACCAGTGGATACAATTACTATTGTAGTGGCTCCTCAGAGGGCTGAGATCGCTGCTTGTTACAGTATCACTCACTCTCAGCACAATGTGCCAGGCAAAGCTGTTACAGTAACTGACTGCTGCTCATCACAGCGCTCAGAGTTTCAGTAAAACTAGTAAATAATATTTTTATATATAAGAGGTTAGAACAATATTATTTCCTTATTTTACTGGAACTCTGAGCGCTGTTACAGTCAGTTACTGTAACAGCTGAGCCTGATACATTGTACTGAGAGATAATATAACAAGCAGCCGATCTCAGCGCTCACAGCCACTGGATTTAAAGGGCTAAAAAAAGGCTCCTCTCTGTATAATGTATAGAACATCCTCCTGCATTAATTAATACCCCTCTCTGTATAATGTAGATAGCATCCTCCTGCATTAATTAATACCCCTCTCTGTATAATGTATGCAACATCCACCCACATTAATTAATGCCCCTCTCTGTATAGAACATCCTACTGCATTGGCATGTGGAGGGTGCAGAACTTCAGAATGCAATGCTTACCCAGCACAGGAGAGGGAACTTTTACTTAAACTTTGTATCTCTGTGGGGGAGACACAGGAATATAAAAGCAGGGGAGAGGGAAAATATTAACGTAAATCGGTCTGAAAGCTCAGAGAAGAGATGACTGGTGCAAATTAATTTTTATAATAAAATAAAGCACTTTAAATCTAGGGAAAACATTCAAATAAATCACACTGAAGGCTCATAATGACAGAGTAACTGTGAGAGCTGGATACTAAATGTATCAGACGTAAAAAAAAACAACTTTAGAACAAGCAGCACTGGGAGAGGAGAGGGACTTTATATAAAATGTGTATTATAGATTAGGAAAGGGGGATAGTGCTCCTGGATAATATAAAATGTATCAGACCTAAGCCCCTATTATGCAGAGCGGGAGGGGAGATAACACACGTTTTATAAAGTCCCTCTCTTCTCCCAGCGCTGTTTGTTATAAAGGGGTTTTTACTATCCAGCCCTCCTCTGTCATTAGCTTTCAGTGTGATTTATTTGAAGGTTTTCCTTCTCCAGCTGCTTTTATCATCTTGTCTGCCTCATAAACATACAAGGGTTAAGTAAAGGTTTCCTCTCCTGTGCTGGCTGTCTGTGCTGCGAATGAGTATTCTGAAGCTCTATCACTGTCAGATTTTCGGGTAGGGGTCGGGAAGGATTACGCATACAAAAGTTTTCTGTAGCTTTGCGATGTTGCGCTCTTCATTGCTGGTCTCCTTCACTCAATGTAATATCACAAAAAGGACTGAAACTAAAATGTAGTGCATTTTATTTTAGTTTTAGTTTTTTGTACTGAGCATTTTCGTATCTCTTGAGTCATACTAAAACTAAATTATCCCAAAATTCGGACTAAATCGTTTTAGTACTAAAACGAATGCACATGTCTAATGATTTAAAAAAAATTGTAAAGCAAGTCAATCAAGGGTTAAACTATGATCTTATTGGCCACAGATTGAAGACAGATGCAGAATGGTGATTAGCCAAGCACTGATAACTTTTTATAACAAGGAACGCATTTATTGCTTCAGGCTTCTGACAATCATTCCACCTGAGTGAAACATCATAACGAATGTATTCATTTTAACTAATCTAAACAAACTGATTTGTTATATATTGCTTAGTTTCCTTTGCAATTCAGACTAAAATCGATTTGTTATTTCGGATGTACTCCCGAAATATGAATTGGAGTTTCAGACGAATTTCTATTAGTTACAAAATGAAAAGTACACCTCGAATCCATACCCTGGATGTTCAGTAGGGTGGAGACACTGCCGTAGTCATGTACCCAGATTTCCAGTTAGCGGAAGCTCAGAATCTGCTTGCAGAGCGCCTCAAGGTAACTGAGGTCAAGGCCCACAGGGGTATTTGTGGGCTTATGCAAAACCCTGTTACACTTAAAAATAAATAAGGCAATATTGGAGTGTATCTACAAATAAAGTAACCAATTCCCCTTAATGGAAAGGCTCGGATTTATTTTCCCTGTCTATCTCTGCACACAGTCCACCTAAACAGCAATATGTTTAAGTAATAGCATCAAAAATAAGTGTTTTATACAGAAATCCACTCATTGAAATTCTCCTTTCAATTGACACTAGTGTCAAATTGGTTGGGTAAAGGTTTGCTTCCTTTAGGACTCTCCCCTGTGGAGTCCTGGTAAATAAGATGGAGAAAAAAAAGAGAAAAATGTAACCCAAAAAAACAAGCAATAGTTCAAATAGTAAGGAGCTGGACAATATTTGCCCCTAGACAGTCATTCACTGGAAACTGAGGAAAATCGTATGTTGAACTGCTAAATCAATGGGATGGTTTGACTTGTATGTACCAACGATTTACCTTGTTGTAGTCTCCTCCATTTGAAACTTAGAAACTAGGATCCGTCAGTATATAAAATAATTGCCATATAAATCACAGCGAGAATGGTACATGACCATAAAGAGCAAAACAATAATATTGAAATAGCATGCAAAACAAGTTATTCCAATGCTTTTAATTACTATTAAGCATTGATGAAGAAAAATTATGGTTCAGCAATCCTGCGGTCTTTAATCACTATGGTTTTTTTAAGTAGCATATGAAAAAAGGAGATGTTTTGGTCCAACACAAGGACCTTTCTGAAGGCTCAGACTGAAATCATAAAAGTTATTAAAAGAGCACCAAAATTTCGTTACGCTTTCAATCGACACACTTCAGCAAGATCAATTTGCCAACACTGCAGTGAATTCAGCTTTCAATGCAGGGTACCCAAAGTGCGCCGAATTGATCCTCAGAATGCCGTCAATGAACTGCCGAACACACCCACAAACCACCGAACGCAGCCGACGAACAGACTGGCGAACACCACCGAAAAAAGCCGATCAGCCACCGAAAACACTGCAGAAATAAGTCAACCAGCCGCTGCTGAACAGGGGTAAAAAAAACTAACAAACAAAAAAAATTGGCAATTTTTAAAAGGCGTTTAAAACAAAATTCATACATGAAAATAATATGTAAGGTCCTATGTATAAAAAGTAAAACAGTCTGTTACAGAATTTTAAAAAAAACGGCAATAATTTTTTTTTAAAAGAGATCGGAATCAAAAACTTTGCCGAAAAAAAATCCCAAAAGATGCCGGAATTTTTTTCTAAAAATAAATAAAGACAAAGAAAGAAAGACACACCAACCATGCCCAGGTAGTAGAGTGGTTTTAACATTTCTTCCATTCCTGTTCAAGGCACATCAGGGAGGCTGAGGATTGATTTGCATCCCATAGGTTAGGGGATATTTCAACGATGAAGGCAGGGACTGCCTTCCTCCACGGTAGAAATGGTCTGCTGCTTGCCGTCTCGATAAAGCAGTAATTTAGCAGGAAACCCCCACCTATATGATACTCCCGCAGCTCGCAGCACACACGAAATACGGGCCAGTGCCCTTCTCTTTTGCAGGGTGGCTCGTGACAAATCCGGAAAAACGGAAACATGGCTGTAGTTAGGTGACAGCACTTCAGGTTAACGTAGGGCCTGCAGAATCAAATCCTTCGGTTTACAATAGTGCAATTTCAACAGCACATCCTTTGGAGATATAGGGGGAGTTGAAGGAGACTTAGGAATCCGGTGAATGCGATCCATTAATAGTAAGTCTGCAGAAATGTCAGAGAAAAGCCTGAAAGATATCGGTGATGTAAGCTAACTTATGTTGATGTACAGAATCTGGAATACCGAGGACTTTAAAATTTTGTCTCCGGGGTCTATCCTCCAAATCAGTAATTTTATAGGTGTACCTTTGCATCAGGTCCTCCAGTGCTTCTACGCAGATACCCGTAACGTTTGGTGCCTCTGTTTCACCCGCCATTTTGTCCTCAAATTTAGAAGTGCGTTCACTAATGTTGCGTATGTGCTTCCCAATATCCGCTGCTACTGCCTCCAGCCTGTTGGAAGGGGTGGCCGTGAAAGATTCAAACATCTGCTTCACTTTGGTCACAAGGAGCGCTAAGTCTGCACCTGGAGAGCTGGGTTCCGGGCCTGCTGCAGGCAGAGGAGACTGGGTGTCGCTGTGCTGTCTATCATAATGTTTATGCTTTAATAAGAAGAATCAGTGATAGATTTGTGTGAAGTGTAATGTACGGTACATTAGTTATAGTGGAGTGTAGCACCATCTAGTGTCCTTTTGTGGTAGTACGGCTGTTAAACCATTTCATATATATTAGTAATGTATAGGAAGGAAGTTATCATTAATCAGAGAATGCTGGGTAGAATCTTGACAGGAAGTGAAGCATTCACCATTTTGTGTCTGAAAGTTATTACTGGAAGCGAGGCATGTGTTTCTCATCCATCGCCATCTACCCCTAGAGAGCTAAAAAAGTAAGTTTACTGTATCATCAAGTAAGGAAAATGCTGTTATGCATGCAATGTGATGTTTATGAAGTTTGTTTTTACTGTATTACAGTTTCACCTGGCTTGTCTTAATAAATCTGAGATCAAAATAAATATGGTATCCAAGTTTGTGAGACAAGAAGGTTTAGCTCGATGTCTTCGGACAGAACAGTGAAATTTTTGAGCCGACCTCTGAGAGGAAGATAAGCTGACTGCGAAGTCTGTACAGCCCGGGGCTACACAGCATCCATACAGTCAGAAACTTTAAAGAAACATACCTGCGGCAGGCGAAGCAAGCAGCCAAGCTACACAGAGGCGCGCAGCGTCGTCACGAGCGGTCTCTATACAGCAAGACAGTTTCTTCCCCGCAGCCATGCCTCACAGTGAGACATCTTCAATCAAAACAAGATCACAAGCAAGCTCATCCAAGTCATTTGTCGCAAATGCAGCAGCCATAGCCCGTTCGAAAGCGGAAGCAGCAAGAGCCAGGGTCGCATTCGCAGACCAAGAGCTACAGATGAAAAAGGCAAAGACCGAGCTAGCTCAGCAGGAGACGTCCCTGAAATTACAGCAAGCTATCTTAGAAGCTAACATGGAGAGGCTGGCAGTGGACCGAGATGTTGCCGTTGCCATTGCAGAAGCAGAAGCATTAGAAGCAGCTGTCTACATTGAGTCAAAGGAATGTAGAAGCATACCGAGTTTAGAGGAAGACAGTCAAGATGCAACGCAACGAACCTCAGAATATGTCCACCAGCACTATAACCCAAGCAACATCCCACAAAAAGAAACCAAACAGGACGTCGGTGAGTCACAACAGATAAAGCAAAGACGAGACGACCTCGGAACCCAGTGCGACAAGCAAGAAAGGTCTGACAGAGTGCCAGACTTTCCCGTCCCAACCAAACCTTCTATTCCACAAGGTACACAGCCTTCATACAACTACCAAACACCTGCCTTCACTCCAAAGGTGTATGCAACGAGTCCGTATGAAATGCCAACCTTAAGCAGGTATGAGCCCAACACACCTAAAGAGGAGACTTCTATCAGGTATGCCTATACACCGCACCAAAATACACCAGCAACCTACCCAATCACAATCAGGCTACTATAGACTTTGCAAAATTCCTTGCGAAACGTGAGTTAGTTACCCAAGGTCTTGTCAAATTTAGTGATCGCCCTCAACACTACAGGGCGTGGCGATCCTCTTTCCAGAGTGCTATTCATGGTCTAGATCTATCCTGCAGGGAACAGATAGACCTCCTAGTAAAGTGGCTCGGCAATGAGTCTGCTGAACAGGCCATAAGGATCAGAGACATTAATATAAATCACCCTGAGATAGGCCTTACAAACATATGGGACAGACTGGATAGGTGTTATGGTTCACCAGAAGCTATAGAGAATACACTGTTTAAAAGGATAGAAGACTTCCCAAAAATGCCCAGCAGAGGTTATCAAAGGCTCAGAGAATTCAGTGATCTGTGTATGGAGTTACGAGTGGCTAAAGCAGAAGGAGACTTACCTGGCCTTTCTTATCTTGACTCTGCCAGAGGGATTCACTCCTTAGCACAAAAGCTTCCTTATGAGTTACATGAAAGATGGATCACTCATGGCTGTAACTACAAACGAGATCGCAATGTGCCTTTTCCACCCTTTAGTGAGTTTGTAGACTTTGTAGACAGACAAGCAAGAATGAAAGATGATCCCAGTTTCATTTTTCCAGTGTCTTATTCCACTTCCTTTGGCCCAAACAACCCAGAGCTCCAGTAGCCGTGCACAAAACTAACATTTCTTCCCAAAGGTTTACAGAGTCTCAACTAGAGGATCGAGACAGCGACCCTACAAAGTTCTGCCCTCTACATAAGATGCCACATCCTCTACAGAAATGCAGAGCCTTCAGGACAAAGACTATCCAGGAGCGCAAAGCTTTCCTCAAGGAGAACAACATTTGTTTCAAGTGCTGCTCTTCATCTACGCACTTCGCCAAGGACTGCAAGGTCAGTGTCAAGTGTACAGAGTGTGGCAACACAGAGCACAACACAGCTTTACACCCAAGGCCTACTCCAAGTACCCTCCCAACTGTGCATGGTGACACAGAGCAAGGCAGGGAAGCCAAAGACTCTAGTACAGACGCCATGGCAATCACTTCGCAGTGTACTGAAGTCTGCAAAGGAACAACAGGCGGCAGATCCTGCTCCAAAATCTGTCCTGTGAGAGTTTACCCAAAAGGACGCAGAGACAAAGCGGTCAAGCTCTACGTCATTTTGGATGATCAGAGTAATAGGTCACTAGCGAGATCTGTGTTTTTTGACATTCTAAACCTTAAAAGCCCGAGCAGCCCTTACTCCCTTAGAACGTGTGCAGGTACAGTGGAAACGGCGGGGAGAAGAGCTGACGGGCTACAAATTGAATCTATGGATGGTAAGACATGCCTACCCTTACCGACCATAATAGAGTGCAACCATATGCCAGACAACAGGTCAGAGATTCCCACACCAGACGCAGCAGCTCACCACACTCACTTAAAGCACATAGCACATCTCATACCAGAACTAGACGATCAGGCTCAGATAATCTTACTTCTTGGGAGAGATATCTTGCAAGTCCATAAAGTTAGAAAACTGATAAACGGTTCCCAAAACGCCCCATATGCCCAAAAACTAGACCTCGGGTGGGTCATTATAGGTGATGTTTGCCTAGGGGGTGCTCACAAACCAGCATCTGTTAATAACCTGCTCACTAGTACCTTCGAGAATGGTCGTCCTTCTCTTCTCCAACCCTGTCAGAATCACATCCTCATAAAAGAGCTACCACACAACAACACCTACGACGACGACCAAAATGACTTAGGAAGCACAGTGTTTAGGAGGACAAAGGAAGATGACCAGGTAGCAATGTCCATAGAGGATAGACTCTTCTTAGAACTTATGGAAAAGAGTATAGAAAAAGATGTGACTAATAGCTGGGTTGCACCTCTTCCCTTTAGACCTCAAAGACGACGTTTGCCTAACACCGAGAACTAGCACATAAACGCCTCTCGTCCCTAAGACACAATCTCCAAAGGAAACCAGAGATGAGTGAACATTTCTTTTCCTTCATGGAGAAAATATTCCAGAACGGTCATGCTGAGATAGCCCCAGACCTCAAAGACACAGAAGAATGCTGGTACTTACCCATATTCGGGTTTACCACCCTAAGAAGCCAGGGCAGATTAGAGTGGTGTTTGATTCTAGCGCCAAGCATGAGGGTGTCTCTCTAAATGATGTCCTTCTCTCGGGCCCTGACCTTAACAACAGACTGTTAGGGGTGCTTCTTCGCTTTCGCAAAGATTCAGTTGCGTTCATGGCAGACATACAACAAATGTTCTACTGCTTTCTTGTTAAAGAAGAACACCGTAACTTTCTGAGATTTCTCTGGTTCAAGGACAACAACCCTTCTGGAGACATCACAGAATACCGTATGAGGGTACACATATTTGGCAACAGTCCTCCCCTGCCGTTGCTATATATGGCCTCAGACACTCTGCTAGAGTAGGCGAGTCAGAGTATGGGTCAGATGTCAGACAATTTGTAGACAGAGATTTCTACGTAGACGACTGCTTGAAATCACTGCCTACAAATGAAGCCGCTATCAGTCTCCTCAAAAGGACTCAGGCAATGCTTGCCTGTTCCAACTTAAAACTTCACAAGATTGCTTCCAACAGTAGAGAAGTCTTGGAGGCCTTTCCTGTCGAAGATCGTTCTAACGAGTTAAAGGACTTAGATCTAGGCACAGACTCACTTCCCATGCAACGCAGTCTTGGTTTGCTATGGGACTTAAGATCTGACACCTTTACCTTTCAAGTAAACACAGAGGAAAAACCCTTTACCCGTAGAGGCGTCCTGTCTACCATAAATAGCCTGTACGATCCTTAGGTTTTGCAGCACCTATTACTATCCAGGGTAAGGCACTACTGAGAGACTTGACCTGTGAGTCGTTAGATTGGGACCACCCTCTCCCCACTGACAAGAAGAACCTATGGACAGAGTGGAAGGACTCACTGACAGTTTAATCTAACCTTAACATCCCACGCCCATATGTCCCTCTGTCATCTGAGGACTATCAGACGCAAAAACTTTGTGGGTTTTCGGATGCTTCCGTTAAGGCAATTGCTGCTGTAGCTTACCTGAAAACCATAGACAATAAAGGACAATGCCACATAGGGTTTGTAATGGGGAAAGCCAAACTTACACCACTTTCCGAGCACACTATACCCAGGCTGGAGCTTTGTGCTGCAGTCTTAGCTACAGAGCTAGCTGAACTAATTGCAACAGAGATAATCATTAATGCCAGACCTTTGACCAATTTCAAGTGACTAAAGACCCGGTGATCCTCACACCCGCCATGTTGCTCACGCAAAAGACTAATCTTGCCGGTGCTCCAGCTGGAGAGTTTTGTGAGAAAGATCTTTACAAGCGACAATGGAGACAGGTACAAGTTCTTGCCAATACCTTCTGGAGCCGGTGGAAGGAACAATGTATATCTACTCTACAAGTGAGGAGAAAGTGGCACACTGGAAAGCCCAATCTTAAACCTGGAGACGTTGTGCTAATGAAAGACTGTCAGACGCTAAGGAACATGTGGCCTTTAGGTCTGATCACCAAAGTACTCCAAGCAAAGATAATCGTGTCCGTAAGGTCGAGGTCAGGACCTTTCAACAGAATGAGGTTAAAGTGTTCTTAAGACCAGTGAACGAACTTGCTCTGTTGTTTCTATGGAAGACTCTGCTAGTGACGTCATGTGACGTCAGACGGGGAGTGTGCTGTCTATCATAATGTTTATGCTTTAATAAGAAGAATCAGTGATAGATTTGTGTGAAGTGTAATGTACGGTACATTAGTTATAGTGGAGTGTAGCACCATCTAGTGTCCTTTTGTGGTAGTACGGCTGTTAAACCATTTCATATATATTAGTAATGTATAGGAAGGAAGTTATAATTAATCAGAGAATGCTGGGTAGAATCTTGACAGGAAGTGAAGCATTCACCATTTTGTGTCTGAAAGTTATTACTGGAAGCGAGGCATGTGTTTCTCATCCATCGCCATCTACCCTAGAGAGCTAAAAAAGTAAGTTTACTGTATCATCAAGTAAGGAAAATGCTGTTATGCATGCAATGTGATGTTTATGAAGTTTGTTTTTACTGTATTACAGTTTCACCTGGCTTGTCTTAATAAATCTGAGATCAAAATAAATATGGTATCCAAGTTTGTGAGACAAGAAGGTTTAGCTCGATGTCTTCGGACAGAACAGTCGCCATTTTGGAACTTCCATGCAGCAGCTAAAAAGACTGCGCTGATCGTGGAGCAAAAAACTCCTTGCGGGCAGGCTGATGTTTCTTGCACTTCTGTGACATGTCAGCCACGCAGGGGAGCAGTTTTGGGAACGAAAAGAGTGTTTTGTTAGCCACTTACTCTGTCGTTGAACCGTACCCCTGGATGGAGCTCCTGTCACACACTTCCTACATCCATAGCTGCCGGCCACAACACCCCTTCTTGCCATTAAATGGACTTTAGCAAAAATAGAGAGAGAAGAAAAAAAACCCTCTCAGAACGACATCAGGGTACTGAATATTAAAACGTAACCTTTAATGATTGCAATAAACAAGAAGAAGCTGAACAATGGGAAAAAAACATAGACACAAGATTGAACTATAATGAGACGTATTGGGGCAATTCAGTGGTGTAAATGGCAGGGTCAGTGCTAAGAACTAATGCTTGTCAAAACATCCACCACAAATCATCAGTGGATATCAGTGATACTGGCCATACATATTCATAAATTCATTCGCAGCCAATAAATTGGTAAACATCGCGTTGCACCAGAAATACAACTAGAAGGTTCGCATGGATTTTGTGCCTTTTAAGTACTGGCTATTTATTGTATAAAGCAGGGGTGGGGAACGCCGGCCCGCGGGCTGTATATGGCCCGCGGTGTCAATTGGTCCAGCCCTCAGAGCGTCACAGTAAGGGGGTGCAAATTCCCTCTCCCGCGGCCCTTTTACCAGACCGCGGCGAGTAGCAGAATGAGGGGGCGGGGATTATCCCTGCTTCCCTCACTAGCTGCTGCGCGCCAGATCTTCCAACACGCTGCGCCCCTCATCTTCCGGGCGCAGCGTGAAGGAGGATCCGGCACGCTTCAGCGAGTGAAGGGAGTGGGGATAATCCCGCCCCCTCATTCTGCTACTCGCCGTGGTCTGGTAAAAGGGCCGTGGGAGAGGGAATTTGCACCCCCGTGCTGTGGCACTCTGAGGGCCCCCTCATTCTGCTACTCGCCGCGGTGAGGTAAAAGGGCCGCGGGGTGGGTGGGGGGCTGGAATTAATTTTAAAGGGGGAGGGTGAAATTAATTAAATGGGGAGAGGTGAAATAAATTTTTATGAGGGGGTGAAATTAATTAAATGGGGAAGGGGAGGGTGAAATGAATTAAATGGGGAGAGAGGTGAAATTAATTTATATGAGGAGGAGTGAAATGAATGAAATGGGGAGAAGGTGTGTGAAATCAATTAAATGGGGAGGGGGTGAAATAAATTAAATAGGGAAGGCAGAGGCTGAAATGTATTAAATGGGGATGGGGTGAAATTAATTAAATGGGGATGGGGTGAAATTAATTAAATGGGATGGGGCACAAACCTGGAAAACTGCAAGCAACAACATCATCTGTACCAGTTAACATTGCGCACCTCACCAAAGAGAAGCAGTTCCAGCTATCACATTAGGGGTGAGTTAATTAATTTCTTCCTAAATATAGCTGGCTAAATTTTAAGTAGGTAATTTTGTATGGCCCTTGAATGATCTTCTAAATTTCCAAATGGCCCTTGGCAGAAAAAAAGGTTCCCCACCCCTGGTATAAAGCAATATGCACATCTTTAGGCTTGCTCACTAGAATATACACTTGGCCCCATACATTGGACTCACGCATGAAAGCAGCAGCCGATCCCTGCTAATAATTCAAATACTGGCCCCACTTAATTATAGATCAAAGACATGTTAAAACCAACACTCAACACAGATGCGTGTTTCAAAGTAAATCTGCTAGCATTGTTCACTTTTCCCAAATATATTAGAACTGATCCTGGTCACATGGTTGAAATGGCCAATCACCATCCGTCAGGAAGCAAATGGTAATGGAAAGCACCGGCCATAGAGCTGAAATGGACTTGAAAATAGCCTATCGGATCAATGAAAAACCACCTGACTGCCACCAACAAATCAGCTTGGAGCAGTGCACGACAGCCAATTCAAAACTACGCATACTAGTATTGTGATAAGACATTAGACCTATCGGATGAATGGAATATCACAAACCCCTAGGTAGACCAATCCGCCATAGAGCACGGCCTACCCAATGATACCAAACATGACCAAGTTTGGTGTAACAATAAAAAGCATGATTATTTTTTTTAAAAATTCTTGGTCGTATGATAAAACAGGACTTCAAATCGTGTTTAAACATTATGAGCAGAAAATGGTCAAAATGAGTTCAGCACACAGAGGCTCAGCAGTGAAGGGGGTTAAAAAAGAAAAACATGTAAACATTGGGTGTGACAAGGGTAAAACCAGCTGTTCACTATGGGGTTAAAGGAAAGTTTGATTAGTGTATTATGTACAGATTCATTCATGGGGTAAATCAAGTGACATCTTTAATCTCTGTTAACCTATTCACTACAGTGATCACATTAACATGATCTTTAGAATCACCATCAGGTGCAAAAGATGAAGTTAACGGTTTCAGGAATTATACTGTGGGATTAGTATATTTGGAATAGCCAAATGGCCAGGAAAGGTAACCGTACACTGAATTTCAGCGTTGGTTACCTTTCGGCAGGTCCGTAGGAAGGGCGAGGCGAGTGAGGCGCCTGCCTCGGGCACAGCTGTGAAGGGGCGCAGCCATGGCTCGAGTCCTGCGGGAACGCTGCAGGAACGCAGGTTGCGGGAACCTGCGTTCCCGCAGCTTTCAAGCAGGTCTCGAGCCATGGCTGCGCCCCTTCACAGCTGTGAAGCGCCCAGCCCGAAATGAATGCCGGTGGCCACTTACTTCCTGCTTGAACGGCCGCTGACAGGAAGTGCGAGCGGCTGCACTACCTGTCAGCGGCCGTTCAAGCAGGAAGCAAGCGTCTGCTGGCAAGGAGAGGTGAGCTGGGCCAATATCCAGGAGACCTGGGGGGCATTATCCATGAGAGCTGGGGGCACTATCCATGAGACCTGGGGGGCATATCCATGAGAGCTGGGGGGCATATCCATGAGAGCTGGTGGCAAATCCATGAGAGCAGGGGGCATTATCCATGAGACCTGGGGGGCACTATCCATGAGACCTGGGGGCAATATCCATGAGACCTGGGGGCAATATCCATGAGACCTGGGGGCAGTATCCATGAGACATGGGGGTCAGTATCCAGGAGACCTGGGGGCAATATCCATGAGACCTGGGGGCACTATCCATGAGACCTGGGGGCACTATCCATGAGACCTGGGGGCATTATCCATGAGACCTGAGGCATTATCCATGAGACCTGGGGCATTATCCATGTGACCTGGGGCATTATCCATGAGAGCTGGGGCATTATCCATGAGAGCTGGGGCATTATCTATGAGAGCTGGGGCATATCCATGAGACCTGGGGCATTATCCATGAGAGCTGGGGCATTATCCATGAGAGCTGGGGCATTATCCATGAGAGCTGGGGGCATTATCCATGAGAGCTGGGGGCATTATCCATGAGAGCTGGGGCATTATCCATGAGAGCTGGGGCATATCCATGAGACCTGGGGCATTATCCATGAGAGCTTGGGGCATTATCCAAGAGACCTGGGGCATTATCCAAGAGACCTGGGGCATTATCCATGAGAGCTGGGGCATTATCCATGAGAGCTGGGGCATATCCATGAGACCTGGGGCATACCCATGAGACCTGGGGCATTATCCATGAGAGCTGGGGCATTATCCATGAGACCTGGGGCATTATCCATGAGACCTGGGGCATTATCCATGAGAGCTGGGGCATTATCCATGAGAGCTGGGGCATATCCATGAGACCTGGGGCATATCCATGAGACCTGGGGCATTATCCATGAGAGCTGGGGCAATATCCATGAGAGCTGGGGGGCATATCCATGAGCTGGGGCATATCCATGTGAACTGGGGCAATATATACCCATATGAGCTGGGGTCAATAATATCCATGTGAACTGGGGAAAATAGTCTGGGGGCTCAGTGCTGTGTATATTATTCTGGGGGGGTGTATATTATGCTATATGTTCTTTTGCTATACGTGCATGTATTCTGTGTGTACTGTATTTGTACATGTACTAAGTGTGCACTATATATGTAGGGTACAAAGGGTGGTCCGATCCACTGCTTCTGGCCGTGGGGAGCATCCAGGGGCTTAGCACTGCGCCACTGGTCGGGGACTCTGATTTTTAAAATTATGTGGGGGGGGCCACAATTTTCTGTTTTTGCCTCGGGTGCAAAAGGAGCTAGCTACGGCTCTGCCTTTCGGCCACAATTCGGATCTCTTTGAATAACCCTGTTAGTAAAAAATGTATCTAGATGATAATAACGTCCTTTAAAAATACTGAAAAAGGTCTTTTAACCTCCCTGGCGGTCTAATTTTTGCAAACTTTTTGTCTGAAAGCGTTTCAATTTTTTTGGAAAGGAAATTTGTTGTTTTATATAGTAGGCCTGTATTCTGTAGGAATAACTCACTGAAATCCGTGCAAGCAAGAGTCTAGTAAACACACAGAGTCAGAGAAGGTTTGAAACACGAAATATAATTTATTATCCCAAAAATAATTATTCAAAATAATGGAAATAAATTATATTCAATAATATAATCAAATCAAAAACATGCCTCTTTCCTCTGGGTGCTGGCATTTCTGTGCAGATGTACACTCCTTTGCCAATGTAATACAGGACATGGGGGTACCAAAAAAGGCAGCTTTACAGAAATAAAAAGGCAAATAAAAATAATTTCTAAAATGTAATAAGGCTTTGCAATACAAGTTTCGCTGGTGCTTGCCCTGATCCACCAGCGAAACATAGAAACATAGAAAATGTCGGCAGATAAGAACCTTTCGGCCCATCTAGTCTGCCCAATTACATGGATACTTTACCTGGATTTATCTTTTGTTTAGGATAGCCTTATGCTTATCCCATGCCTGCTTAAATTCAATCACTGTTTTGGCCTCTACCACTTCTACTGGAAGGCTGTTCCATGTATCCACCACCCTCTCAGTAAAATAATGCTTCCTGTTGTTACTTTTAAACCTTTGCCCCTCTAATCTAAGACTATGTCCTCTTGTTTTGCTACTTTGTTTCCTTTAAATATACTCCCTTCTTCTACCTTGTGGATTCCCTTTACGTATTTAAATGTTTCTATCATATCTCCTCTGTCTCGTCTTTTTTCCAAGCTGTACATGTTAAGATCATTATGCCTTTCCTGGTAACTTTTCTCCTTCAAGCCGTACACCATTTTAGTAGCCCTTCTCTGAACTCTCTCTAAGATGACTATATCCTTCTGGAGATACGGTCTCCAGTACTGCACACAGTACTCCAAGTGAGGTCTCACCAGTGCTCTGTGCAGTGGCATGAGCACTTCCCTTTTCCTACTGCTAATACCTCTCCCTACACAACCAAGCATTCTGCTAGCATTTCCTGCTGCTCTATTACATTGACTACTTACCCTTAGATCCTCTGCAATAATAACCCCTAAATCCCTGTCCTCAGATGTTGAGGTTAGGACTGTATCAAATATTCTATATTCAGAAACTTGTATTGCAAACCCTTATTACATTGTAGAAAAAAAAAATTACCTTTTATTTCAGTAAAGCTGCTTTGAGAATAAGTACTCTTTTTTTTGGTACCCCTGTGTCCTGTATATTTCATTGGCAAAGGAGTGTACATCTGGACAGGAATCCCCAGCACCCACTGTACAGCACAAGGTTTATTTTACTATATTTTTTCCTGTAATTTTTTTTTTTTCATTTTTGAATTTGCCACCTGGTCCCACCCCCCTGCGTCGTGTGACTCGCAGGGAGCAGAACCAGGAAGCAAAGTCACCGGCTGCCGCGATCACACTGCATTGACTGCGGAGATGGCGAGGGAGCGAAGGATGCGGTGAGTATATACAGCCCGAGTGTGGCTCGGGGTTACCGATTGCAGTAGCGAAATTAAACCTGAGTCACACTCGGGAATACCGCCAGGCAGGTTAAAAAATAAAAACAGAAAAAAGGTTTTGTAAAAATAATAAATGGTCTTAAAAAAAACAATTAAAAACCTATTACATTTATTACATTAAAACCTATTAGATTTGCTTGTATAAATCTGAATTGAAATCACCGAATTTTAATGCAATTTTGGTCCAATTCATTGTCCTATGCATAGACAAATCATAAGTTCTCTATGAGACAATTTCAGTGCTATCCAATACACTGCAAAATGCACTTTTTGTTGTCAGTTCACGTGTATTTGGTGAATATACAGCTTAATAGATGAATTGTCCCAAAATTGCAGATCCAGTGAAACTCACCAGTCGCTGGCAAATTCAGAGTTTAGGGAATAACCTCGTAATTTGACAAAATAAGCATATTTATTTGATGTCATACAGTACATGTAAACTGCAGTATCTCTGATATGTAGTGAGGGCACTAACATATGAAAATTTGACTATTCTAAAAGTATGGATTCTATACGAGTTGGTGGTTTTAATATAATCTTTAATATAAGATTGGTACAAGCAAGCAGAAGGTATATAATGCCATCTATAGGTCAATCATTGCACTATTCTCAACTAGAGTATTTATTAGACTTTTGCATGAAGAACAAAAATTTAGCTCATCCGAATTGTTTCGTGTGAATTTTTTTTTCGGTAAAATGTACTTGGTTGCGGCCAGCATTACCTGCCAGTGGGCATATACTCATCAGCATGTAGGGGGAAATTAGTGGTAGCTGCCCCGGGCTTGCAAGCCACACAGCACTACAAAATAAATAAATATAGAGGTCATAATGACCACAACAACATCCTATACCCCTGTTTGACATGATGCAACTGGGGCATATCACCTAAGTAGTGAGCAAGCATTGGCTGCTCACAACTACCTATACAGCATTGTTGAGATAAAATAACAGCAATTGAGCAGCTATTGCTGCCCAGTCTCTAACTGTGGGACCACCAGTATACAGACTATAAAAACGTGGAAGTGTAACCCTCACCCCTATCTGACAGCTGGAAGTTTCAAATGAAATGAGAGAGGGGGCGGACATGCCAGTGTCCATCCCCCTGAAGCAAACAACAGTAATAACAGACTTTGGGGGTGGACATGCACGTTTCCAACCCACAGCACCCCCACCCACGTGTGGTGAGTGAGGCTAGTAATAAACCTAGGTTAGGGGGACCTGCCATATGCCCACCACCCTCCCCTTGGGCATCAGGATGGGGACTATTGAAATACTCAGATGGTGGCCTCAGCCCCATCTATGCCCTGACGGTGACGTACCATTGTCCTGATTGTCAGAAGGGGGTATTGATTTACTTGGGGGGTGGGTTACATAGCCATGCCCCCAGCCTCCCATGCATGGTGGATGGGACTACAATATGCATCAGTGAGCATCCCGTTACAGTAGGATGTGAACCCACAGAAAATTTATTAATTGAAAAAGTTAAGTTTAGAAATGTTGCACAAATGCTAATTTTTCATTAGAATTAACAAGCCTGTAATCAGTGATACAGTCAGTTTTTATGCTATTCATCATGAACCAGCTAAGGGAGATCTCAAATGTCAATGCAGGAGGTAAAAGAGGACCCTTCACCCAACATTAGGGTGTGCCTGGGCACACGAGGCACACCAATTGCACAAGCCTATGAATGACATCTTGTATTAGTCTAAACCTGATAATTTCCCTAGAAATGTATTATAACCACTTACATTGCTTTGCTAATTACACACAATTGAGAGCTTTGAATATCATCCGCGTTTAATAATTTCCAAAATTGAGTAACTGTGCAATAGTCTTTGTTGGAATTTCTTTCCAAAAATCTGATTAAACAAAACGATGTAGGCCCCTATTACAATCCTCACGCAGCGCATTTGCGTGTGCGCAAATGCGCTTTGCACGAGGACAAAAACATTTGCGTGGAACGTCGTATTACGACGTTCGCGCAAACGATGCGCGTTAGCGTCTACCGGGATTGACCCTGCGCGAACCCAACGTGAGCGCAAGTACGTGAGCGCATCCCATACTTACCATTGTCAGCGCGAATGCATTCGAGCGGATGGTATTACGATCTTCGCGCAACGTCGTACGAACGACGTTTGCGCGAAGTATCGTAACGTCTTTGAAAACCTGGTGTTAACTTACAATCCGAAACTAAATGAACCTGCACAAAAAAAAATACAGCACAGTACAGTACAGTTACACATTCTACACATACCCAAACAATAAAATTAATAAATTGTTTACATTTTTTTATTTTTCTTGCAGCACATATTACGCAGATCGACTTTGACAGGCGCAACAACCGAAACCTAGCAAATGGTGGTTCTTAATTCTGATTCCTGCACGCAACGGTCATTTGCGCCCGGCTTTGCGCGTCAGATTTGCACTCGAAAAAACATGAAGGCTGAAAAACTGCGCTCGGATCGTAAAACCGCATTAATTTGCGCGCGCTAATGTTTTTTGCGTGCGCAAAAAAAATTGCACTGCGCGAGCGCATTTGCGCAAAGATTGTAATAGGGGCCGTAGTTGGTAAGACTAATCCTCACTTTTGATTGTAGTTCTGATTGCTACACACAGCCATTTAAAAGTCAAAATAAATCCGATTATCTTGTATTTAATTACTCACAGGCTTGGAAAAACTCACTCAGCCTGACAATACCGTTGGCAGTCCAAATCATCAGTGCTGTAGCTCTAACATTTATAAATTCTCCTGCTGCTACCTATACAGAAATCTGTTGATACCATCACCATCAGCAGAATGTGCTCTCATAGGTTTGCCTATTGAGAAGCAACATATTTTCTAGATGTCAAATTAGATTTTTGACAATGTTTGATTTGATTTTGCAATGTTTCATTTGGAATGATAATTGAATTATAAAATGTATTAATGCTTATTTCCATTCCTGCTATGTGATTTGATATATTTAATGTTTCAGTTATTTTTCGGCGTGTGTTTGACAATGATTATATAAACTTATTTTAGGTGGCACCTTTCATATTGCGCAAAAACAAGGTTTGTAAGAGTCCTGAGAACAATCCTCACAAACGAACAGGAGGGTATAGCTGACACACCACTAGGCACCTCGAGCAAAGAGTCCACATCTTGATTAACCTGAACACTTATAGTGAGCAAAAATATAGGTTTTGTAACGTTGCCCGTTCTCACGCCCTTCTTAGATTTTTGCTCGCTATTAGTTTACAGAGTAATCCAGATGCGAATCCCTTGCTCGAGGTACCTAGAAGAGTTTGCTCTTCTGATGAGGCCTAACAAGACCGAAATAATAGGGGTTTGCGATTCTACTCGTGTGGAGATGGTTGACATGCTATTTCAGCTCTGGCCACCCTTTCTGGGAGATGGACTAATTTGCATATGGTTCAGCCTCCATTAAATGGCACCATCAAGCTAAAACCTTGTGAGTCGACACACCATAGGGCAGCAATTTATTCTGCTGCTTTTTCTCAGGACTCACAATTCTTGTGATATTTCCCGTTCTCAAGGCCTTCACATACTTTCGGCATCTTTATACTGTCCCATGTTTTTTGTTACCTTTAAATAAAATATCAGAATCCTGTCACGTACCTCACTCACTCCAGGCGGGCATGTGACTTGGCTCAGTGATCAAAAGAGTTAAAATCACTGTCTGCATTAGACTAAAAAAATTGTGAATAAATCCCTAGATCCAGAAAATATTAACTCCTTCACTACCGAGATATCTCTCTCTTCAAAAGGCACGATCCGGTGCCCCATTATCGAGATATCTCATTCTGCAGCTCTACAGCCCAAAAGCAAATGAAAAGCATTTGCTGAAAACTAATTTTGTATGCTTTTGTGCTGCAGAAAGTGCCCCCAAAGAGCTAAAACTGTAAAATCGGTGATGAATGCCCTGACATATCGAGCTTTCAGCAGCCGATGCAGGGGGGAGGGAAATCAAGCTGCAGCTGTAACGGATGTAGTTATATTTTATATTACTGCTCCTGAGGAAGTTAATATATTTGACAAAATCCAATAAGCTGGAACTGCGACTGCCGCTGGGGCAAGGATTGCAGTTTCATCTGGATGGATTTGGCAACAAAGAGTGTATCCCTTCTGGGATGATGGGCATCTATACATCTGGAATGTGCGAGTGGCCACTTGTCTACATCGTTTTTGTTGTGCGGCAATATTACCTTATATTGGCTTTTTCCATATACATGGGTCAAGAATAATTACACCCACACACCGATAATAAACAGGATAAAAAAATATCAGAAACCTGTGTTACATACCCCAGGCTTGAACTGGGGTATCTGTCCTGGGGGCTGCTGGTAGAGACACAGTGTTTACTGCAATTAGATTGACCCTCAAGTAAAACACATGGCCCCTTGGGTCTGTCATACTTCATACAGTTCTTCTTGCTCTCAGATTTCAGGGCAGCCCAGCAAAAGTGTCAGGACCGGCCCCTTGACCTCCCATGTCACCTTTAACCAATTTAAGAAATGTAATATAATCCCAGACATACCTTTTGTACATTTCATATTTTAAAGATTTTCAAGAAGTCTGAGATCAAAAGGATTATTTGTTTTAATTAGTCTAAGCCTGGCACCAAGCAGGCCAATTAAAGCGGTAGATTCTCTGCTTATGCCTAGCCAGATGCTACCAAAGTGTGAAATGAGACACCCAGTCCTCTTAGCCATCTCCCTAGCTGATCAAAGAACAAGTCGTTCACACCTCAGCAGCTCTAAGGACTTTGAGAAACCAGGGGCCGGTGAACAGACCATGTCCTTTCAGCGCTGCGGAATTTGCTGGCGCTTTATAAATAAAGAATAACAATAATATTAATAAAAAGATCACTGATAACAAAGGGTTTTTTGGTTTTTTCCAAAGTCTTACTCCCGCTGGATTTCATACACATTAATATTTCATAGAGTGAACCCATAATATCATACCTGCCAGTGACACCTACTTTACGGTTGTTGACGTTGTTGCTTTTTAACTCATTAACGCAGTAGGGTGGACTATGCCATCCTCGAAGGGGGGCCTAAACGTTGCACAATGGCAAACATACCCTGCAGCATTCTAGCCCTCCTCCCTTTCTAGTGACTGATCACTGCCACTGGCAACAGCGGGACTGTCTGAACTTTGGTAGTCCCCCTGCAGTCAATGACCATAATCGGCCTGTTGGAAAGGGTGGCGGTTCAGAGGAAAACTGGAAAGCTGTGGGGCGTGCTAATTCCCAAAGTAAAACATCAAATAATGTCAGTGGTATATTTAGGTTTTGCGCTGCCATGGGCCTGATTAAACTCGTGCCCCCCCTAATTTAAATTTGACACACCCCTTCCTGTCAAGGTAACACTTCTTCCTGGTTAAACCCCACCCTTCCTCTTTAGGCTCCACCTTTTCATCTTTGAGCTCCGCCTCTTCCTATCTGTATATTAAAAGTGGATACCAAGTTCCTACTTGTATATTTTGTATACCATTTCAAATTTTGTATCTATTGAGATAAATCAAATAAAATTATGCAATGTTTAAACTCAACCATTTTTACAAAGATCAGCCATGCATGTCACAGGATCACAGCCGCTTTAATTGGTTGAACAATAAAACCCACAGAAATGTGCACTGTGTATGAGCGTACCACAGAGCTGCACAGCAATAAAAGCCACAGAAATGTGTACTGTATGTAAGCGTATTACAGAGCTGCACAGCAATAAAACTCTGTCATTCCAAATGCCACCCTCTTTTCTTTTCCCCAACTCTTCTCATTTCATTAAACACCCCCCTCTTCATCTCATTAACCCCTCACTCTTCATTTCACCCCACCCCACTCTTTATTTCATTAAACACCCCCCACTCTTCACCACATTACCCCTCCAATCTTTTCACCTCATTACCCCCCCACTCTTCACCTCATTACCTTCCCCCACACTCTTCACCTCATTACCCTCCCCCACACTCTTCACCTTATTACCCTCCCCCACACTCTTCACCTAATTACCCCCCACTCTTCGCCTCATTACCCTCACTCTTCACCTCATACCCCTCCACTCTTCACTTCATTACCCCCCCACTCTTCACCTCATTAGACCCCCCACACACACACACCTCATCTCATTAAAGCCCCCTCTTCATTTCATTAAAGCCCCCACTGTTAATTTCATTAACCCCCCCCCCCGTTCGATTCACCTTTGATGAACCTGGGGGCCTGGTCCTGCGTGCCATATCTCTCCTCCACGCGGCATCCACATGTGTTGGAGTGCTGGGAGGAAGTGATGTTATAGGATTACTTCCTCGCATCGCACAGTAGCAGGCTGCAGCACGATGAGAAGGACTCTAAGAGGCAGCGTTCGGGGATTCAGTCACCGGCGGCCGCAGACAGAGCGTCCCGAGGGGCGACGGGTCCCATTGAGCGGCGAGATTGCCACCCCCTGGAAAGTGCCACCCTAGGCCTTGTCGGCCTAGGCCAAGATACACCGCTGGTTAATGTATTTTCAATATAGTTCAGGGTTAATTTAGTTTTCAATTGACTCTTTTTGTTAGATTTTTTCCAATTTCCATACTGTCCCAACTTTTTGGGAATTGGGGTTGTACAAGTAGTGGGCTACATCCCTGATAAGCCAGCAACTGGTGTCTGTGGTGTAGGCCTGTGTGGGGTGCCAGGTAATTAAATTCCCATGGAAGGTGTGCTTTCCTGCTCTGTTTAGGCTAGGGTCAGACGAGCGTGATTTCTACGGACTGTACGTCCGTGCAGTACGGACATCGTCAGTACGGATGACGCAGTAGTGGTCACACAGTCCGTTTTTTCACTGAAGTTATTTTTGACGGATGTAGGAGGGAAAAATAAATTACAATGAAAAAACATTCTGTCCGTCAAAAATGCTGGACGTATAAATGCAGTCCGTCTGACCACGCTCCATCACTCACACATAAAGCTATGCGGACGTTGTGGACGTGGCGCACTCTGCACGTCCGTTCTAGCAGTATTACGTTCTAGCCTAACCTGCGTCCGTTTGCAGCGTCCGTCAGCCCCCGCACTTCTGTGCGCACGTACTTCGTGTGTGGGGCTCCATTTAACACAATTGTATGCTATCACGGACGTACTTATGTGCGGCAACACGGACGTTAACACTGCGCTCGTCTGACCCCAGCCTTAGGCTAGGGTCAGACGAACGCATTTTCGCGTTGTCTGTGAAAAAGTGCGTTCGAACGAATGGACGCATTTTTTCACGGAGTACGCGATAGCGGTCATACGATGCGCATTTGCATCCGTGATTTTGTACGGATCATCAATAAAACACTTTGTGCATCTGGACGTTATGTTGGCCGGACATTAGCAGTGTCTGACATCTCCAAATCACGCACACACGCCGCTAGCGGACGCAGCGCACTCTGTACGTCAGTACTAGCAGTTTAACGTTCTCGAAAAAATGCGTTCGTTTTCCACTTGCGTTGCGCAGCCGGACTTTCGTGCGACCCTACTTCGTATATTGGCCGTCATTTGCTGCTAGTGCGGCCGTGATTAAGTGCGCCTGCACGCGCGTTCGCACTGCGCTCGTCTGACCCTAGCCTAACTGCAATAACTTCTGTTTTGTGACTTCCTTTTATTTATTAATTTTCTTTCTATTTTTCCTCTTCTCCAATCAGGGCCAGCCCAAAACACTGTGCTGCCTGGGTGCAAGGGTGAAATGCTGCCACCCCTACCCACCCAAAAAAAAAAAAAAATGTATGAGTAGCTCCACAGCAATAAAACTCATGCAGATACACACAGCACATTACGTTGAATGTTATTGCTGTTGAGCTTGGTTATACTGTAATATATTATGTGGTGTATGAGCTTATTACACAGCACCACAGCAATAAAACTCACAATAATGTGCAGCATGTATGAATGTTTCTCGGAGCGCCACAGCAATAAAACTCACAGTAACGTGTGGTGTGTATGAGTCTTACCAGAGCTCCACATATCAGACCACACAGTCACACATCCATATACCCACACATCTACACACATGGTCAGTCACACATCCACACACACACAAACCACACAGACAGTCACACATCCACATGCGGGCCAACCTGTCCATGGGGCCGGATGGGGCCCAGTCAGCGCCCACGTGGGTGCAAAATGCCCCCCAGGCAAATTGCCGCCTAGAGCCATAGCCCAATCCAGCCCCATGGAGGGCCAGCCCTGTCTCCCATATTCTTGTAGGATAGGGGTGGCAGATCTTGGCCCCACTCTTTTTTCCTTTTAGGTAATGCCATGTTTACTTTTCCTTTTCAATACTATTCATCGCATTTCTCATTGGAACCATGTCTTTTGTATGGTTACTCTATGCTGTGGTTTTTATGATCTTATTACTTTTGTTTGATCAAATAGCTTTTATTTATGCAAAAGGATACGAATGCCAAAAATACCTTGCGGCTAGGGATGTGCACCGATTTTTTTTTTTTTCTATTCGGTTCGGTTCGGCTCTTTCGGGTTTTTAAAATTTTCGTTTCGGATTGTTTGGCTGACTTTCGTATCGACTTTTTTTCCATGATATTGGAAATTTTCGGTTCGTCTCTTCTTCGTTTCAAAGTGTCTATTCGTTTTGACTTAGACGAATGGTATTTCGGTCGATACGGTAATTCTGCCGATTCTATAGTATTTTATGAAAGATCCTTTTTTTCTTATGAATATGCATTGCACAACTTTATTTAATCATATTAAAATGGTATGAAAGGAAAAAATTGAACAAAACGTTTTAAAAAAACGCAAAAATACTGACCCAAACTAAAGGTTTTAAAACGGAAAAAAAGCTGAACAAAATTATCTGAAATGAAAAAAAAAAAACAGAACAAATTAAATGATTTAAAATTAATGCAGCATATGAATCTGCACACTGCTGGGCAGCACTTCTCTTGCTGATGAGGATAATGGCAGACTTACTCTATCCAAGGTCCCGATGTGGAAAAAAAATAGACTTCAGTCTTTTTTTTTTCCACATCGGGACCTTGGATAGAGTAAGTCTGCCGTTATCCACATCAGCCGTCTATTTTCTACACATCATGACCTTGGATAGTAAAAAGTTGTTACTATCCATGGTCCTAGTGTGTAGAAAATATAGACGGCTGATGTGGAGAACGGCAGACTTACTCTATCCAAGGTCCCGATGTGAAAAAAAAATAGATGAAGTGTTTCACCATTGACTACTGTCCAGGGTGCTGAACCTTGGACCGTCACCAATAGTGAAACATTTCATCAGCCTATTTCAGCAAAGAAAAAAAACAGACCTCGTTATTACATTTAAAAATAGTTAGGAAACCTAAAGATTAAACCAAAAAATGCCCAAAAAATCCTAAAAAATGTATTTTAAAAAATGGCATATTGCTTCAGATGAAACTAAAAAGGTTTTAAGAGATATTTAATAAAAAGTTAAAAACGCAAATCATTTTTTACATTGAAAAGTATGGAGGGATAAAGCCTAGTTTTGTTTAAAATTAGTTAGAAACCCTCAAGATTAACCCAAAAATTCCCGAAAAATGCCCCAAAGAAAATTGTAAAAAATATAAATAAGTAAGGAGACTTATTTTATTGGTAGTATAGTATCAATATCTTGTACTGTTAGCTTCCCCTAAATCCCCAGTCTAATTAAATATTTAAAATAATACATTATTGATGTAAAAACGAAAGAAAGCACTTTAACAAGTGAAAAGTGACTGACATTATGAAATCAGCAACGGAACCGAAACGATACGAAATTACGGAATCAGCAATGGAACCGAAAAATACGATGTCCGAAATGGAACCGAAATTACAAATGGAGCGAAAATGACTTGTGATTTTACAAATTTCATGTCCATACGAAATAACGAAATTATTTTGTTTCGTATAGGAAATTATTTCGGTGCCGATCCGATTCGGAACATCAGCTGAATCTGAAGTACCGATTCGGCCGGTTTCGTGAAAAAAACAAAGCGATCATTTTCTTGACAATAAGGTATTCTGTTAACCCCTTCGACGCTGAGCCATTTCACCCCTGAGTGCTGAACTCATTTTGCCTGTTTTATGCTCATCATTTTTAAAAGCATTTTGAAGTCACATTGTTTTTTAATGGACCCAGACAAATTATATACTCTCTTTTTCAGAGGATTCAGGGGATTCAAAATATCATTATTATGTATATACCTCATGACTTGTCAGGATGCTATAACAAATATTACAAAAAAAAATAATTGTAAATTTCCATTTAGATTTCAAAATTTACAGCATGCAAAATTATTTTTCCCACATGTTATCATCCAAACCTTTGTGGTTATATGTTCTATGACAGTGTTTCCCAAACCTGTCCTCAGGGACCCTCTGCCTGCCAGTTTTGACAGATATCTGAAGCACAGGTGATATGATTTGCTGCTCAGTGATTGCAGGATTCAGTCTGCATTTCCTCAAGGTGATCTGCAAAATCTGGCCTGGTTGAGGGTTCCGAGGACAGGTTTGGGATCTATGAGGTACTCTAGTTAAAAATAGAAATGAGAATCTGTTACTGCACCCTTCAAAATAAATAATTTTAAACAAGATACCTGTATTCTGCAGCATTGCATTTTATTAATAATATAACTAGGTATAAAACACTGAACCTGTATCTGGAAATGAAAAGGTGAGTATTGACAGTGGTATTGCACATTTTATATGTGAAATCTACATTAAATAGCTTTGGCAGAAAGTATGGTGGAAATACTGGAGAACCCCCATAGAAAACTACATCAAGTACTATGCTTGAAAACGTTTGCAGACACTAAACGTTGGAAAAAAAAGGATGAATAGTATAGCAAACTATGGTGCAGTTCCCTAAATATAGAACTCACTGTGCTTGATCCACCGTAGTTTCCTGAAGTTCATTGAAGAAAAACCACCATTCTTTTAGTGAAATAACAATGGTTAGTGAATAACCCCTTAAATCTGCTGCCATTTTTTTTTATAGTCAAAATAAGATTATTTCATCGTCCCTCCATAATGGAGGTTTGCAGATAATGTATAGTATAGTTTTCAGTTTATGAAGCTAAAAATCTGAATTTTTTTTTCAGCCAGGTTTCAGCTAAAAGCTATAAAAGACCGGAATTTGTTGGAAAAGAGACACAAATTGGTTTTGATAAAAAATATGCTTTGTTAAAACTATAAATATAGGAGAGCCTCTTTGATCTTTACAAAAATGCAGTCAGGCAGCAGTACAGCACTTACATTGCTCAATGGCAATGGAAATAAAACAGTTTGCTTAAACTTTTAATGTCACAGGAAAATGCAGAGCTCAGATTTGGATCTCAGGTCAACTTTCTGGGGATTTGCAGTCTTAGTAGGGTTGTGGTTAATCCGTACAGCTTCATTATTTACCTGCAATTTCCATGGAGTCAGCATTGTTGCCTTAATTGCTCTTAATGAGCCTCTAATGTAGTTATAATTGCTCCCTGTTTTAGATACAAATGCTGTTTTCAAATGTCTGCATACACTTAAATCTTAGGCACCAAAAATTATTACTTAAATCGCTGCATTGCAGTAGAAGGGATATCCCATAAGCAGTAAAGTCACTTTTTATTTTTTACCTTGGGATTACAGAATATTTGTACAATTCTCAACGACTGTGTTAAATTGAATATAGAATGGTATTTAAATGTAATAAACAACATATAATTCAGGGCTCAAAATTTCAAGTCCGAAACTACTAACCAGGCCATAAGAGTTACTCGCCACCAGTTACTCCACCTAACTCTGCCCCTAAACACACCCGCTTAAATTCTCTTATGAAATTACACTGTTAAAAGGTTTTATTTAGAATAAAGTTACAAAATAACATTAATACCCAGTCATCAGACCCCAGATACATGTATACCCAGTCAACAGACCCCAATATGAGCAGAGCGAGGAGGCAGGGAAGCTCCTCTCCACCCCCCTGCCAGTGACTGATGATTCAGCAATTTTGCTATAGAATACGGTTATGTTGGAGAATATACTATAAAATAGCAGGTCCATAAACAAAATTAACATTATTAACCTCCCTGCCAGTATTCCCGAGTGTGACTCGGGGTTAAATTTCGCTACCGCAAACGGTAACCCCGAGCCACACTCGGGTTGGATGCATACTCACCTCCTCCTGGCTCCCTCGCTGTCCCCCGCAGTGTGATCGCGGCAAGCTGCTTCCTGGAAGGCTCCCTGCGAGTCACACGATGCAGGGGGGGCGGGACTAGTAGCAAACTTAGAAAAATTGGATTCTACAGTGTAAAATGATAAGTGCAATGTTTATGAACGGCCCCTAGGTGGCAGTACAGGATAAGAAATAGACCATACATCCTCTCACCCTTGTTTCCAAGACAGATTTCAGTGTTTTTTGTTGTATTTTATTGAATATCATTTATTTGCATTATTTTGGATAATTATTTTTGGGATAATAAATTATTATGTCGTGTTTCAAACTTTATCAGACTCAGTGTATTTACTATTTTTTATTTATTTATTTATTTATAAAGGATTTTACCAGTAAGGACTCTTGATTTCACGGATTTCAGTGCGTGATTCCTAATTATTACAGGTTAACTATGTACAAAAACACCTTTCCTTTAAAGAAAAAAATTGAGATGCTTTTAGACACGAAATTTTGAAAAAATTAGACCGCCAGGGAGGTTAAGGGAACTTTTCACATTAATTTTATTTTTATATTGATGATTTTTAGATTTAATAACTGAAATCAAGATGATCTTGCACAATGGGTTGCATTTTCAATGCACAAACAAGAAAAGAGTGGCAAGTAGTTTATGACTTAATCATGATATTAATCAATTAATGTAGATTTTGTGAACTAGATCAATCCTGTATCTAAGTAGTTAACAAGGACCCATATTTTGACCGAACCAGCATAAAACATGTCACCAAGAGTTGAGAGATTTTACTGGGAATAGAGATGGTTACCATCATGGATATCTTACAGGATTCAAATGGTCAAACTTACATCTTAGTACATGCTTATGCAGATACTGAGAAGCAGTATGTGCTCCACGTTGATGTCAGACCTTGAAGGTATACTACATTAACTCTATCTAGGTAGGTTAAGGCCCGTGGACTACATAGGCAGAAGTCTGACTGGTGCAGAGAAAAACTTTCTGGTCCACAAACTAGAATTCTTGGCACATAACCGCTTGGCTGCAGATGATGTGCTGAACGTATGCTCTGCTTTTCCGCTTGGCTGTGGAGGACGCGCTCAGCGCATCGTTGCAGCCCCGTTGTCACGTCTTCGGCCCCCGCAGCGCCTGGGCGGGCCTGGGTGCCCTGCAGCATCGCTGGCTGGGTGCCAGGAGTTCAGAATGACAGAGCGGCATCTCATGGGCGGGGCTTGGTGCGGTGAGGCGGAGCCGCTGGCCTTAAATACAGGGTGCGAGATACAGATCGTCGCCCTGATGTGGAGTTATTCCCGCATCGCCAGCTGATCACGTTGTGGTCTCAGTCTGCTATTGCTTAAGTTGCCAATTACTGCTTGTACGAGGACCCTGATTGTGTAGCGAACCCCGGACTGCCTGTTTCACTATTCTTATGCTCTTGCCCTTAACTGTTGTCTGTCATAGTTTTGCTTTTGATAAGTATATTTGTGCTGATCATACTGCATGGCCTTCAGTTGTGGGTCTGCCCTGCAGCTTGCAGAATCTATCGGTATTTCAGGTCAACTGTCTGGTAGTAGGCCTATGCACGATTTATACAGCATGGTCCTTGATTGTGGGTCTGCCCTGCAGGTTGCTGAACCTCTCAACCGCTCATACCAGCCACCTGGTACTGAACATATATCCAGAGTATATCACATGGTCTCTGATGGCGGGTCTGCCCTGCAGGTTGCTGAATCTATCAAAACCTCACGTCAGCTGTTTGGAACTAAGCATATATATACTGCATTCTGTATAATCTCACATTGCAGGCCTGCCCTGCAACTTGCTGAATTCATTTCACATGCCTTAAACGTTCATGAGCACAAGTATAGGAAAGTCTTTTGTGTTGCCAATCCATTGCATAAGACTACCCTCTCTGATGCCAACTCTGAACATATTATTGATTACGTTTTTTCTGAACCAAGTTTTGTTTCTGTCTCACTATACTATCTTTATCTGTGTATAGTTAAATTGCCTTCACTCTGCAGACATTTGGTCTCAAAATCACTTGCTGCGGAGTGGTATCTAGATTTGAACCCCACCTCCCTGTCTGGGAGTGTTGATATCAGTTACTACTGCCACACCTAACAAGTCAAGTATCAGGTTAATCTGTCCATAAGGATCTGAACAACGCTGATCCTAGGTGAGCACCATAGCACACGTTACACCCGTGGCTCGGCTCCGATTTGGTGCCAACCACAGTGTTCTCCCGAAGGCTGACATCTTTGAGCAGCCACCAGCATGTGAAGGTCTTGTGAACTCCGCAAGATCTCGCGATAGCGCGGCCCCAGTGGAGCCATATTCCAACCTTCACATACCGGCGGCTGGTCGCTGGAACACGGCCAGCCTGAGGGACCTGGCAGAATGCTGTTAGTGTACTCTGCCACCAGGCCCCAGTGTCTGTGTCTCAATTCTGGGATATATATATGTATACATGTATCTTAGGTCTGGTGCAGGTATACATGGGTTTATGTCTGTGTACACACATACACAGACAACCTCGGAATACATATATATCCACACACTAGACCTCAGTTTCATGTACACCTGCACCAGACCTCAGATACATATATACCCACACACACCAGACAATGAAAAGGAAGAATGGGAGGAAATTCCTGGCCCAGGGGTAGGGGCCCTTTGCCAAACCTATGTAGTGGCTGAGAAGTAGGATGAATTCCCTGACCTTAGAGGAATTGATTCCATCAGCTACTCCCTAGAAGCAGTACCAGGGATATTATTTGTCAGAGTCATGCTTCCACAGTGGTCTCACATAACTAGTGAAGAAAAAAAGAAAGCCCAGTCACAGGATTGTTAGATAGGGACAGTCCTCAAAGCAATGAGAGTTAAGAACCCTAAATTACTGAGCTCCCTTCCCATAGGACAAAGAGACGTGTACCGGAGAGAATGGAGTAAACTGCAGCTGGAAGATGGGATCCTTTATAAAATACCATGACCACACAGGTTGAAAACAACTGGTACTACCTCATCCCCGGGGGATGGTCATTAGAGCCCTCCATGATCAACATGGACATCTTGGTGTTGACAAAAACTACAGCCTGATCTATTGGCCTCGTATGAGGGAATTTGTTGAACATTATAGGGGTTATTCAAAGAAAGTCAAAATGGCCTTGAAATTGCACTGAACAGTGAATTTCCCTGTATGGTGCAATTTCGTGAAGTACCAGAAAATCCAAGCAGGCGATAAGGTTCTTCTACTGAATCTAGGGGGTGCCGAGAAAATGAAAAATTGGCAGACAGATGGAAGGATGCCCTGTTCGAAGTTGTGTCTAAGCTAAATGGGGTGCCAGTGTACAAGATAAAAAGGGCCAGAAGGCCATATAAAGGCTTGGCATAGGAACCATCTGTAACCAAAGCTGCCTCCATCTTTGTGCCCTCACCCTCCTTGGCACCCTTGCCCACACAATACATGGCATCTTTGCCTGTTGGAGAAGTGTGAATGCTGGCCTCCTGCCAAGGGACCATGCACCAATGTGGCAAATCAAATTCTAAAAAACAATGGGCATAAGGAGACACCTAAGGGTTAATGTCATACATGTATTGGTAAACTGATTGTATTTTAGGAGTTTAGTTTATGTAAGTAAACTAATTTAGACCTATTATCAGTAGCACCACCTTAAGTGGTATACAGGAGAATATAAAAGGCCAAGATGGTATTTTTAATATTTCAAGTGTTAATTTGACTAGGAAAGAAAGAAATATTTCAGCAAAGGGACTTAAATTTGCCCCCTTGAAAAAGCCGGAGAGGTTTTCCCCATTTTTAGACACCCGGGAGGTTTATTAGGAAGTTGGTTTTACAGAGGTTTCTTAAAAAGACCGCATCAGGTCAAGTTATTTCTGCTACCACTCAAGAGACAAAGAAGATATTAAACATTCTGATTTAAAAGCTAAATCACACTTTTGCCGGTTTGGGAAAAGGGACATCATATTGATGTATTTTCTAAGCTGGTTCTGGAAGATTTTGAAAAAATGACCACTCGCCGGTGAAACAGAATTTGTCTTTTAAAAGAAAAGAAAATATGCGAAAGTTTAAAGAATAATTTTAATCTGGTTATTAAACAAGCAGACAAAAGGTGGAGGGGCAGTAATTATGACCAGAGAATACTATTTAAAAGAGGCATATAGGCTATTGAGGGATACAGCAACATATAAGGTTTTAGACAATAACCCTATTAGTATTTTTCACGCTGAATTAAAATGTCTTTTAACTAGGGGTAATGATCTGGGGATTTTAACCAGAAAAGAATGAGTTTTTATTTAATGAACATAGCAAGACAGGTTTGTTCTATTTTCTCCCCAAGGTCTGTAAAAGGTCTGTAAAAATGTAGACTGTCCCCCAGGTCGACCATTTATTAGTGGTATTGACTCGCTTTTTCACATACTAGTGTAGCGCTGGTTTTAATTCACTGTCGTGGTAGTACTTGTTTTTGGCCACCAGAGGGAGACAAGCACAATGTAAGACATTGGGACTACATTTTCCAGCATGCTTTGCGGGCGGGAACAGGAAGTGGGTGGAAAAGAGACACTTACATCCGCAGCCTCGTGGAGAGAGCCGTCAGAGCACGCAGAGGAGTGAGAGGAGCAAGACGCAAGTGCAGGAGATAGTGATCGTGACCAGGCCAGAGCGCAGGTGCGGCCTAGCAGAGCTGGAGATCAGGTTTCCCTTCTTATTGAACGAAGACCCTGTGATCCACCGTTAGTAACCCTACACCGATACAGAGTACGCTGAAGGACCCCGAGTTAGGAGACCGCAGACGATCTAACAGGGAGTGCAGGCGGTGAGCTGGACATCTTGTGGCGGATACAGACAAGCAAGACAGTGGATCCGGTGACAAGGAGAATCCCAGTCAAAATCGAGCGGAGAGACGTCCTGGGTCGAGCGGAGCGCAGAGTATCTGTCGGATGGGTGAGAGGCCTTCCCGGCCACTGTAAAGTACTAAAGCACGCTGCAGTTTTCTCAAAACCTACAGGGCTCCAACGTGACTAGTTGAAGATACTTCATAAATAATTCACTGGCCAGTTGAATATTGTACCCGGGTACCAATACACACCTACACTTACATTTCTTGGGACATAGCCTGTACGGGACTCACACTCCAACCATGAAGGGGTTAAAATTATTTTTTCCTTTTCCGCTATGCGTTTCTCGCATTACGAACTACTGTAAATATATATATACGTATACCGTGTTACTCTTTATATGCCAGTTTATCCAGTAAACTATATAATTTATAAAATCCACAACGGTGCTGGAGTATATTTATTCCCTAGTGCGGGGAGACTGACCCGATGTTCAAATTCAGCGGCTCCTCCAGGAGTGAGCGCTACACTAGATAGGGGTTTTAATATATGGTTTTGAGCAGTGTTTTATGGTGGTTTTGTGTTTTATTTTTTAGTATATGGTGTCCCCATGCTAAATGGACTGTAACAGAGGATCATAAGGGGAGAAAGGGCATGATCTGCGAGCCGCTCTGCTGCTGGAAGGAGTTAATGAGTATGGTCAAGCAGGATTTTCAAAGATGGTGGCCGCAAGAGATTGCTGGAGATGGCAGTGACATATCACCAAGATGGCTGACTACAGGAAGTCTTCAGAGATAGATGCTGGATAGGCAGAGAGGATGCCTGGACTTGTAGATTTGACTGTGGGCTTTGGGAGATGAATGTGTGTCTCACACCGCTGAATGTGACAATTCATCCCCCCAGGGGGGAACAGGAAATTGAGCCGTTTGGCGACCATTTAAATGGGTGGTATAGGATATGTGTGTAATATTATTTGTATCCCTAAGGAAGTTGGCACGCGCAACAAAATGCTTCAGATTATATAATAAAATGTGTTAGGCGCGCATGTGCTGAGCCGAGGATCCAGAGGCGCGTTCAATACCTCAGCCGCTGCAAGTGCTAAGTTAGCAACTTGCCATTGAACGCTGTTCTGCCGCTCAGCGTTCAGCACTGCTAACTTAGCACTTGCAGTGACCCGAGGAGATGCTGCGAGTAGCTGAGTGTGACGTATTAAAGATGGCCGCCGCCATGAAGCAAGTAACAATTCCGTACAGCAAGATGGCCGCCGCCATGAAGCAAGTAACAATTCCGTACAGCAAGATGGCCGCCGCCATGAAGCAAGTAATAATTCCGTACAGCAATGTTAATTTTTAGGTTTTTGTTTACCAAAGCACAAAATATTTATTAATTATTTACCCCTGCACAGACATATATTACAGTTCAATTTAGATTTTGTTTCAGAAGTAAACATAACGTTTATTCAATAAAAACTATAATTTGTGGAGTGTGCATACATAACGGAATTGTGCGGACTGCTTTTCTTTATCATATTTTGACCGAGTCATACGAAAAACAACCTGAATCTTTCATTACGAAATTGTCGGCCATTTTGGATCCGAAATTCGCATCCAAAGCATTCAATGACCTTACTGCAGCAAACTGAATTTCTGCGCTGCAGCAATTCAGCAGCTGCTGAGGTATTGAACGGGGCTCAGGACTCTGACGTGAGTAAGGAGCGACGAAGGGAAGATGCCAGAAGTTTATGCCTAACACCTGGAGAGGAACAAAAATTGTTATCCTGAACACCTGGGACTTTACAAATATGGTCCTTATGTATGCTAGATGTTTGTTCCTATTCAGATTATACCAACTGATGAAGCAGTATGGCTGCCAAACGCGTATTGGTTTTTATTTTTGCCTGTTTTGTTCATTATTCTTTTTTGTGTGCTGATTAAAGAATTATTTTTTTTTGTATTAAAAGTTTTTATTTTGAGGCAAAGTCAGCAAATACAACCATGAAGTAAATGGCCTCGTAGGGCCAAAAAGAGTCATCTGGAATGAAGAAAAAGGCCACGGAGGGCCATAAATCGTCAGCTTAGGAGAACACATAAGAAAGCAAAGACATTAGTTATTGATCTAGTCTCAGATACATAGATTACAGAAACATCAGTGGTCTACAGTGAGGGTAAAAAAAAGGGACGGGGGGATAATAAAGAAAAAATAACAGCAAAAAAAATACTCCAGGACCCAAAAATAAAAATAAAACAGTGGGTGGAGTGGCAAAGGCCCACTAGATGACCTTCCTGGCTCACTCCCAAGAGTCCATGTGGACAGAAGGAGGCCACGGAAGAGTGCAGGTCACAAGGCCAGGGCACTCGAGGGCCAGGTATGGTGGTTAGAGCCATGGTGGCCGCCACAATGGCACACCTCGAGCCAAACCCAGGACGCCACAAACAAAAGGGGAGGGAGAAGGTGGGAACAGAGTACGAGTATAGCATGTGTGAGATAAAGTAAATAAATAAATTTTAAAAAATAATAATAATAAGAGGGGGGGGAGTCTTAGGTGTCATCAGCCCCAGAAGGGGTGTCATCAGCGGAATCCCTAAAGGTACAGAAACAAGGGAGCCAGAACAAAAGGCAGCAGTAATGCAGGTTCAATCAGAAAAATTATAAGGGGGAAATAATAATAAAGATGAAAAACGGAGAGGGGGAGGGGTCGTCAGTTCAGTCAGTGTCCAACAAAGGTCTCGGAGCCATCACAGGCAAGGTAATGCAGGGCAGGCCAGGGCATTCAGCCCCCCTGGTGTCAATGAGAGAATGAAGGGCACAAATAGCAAGTGGGTCTCGGGCAGCGGTGTAGACTGTACCCACCAAAACACGGGGTCTCATAGCGCAGAAGTTCACAGCCAGGATCCGTTGGTTATCCCCATACACTCCTGGCAGAGAAGGACGGAGAGGGACCACAGGGCCTCGAGCGTCGTCATCAGGGAGCACCGCAGCTGGGCCTAGGTCCAATCGGGCAGAAAATCCCCAGCAGACAGGCAAAGGCTCCACACTCTGGGCCTCCACAGACAGCGGTAGCAGGAAATTCGGTGGCAGTTCAGCACTCAGGTCAGCACAATCACTCCGCCGAGGTCTAGCTCCCTCCAGATCCACACAGTCAGATATGCCATGTCTGCATAAAGCGGCCACATTAGGGAAAATCGGTGGATCCCCCTCCTCTCGGAAAGCTCGGAGCCCAGCCGTCAGCCGACGCAGATCTCCCCTGGTCAGGGGCCCGTGTCCTTCCAGCAGCAATGCAAAAAGGGCCTCTAGGCCCGAGAACTGGGCCATCGAGTTGTCTTCAGGAGGGGGAAGTAACGCACACCTCTGCCGATCCCCACTCGTCCCCCCCCCCGCCCCAGCGGCCGCAGGCACCAGGAAATGTGGACCCTCCATCACCCCGGGCTGCCACCCTCTGGTCGAGGGACCCGACAGGGTGCCAAAAGAGTGCTGCATGATAAGGCCCCAAGATGGCCACCACAAGGACACACAGATGGGAAGCAGAAGACTCCCGGCCCGGAATCAACACGAATCACAAATAGGTTGCCCGAAATGGTGCAGGCAGCCGTTGGGACACCAGGCTACCGAGGGAAGAGATGAATGGCACTCAGCAGCGGGGGGAAAGTCATCAAAAAGTCCACATCAGGATGGAGCTCAAACAGCTTGCGACCGTTCACCTTGGCATCCAGCCACGCCCCCGATTAAAGAATTTTTTATCCGCTTGAAAAAATACCATTGCGAAAAACCCAACAATCCGCCGATCATAGCGCAGAGCAGCCGTCGAAAAAACCCAACAAGCAGATGAACGTAGCGAAAAAAAAAAAAAACAGTACGCTTGAAAGATTAAAGTTTGAAACTCGGTTTGCAAAAAGCTACTGAACGAAAATGTCTTGAATTTACATATAAGATCCAATGAATGATAATAAAAAGGTCTGTTAAGGAAAAATGAAAAAGCGACTTAAAAAAAAAAAAGAACTTTTGCTGAAAAAAATCCTGAAAAATGCCTAAAAGATCCTTAAAAAATAAAAATCTAGAAATAAAGAGACTCTACAGCAGAATAAAATAATAAACGGTTTATTAGATATTGAATAAAAATGGTAATATTTTTAACATTGAAGCCTATGGGATTCGCCTGAATAAACCTGCTGAATTAAACCACCGGACAGCAAGGCATTTCGGCAACTTTTCACTGCTGTTTGGTGTCTCTGAATAGACAAACCATTGCTTCTCTATGGGGAATTTCACTGCCCTCGAACAGGCACTGTACGTGCAAGCAATTCGCCAGAATTTGGTGAACTGCCTGCTCTCTGACTAGCCGAATGGCCCCGAAATGTCCCAGTACGCTGAAATTCAGTGTCTGGTTACATTTCGGATCTCTCTGAGTAACCCCCATAAGAATGATATATATAATTTTTTTCAGCAGATTCAAATTATAACTTGTCTGGGTTTTACAGTAACACATGACTTCAAGTCAAGTTTAAACATGAGTACAAAATGGTAAAAATAAGCTCAGCACACATAGGTGAAATGGCTCAGCAGTGAAGGGGCTAAAATTTACCATATTGTATGAACCGTGATAAAGTGCAGGGAAAGATTTGCGATGACCTGTATATTCCCCCTATATTTTTAAGGAAGGGTTGGGATATCTATGCCCAGGAGGGCAATGTTTGTAGTTGGTATTTATTTTTCCTCTCTTGCTGCAGGTTCATACGGAGCCCCGTTGGTGTCATGTAGAATTTTTTTTTCACACGTGGGAACAATGTGTTAGGGCCAGCAAACTTGGCTCCCTGATATTTTGGGAACTACATTTCCCACGTGGCTCAGTCAGACTAATGGGGTGAAGAAAAAAAAAAACAGTTTGCTTGAAAGTTTAAAAATTTAAACACTGTTTGCAAAAGCTACTGAACGAAAATGCATGGAATTTACATATAAGATCCAATGAATAATAATAAAAAGGTCTGTTACAGAAAAGAGAAAATACAGATTTAAAAGAAAAACGGGAAAAAAAATTTGCTGAAACAAATCCAGAAAAATGCCTAAAAAGATCCTAAAAAAAAAAATCAATAAATAAAGAGTCTTTTTACTGCAGAATAAAATGATAAACGGTTTATTATATATTGGATTAAAACGGGAATATTTTTAACATTGCAGCCTATGGGATTCGTCTGAATAGACCTGACGAAAACACCGAACAGCAGGGCATTTCGGCAACTTTTCACTGCTGTTTGGTGTTCTCTGAATAGACGAACCATTGCTTCTCTATGGGGGATATCACTGCCCTCGAACAGGCACCATATGTGCAGGCAATTCACCAATATTTGGCGAATTGCCTGATCTCTGAATAGCCGAATGGCCCCGAAATGTCCCCGTTCGCTGAATTTCAGTGTCTGGTTACATTTCCGATCTCTCTGAATAACCCCCTAAGCGTGTTCCTGCAAGGTCTCTGTAATTTGCCTACCTTGTTATTCATTGAATCCTTTGCCCCAATAAATCTCTTTTCAACCCAGTACTTGTCCTGGCGTCCTTGAGTCACTGCCCTGGGCTCATACCAACTGCCCTGTGACATGACAAAAGGACATTTGCCTTTTAAAAAGTATTAAAGATACTTTTAAAAATAATATACGTGAATTAATTTTTCTGTTTGGTCTCTGAAAAGTGTAAGGTAGCAGGTGTTTTTACGCTCCAGTTAAAGTTTATTAAGCAAAGATTAACGATAATTGAGTAATGCTCAGGGAGCTTGTTTTATGGTGGAACTCACTGTGATGGGATTCTTTGAACATCTGTAAAATGGTTCCCCATGTGAAGGTGAATAATCATCTCGGAGCATCTGTTGCGTGTACCTGTTCAGTTACTGTATACATGTCATACATTTTACCTATTTATTCCTTGGATTATAGTAAGACAGGGGTATGCAGCTTTGCTTGACAAATATTTATGTTCTTAATGACCTAAAGAAAGCTGGTTGCTAATCCAATAAATGACATTTATATCTTGGTGTTTCTTTCCTTGACTGTTTATAATAAATCGTGCATAGCAGTTGTAAATATTTAATTTTTCATTTACAAACAGCGCATGAAGAATATTTTATTCGGTGAGAATACATTTGTCATCATCTTGGTGACACTTGACGTTTAGGAATTACCTCTATGCTATTTTACTTGTTGACAGCTTCATGCTTTGTGATACATGTCAGTTAGATTAATACTTGTTAACATATTATTCTTCTAAAAGTACACAGGTGTAGCATAGATTCGATGTACACTTCATTAGCGTTATTCTAGTGGTACTCTGATTTAAAAGATATTAATTTTACACAACCATGAATTTTAGTTGAGACTAGAGGGGTTATTCAGAAAGCACAAAAATTTCAGTGCTTTATCATTCAGCAGCTTCGTCGATTCCAGTTCACTATTCACCGCAGCGTCCCCAGAAATGCACCGAACTAGGAGATACCAAAGAGCGCCGAACTGACAGCCGAACGCCGCCAAACTGTAGAAGAAAAAAAAGTGGCACTCTGCTATTCTTCTAAATGGTGTTTAAACCAATAAAAATGCATGAAAAAGGTGTGGAGAGAAAAAAAAAGAGTCCTATAAATAATAAAACTGTTAAAGAATAAAGAAAAGTCTTTCTTTTTTTGCCTAAAAAATACATTAAAAGGTTCCAAAAATAATAAAAAGATGGTTTGCTGAAAATGAAATAAGGGTTGAATAAAAAATAAATAAAAACGATAATATTTTTTACATTGAATCCTATGGGATTCGCTGTCTAAACCTGTCGAGCTTAATCCCCGAAACTCACGGCATTTTACTGACACTTTGGTGCAGTTAAGCATTCTCTGAATAGATTAACCATTACTTCTCTATGGAACAATTTTGCTGCCGCTGAAGAACTGTTATGTCCTCGGCCCCTGCTGCCCTCCCTGGGGGGGGGGTCTAGACATGGTTCTGTGGCACTTGTGGGTCAGGTGCCAGCATTCCATGATGGCCAAGCGGCGTCTGAGGGGGCAGGGTCTGGCAATATGTCACGAGGAGCCGCCGGGTTTAAAGAAGGGCGTGAGGAGTTGCCTCGTCGCCCTGACGTGGAGTTTATTTCCTGCATCCACTGTTTGCTATTGGGACTTATTGATTTTTTGCCAACCTATTTCTGTCTGAGGACCTTGATCACGTGTTTCGACCCAGCTTACTACTTTGACGATTCTCTGGTTTATCCCCTTTGTGCTTGTTCGTTCGATTCGATGCTACGCTTTGTATATGCATGTATGAGACCTGCCCGTCTCCTTGTACAATCTTACTCACGCTTCTGGCCTCTGATAGCTGCCCGTACCGATATAAGACCTAATCACAAGGCACCTTACTGTGGGTTTGACTTTCATGCTGTGATCTCTGCATATACTACGTACGATCTGAAATCTGTACGATCAGAAAGACTTACGAAAATAAGGTTTCTCTGAAGTTACTGCCCTGCAGTCTGGACAACTCATATGCCGTGGTAAACCTTTATATACGAACGAACATAAGAATACTACTGTTACGATCTCATATACTGGGTTTCATTCCCAGATCGATTATGATTATGTTGCAACACTAAGTTGTCCTTTGGTCACGAAACCTTTTGAGCTTAAGTGTGATTCTAGACTGTGTGTCTACTCCCTGGCTTGGGAGAATAGCTTTGTTTTCACTGTCTCTGGTGGTCAGAAAAATCTGCTCTCTATAATCCAAACAACGCTATTTCAGTGCGACCGCTATACAGTTCGTTACAAGAACACTGGTATTTGGCAAATTGACAGCTTTCTAAATAGAAAAAAATGCTGTGGAATTGCACAGTACAGGTAAATTCAGTCTTCGGTGGCAAGTTCAGTGCTCTTTGAATAACCCCTTAGACTGTTATTCATAAGGTATTATTGTGCTTGCCAGTTGTATAGAGAGGCAGGCAACTCTTCTGCTCTTGCCTTCTGTAACATCACTATGTATTTGGCCACCGTACCTCATATTATAGAATTTCTGTAATTTGTAGATAATTATCATCATGTAGTATTGTATCACCTATTTATTTTTTTGCAGATAGAAGATTAAAAACATATGCAGCATTAAAAACGAATTGACGTTAGTCAATAAAAATCAGTTTTCTGTAACAATTTTATTCTTCACTATATAAAAGGAATGTGTGAACTAGCAACCATATTTGGAAGCAAAGGCTGGAATTCTTTAGCAGGATTAATTTTCTAAATGGTATTTAGTAGAAGGAGTTAGAGGGTTATTGACACACACTTATTCAGGGCATAGAGTAAATGAGGGAATAAAGCAGGAAAAGAGGTGATTTGGAAATGTGAACTCGTAACATATTTTATAATGAATGGAAACTAATTTAATGCTGGTAATGAATTAATTAGATGGGGTCATGCATAGGTATTTAGGCAGTGTAAATAGCGAAGAATATAATTTCATAAAATAACGAACCTTCCAGTTTTCTTTCGTGTGTTTGTATAACTTTGAAACAATTGCCATTTATAGTTACTTTAGTATGGAGCATGTTATGTCTGTATTTCTTTATCCTGTATATACATTTTTGTTTGGTTATTTAAGAAGCAAGTATCATAGTTTTCGCCAGTGGAGGCTTTTCCATAGGGTCAGTTGGGGCCGCACATATACATACATACATACATACAGTTGTGTTCAAAATTATTCAACCCCCACTGAAATTGAGTGTTTTGGCCAGTTTGACATTGATTTTGATCATTCAGTCATCTTGCTTACAATTAAATCAAAGAGGCACGTGTAGGTCAGACAAATATAACATAACATTTATAATGAAATAACCACAAATGTCTTTTCTGTGCTCACATCATTATCAGTTTTATTCAACCCCCAAGTGACATTCAATCTTAGTACAACATCCTTTTACAGTTATAACAGCTTTTAAACGTGAAGCATAGCTTGACACAAGTGTCTTGCAGCGATCTACGGGTATCTTCGCCCATTCGTCATGGGCAAAAGCCTCCACTTCAGTCACATTCTTAGGCTTGCGCACTGCAACTGCTTTCTTTAAGTCCCACCAGAGGTTCTCAATCGGATTTAAGTCTGGTGACTGCGATGGCCACTCCAAAATGTTCCAGCCTTTAATCTGCAACCATGCTCTAGTGGACTTGGAGGTATGCTTGGGATCATTGTCCTGTTGAAAGGTCCAACGTCTCCCAAGCCTCAGGTTTGTGACGGACTGCATCACATTGTCATCCAATATCTCCTGGTACTGAAGAGAATTCATGGTACCTTGCACTCGCTGAAGCTTCCCTGTACCTGCAGAAGCAAAACAGCCCCAAAGCATGATTGACCCCCCACCATGCTTCACAGTAGGCAAGGTGTTCTTTTCTTCATAGGCCTTGTTCTTCCTCCTCCAAACATAGCGTTGATCCATGGGCCCAAACAGTTCTAATTTTGTTTCATCAGTCCACAGAACACTATCCCAAAACTTCTGTTGTTTGTCCACATGACTTTTGGCATACTGCAGTCGACTCTTCTTATTCTTTGGAGACAGCAAGGGGGTGCGCCTGGGAGTTCTGGCATGGAGGCCTTCATTACGCAGTGTGCGCCGTATTGTCTGAGCTGAAACTTTAGTACCCACATCTGACAAATCTTTTCTCAGTTCCTCAGCAGTCACACGGGGACTTTTCTCCACTCTACGCTTCAGGTAGCGCACAGCAGTCGAAGTCAGCATCTTCTTTCTGCCACGACCAGGTAGCGTTTCAACAGTGCCCTTTGCCTTGAATTTGCGAATGATGCTTCCTATGGTCTCTCTTGGTATGTTTAACATCTTTGCAATCTTCTTATAGCCATTGCCCTTCCTGTGAAGAGTAATCACCTCTTCTCTTGTCTTCCTGGACCATTCTCTTGACTTCATGTTTGTAACCACACCAGTAAATGTCTAGAAGGAGCTGAGTATCACAGTCATTTTAAAGCTGCCTAATTGGTGCTTATTATGCTTTATTGCTGCTCCGTGACATCCACAGGTGTTTTCAATACCTGATTGAAAACACTTGAATGAACCTCTGTTCTTCAGAGTGGTAGTCTTTAAGGGGTTGAATAATTGTGTCAATGAAGAATTCACAAAAGAAACATTTACTGTACTACTGTATTACAAAACCAATTGATGTCATTTTAGTTGCATATGGTTCTTTAAAAAGTCCTTGTAGGATTTCATTCTGAATACAATTACAAATGTACACTAAATTCCCTAAAACCCTTTACAGCATTGGGGGTTGAATAATTTTGAACACAACTGTACATACATACAAGGGTTGTGGTGGAAGACAAAAAGGGAGATAAGAAGTTTGTCCAGTTGCATAAACCTTATCTCTGCTAAAAAGCCATCTAGGATGACATGGCATTGATTTAAGGGTTCTGTGTAATAACAGACCCAGGATGCATAAAAGTGAGACAGATGTCATTTGCATATCCTACCCAGAATTCCTTGCTGCATATGGGGAATGTGGCATAGGAGCGCTACAGTTGCTAGGCAGAGTAAAAAAAAAAGTACTCGATCATTTGCCTTGGGCACCTTCCAGAAATCTGATATGGACTCTATGGGAGGTCCTGTGATTCACAGCTGGCAGCTAGGAAGCTCCCTGCTGCTTCTTAATAGAGGACAAATGGACATCAACCAAAACTGGCCAAGCTAGTATTTGAGGCTTGAATATAGATCTTATCTCATGATTTTCTATTCAGGCACAATTTTACAAAAACATCTAAATTTAAAAGGTCTTTCTAGAGCTCAAGTACTATGGAAATACCAATTTGTCTGTGTTTGTCCTAGGAATGACATAAGAACATACATAAATATGAGCTGCAACTGTAACAGCTCTGGGATCTTTTTTGTCAACGAAAACAGATGTCTTTATGAGCTCCCACACTTTTAGGACTTATCACGTCTTATTTGCTTCACACATACAGGGTTGCCTGCCTTAACCCCTTAATGACAGAGACTGCATAGCTATATTCATTGTTTCCAGTCAGGCACCCAATCGATTTGAAATGTCACTGTGAAATTGTCACGTTCGCTGTCCCGCTCACCCATCACAACCATGGTGCCGAAGATGTGACAGAAATAATGTCTCCTTGAAGCTGTGTTAAGTGATTTTGCATCTGCAAAATCCTGTAATACGCTCTGAAACCCCCCATTAAATTCCATACTCCCCTCTCAACCCGCGATGAAAAGGGTGGCATTGAGTGCCACTTCCTCTCACCACGAGCAGAGTGAGACTGGGAATGAATAGTCCCTAGTATCCCTCTGATTCATCCATGACGCTGCGCAATCTTGCGAGAGTGATCCCATGCAGAGCTTGCGGTCGGGATGTGCAAGGTCCCATGGAGTCCTATAGACTCCAATAGCTGATACTTGCGGCGGCACGCTATGCCACTGGTGGTATTGGGCAGCTTTACACTTCCTTCGGGGCTAGGTGCTGATCAAGCACCTACTCCAGAATACAGATAGTAAAATGGAGACCGTCTCCAAATTTAGTGTTCCCTATGGACGAGGGGCCATGATGTTTCCATAGCATAACAGAGCAAAATGAAAACCCTTAAAACGAACCCACAATAAAATACACTCACACACAAACACTGTGTGGACGTAGGTCAGGGGCGGATCCAGATACAGGTTTCGGGGGGGCACCCTACCAGTTTTGGCTAAGAGCTGGTGCTGGGTTTGCAGTGACAGAGTTGCGCCCGAATTGCAGGCTGTGCTTGTCACACTATCACTAGAACATTGCCTCACAAGGTCGGTCCTAATGCGGCTCAGGTGACGCAAGACAGACCACACAGCAATGCTCTGCACATGCTCGGTCATGGGAAAAAAAATCAAGCACCACCAGCAATACCAGGACACAGGGCCATACACCCATACATAGCCAATATAACTCAGTGACACACACACACACTTACTTTAGGGAAGCTGCTAAAGCCAGGCTCAGAAACTCTGCTATTCCCAGAGTTTATAGGCAGAATCATGAAATATTGGGCCATTTACTGTATGTCAAAAACATGTTAATTAAAATCAAAGTATCTTATTTACATTTATTTCACTTTGCAGACTCATTGCTGGGAGTTTTATTGCTGTGCAGCTCTGGTATACAACTACACTGCTTGAATATATTAGGGAGTTTCTAAAAGAGGGGAAAAAAACAGGGCATAAAACAGGGACATTAGGGAGATATGTGCCCAGGCACACACTCATACACAGCTGTATACAGATAGCTCACATGCATATATACACCAGATACACACACAGGCTTGGGCATACAGTATACTCACTGTAGAGGTTTACATATTTTGAGAATCCAGGAAATAGCCTTGTCATATAAACAGACTCATTGCTAGGAGTTTTATTGTTTTTTTTATCTGTTATATGCCTGCACACCCTGACTATGTGGGTGAGCCCCTAAAATACCCACACACCCTCAATATATGGATACAGCAGACCTCAAAATTTCCACTCGCCTGCTCGCATTTGGCGAGTGGAAATTAGCTGAAGGCGAGTGGGGCTGAATGCCCGTCAGTTGCTGGGTTTAGTGGGCCACCGTTTTACTTCTCAGCTCCGGTATCGGACTCTTGGAGTCCGAATCCGGAGCTGAGTGTCTGATTGAGACTGGGCCCCCTCCCGCGCGACCAGTGAGATTCACGCTCGCGGGTCACCTGCCCACCCACGTGATGCGTCGCACAATCGCAGCGTAAGTGCTGCGAGCGTATGATGCATCACATGGGTGGGTGAGGTGATGCACGGGAGGGGGGCAGTACCAACGCAGTGTGTCGATCCCATACACTAAGCAAGCACGTGCTGTTCCCTGACTGCAGCACCAGACAGCACACAGGCTAGCGACTCCCAGTGGACAGTGGAGCCAGCCTGCATCCAGACTGGGTCTCAGCTGCTCTGTCGTCCTTCCTGATCAGCCTTTGATTTGGTAAGTGACTGCTTGGGGGTGGTGTAAAAAGAATGAGGAAGAGAGAGGGGTTAAAAAGAGAGAGAGGGGTTAAAGAGAAAGAGAGGGGGTTAAAGAGAAAGAGAGGGGGTTAAAGAGAAAGAGAGGGGTTAAAGAGAAAGAGAGGGGGTTAAAAAGAAAGGGAGAGGTACTTGTGAAACTGAAGGTTTTACACATTGAGACGTAATCTAGGGTTCCAGGATCTCGCTGTGATGGGAAGAGCCCCCTAGTGGCTTGGACGTGGATTTTGTTTGAGCCTATCAACTCCAGGCATGTGAGGACTTTTTTCGTACAGAGCAGAAACTGACTTCTTTTTGTTCCAATACTTTATATTGGAATGCCAGTCTTTCTCTAATAATAAACTGCACTCCCAGATATACAGTAATGTATTTTGCATGAATTTGGATTTGTGGGTGAGGGATACACCCAGTGGTGAGCTGCAACATCTTTTTTCTTGTATTTTCTTCTTGTATCCTTATTTACTTTATGCATATTTCCGAAATAGAATCCTCTTTTAGTGCCTAGAACACTGTGAACCCAATAGGGTAAAGAGTTTTTTTTAAAAAAAGAGAGAGGGTTAAAAAGAGAGAGGGTTAAAAAGAGAGAGAGGGTTAAAAAGAAAGAGGGGGTTAAAAAGAAAGAGGGGGTTAAAAAGAAAGAGGGGTTAAAAAGAAAGAGGGGGTTAAAAAGAAAGAGGGGGTTAAAAAGAAAGGATTAAAAAAAGAGGGTTAAAGAGGGGTACAAAGGATGATAGGGTAAAAATGAGAAAGGGTAAAAAGAATGAGAGCATGTGCGTAAAAAGACAGTGAAGCTCTGTGATACGCTCCTACACACTGCACATTGTGAGTTTTACTGCTGCGGTGCTCTGATACACTCATACGCACTATACATTACTGTATCAGAGCACCGCAGCAATAAAACTCACAGTAATGTGGCGTGTGTATGAGCGTGAGTTTTATTGCTGTGGAGCTCTTTGATACACTCATATGCGCCGCACATTATTTTCCTTTATGTTTACACCACTTTGTTATTAATTAAATAATAATTTAAGAGGGTGTGTTTAGGGGAAGAGTTAAAGGTAAGGGTTGGGTGGGGCAACTGGTGGCGAGTAACTCTTAAGGCCTGGCTAGTAGCTTGGGACCTGAAATTTTGAGCCCTGGATACAGTATAGAAAAGACAGACATACAAGCTCAGTGAAAAAGGGTCCACTGGTGCAACCCTTTGATTTCTACAATGGCGCATACACAAACGCCAGGGGTCAAGTCCTGGGGGAAAAAAAAGGTGAGGGAACTCACCCAAGAATTCCACAACCACCATTACCTAAAGAGTGATATATATATATATATATATCTATTATATAATGTTTATTATTGCAGAAGCCACCTGCACATCACAGCAATTCGATGAATTGCATCCCAGAGCTCCTGTGCCACATTCCCCATATGCAGCAAGGAATTCTGGGTAGGATATGCAAATGACATCTGTCTCACTTTTATGCATCCTGGGTCTGTTATTACACAGATCCCTAAAATCAATGCTATGCCACACCGTGGCTTTCTAGCAGAGATAAGGTTTATGCAACTGGTCAAAGCCACTCCTAGGACAGCGCTGTTTCGGGTTTGTTGGACTGATTGCCCTACGGGTCCCAAGCATCCACTGCAACTGGTCATCATCATGCCTAGCTCCTAGCTGATGAGAGTCCAACAAACCCGAAACAACGCTGTCCTAGGAGTGGCTTTGACCAGTTGCATAAACCTTATCTCTGCTAGAAAGCCATGGTGTGGCATAGCATTGATTTTAGGGATCTGTGTAATAACAGACCCAGGATGCATAAAAGTGGGACAGATGTCATTTGCATATCCTACCCAGAATTCCTTGCTGCATATGGGGAATGTGGCACAGGAGCTCTGGGATGCAATTCATCGAATTGCTGTGATGTGCAAGTGGCTTCTGCAATAATAAACACACTTATTATAGTGTGGAGGCCTTTTATCTCACTTTGTGTCGTCCACCACCATAACATATATATATATATATATATATATATACCCCCGAGAATCATGTATACCCAGGCACAGACCCTAGAATTATATGTACAGCACATGCCCGCAGAATTATATATACCCAGCACAGTCTGACTCCAGAATTATAAAATACCCAGCAGTCAGACCCCAGAATTATATATACCCAGCCCCTGCTCCTTACTGTGTAACCAGTAACCGTTATCTTTATTAAATATTCGGCTCACACTTTCTGTAATCCATGATGAATTCTTGCATTTAAAAGTTTGATTTTATATAATTAGTCTTGTAAAGAATTATTATGGAAATTCCATGTGATATTGGGAAATAAATGTGAAAAGTGAACTGCAGTTCTCTTTTCCTTTATTTTCTCATAATTACAGTTTTTAAATAGTCTGAATATCTCGGAGTACAGTTTGTTTTCTTGCTTTGTGCAGCAGACTGTAGTGAAAAAAAAAACACGATCAATTCGTTATAGTAAATGTATGGAAAACAGTTAATCAATTGTACCTCAAAAGGCATCAAATATGTTCCTTTTTAAGAACACAATTGCCATTTTTTTATTCTTGTTTTTTCAAGTATTGCTTGAATTCATATGTAGCGCTCACTCCCGGAGGAGCCGCTGAAAATGAACCACGGGCCAGTCTCCCCGCACTAGGGAATAAATATACTCCAACACGCTGAACAGTTTTATAATTTAAAAGGTTTACTAAAAGGTTTGCAGCTCTTGAGACACGGTATAGGCAGGAAGCTTTACAGTACTTTCGTAACACGATAAACGCGTAGCGGTAAAAGAAACGAAAACACGAGGGCTTCGTATTTTCGAAAAAACCCCGACCGAGCAGAAAATTAAAAGATACGAAATTCGAGGAAAAACCGCGTAGCGAGACACAATAAAATACACAGTTCTCGTATCACGGTGAACGCGCAGCGGTAACAAAAAGAGGAAAAATGTTCGGAATGTAACTTTAACTTTGCCCCCTTGTCCCGGTTCGGAAAAGGAAAATGAGTCCTGCACAGGTTAAGTCCCAGAACATGAGGTGATATGTATTTGTGTGTGTAGGGTACCCGGGTACTTCTCAACTGGCCAGTGAGTTTACTTTAGCGATGTCTTCGACTAGTCAGTTGGGGCCCTGTGGGTTTTAGAAGGAAACAGCAGCGTACGCTCTTATTTAAACACGGCCTTGGGGCCTCTCACCCATCCAGCGCAAGCTTGAGATTCGGCTGGCCCAGGACGCCTCTCTGCTCGATGTTTGCCGGGGGATGCCGACCACCGGATCTGTTGTCTGGCCCTCTGTCTATCAGCCGCGACTCATCCAGCTTACCACCTGCTCCCCGCTTCGATCGACCGCGGTACTCCTCACTCCTGGGGTTTCCTCTCCTTCAGCTGCACTTGAATAGCATAGAGGGTGAGGTCTGTGTCCCGCAAGCTGAGTGAGCCAATCCTGAAGGCCCCGATCCACTCTGTCTGCGCTCCGCGGCCTATCTTTGGTCTCTCTCTTTACTTTGTGCATCCGCTCTCCTTGACTCCCTGGCGCGCTCTGCCTGTTCTCCACGAGGTGCAGGATGTACAGCTCTCCACAAACCCACCCACTTCCTGTTTCTTCGCAAAGCATGCCGGACATGTAGTTCGAAGTGTCCAGGGTCTTTAATCGTGATTGTCTCCATCTTGTGGCCAAAAATGGGTACTGCCACAGTAAACTTTAACACATCGCTACACTCTCCCCCTCCTAGAACTCTTGGGTCTCTCCAAGGAGGTACAACAGTTACATTATCCTTTTACAATATGCACACAGTTTATACAGCATATACAGGTTCAGCAGCATACATGCAGTGGGTTAGAAACACTTTCTCAAGCTGACTCATGGTCTGGGCTACCTCAGCTAACATAGCAGACACTTCGGGCAATCTCTGCACAGTGGTGATGGCCTCTTCAGTGCTATGTCCAGGTGAGTCATAAGTAAGTCGCTGGGGCGGCCGAATAGAGCGTTTTTGTTCAGGCTCCCTCCGTTCCTCTTCAGGTGGAAGTACTATGGGCGTTGGCTCAATTTCTCTTTCTATCACTGGAGCAGACGTTTCTTCAGAATATGATCCCTCCAGTGAAGGCATAGAGCCGTAATCACCTGAATAAGCTTCCGGAGCTACCGGGATCCCACAGCCTCAGGGGCTTCCCACTGAAATTCAAGCGGCTCAGGGATATCAACAGTCTCAGGGACTTCCAACAAGAATTCAGGAGCCTCAGGCCTCAAATTACTCTCCCATTGTTCAGGAACTGAGGTAATCTCTTCAGGCTCCGGTGAACGTATCCAGTCCAGACAGAAACTTTCTTCCTCACTGTCCCTTTCGCTCTCTTCGACAGCCCGGGTCTGTTGAGACCGAGTAACAGGAGGGACACGTGGAGCACGCGGAATTCGCCGGAGGAAGTTCGTTTTCCACTGGTACCCTCACAGCCTCTCTCAAGGTAACAAGTGATTTCGGTGCCAATTCTTGAGGGGACCAGCCTTTCCATCAGGGCGAATCTGATACACCGGCAGACCTGGCAGTTGTTTGCAAACAATGTAAACCTGAGAACTCCATCTATCCGCCAGCTTGTGTCTCGCAGCAGCACCAAATTCTTCAACAGAACCCGATCACCGGGTTGTAAATCCTGTACTCGAACCTTCAGATCATAGTTCTTCTTGTTCCTTTGCTCCCTGTTACCTGAAGTCAAACGAGCCTGTTCAAACGCAGAAGCCAGATTCTTCCGAAGTCTATCCACATAGTTTCTATGAGAAGCTACCGACGTCTGGTCTAGAGATAACCCAAATGCCAAATCAACCGGCAGTCGAGCTTCTCTTCCGAACATAAGACGGTACGGTGAATATCCAGTGGCATCACTCTCCGTACTGTTATATGCATGCACCAGAGTAGCTATGTGACGACTCCAACTCTGCTTCTCCACATTAGACAAGGTCCCTAGCATATTTAGCAGCGTGCGATTAAACCTTTCAGGCTGAGCATCACCTTGAGGGTGGTATG